>CAWUFW010000673.1:1269507-1904261 GCA_963921515.1 Calotriton arnoldi
TTTTTCGTCAGCAGTACCCCTGTGCGTCAAAAGGTGGCATCTGTCGGCTCCGCGTTCGTCGTTGGCGTCGTGGTGGCCGGGATGATGTCGCGGTAGCTACTTAGACGCCGCCCTCGCGCGCTGACATCAGTTCTTTCTTTTTCCGCGCCAGCCAGCGCAGATCCAGAGAGAGCGGTACCTCCAGTCACATTTTGACTCACTTTTTTGCGACTTTTGTCGACACTGTTTTTTGAGTCTTAGGCTCCTGGTGCACGCAGGGATGTCCAGTTGTCCTCGGCCCGGCTTCAAGGCTTGCGACACCTGTCACAAGCTGATGTCGGTTACGGACCCGCACCGCGTGTGCCTGTGGGGTCTGGAGCTCGACCATGATCCCAAGTCGTGCTCCGACTGCCGGACCATGAATCCGAAGTCTTTGCGGGAGCAGTCCCGAAAGCTTCTCGAGGCCCGGCAGTCCGCTCTGCGCAGCTCGAGGTCCCGGTCACGTAGGAGGTCGAGGGACCGGTCGCGGAGTCACCACCACTTGTCATCGAAGTCTTCGCACTCCTCAGGTAAGTCGAAGCACAAGAAGAAGTCGAAGAAGCATCGTCGCTCTGAGACGTCTCGCCGTCCGTTGGCCAACGCGACGAGGGATGCGGACGGTGCCTGTCCCGCAGCTCCGCGTGCGGAGCCTGAAGGGTCGACTGAGTTTCCCTCCTTTTCCGGGAGCCGGAGTGACCCCCGCCCAGCTTCGGAGTTTCTACGAAGCGATGCATGCCATCTTTGGGCAGCCCGACTCCGCTGGCGCGCCTTCGGGCCCCGTGGACTCGGCTGGGGGCCCTGGGCTTTCGACGCTGGCAGCTCCAGCCCAGGCACCGCAGGGTCCCCTTGGATCCAGGCCTGGATCCGGATCGGCGCCGGTCGACCTTATAGCACCTCCCCCGGCGCCGATTCCACTGGCACCACGTCCGCTTCCGATGCCGGTTGGATCCCCAGCCGGCGTCGACCCCGGCCTCCACCCTGACTTGGACACGGAGTCAGACCAACGTCGACCAACGCCGTATCCGGTGCTGACCTGTACTTTTGTACCTCTGTTCGACCCTGGTGTTTCCTACAGGCCAGATTGGCAACCAGAAGAGGGTGAGGAGGCCTGGGAGGGGTCTGTAGACCCTTTGGCTGACCAGTTAGTTGAACCGGACTGGAGAGAGGAGTTGGGCGACACCAGTGGTCTGGTTACCTCCCCAGACCTTGGCATGCGGTCTCCTCCTACCGTGGCTACGGAGGAGGGTGTTTCGTACGCAGTGGTGTTGCGTAGGGGGGGCCGAGGCCCTCAACCTCGAGCTACCTACGGTGGCGGTCAGTACGAATCTCCTGACGGAGGTGCTTCAACCGGCAGCGGCCTCTTCAGAGCCCCTGCTGCCTTTCAATGAAGCCATTACTGACATCCTTTTGGGCACCTGGTCCAGGCCCAACACAGGCTCCTGTGGATAGGATGATTGCCCGACGCCACCGCCCTACTACGGGCGACCCCTCTTTTCTCTCCCAACACCCCACCCCTAAGAGCTTGGTGGTCCAAGCCTCTACGTCCAAAGGCGCATTCCCTAACGCACCACCTGATAGGGAATCCAAAAAGCTGGACCATCTTGGAAAGAAGATGTTTTCTTCCTTTTTTTAAACTGAATCGCCACTCCCTTAGTACAACAGTCCTGGTTTGTATATACATAGGCGTCCACCCACTTCTGATACTTATGTTTGCCCATTCCTCTTTTAGGAGGTGGGTTTCCTGTAATAATATTATTTCGCTGTCAATAGCCTGCAGATATTCCAAGATTTTTTGCCTGCGTCTCTTTATTCGAGGCCATTTATATTCCACGGGAGGATATTAACTGTCAATAAATCTTTTTCTCCGTTGCTTTCCAGGGGTGATCCCTAGTTTATCTTGCATCATCCGGAGTCCCTTCCTCCTCAGTGTTGCATTACTTGGACTATTCTTTTTTCCCCTAGTATGATCCCCGTCCAGTGTACATTTTTTTTGTTTTTTGTGAATTTTCTCTGTGCTTTTTTTGTCCTTTCCCCCCCCCTCCCAGGAGAAGCCTCCCTTTTACCTTTGATGGGCAGGATTCCGCCCTTTTGAGCGCCTCGCCCTCCAGGTAATAAACATGTTTTAGGTGTGGTCTTTTTGTTGTGTTTTTATTCGTTTGATTAAGCACTCCACCTCTTTAGGGTCTCTTATGTTGTGCATTTTGTTTTCCCACATGATCCGTAGTGAGGCAGAGAAACGCATCTGGACCGTTGCACCGAAGGACTTCAGCTGCTGCATTAACTGACCTAGTTCCCATTGCCTGTCTTGTGTTGCTTTGGAGATGTCGGATCAAATTCTGAATGACCAGCCGTCCTTTGCAAAGAAGCCAGCCTTTAGGGCCTCATTTAGAATTCTTTCCTTGAGTACATAAGTTTTGAAGTTTATTAATATTTTCCTCGGGTTCTTTCTCATCTTCCCCTTTCCAAATGGGTCACGGTGTATCCTTTGGATGTCTTCCGGGAGGTTGGCCGCTTTTGCTCAGGGGAATATTTCTTCTAGCAGCATGATCGTGAATTTCTTAATATCCTCCCCTTCTAGTCCTTCAGGGACATTAAGCACTCTGATTGTTCCTCCTGGCTTGATTTTCCAGAGATTCCATTTTGTCCCTGAGGTCAACTTCCTTTGCCCTTAACTTTATTTCTTTTTGGTTTGCTTCTACCTCTTTATTTAGAACTTCTACTGTGGCCTCGACTGATGATACTCTCTCCATTAACCACTTCGCTGCTAGGCCTCCCCCCCCCCCCCCCCCCCCTGTGCTAAGCTTTTTTTTTTGGGCTATTTGGGGTAGTGCGCGCTTAGGCCCCTGTAACTTTTTGACCACATAAGGTATCCACGCCAAATTTGCGTCCTTTTTTTCTAACATCATGGGGATTGTAAAGGTACCCAGGGTTTGTTGATTCCCCTGGAGGGGACCCAGAAATTAGCCAAAATACAGCAAAAGTTTGTTTTTTTGGGGAAAAATGCGAAAAAAGGGCTACAGATGAAAGCGTCTTGTTTTTTCCCTGCAAATGGCATCAAAAAAGGGGTTGTGGTGCTGAAATCACCAGCTTTCAGGGACAAGCAGACTTTTGTCAGAAAACCAACTTTTTTTTTACACAGTTTTGGCATTTTTCTGGGACATAGCCTCTTTTTGCTATTTTTTTGTGCTTTCAACCTTCCAGTTAATGGTAGAAATGGGTATGAAACCAATAATGGATCCTGGAAAGCCATACATTTCTGAAAAGTAGACAAAATTCTGAATTCAGCAAAGGGTCATTTGTGTAGATCCTTAAAGTTTTCCTTATAGAAACTAACAGTTAAATGAAGGAAAAATTGAAAATTAGTTGAAAAAAAACAGCCATTTGTGTCAACGTTTTCACCTGTAACTTCTTCTAATTATGACAGCTATTTGAAAGCAATATACCGTTGTATCCGCTGGACCTTTCTGGTTGTGGGGATATATAGGACTTGTAGGTTCACCAAGAACCCGACGAACCCAGAGCCAATAACTGAGCAGCATCTTGCAATGTTTTTTTATTATGTACCGGGTATATAGCAATTATTTTGGGAAAATGTATACATGGAAAAATTGTTATGAAAGACACCTATGTATTTCTGAAATGGGAACAAAATGTAGATTTTAGAAACAGTAGATATTTGCACATTTCCGAAATTGGGAGTACTCATACTAGCATGAGAATTATAGGTCATTTTTCAAAATGACTTATTTTTTTACACATTGTCTTTCATTTGGAAGGCAGAAATGCATCGAAAGTCAATAGGTAATAACAGTTGCTCTACAATTCTGTGTTACCCTAAGTCTCCCGATAAAAATACCTCACTCGGGTGGGAGGCCCAAGTACCCGCGACAGGCAAGGGCCCACAACATTTTGTGATAGGCAATTTTAATGTCGCCTCAATACGTTGTGGGCCCTTGCCTGTCGCGGGTACTTGGGCCTCCCACCCGAGTGAGGCACCATTTTTATCGGGAGACCTGGGGGAACGCTGGGTGGTAGGAAATTTGTGTCAGCCCGGTGATGCCACAACTTTACCACACAAAAATGTGTGAAAAAGGGATTTTTTTCAGCAAAATGTCAGGTTTGCAGGGGATTCTGGGTAAGAAAACGTTGGGGGATCCACGCAAGCCATACCTCCCTGGAATCCCCCGGGTGTCTACTTTTCAGAAATGTGTGGGTTTGGTAGGTTTCCCTAGGTGGCCGCCGAGCCCCGGGCCAAAACCCAGGTGACCCCCTTGCAAAACCAGGTCGTTTTGAGATAATGTGTTTATTTCTGCAGCGTGAAAATTTTGGCACAATATTGCAAGGAAAATGTGACAGACATTTTGAGGTTTGCAGGACATTGTGGGTAACATAACTTGTTGGGAT
Organism: Calotriton arnoldi; assembly: GCA_963921515.1. NCBI lineage: Eukaryota > Metazoa > Chordata > Amphibia > Caudata > Salamandridae > Calotriton > Calotriton arnoldi. The sequence continues at coordinate 1,273,930 of CAWUFW010000673.1, forward strand.
CCACAAGAGAGATATCACCATGTACTCCCATGGGTGTTTCGTTTACGACAATATCTACAGTTGGTAGGTTATTCTTAGACGGAATGTACACCTTGGCAGACAGACTAAAAAGACAAAGATTACTGCATAGCCATCTATTCCTCAAGCACACACACATACTGGTTGGATTTGGCACGAGGGCAAGTGATGGTTCAGTATATACAATTTTATTAACAAGAGATTTCACAAAAATGAAATGCACTGTCAATTGAAAGGACAAAAAACTGAACCAGGGACTCGAAGCTCGTGAGCTGTAAAGCCACGTCAAGGCCCCAACCGCTTTACAGGCCATTCACACACCTTTCATACGTGATACACACAAGACCATTCACACCACCAGGCACGAAACAAACACATTACAACATTCACAAAAAGGGACAAGGTACACCCTGCTTGAGAAAGACAAAAAACAAATATTACTGCACAGCCATCTAATCCTCAAGCACACACACATACTGGTTGGATTTGGCACGAGGGCAAGTGATGGTTCAGTATATACAATTGTATTAACAAGTGATTTCACAAAAATGAAATGCACTGTTAATAATTGAAAGGACGAGAAACTGAACCATTGACTCAAAGCTCGTGAGCTGTAAAGCCACCAACCTCTTTACAGGCCATTCATACACCTTTCATACGTGTGACACATACAAAACCATTCACACCACCAGCCGCGGGCCCATCACATTACAACACTCACACCAGCAGACAGCGCCATTCAAGGGCCCATCACTTTCACACGCCCACATTCCTAACACAGCAACCACACAAGCTGATGGATTGCGTGGAGTGTCGCTCGGCTAGCAGTGTGTGTAGTGATCAGCAGCAAGTCACTACTCACACACCACCAGCCGAGCGCCAGTCCACGCACACCGCCAGCCAAGCGCCACTCCACGCACACCGCCAGCCAAGCGCCACTCCACGCACACCGCCAGCCAAGCGCTACTCCACGCACACCGCCAGCCAAGCGCCACTTTACGCACACCGCCAGCCAAGCGCCACTCCACGCACACTGCCAGCCAAGCACCAGCCTATACACACCACCATCACATTTAGGATTTTTTTTTATACAAAAAAGAAAACACAAACAAATTGCAAATAGATACAAATCTACTAACACAAAATCAGAAACTAAATACATTGCACTAATGCCAACCTTGAAACAGAACAACAATTCTTAAATATTACAGACCAGGCAGTTCACTTTACCACTCATGGTTGCTCCCAATAATTCTTTTGCTTGTGGTACGCTCTATAACAAGCAGGCACACACAGCCCAGGGTTAGAAGGACACTCAGGGCAGTACATACGAGTCTCCTTCCGCGTACCTCTTCACCAACAGACTCTACATCGCCTAGTGGGAAAGTCTTTTGAGGGTGTAGGAGGAATGTGATCAGGAAAGTGGCGATCTTTCAATCGAGCCACATCCTCCACCACTCCAACTCTAGGAACACTTGCCTGTTCCACAACAACAAGGCTGCCTATGACAGACTGCTGAAACTGAACAAAAGTCAACTTTGACGCAGGAGAACACTCCTTGAACACAACAAAAGCATTGAAAGTTGCTAAATTGAAGAGATGGATGGCCAACTTCTTATACCAAATGTAAGCCTTACGAATAGCAGTGTAAGGTTCCAACCTCTGATCTACTCTATCAACACCACCCATGTGCTTATTGTAGTCTAAAATGCACACAGGTTTGCGCACTTCACCTGTGGCTGTTTGGGGTCAGATTGCTGAAGTACTCTCATCATGGATGGTAGTCAGCATGTACACATCCCTCCTGTCCACAAATTTCACAGCTAGTAGTTCATCACTACGCAAGGAACTGCACTGTCCCCTTGAAGTTTTTTTGCAAACAAGCTCTTTTGGATAACCTTTACGGTTAGAGCGGATTGTGCCACAAGCAAAAGTGTCCACTTTGAACAATTCCTTAAACAATTGCACAGCAGTGTAGAAGTTATCAAGGTACAAATGGTGGCCTCTGTTAAACAGTCCTTTAGCAAGATCCCACACAATTTTCTCTGAAACTCCAAAAGTGGACGGACAACCAGGGGGGGGTCAATAGTGGAATCCCTACCAGTGTACACACGCAAATTAAAAACATATCCTGTCCTACTCTCAGACAACATATACAGCTTAATTCCATAGCGTGCCCTCTTGCTAGGAATGTACTGCCTAAAACCAAACGGCCCTTGAACAGGACCAAAGACTCATCAATAGATATTTCTTTCCCTGGAGTATAGATCTCTGAAAATCGATCTACAAAGTGATCAAGAACAGGCCGAATCTTAAAAAGACGGTCACATTCAGGGTGATCTCGTGGCAACGCCAAACCATTATCAACAAAATGCAGCATCCGAAGCAAAAGTAAATACCGATCACGAGTCATAACTGCAGGAAATATGGCCGTTGCCATCAAGGGACTGGTAGACCAATATGAACCCATGGACGGCTTCCTTATCAAACCCATCAAAAAAGTCAAACCCAAAAACAACTTCATCTCTTCCAGATTTGTGGGACTCCACCGGGTAGCTCTAGAATGGGGCCTAAGTCTGGCACTGTTGTCCCTCAAAAACTGTTCAGCATACAAATTAGTCTGCTCAACAATCTCACCCAAAAATACATCATCCATAAACAACTGAAAATACTGTATAGGCAAATAATGTTCACAATCCACTCTACACCCTGCATAACCACTAAAGGCAGGCAACACCGGCTGCACCATGTTTGGATCAACCCAGAGTCCAGCACTTCCAGTAGGAAGCCTAGCAGCCCCAGGCTGCAATCCAGATGCCTCTTGCACCATCGGCACAGTAGTATCTTCCTCTAAAACAGGCACTTCATCTGCACTGAGAGTACCTTCATCATCCGATGATTCCATGTGGAGAGAAAACTCACTGCCTGAATCTTCCCCTCCCTCCTCTCCCTCAGACGCACTGTCAGTCTCATAATCCTGCTCAGAGGAAGATTCAAGAAGCAAACCAACCACCTGCTGAGCAGTAATTCTACGGCTAGCCATAATGCTTACTAATAAAGGTTACTTGTCAAACAAGTCAACAACAACAAACCCTTTGTGATGGAGTATATAGGTCTTTGTAAAAAAAAGAAATAAACAAAATGTAGCTTTATCACAAAGACCTATATACTCCAACACTATACCACTCACGTGACAGAAGCAGCTAGACTCACCACCACCTACTCTGCACAGACACAGTAAGGATCAACAATATCCCACTAAAAAAGAAGAAAAAAAAAATTACACATAAGACAATGCAAAACATCGCAAAGAATTTCATGCTCTGAACACTAACAAATATGCTGCCATTATGACACCACTTACAAAAAAATTCATTCATGCATGACAATAATACTCATTTGGAGTACACACAACAAAAATATTTTTCTTACCAAATAAATGCAATTACGCAAAACTGCAGAACAACCACTGCCGAAACCGCAAACAGGAATCAAAAGCTTTACACTAGAATAAAAAGGAGAAAAAAACATTACAATCACATATGCAAATAAAGCACCAGTCCACACACAATCCACCAGCCAAGCTAAGGGGTAGGTGGGCCAAAGAGTATAAATAAAATATTCACCCCCGTAAAAGGGGAGCAACCCTTGCCCTTTTGGCCACTCCCCAACACAAAAATAAAAAAAAACCTGGTGTCTAGTGGCTTCTGCCCTCCTTGGGGGCAGATGGGCCTAAAAACATACTGCTATTCTGCCACCCAAAGAGGGCAGAAATGGCCACAATCATCCTCCCATAAAGGGAGCGACCCTTGCCCAAGGGGCCGCTCCCAACATAAAAACCCTGGTGGCCTAGTGGACCTACAAAAAAACAAATCAGCCGATCTGCCCCTCAGGATGGCAGAAACGGCCAAATTAATGCTCCCCAAAGGGGAGCAACCCTTGCCCAAGGGGCCACCCCCCAAAAACAAATCCCTGGTGGTCTAGTGGGCCAAATATAAAAAAAATGGCGACATCTGGCTCCCCCTTCCCCCCCCCATGGGGGCAGACAGCCACAAACAATGCCCCCAAGGGGGAGCGACCCTTGCCCAAGGGGCCACTCCGCACAAAAAAATCCCTGGTGGCCTAGTGGCCATACAAAAAAATCATCCGATCTGCCCACCCAGGGGGCAGAAACGGCCAAATTAATGCTCCCCATAGGGGAGCGACCCTTGCCCAAGGGGCCACTCCCCTCAAACAAATCCCTGGTGGTCTAGTGGGCCCAATTTTTTAAAAACATGGCGATCTGCCCTCCTGGGGGCAGACACAGCCACAAATATTGCCCTTAAAGGAGAGTGACCCTTGCCCAAGGGGTCACTCTCCACAAATAAATGCCTGGTGGACTAGTGGGAAGATACCTTAAGGTATCTTCCGCACACGATCTCTCACTACTCAACTCTACTCTCAACTCTATTCACAACTGGATGTTAGCTCACCAACTCATTCTGAATCCCGCCAAAACTGAATTCCTCCTCCTCTCTACCTCTCTCGCACCGCCTCCTGTTCAATCTTGGATGGATCAGCTGAACCTACTCATCAACAAACCCATCATTGTCGACAGCGCTAAATCCCTAGGTGTCATTCTTGACAAAAGACTCAACCTAATCTCCCACATCAACTCTATTGCTAAGAACGCACGCTACCAGTTGCGCCTTCTATGGGGCATCCGTCGGTTCTTCCTGGAGAAAGACTTAAAAACCTTGGTACAATCTCTGGTTCTCTCAAGACTGGATTATTGCAATTCTCTTCTGACGGGCCTACCCAAATCCCACCTCTCCCCTCTCAAATCCATCCTCCATTCAGCAGCTCGCTTCATTTCAGGGTCTAAACGAAGCGACAACGTCACTCCTATCCTGTCCTCTCTTCGATGGCTTCCGATCGAGGCAAGATCTATTTACAAAACTGCCTGCATCACACACAAAGCCTTACACACGTCCTCCCCTCGTAACCTGGCGAATAAATTGAAATTGTCCGGTGGCTCTCGCCCTTCTCGCAATGCAGAAAAGCTTCTGCTTGAGCCCCCCCTGTCTTCAAAAGGGAAAGATCGATGGCGCAATCCTTCTCAGGCTATGCGGTGAGAATCTGGAACTCTCTTCCCCCATTGCTCCGTGCCACCTCTTCTACCCGGATCTTCAAAGCTGACCTCAAATCTCTTCTCTTCCAAAGACACTTTCAGAACTAATACTTTCACTCTCAGCCCCCTCTAGGATGTTCGCTCTTCATTGTAAATTTGTACTTTTTCCTGTACATTCCTCACCCTTGCGTGCTGTGTTGGATTTGTGTACCCTTCATTTTAAGTCTCCTGTTTAATTCTCGCCCTCTCTACTCCCTCAAGGAAGTTCTTCCACTATAGGAAATTCTGTACTCCATGCCTATAGAAGTGCCTTCCCAGTGTGTTCTGAGTGACTGCCACTTATTGCAGTATTATACCTCTATTTGTATTTTGTATCTCATGTATCATGCACACCTGTAACTTTTTCCTCTTGTAACGCATACCTCTTTTTGTATCTTGTTTGTTTTGTTATTTGCACAATTGTCACTTTTTCCTCATGTAATGTAACGCTTGCTTTTGTATTATGCTCACTTGTAACCTTCTCCTGATGTAATGTTACTGTCCTATTGTGAAGCGCTCTGACACCTTCGGGTAAAGCCCGCGCTATATAAAAACACATTAAATAAATAAAATAGTGGGCACTATTATTTGGCCGATCTGCCACCAACAATGCCCCCAAAGGGGAGTGACCCTTGCCCAAGGGGCCACTCCCCACCGTTTCTCCCTGGTGGTCTAGTGGGCTACAATATGAAAATCTGCCCCCCCCCCCCCCAGGGGGGGCAGGGCACCAAAAACATATGGCCCCCAAAAGGGGAGCGACCCTTGCCCAAGGGGCCGCTCCCCAAAACAGTATTTTCATTTTTTTTTAAAACAAAAAACTGGTGTCTAGTGGGCATTCCTGCTGCACGATCGCATGATCGTGCAGCAGGAATGCACAAAAGAGGCATCGGGGGAAAGGAAAACCCTTTCCTTTCCCTCGATGCCTCTTTTGTTTCAAACCCCCCCTCCCCGGAGCCAAAACTCACCTTAATTCCCCGACGCGCTGGAAGCAAATGGCTTCCAGCGCGTCGGGGAAGAAAGGAAAACCCCCAATGACGTCATGGGGGGGGGAGAAGCCCTTCCCCTGCCTTCCCCCCAAAAAAACCAACGATCGGATTCCCACGGGGGGAGCGCCAGCGCTTCCCCCATGGGTGGGTCTTATGACGAGCTGGACTCGTCATGAGCACACGACCACTGTGTGCCATGACGAGTCCAGCTCGTCATAAGCATGGAAGGGGTTAAGGCATTGATCTTTTGGTCCAGTGCTTCGCAAGTCTCTTGTATTTTTATTTGGTTCTTTTCGGACGTTGCAAAATTTGTCCTCATTTCTAATAGCATGGCTTCCATTAGTTTCTCCGTATTACTCTGAGGTGGCTGACTATATTGTTTCTCGGGCTGAGGCCTGCTTCTGGCCGGGACCAGGCTTTCCATGCCCGCTTCTAAATGCTCAGTTGTCGCAAGGACTAGGTACCTGTTATCATCCATTTTTCCTAGGATCTCTACCACCTTTCCCCTTCCTCTCTGGCCCCACCTCTGTTCGATATCGAGGGTCCCTTGCTTTTCCTGGACTTTGAAGTATGACCTCAAAGAAGGGATGATTTTTAACTTGGGGCCAGGACCGGGACCTCCTAGCTTAGCCTGACTTGCCCTGGACAGAGGGGCGAGTGGTTGTCCTGAGGCGTAAGTTTTCCTCTTCTTTATTGTGCTTTTGGGGACTATATTGCCCTGTTCCTTAAGGAGCTCGTGGGGGATTTTGGCAATCTGCTGCCTAATCCTAAGGCAGTAGCTGATACCTTTGATCTGTGTCTGATCTAATTCTGTTGTGTTGGGAGGGTGGGGAGGGGTCGTTTTTTCTTTCCCTCCTCCCCTCGCAGCTCTCTCCACCCGTCGATATATTGAAGTCTTGCGGGGGTTTTAAATGCAAAGTTCCACCTTCGTCCCCAAACTCAGGCTCAGCCCCAGCCCCACCTTCACTTACCCTCCGCATGCATCGACCGCACTGTCCTCCTCCTTGTTTCCCTGTCGGAGGGGCAGCCTCCAGGATGCATTTCCCAGTGCTCGCGAGGTGCCTGATGTCTCTGCTCCTCGCTGCTGACACCGAAGCTTTCCCCCGGAAAGAGACTCTCGCGGCGGCCCTCCTGTTGCTGCGGCACGCCACTAATGCTTCCGCCCACACGCTGACTGGACAGATCGTGCCGCGGCTTGCCGCCGCATCCTCCTGCTCACCCGACTCCACTGTCCCGACCCCTGCCGCCATCTCTCGTCCGCAGGGCTCCGCTTCAGTTGTAGAGGTATGTTGTGATTTTTAGGAATTTAAGATGCTATATTTTCTTTAAGTGGGGGAGAATACTTCCCTCCTGCATGCCACACCTCTTCTTGCTTGCTTAACTTCAGTTCATGGTTAATTGGCGGGCTCGGAGCTCCCGATCGAGCTAACTAGCCGGCCACCATCTTCTCCCAACACCAGAGCAGCAGATGAGCAAGCCATCAGCCAGGCACATTGGTGAACTTAACATAAGTAAATTGCACAAGCCTTCTGAGCCTCTAAGACTTTTCTGCCATTTGATAGGGACAGGCTGGTTCTGTGTTGTAGGATTCTCATTTCTGGTCACTACAAGTATCTCTTGATCTGAACAAACAGAAAAAAGACAGCACTGGCATAGAACACATCCAAAAACTAGAGCAACCTCTCTAACCCATTATGCCTTGTACTGGCATTTGCTGAAGAGTACCAGTTCTTTTGGCTCGTGCAAGGAGATCTCTGGACATTGCTGCGGTTCTTCAAAACAGCTTTTCCACTCATTTTCGTCTGGATTTACAATAATTTTCCACTCAGCATTATCTGCTGCGGTCTGATTAATCAATCTCCACAAGTCGCACGCCTCAGCTGTGTGAGAAAGAACATTGGAAACAACTGGCATGCTTTATGTGTGTTCCAACTCCCTAATGCTCACTCTGTAGAGGGATGTACTTATTCGAGAAAATTACCTTAGGCATGCTAAAGGAATGAGAGGGCACTTGCCTTAGTTGAGTATTGGCAGATGGACGCAAAACAGAGGTAAATGAAGGCCAGGAGCATGGAAAGGAGGCCAGTGAAAGGTTCCTTCTACTGGTAGACAGATCTCTACTTCTAAGAGCACTAGAGCCACTTTAAACCCTGACACTCGGCCTGTTTGCCTTGGATGGTGAAGCGGTAAGAAAAGCGTTCACTGTCAGTTTCAACCTCAGTTCCAAAGTAGACTCTCTTTGCACCATTCAATGTCGAAACATTCACAGTTGACACATCCATTATTACATAGGTCTTGGATACTGAAGCATAAATCTTCCACAGTAAGAAGTCTCTCTAACAATGTCTCTACAGTCCCCCTTCCAAGCATTGTAATACCATCCACTTACTCAGTTCAGACACTTTTACATCATCAGGACATCCTAATGCCGCTCACCATCCCTATGTTTATTTTGTTCGCAGGACAAGTAGGTCCAGCCCTCTGTTGCATAAACCCATAGGCTGATCATTTAAAGCACCACAGTATGGATCTCTGTCACAAAGGCAAGGTTTGAATCTATATGTGTAAGATGTTCAAAATGGAAATATGATTCATTAATGCAAAGACTTTACATTTCCTTACCATGCTCACCCAAATAGTTGTGAGCTCAGCTGGCATTACCGACAGTGGTCCCAGTATAAACAAGTTTGCAAAATTGAACAATTTGAGGCTCTTTATAATGCTCCCTGATTATATGAAAGTACAATCATAAAGTAGGGGACCCCCTCTGATAGGCGTATGAGGTCAGGGAGTAAGAGGGGAACAAAAATGCAAACAACTAGAACAAGAATTCCCCCTATGACCGATATTTCTTTGTCAGTGATTGAATCTAGTATGGGTTTAAGTACATATACAAGATTACATAATTACAACATACAGATGCACATATTCATTTTTTTAAATACATTTTTATTTATTAAACTTCTTTACTTTTTCCTTTGTGCTCAATGCATTAAATGGCATATTTTTAGTATTGCTAAGTTTTTTTCCATTATTTTATACAAACATTATTCCACATTGTTATACAAAAGTTAAATTCAACATGTAAACCCCCAATGAAATAATCAATCTTATATCAAAACTCATTCATTCCTCACAGTCGTTCACAATCATACAGGACACATATACACATTTGGGTATAAGGAACACAAAGATGTGAAGCGTTTCCAAAAGCAAATTAGATGACCAAAGCAATAAGGTCTGGACAGACGAGGTCGACGCGCGTTTCGGTGGGGTAACACACAACGTGAACCACCTTCATCAGGACCTTGCCCAAATCGAATAAAGTGTCACTCAGGAAGAAAAAGGGGGGTACCTAAAGGACAACAATAATATATGTTTATGAACCCATACACTATATCAGATAAACTGTATAATCTCCTGATCAGACCACCTCATTATACAAAAGTAAAAAATCCAGAAAGATCACCAACCTGGTTGAACATCCGTGACAGTGCTATTATTATTGTATGCACCCGAAATATAACTTGGGGCCTCTCTTACTTACCGAGAGAGGTTCCAAGATGTGAAAAAATAACAAAGAAAAAAACCTTAGATTATGAGAGCCAAAAACACCAAAGAGTGCCATGCAGTGAAGTGAGAAAATATTAGTGAAGTTTAAAATACATGAATATAGATACCATCAATCTATGCTTGCAAGATTCCCAAAATGTGCTATCTAGTGTGAATGCCTATATATGTAGAGCGAATGGCAGCTCGACTTACCTGCATATTGCTGGAGAGTTAGGACCTAACGCACAAGAAACTAGTATGAATAAGAACTGGGGACAGCGGAGCCTGTATCATAAGTGCCTGTCGATCCACTTAACTTTCTATAGAGAGTAAAGTAATGGATAATATATTAAAATGGGATTAATCTACCTTGACACTGTATTCTAATTTTGACAATTTAGTTGGAGCCTTACCCTGTGTTTAAATATATGTTAGCTTCGGGTTTTCTTAACCAATTTGGTACGGGGCCACAGCAAGGATATATGTAGATATTCTACAGGAAAAGATATGTATGAATAAAACATCTCCTCGTGGTAATACGATAGCTTGCAGTAATATAGACAGTTGAGTTCGTATACTTACGTACATTCGTATGTGTGTAGGATTTCCTCTATGTGTTATGTCGGCTCAAAGTATGTCACGTGCGCAGCCGGAACGAGAGAAAATATGATCCCAACACTATAGCCAGGCGTGCTCAACTGTATATAGTTTCAATGGATGTGCCTACAAACAAAGTGGGCAATGGAAAAAATTAATAGTGGCATGTGAATGTCTGCCATCATGACTGCTGCCTGAAACGAGGGGCCAGTGATATCCAGTCACTGTTTGTGCGTCTGCTACCAATGGACTAAAAATACTGAATCTTCCTGACCCACAATTGGATAGTTGTAATACCCTATATTGCCTACTTAGATTAATATAGTGTGCGAGGCCAAGATAAAGGTATAGACTTGATGAAAAGATCTTACTTCGTTATCTCTAGTGACTGGCAGCCATGCTAATTTGATCAAATGCGTGGTTAACGAGAATGAGCTACGACAAAGCTTTTTAAAGATTGACGTGCATATTACTAGAGATGTTCCGCGAGCCCTACTCTCTCTGTCTATGGATGGAAGGAACCCTACACATATATCACAGTTCTAAGCTGGCTACTTACCTGTATATTCGGTAACGACTCATTCGAAGCTCCGCGTCCATCACGTCCTGCAAGATCTAACGGGCGCGGGATCTGTCATTAAATATGTTGGTACTCATGCGCAGTGGAGCACGCTTCGTAATGCGTCACCACGTCGGGCGCTGCCACAGGTAGAAACTACCACGATTCGGAAGAAAAACCTACGCCATCTTAATGTGGTGTCTGATTTAATAACGAATAGTGACTTGGGCTGATATTTAAGCCCGATTGGAATGTAATCGACCGTAGAAACTCACAAACTCCATAAAATTACCGGTAAGGGCACAGATCCTGCAGTGTGCGTGGTGGGCACCAAACAATGAAAGCGGCTATTCATAATGATGTATGGTGCAAGGTCAAATTGGAAAAATAACCAAAACCGTATGGTGTATTAAGCACCAAGGGATAGCGCCTTTTCCCCGATACACTCGAATAAGTGTATTGATGTAAAGTGTCTTAATGGAAATATTAATGGATGTAATGCAATAGGGTTACTGCTGATAATTAACGCCATCTTGGGGGAACTGAAGTCATGTTGTATGTATATACAATTCTATCAGATCAAGAATTGCAAGCTGTGGTGTGTATATCAAGCTCCAATAAATATTACCTAACTTGTGATGTCAGACTCTGATAATAATGATTTAGAGAATACATGTAAGGAGATATTTGGAGAGTGTGTTCCCAAAATTTACAATGAGATAATCATTGCTTCTGATTGTCACCAACTTTTATAGGTTAGAGTTACACAGTACCTATACACAATAAGTTGGAAAGAATGTCATGCGAGCTGTCATATTTATATTAAACTGTGATGGTTGGTATGTAGCTTCTATGAACTAAATATCAAGGCTGCATTATAAGTGCTGTTTATATAAGAATCAGAAAGAATATGAAAACAGCCAGTTAAAATCAGTATATACAAATACGGCAGTGGAAGGCTGTTAGTCACTAATTACCAATGAGAGGGAACATGGAGGGAACTGGTACAAGTATGTAACATAGCCTACATTGGGTCAAGTGTGGAGGTACCTAGCTGTGTCTGTTATTCCTGAAATAGGCACATGAGAATGGCAAGAGCAAAGGACTACCAGAAAGGAGAGCTATGCACAGCGATTAGTAATGTTCCAAATAAGTGAAAGTACATACAAAGTACATACAAAAGTAAGATTGGTTGGTTGCTTTGCAACTGAATTTACACAAAAAGTTTTACAAATAAAAAAAATATTTTGCAAACTATTGAACAACTTTAAATGCCAGAGGCATAATTTAGTAAAATGTGTTTAATGCATCCCAATATTTAGAAAAAAAGAACCAGAGTAATACTATAACTGGCAACATGAAAAATAAAATAGGGGCCCGGTTCTAAAAGAAAGTCACAAGAGTGCACCCTTAAGGAAATGTCCTTGCATTGTTGTAGACCTGGCTTTCTGGAGTTTACTATAGAAGGCCTGGGGCCGTATTATCCATACGGCGCATGTTCCTTGGTTGTGCCAGGCACACCTTTTAAAATGTGCACCCCGTGCAATCAAGGAAAATGCGCCGTATTAGGGTGAGTGAGCTGCCACCAGGGCAGCCGCGAACTCGCAGGCAATCATGTGAAAAACGGAGCCGCTGTTTTGAAGCCGCTCCAGTGTTTAACTGTGCAGGCGGCACCCGCCTGCACTGTTAAAGTGGATTAGAGATCCCCTTGCATGCAGGTGCAGTGAGTGACTGCACCTGCCTGACGGAGATATCTGGGAGTCCATGTGACCCCCCTTTCCCCCTCCAGAGTGCTGCAATCAGGTAGTGCACTGACAGTGGAGCTTCTTTGCCTCTGAGCCCACATCTGTAATACGGCATGGGCGCAGAGGCAAAGGGATTCCCTCATTTGCATGGGGACCACGCCAACATGCAAATAAAGGAACGCCCTCTTGAGGAAGCGCTGGTGCTGTATGTGTGCCAGCGCTTTCAGTATCACAGAAGGGGACGCACAAATGTCTGCCGCCTCTTCTGTAATACCAAAGTGCCCCGGGGGGGGGCGCAAAGCAGGTGCAAACACCTCTTGCAGTCCCAGGGCACTTCTATGATGGACTGCTTTTTCCTAGCAAACGTTTGTGACTTTCAATTTTACACATGCAAAAATCTGCTGAGCAATTACAAATGGTCTTTACCTATACCACTTTTGTTCCCACTCTGGAAATTTACTGCTGGCAAGGGCAGGAGTAAAAGATTTTCCAACCTTTTCCAATCCGACTAATAATTTCAGTTCTTATAAAACCAAAACAATCCAATCTTAGTAATGAGTAACACAGGAAAGTGTGACTGTGGGCCGAGCAAAGTGGCCAAACTTAGAGGAATTCCGCACAGGGAATGTAACTGAATGAAACAAGTAATATAAATGTTGAGTACTGTATAGGGACTTGGGGGAACCGCTGTCAAGGTCTTTTTCCAACCCTCCTCCTCTTTATTTGGTATTTTATCACAAAGGATGCAACATATCAGTACCCTGGCAATTCTTTCCTAACAGGAATAAATAATTCAGTGTTGGAGGAAGGACACAGTCACTCTAAACAAAGAGTCCATTTTTAGATGGACAACTTCATGTATCATTTGATGTTATCACTTGCCAAACAAGTCATTGCCCGGAAAGCCGAAAGCCCATTCAACAAGAGGCATAACTGCAATGGCTGCATTGTTAAGGAATGTTCAGTTTGGCTTCAACTTGAAAAAATATTCCTGCTTTCACAGAGCATTACTGCTAAGATTCAGATGCTATGGCAGATGCCCTCTTCTATGTGAGTTACAGATCGGGTGTAATAGTCCACTTTCGTCAAGCTGCCGGGAGTGATGCATGAACAGTAGAACAAACTGGCAAGCTTCAGTGAAGATGCTATAATGTAAAAGGAAAATAATCCTAGTTCTTCTCAGTAGGAATCTTCATTGAAATCATAATCTACTTTCAAACCCCAGCTTGAATGCTTGGACAGTGAGTCATCATTTTCAGTGGCGATCCTTCTAGCTCTTTTAATGCATATTAGAGTTCAAATCAAATCATCATTATTCGGCTGGGATACAGCCATAAAAGTACAGGATAACACATTAAAACATGCATAAAACCAGAAACCAATCATAAAATTAGCTCAATGCATTCTCACTCGTAATAAAGTGCAATGTGCTTAAGAACATAGATGCAATACATTGGTCTAAGCTTGCGTCCGAACAAGAATAGCAGCATCGACATAGAAAATGGGAAGAGGCAACTTAATCAAAGTCCATTGACAGTCTAGAGCGTACGGCAGCCCTTAGAAATAGACATACATGGAGACATGTTTCAGCATCTTGCAATTGTTTCAGAAAGAGCAATGATTAATTAAATCCAGAAACCTGATGCATTTCACTCAGAGACATTAAGAACAATTTTGTGTATTTCTGATAAAAAAAACACAAAAGAAGGTAAAATGTAACATTGACAGCTTAAAAATATTTTTACAGGGACACATCACTGATTCTAGATTCCGTTGAAAGCCTAAGGGAAATAAATATATGCATAATAGAGTTATATAGCACCTACTCAGGTCTAGGAATCAACTGGGGAGAAAAGAAATCGCTGCTCGTCCCCATGGAACAATGGACGAGAGGGAGAGTCTGCCTGTCTCACTTAGAACTGAGTATGGCTTGGTCGGCAGAGCTGATGGCTGCCTGACTCCGTCTCTCTGCTCAACGCGGAGTTATCAAGCCTTCCTTCGTTGTTCCACCGAGGCTAAGAGAGGATCCAACACCAGGCTTCGGATCCATATGGAGCGCGGCACCTATTGATGGCACCGGCAGACATGGAAATACGCCAATAGCAACATAAACCCTGCCAGTAACTTCGCTGTCTGAAGCCACACAGCATCCTAAAATGGCGGACAGCTAGCGGCACCCGGGATTGTGCGACAGCGGAAGATCCTTGCTTCAAATCTCCTACCTGTGCGGCCGCTCCACGTACAACCAGCTGCTTTAGACTCCGGCTGAGGTACCGCCGCAATATTTAACTTAATAAAATTCACTTTGGGACAGAGGCGAGCATTCCAGTAAGCGGCCTGATCACAAGATGGCGGCCACAATAGTGTCAATCGCGCTCCGGCAGCCAGCACTTAAATCCGCTGCGTTGCTGCTCAAGCGCCTTTTCGCTATCCCGCTGTGTTGCCCTCTACTCTAACACACGGGGAAGCGCACCTTGCAGCAGTAAATTCAGTTTCAGAGTTCGCACATTACCGGCTCCTTCGGCAGGTCTACAAAATGGTGCCCAAACCTCAATAAGCTTCTCTCTACCCTTGAAAAGCCACCAACTGAGCCATTTAGTGTGTTGATACAGCCTGTCAGCGATTTCTATGGCAATTCTGTTCTCTGTTCAGCGGATGCCTTAATGTGGTAACTTTATTCACAGCCTAACAGGCTTTCCTGACCTTAAAATGGAGTGACCTGGTTTGTGTTCAATCAGCCAAGCTCTACGCTATATTGTGGCCAGCAGGTTCTGTATCCCCTAGAACTGCCATGAGAGCACATTTTCACCTAATACAACCAAACGTCTGCTGTTGGCACCAACAAGGACTTCAGCTCCTCTCACCTCTATAAGAGGTAACTAATCCAGTCAAACATCACTCTAACGTAACGGCCACATTGCTGCACTATCAGCATCTAGCGTTCAATAACGCATTACGGATATAATAGTTGCCCTCCGCAAAAACACGAAACACCTACTAGCCCCTATCTGACGGCTTACATCTACCAATACCCATCATCATGGCAGATAAGGACTCCAAGGCTCTAAAGCTGAACCTTCTCCATCTGACTCCCCGATCAAACCTAAAGCTGACATGAACAGCACGATGGAAATGATACTCAAAAAACTGGCTGACGTTCATGATCTAGCCAAATCAACCAAACAAAACACGGACGCTATGCAGCTTGAGTTGACCGCAATACGGGCGGACATGAATACAATCAACTCTAAGATTGCCGCCGCGGAACAAAGAATAAGCGACGTTGAAGACTCTTCGATCCAAGCCAGCAAAGAAATAAAGTCTCTTCTACCCATCACCAGCAGTCTAAAAAGACAAGCAGCCGAACTTGAAGACCGGAACAGGAGAGGCAACATTAGAATTTTTGGTATTCCGGAAGGTTCAGAAGACTCTGCAGAATCATGAATCGCCTTTTTGGAGAACTGGATTCCACAGATCACGGCCATAAAATTTCACAAGAATCTGGAGCTGGACCGAGCACACAGAATACCGACCTATAACTCGATGACAAGGAAAACAACACGTCCTATCATCTGCAAACCTCTGAGATATCAACACACAGAAGCCATCCTCAATTTTGCCCGCAAAAATCACCAGATCACTTGGAATGGCCAAAGAATAACTTTCACGCATGATTACGCAAAACCTACCGTCGACACAAGAAAGAGCTTTCTCCTTCTGAGAGACAAATTAAGGGACAAAAATATTCAGTTCTCCTTTGCTGGCCCTGCTAAATTTAAAATCATAGAGAATGGTAGGCTCCAATTCTTCACGGATCCAAATGACCTGTCGAACTTTTTGGACAGCCCGGCCACACAGGAAATGGATCACACTAACTCCTTCTCTAATAAAAGGAAACCATATCATCCTTTTTCAAATTTACGGTCACCACCCTGTTCATGCCTACTACTGCTGCCGCCTATGCATGTTTATGCAAGTTTATGGGTTACTACCACTTCACTGTCATAATGTTTACCTAAGTACAGTTAAATGAGTTACCACTCGTCAATTTAGTTGTCCAACGGATAAATGACCTCGTTTATATGCATATCTGTATGGGTCAATCATAATGCTTCTTAGATAGCGTGTTAATCATTACGCATCATTGTATCTTTTACAAACCAAAAATGGTACTTTAGGTTGGTATCTTGATGGTAATAAGAAGCTAAAATAAGCCTCTCACCCAGATTACATACTTTTCAGTATCCAAAGTCCAAATAAGTGTCCCATAATGTAATGCTCTAACATCAATATGGACACATTAGTCAAAATGGGTATATGTTCTGTTCCCCCCTACAGCTACTCTATGTTACACTATAGAAGGTTAACCAGAATATAATAAGTTCTTCTCCAAGTTGACGGATTGATGCTCCTGCCGTCGCAACCCCGACATTCGATGTCTGCAGGATTGGGAGGGGAG
Source organism: Calotriton arnoldi (assembly GCA_963921515.1). Lineage (NCBI taxonomy): Eukaryota > Metazoa > Chordata > Amphibia > Caudata > Salamandridae > Calotriton > Calotriton arnoldi. Next base: position 1,290,995 of record CAWUFW010000673.1, read on the forward strand.
GGTGGGGAGAGAGGGGGGGATTTTGTGGGTTCTCTGGTAATTTCGTTTGGTATCCTTATTTTTATGCTTTACCTTAATTCATTGTTATGTTTGGCCTGCTCTGCTTCGCATTTTCTTGTACATTCACCTCCGGTTAAGCGAATGTTTCAATCACCAATTCCCTACATATACGTACGTAGAGCTACCTGCCTATAAACATTCCTTTTCAACAACCTCCAGGTGCATCGCTATACCGAAGTTGCTTAGACAACCAAGCACTACATGCTCTGTAAACTCATGTCAAATCGCCATCGCATACACATATAATGACACATAATATTACAGATAACCTAAATATAGTCTCCTTGAACGTAAAGGGTCTTAACCACCCAATTAAACGCCGAAAAATTATAGATTATCTAGCTAAGTCTAAAGGTGACATCATACTTTCACAGGAGACAAAACTATCCAGTAAGGACTCAGAATTTATCAAACACAATTGGATATCACATGTTTCATGCTCACCTGCGCAACACAAAAAGAAAGGGGTAATCACCCTAATAGCAAAAAAATCTAATATATCCCTTAAATCATACTCTCATGATGAGGAAGGTAGACTCCTAGTTACTCACCTGCGTAGAGGAGATGACTCCATACATGTAGTAAACATTTATGGTCCAAATAATGTTGAGCCCAATTTCTGGGAAAAGGAATCCAAGAATATAGAAGACTTGGGGGCGTGGCTTAGCCGGCTGCAAGATGGCTGCACCTTGAGTGGGCTCTGCCGGCCAAGCCTATAATCCGTTAGCATCCTGCAGACTGGGGGCTCTCAAGACCCCCTTTGCCTGTGCTGTGAGGTGCCCGCACCCTGGGGATTGCGGCGAATGCAGCATTTCCCCGAACATCGCGCTATAGTGGGGACCCTTCCTCTGAAGGCTGCGGAAGACGGCGACCCAACATGGCGGCCCACGCGTTCTAGCTGGAGGGAGCGGGTCGTGCTGCCCTCGCGGCGCAGGTGTGAGGCGCTTCGGAACTGCCAATCGCGCTGCTGGGAGGCGATCCTGCGGTGTAAAACGACGCCGGGACTGCAGGCAAAAATCAAAAGATGTGGCGCCTGTGAGGTGTGGTACCACGTTGGGCCCCGAAGCGCACAGAGAGGCTCAAGTAAGTGGTGTGGCTCGTGGCGGTGGGGGACTGAGGTCGGAGTAGGGGCCCAGGTGCTGCACCGCGAGAGCCGGGCGGACACGGCCCGGTGTGGGGTGGGAGCTCCCCTCCCGGTTGCTAGTGTGTCTGTGCGGGCCCCGCGACGGGAGCGCCGTGCCTCCCTGGCTTCCCCGTCCAAAGTGCACCCGCTGCGGGAGCTGCACCGACGAGCGCGCCTGAAGGGCTAACGTGGCCCGGAGAGCAGTCTGGGGGACATTGTTGGCGCGGCGAGCAGACGCCAGAGTGGACAGACAGTGCCATCAATCTACTTGCTGGGCGCTACGTGGGCCTTCGCCCCCGGTGGGGCCTGCATGCAGTGAACTACATTGGAGGTGTTGTGTGCCTGCTGTGAAGACCTGCCTTCGTCGTGCCTCCTGGTGTGATGGCCTGGCTGGATGCACGGTGGGCTTGCAGCGCGCGACTGAACTGCTGGTTGCGGCCCACGCACCAGCGCGGTACTTGCTGCGTTGGACAATCTTAGTCAGATACCGGTAGGGCCTGCCGGAGTGTAAAGCTGTCAAAGGCCGCATTGGGAAAACGCCTGCCACTGTTCTCCGGGCGCTTGCAGCACAGCGCGCACTGGGCTGCGCGGTGAGCTTTAATTAGCCTTGTGCACTGTGCACAGAGAGCAGACAATGCAGCCAGCGGCACCCACAAGACACTGTGAAGAGGGTGCGCTGTCCCCGGCACAAGCGTTCATTTGGTGGTCTATTGGCGCTTGTGCTCAGCCTTGCACGAGAGACTACGTAGCATCACCGGCCCAGAAATTTTGGGCGCTCTTTTCACCTACTCTCCCGCCTCCTCCACTGGGGAGATCAATATGGGCAAGGCAGACGCAAAGCAGACCAAGCTTTCCTTTGACAACAGGCGTCAAACCAGACAGGAAGAGCCCGCTCAAGAAGCGGAAGAACAATCCACCCAGACAGAGGCTACTGCATAAGAGATGTTGACTTGAAGGCACTCCTCCTGGAGGTAAAATCCAGCCTCAGTACTATAGATTCCAAACTTGACTGGCTGACTGCTCGCCTTGACCAGGTAAAGGCAAGAGTGGACACGCACGTTACACAGATAACACAGCTGGAGACGCGAGTGTCAGAGGTCGAGGACACGGCAACGGCAGACAGGCAACAATTGCTCAAGATGGACAAGGTGTTGGAACTGATCAGGGCAAAGAACGAGGATTTTGAGACGCGCTCCAGGAGGGGCAACATCCGCATCACAGGCCTGCCCGAATCCACCAACATTGCGAGGATGGAGGACTATGTGGAAACTTTGTTGCGGGACCTCTTTGGCAATGTGCTCTCTTCGGTGTTCATTGTGGAGCGGGCACATAGATCTCTGGGGCCGCGGCCCCCCCCGGGAGCGCCAGCTCGCCCGATCATAGCCAAGCTGTTAAATTACCGTGATCGTGACGCTGTGCTGCGGGCGGCGCGGGAGATGGGCGAAGTGCGGCACCAGGGGAATCTATTATCGTTTTATCCCGACTTCACCTTGGCAGTGCAGGCCGCCCGCCGAGAGTTTCTCCCGGCAAAAGGAATGCTTCAAAAACAAGAGGTGCAATACGCTCTGATCTACCCTGCCAAGCTCAAGATTCAGAGGGGGGCGCTCAAACACAGGTCTTCAGTGACCCTAAGGCTGCGCTGTCTTTTGCCAAGAAGCTTGAAGAACAAGTTACTTACCTTCGGTAACTATATATCTGTAAGAAACATTAGTAGTGATAGATTCCTTACCTTAGAATATCCCCAGGCGTCAGACTGGATCCGGAAAGTTTTCGTCAGCAGTACCCCTGCGCGTCGGTAGGTGGCGTTGTGCGGCTCCGCGTCCGTCATTGGCGTCGTGGTCGCCGAGATGACGTCGCGGGCGCTACTTAGACGCCGCCCACGCGCGCTGACGTCAGTTCTGTACACGACTTTCCGCGCCAGGAACGCAGAGCCATGCAAGATACTGACCACTGGTGCATTGAAACTAGGGCCCTGAAAGGGATGACCTTAACCCTAGAAATCAGTTCGCAGAACGGGGAGGATGGGTGGGGCGGTAAGGAATCTATCACTACTAATGTTTCTTACAGATATATCGTTACCGAAGGTAAGTAACTTGTTCATCTGAAAGAAACACATTGTGATAGATTTCTTACCTTAGAATAGATACCTCAGCAATACCAACTCCGGTGGTGAGTCTGCGAACCAAGATCACACCAGAAAGTCACGGAGAACAGAACGGCCAAAGAAGCCGTCTCTCCGGACTTGGCTGTCCAGGCAATAATGCTTGGTAAACGTGTGCAGCGAGGCCCACGTGGCTGCCTGACAGATGTCTTGCAGGGGGACACCACGTCCCAATGAAGTAGTGGCAGCAGTAGCTCTGGTGGAATGAGCACGCAGCCCCACCAGAGGTTCTTTTTTAGCCAAGGAGTAACAGGCTTTGATACATAAGACAACCCAGCGGGAGATAGTTCTCTTGTGTACCGCCCAACCTTTCTTGGTGCCAACGTAGCCAACAAAGAGCTGGTCATCCACCCGGAACTGCTGTGTGCGGTTGATATAAAAGGAGAGCGCACGTTTTGGGTCCAGACGGTGGAGCCTCTCTTCCTCTCTGGAAGGATGCGGAGGCGGAAAGAAGGTGGGCAAGGTAATAGTCTGCCCAATGTGAAAGGCCGTAACCACTTTTGGCAAAAAGGAAGGATGGGGCCCGAGCACAACCTTGTCCGGATGGACTGATAGGAAAGGAGGCTTACAAGAAAGAGCCTGGAGCTCACTCACACGCCTAGCGGAGGTGATGGCCACCAGGAAAGCAGTCTTCAAGGTCAAGAGACTAAGAGGACAGTTATGAAGTGGCTCAAAGGGAGCACACATCAAGTATGTAAGAACCAAATTCAAGTCCCACTGAGGCATCACGAAAGGAATAGGAGGAAAAAGGTTTGTAATGCCTTTGAGAAATCTATTTACAACAGGGGACTTGAAAAGAGAGGGCTGATCAGGGAGCCTGAGAAAGGCCGAAATAGCAGAAAGGTAGCCCTTGAGAGTGCCCAGAGCAGAGCCCTGCTGGGCCAAAGAAAGAAGGAACAGTAGGACCTCAGAAAGAGGGGCAGAAAGGGGATCCACAGCCTTTGCTGTGCACCATGCCACAAATTTGTTCCACCCGCAGGCGTATACCGATTTAGTGGAGGGACGCCTGGCTGCCAGAATGACATCACAGACTTCAGGAGGTAAGTCAAATGGAATCGGCTGTCGCCGCTCAATCTCCACGCAAGGCGGTGGAGGCTGGACAGGTTCGGGTGGAGAACCGTTCCCTGTTGCTGCGACAGAAGATCCTCCCGAAGAGCCAGTCGGATCGGGGGATCCACGCTCATACTGAGTAGCTCGGGATACCATACTCTTCGAGCCCAGTCCGGGGCCACAAGGATGACTTGTGCCCGGTCGCGTCTGATTTTCTTCAGCACTCTGGGTAGAAGTGGTATAGGCAGAAAGGCGTACAAGAGATCGCAACTCCACTCGCGACGAAAAGCGTCGCCGAGCGAGTGCCGCCTTGGAAATTCCAACGCGCAGAACTGCTGACATTGCGCGTTCTCTTCGGTGGCGAATAGATCGAACCAAGGCTCTCCCCACTGTCGAAAGAGACCTTGCGCCACGTCCGAGTGAAGACGCCATTCGTGATCCATCATGCACCTGCGGCTGAGTTCGTCCGCCCTGGCGTTCAGTGAATCCGCCAGGTGTTGAACCACCGGGGAAATGCCCTGATGTTCCAGCCATGTCCAGAGGCGCAGAGCCTCCTGACATAGGGTCCAGGACCCCACCCCGCCCTGTTTGGTGCAGTACCACATGGCGGTGGTGTTGTCGGTGAACACCTGCACTACTCTCCCCTTGACAGAGGGAAGGAATGCCTTCAGTGCAAGTCGGATCGCCCGAAGCTCCAGAATGTTGATATGGAGCCTGGACTCCGCCGGAGACCAGAGGCCTCTGATCTCCGCCTCTCCCATGTAGCCGCCCCCGTCACCACTGCGTACTCCGGTTGGGGAAGGGAGAGGGATCTGCCGCTGACCCAATGTTGGTTCGTGAGCCACCACTGCAAGAGTTGTGCAGTGCCCTCCGAGATCTGGACGTAGTCGGACAGGTTTCCCTGATGCTGCGCCCACTGGAACTTCAGGTCCCACTGCAGAGCCCGCATATGCCACCTGGCACGATTGATCAGCAGGAGGCCATGAGGCCCAGCAGCCTCAGGGTCATCCTGACGGAAACCCAGGAGAAGGGCTGAAAGATCGGAATCATAGCCCGAATATCCCGGACTCGCTGTTCGGGAGGATAAACCCGAAACCGCGCTGTGTCCAGAACCGCTCCGATGAAGAGGAGCTTCTGAGAGGGAATCAGGTGTGACTTCGGCACGTTGATGGAGAACCCCAGCAAATGCAGGAGGTCGGCCGTAGTCTGGAGGTGGGAGACGACTGTCTGGGGCGAGCCAACAACCAGTCGTCGAGATAGGGGAAGACTGAAACCCCTGATCTGCGCAGATGAGCTGCGACCACCGCCATCACTTTCGTGAACACCCGAGGGGCGCTGGTAAGGCCAAAAGGGAGCACGGTGAACTGAAAATGCTCGTGGCCTACCGTGAACCGGAGGTAACGCCGGTGGGCTGGCAGGATGGGAATATGAAAGTAAGCATCCTGCAAGTCCAACGCTACCAGCCAGTCTTGTGGGTCTAGAGCAGACAAGACCTGAGCAAGTGTGAGCATCTTGAACTTCTCCTTCCGGAGGAAGAGATTGACGTCCCGAAGGTCCAAGATAGGACGCAGGCCCTTGCCCTTCTTTGGAATCAGAAAGTAGTGGGAATAACAACCACGACCTACTTCTGGCATCGGAACGCGCTCTATGGCCCCCTTCTCCAGCAGGAAGTTGCGGTACTCTTGGCCAAGTGCCAAGTGATCCCCCGATACGCGGTGGTACTGAGGTGGAATGGCTGGAGGGGTAGTCTCGAAGGGGAGGGAGTAGCCCCTTCGGACTATCTGTAAAACCCACCTGTCCGACGTGATGGCGCGCCAGTGGGGGAGGTGATGGCGAAGCCTGCCACCCACTGGCGTTTGATGGGCCTGAAAGGTCGGACTAGGAAGGTTTGGAGGCAGTGGTGGCGTGGGTGGAGGTGGACTGACCCTGCCGCTGGCCCCCTGAACCGCCGCGGCGGTTCCCACGTCCGCGCGTGGACTGTTGCGCAGGCCTGTGGCTCTGTTGCGAACGTGGTGGGTTGCCCCTTCCGCGAGCACGAAAGGAGCGAAAGGCAGAAGGCGGAGGAGGGCGCGTGGCCGAAAGGCCCAAGGACTTGGCCATAGCCCGTGAGTCCTTAAAGCGCTCCAAAGCACTGTCTGCCTTATTGCCAAAGAGGCGAATGCCATCGAAGGGCATGTCCATCAAAGTGTTCTGGACATCCCCCGAAAAGCCAGTTGTCCTCAGCCAGGCGTGGCGGCGGAGCGCCACTGTCGTGGAAATCGCCCTGCCTAGCGAGTCGGCGGTGTCAAGGCCACAACGGATTGTGAACTTGGCTGCATCTCTCCCCTCAGCAACAGTCTGAGAGAGTGCTGTCCGGGCCTCCTCCGGACAGCTAGGCAGCACCTGCGCTACCGTATCCCACAAGGAGTGCGAATAACGGCCCAAGAGGCATGCAGTGTTTACAGCCTGCAGCCCGAGGCTGGCGGAAGAAAAAATCTTCTTCCCGTACTGTTCCAGCCTCTTGGATTCTCTATCCGGGGGTGCGGAAGGGAATGCGCTTGGGGAAGCAGAGGCTTGGACAACCAAGCTCTCAGGGGTGGGGTGTTGGGAGAGGAAAAGGGGGTCGTCCGGGCGATGGCGTCGGGCCACGTTCCTGTCCACAGGAGCCCCTGTGCTGGGCCTGGACCAGGAGCCCAGAAGAACGTCAGACAGTGCTTCATTAAAGGGCAGCAGTGGCTCCGCAGAGGAAACTGCTGGCTGAAGCACTTCTGTCAGGAGGTTAGTCCTGACGGCCACAGTAGGTAGCTGCAGGCGGAGTGCCCCAGCAGCCCTACGCAACACCACAGAAAAACTAGCGCCCTCCTCCATAGCCACGGTAGGAGACATCATACCAAGGTCTGGAGAGGTGTCCAGACCACTGGCGTCGCCCAGTCCGGGTTATACTCACATTGAGCTGTGAGAGGGTCCTCAGACCCCTCCCAGTCCTCCCCTTCCTCCTCCTGCTGTTGAAAAGGAGGAGGATGGATATAGAGAAACAGATTCCCAAACGGCGTCGGAATCGGCGTCGGTCGACAACGTTCCGGCACTGTATCCACGTCGGGGCTGAAACTGGCGCCGACGTTGTCCGGCGCGCCGGGCGACGTCAAACGTGGTGCCGGTGGGGTCGACGTCGGTGGAGGTGTTTGTTACTAGGTCAACCGGCGTCGACCGGGATCCACGACGGGATCCATGGGAGTCCTGCGGTGCCGAGGCCGGAGGCGACGCCGGGCCGGAGCCACCAGCGTCAAAGGGCGAGGACTCCCAGTCGGGCCCACGGGGACGGAAGGCGCACCGGAGGGGCCCCGACGGCCCAAATAGGCGAGCTATAGCGGACAGGAATTCCTGTACCTGGGCCGGCGTCGCCGATAAACCCGGGAAGGGCGGGTAGGTCACCGACGACTGCGTAGGCTCCGCCAGAGCTGCGGGGGTGGTACCTCCCGCTCCCTCAGCCGCGTCGCACGACCGGCGAGGGGAAGTCGAAGAACAAGGACGTTTCTTCGACTTCTTTTTGTGCTTCGCCTTACCTGACCCCGAGTGCGAAGACTTCGATTCGGACGACTTCGGATGAGGACGGCTCCGCGACCGGTCCCTCGACCTCCCTCTGGACCGGGACCTCTCACGGCGTGGAGCCGACTGCCGGGCTTCCAGCAACTTTCGGGACCGCTCCCGCAAAGTCTTCAGCGCCATGGCCCGGCAGTCGGGGCACGACTTGGGGTCATGGTCGCGCCCCAGGCAGAAGAGGCACACGCGGTGCGGGTCCCTCACCGACATCATGCGATGACAGTCCTCGCAAGATTTAAACCCGGGCATCCCTGCTGCACCAGGAGTCGATCGACTCAAAAAGCTGAGACAAAAATCTAAAAAAACTCAGTCAAAAATTGACTGGGGTACCGCTCTCTCCGAATCTGCGCTTGCTGGCGAAGAAAAAGAAAGAACTGACGTCAGCGCGCGTGGGCGGCGTCTAAGTAGCGCCCGCGATGTCATCTCGGCGACCACGACGCCAACGACGGACGCGGAGCCGCAAGATGCCACCTACCGACGCGCAGGGGTACTGCTGACGAAAACTTCCCGGATCCAGTCTGACGCCTGGGGATATTCTAAGGTAAGGAATCTATCACTATGTGTTTCTTTCAGATGCGCAATGCATCTAAGAGCCTTGAGAGTGTAGAAAAAGGACAACTAAGTGACAATGACTAACTAAGTTGCAGGGTTCTGTTCATTGGTTTTATATTGCGATGCAGCCTGGATAACGGAGCTGCCCATGTGACGATGTTCTGGGCTTACAGATCAGTCTCTATCAGGGCGGGACGCCTCTATGCTTCAGCATGTTTTGCTTCATCAATGTCCGACCACTAATGTGGCTTGGCCACCCTGTCTTTTTGGCAGGGATGTATGCCAGGTGGAACCATGCCCCCTTGGGATAATTCCCTTTCCCATCTACGTTGCTATTTCTCCAAGTTTGGGGTCCCTGGGCGGGGTGGGTGTAGATACTCAACCTAATTGGGGGGTTGGAGTGGGTGGAGGGCGGGATGGGGATTCTCCTACGGAGTTGGTGCCTCCTACAAGAGGCTTGTTCCTTTTATTGTTCTGTTCTGTTTTTGGCATGATGTTGCGGTATGCACTCTACAATGCACTGTTTACCATGCCACTTACTTTGTTCACTCCCACTCCGAATCACGGGCACTCCACTACCAAACCACTCAATGTTACCACATGACGGACACTACATTTTGGACCTGGAACATTAGGGGCCTAAACGACCATCGCAAGGCACGCCTTATGCACGCGCAGCTTATCAGGCACCAAGTGGACATCTGTTTCCTTCAGGAGACGCACCTCCTTCCTGCTACTGCATCTAGGCTATTATCTCGACATTGGGACGAATCGTACACCTCCTTCTATTCTAATTATTCCCGCGGCGTCTCCATTCTCTTCTGGAAAGGCCTCCCCTGGCACAATACCCACTCTTTCATTGACTCAGATGGCAGGAATGTGGTTCTTGCTGGCACCCTCTACAATGAGCCACTGATATTAGCGGCACTGTACGGCCCTAACTCTGACGACCCTGACTTTTTCGCACACGTTTGGCAGCTCATTTCTTCCCTGGGACCCCATTCCCTGATCTGGGGAGGCAACTTTAACATAGCTCCCACGCAGGCGCTGGACCTCTCTGGAGGTCGCACTCGACACCCTCAGGCCACCTCCCTTCTCCACTCCATTATGATGGACGACAGCTTGCTGGATGCATGGCAACATGCGTACCCTGACAGGCTTGAGGGAACCTGTGTCACGGGCTCGCAGGGTTCATGGTCTCACCTTGATCTCTGGATCACTACCCGCGACATCACTTCATGGACCACCTCAGTGGACCACATGGCCCGCACCTAATCCGATCATGCGCCGTATGTTCGCTTGACTATTGCCCCCCAATGCTCTCCGGGGCGCTGCTTTCCGCGAAAAAATTTGCAGCGCTATAACCGCCTACTTTGAACACAATGTCGGCTCAGTGGAGTCGCCTGCAACCCTCTCGGAGGGCTTTAAGGTTGTGATCCGGGGGGAGTGTATCGCCAAGCAATCTGGGGTGTTGAGGTCCATCAGGGGCACCCTTGAACGCCTGGAGAACGATGTTAAAACTTTAGATCTTCAACAATCTCAAGATCCCTGCCCTGCCACACTTGCGTTGATCAGAGCTAAACTTACCGAATTCCACGAGGAGGCGGATAGGGAGATCGCATTTCTGGGTAGAGAGGCGCGTGCCCGTCGTTATGGTGAGGGCGATCGCCCCGGCAAAACTCTTGCGAACCTCCTCAGGCAACCGCATGCCTCTTCCTATATTACAGCACTGCGGGATGAGACCGCTGGCAGAACAACTTCTCCTACGGAAATCACCGCCAGAATCTTCCGCCTTTTACTCCCAGTTATACACTGCCGGAGAGACGGCCCCTCGAGAGGTTATGGATCAATATTTCGACTCCATAGAACTACTATGGCTCAGTAATAACCATCGGGACTACCTGGACGAGCCATTTACCCAGGAGGAGATCTCCACTGTCATTGCAGGACTCCCGGGTGACAAGGCTCCTGGGTCAGATGGGCTCACCCCTGCATTTTATAAACAATACGCGCCCCGCATTTAGCCGCAATGTACAACGATTCTCTCGAACAAGGCAGTTTCCCTCCGTCTCTCCCAGAGGCTTTGCTCACCCTTCTCTTGAAACCGGATAAGCCTCCAGAGTGCTGCAATTCGTATCGCCCACTGTCCCTAATCAACACTGACAATAAAATGTATGCCAAATTGCTGGCCAACAGCCTCCTCCCACTCATGTCATTAATAGCTTGCCCTGACCAATCCGGTTTTATTCCGGGGCGAGCCACCTCCCACAACCTACGTACCATCTTCTCAGTCCTCCACCAGATCAATCTCACACTACCGGCTGTGGCTGCCCTGTTGGACGCTACTAAGGCCTTCGACACTCTGGAGTGGCCCTTCCTCTTTTACCTTCTCCCTCGCTTGGGCTTCAGCCTAAATTTCGTACGTAAGATACAACTCCTATACATGCTTCCCACGGCTCGCATTAGGGTAAATGGGCAGGTCACCGACCCCATCGCTATCTCGAGAGGCACCAGACAGGGGTGTCCCCTCTCCCCTATGCTTTTACCATCGCCATGGAACCCCTGGCGGCGCGACTGCGCCAACATCACACCCATCGGGGCATCGGCTTCTCGGCTCGCACTCTTGTAACTTCAATGTACGCTGATGATGTCATAATGTACGTCCGAGAACCTCAGGAGAATCTTGCGCCCATGACTAGGGAGGTGGTGCATTTTGGTTGCCTTTCCGGAGTCCAGGTCAATTGGAGTAAGTCGGTCCTTTTTCCTCTCACGGATTCTACAAAGCCCTTCACCCCTGATTACCCTTTTGTTTGGGCGTCGGGCCCCACTAGATACCTCGGCATCTGGCTGAGTAGGGACGTGGACGAACTTTGGAAGTCCAATTTTGGACGGACAATGGACTGGCTGGAAACTAAGATCCGCGTGTGGCAAAAACTCCCCTTATCATTGGCTGGGTGCATTGCCATAGCTAAAATGGTGGTGCCCCCAAAATTCTTGTACCTCTTTTTAAATATCCCCGTCCCTCTTACGTCGCATTTTTTCCGCAAACTACGCTCCAACATTATCACTCTAATCTGGGCCGGACGCCAACCCAGAATTGCTTATGATATTCTTACACTACCGCTGGTCCGGGCCGGTATGGGAGCCCCAGATTTAAACTCTATGCGCTGTGTGCCCAAGCCAGCTTTCTCCACTTTTGGCTCCATCCCATGCCTTTCCAGCCCCACGTTGCGGTTGAGACTGACCTTGCTGCCCCACGGCCGCTTCAGACCGCACTATTTCTCCCACCTAACCCCCCCCCCCGTGGCGAGATTGAAACTGTTGAATGCCTGCGCTGGGCATGGGACGGGCTGCGTAAATACACCGGTACCGGCACACTATATGCACCTTCCATGAAACATGCTAGCAACCCATCATTCCCCCCATTTCAGACAGCAGGCATGGCCAGCCGCGCAGCTCACCTCGGTATCAACACCATAGCAGACATTTACCCCGACAACAAGTTCTTTACCCTTCATGAAAACACTGCTCCGCTTGACAAGATGCTTCATTATCAGATAAGAGCGACATGCAGAGAGGATAACCCCGCGTTCCCACACGCTCCCCAGTCCAACGCCGCCCTTGAGTTCGTCTATTCCTCCAGCTCCCCGCGGAAGTTGGCCACTAGACTATACACTCTTACACTGGCCGCCTCCTCCACTAACACTGAGCGTGCCCGTAATGCGTGGAGTATAGACTTAGAAAGAGATCTCCCTCCTGAGCACTGGCTCTACTGCTGCAACCAGATCAAGCGCCTCTCCCTCAACTATTGCCTGAGGCGCATTTAAATATCTGCACAGACTCTACCGCACCCCTGCATCATTACACAAGATAGGCCTAATCGACAACGATAGATGCGTGCGCTGTGCAGCTCCCGGCGCGGATTTTGCCCACCTGGCCTGGTTGTGCCCCAGAGTTTCATCATTCTGGCAGGGGGGTGTGCACAGCCATCAGCGACATCGCACTTGAACGTATCACTCCCGATCCCCTGACATGCCTCCTAGGTTACGTCAAACACGTGTCAGATGCCAACCGCAAACTAATCGCGATGCTTCTAGTGCTTGCTAAGCGTAGGGTGGCCATGCACTGGTGGCGTAAACCGGTGCCCACGGTTAAGTGCTGGTTGGACGATGCAGCCCATTGCCAGACACTTCTGGGTGAATTTTGGGATCTGATGCCGGCGGCCAGCAGGCCCCCAGACATATGGGTTCCTTTTATCTCCTACCTCCAACCATTGACCACTTCCGACAACCCACTAACAGACTCCCCCATCACTAACACACAGAATGCCCGAGATGGTGCTGCGGATACTACCCCTTCCCCAGGTCAGACAGCTTGCGCAACTTCTAATGTGCCTTAATCACAACTCCCTATAGCTGGGCTATACAATTTGTTCCTTCCGTCATCTCTCATCTTGCAATGTGGAATGTAATTGTGAGTGCAACTACTATTGTATTAATTGCTGAAACGTCTATTGATAAAAGGAAATCATGGCAAGTTACAGGTAAAGGTTTAAAAAAAAATATATATATATATATATATATATAGAAGACTTACCCCAAGATGACCAAATCATAGTAGGAGGCGATGATTTTAATCTTCCACTAGACCCTTTAATAGACCGCCAATCCACTTGCAAATACCACTCTAGAAAATCTCAAGGCATAATTCGCAAAATTTGCTCCAAATTTAACCTCAAGGATACCTGGCGCCTTCAACACCCTGACTCTAGGTATTACACATTTTACTCAGCACCTCATAACTCTTATACAAGAATTGACTATATACTCCTATATGGCTCATTTACACACCTAATTGACCAGTCTAATATTTTGCCTATACTTGTGTCTGATCACTCATGCATTAACACCTCGTTAGCTGGTAGCCAAACTAGATCTTCACCTAGAAGATGGCGCTTTAATAACGATGTGTTACAGACCCCAGCGATAAAAAGAAAATTGAAGATGCGATTTCGGACTACCTCAAACACAATGATCTCCAAGGGACAAATGCGAACACTCTCTGGGATGCGCTGAAAGCGACTCTGAGGGGGGTTCTCATAGAAATCAAAACGAAAATCAATAAAGCCTACAACGCAGAACTAATCAAACAAGAACCGGAAATTAAACAGCTAGAAGTATCACACGCCAACTCCCTAAACAATAATATTCTCAACCAACTAACACAAAAGAAGTATGAATACAACAAAATCCTAAGCGTACGGGCAGGGGTATGGATAAACAAATTTACGCGTCTTAAACTTTGCGAAGCTAACAAAGCGGGTAAGATGCTTGCTTCTTACCTCAAACACAAACAAAATCAACATAACATCACATCAATCAAAGACACAAACAACCAAACACACACTAAACCTAAGGAAATATTGGACTGTTTAAAAAATGTTATGAAGCCCTATATCATAATGACCAAGTTTTTAACCCGGAAGAATGCACAAAATACCTAGGAAGACTAAATCTCCCAAAACTATCCGAATCTGATAAAATCACGCTTGGTAAACCAATAAGTGATCTGGAAGTGTCTAAGACCATTAAATCCCTGAAGGATAACAAAGCACCGGGTCCAGACGGGTTCACAGCCAAATTTTATAAAACTTTCAATGAGCTTCTCCTACCAACCATGTTAAAAGTATATAACAATATGGCTAGTATAGGCGTAACAACTGACTCAATGGCAGAAGCTAACATTATAGTTATTCCAAAAGAAGGTAAAGACTCCTTACTCCCCAAAAATTATAGACAGATTTCCCTCATCAACGTAGATTGCAAAATTTATGCGAAAATATTGGCCACTAGACTTAACGCATTTCTCCCACAACTTATAAGCAACTCCCAAGTAGGTTTTATTAAACACCGCATGTCAAACGACAACACCCATCTTCTATGCCATGTCCTCGAAAATGCACTTTTTAACCCCACACCTTCTATTGCAATAAACCTAGACGAAAAGTGTTTGATACAGTTTCGTGGTCATTTCTAAGCCAGTGCATGCATTCTTTCGACCTCTGCAATTCCTTCATAAAAATGGTCATGGCACTTTATGCAAAGCCCACTGCACGCATCGCGATTAACGGTTCCCTCTCCGAGTCTCTCACTCTCCAACAAGGTACAAGGCAGGGTTGTCCGCTCTCTCCTTCTCTTTTCCTGTTAGCACTAGAACCCCTTTTACAAGATATAAAACAAAATTCTGATATCGCTGGGGGAGGTTTTAATAACATTCAGGTTAAGCTTGCTGCATACGCAGACGACATCCTGATAGGTACAGAAAACCCTGGACCCTCTATTATGGCCCTGATGAACACAATAAGTAATTACTCTATACACTCAGGCTATAAGCTGAACAGAGACAAATCTGAAGTAAAACCCTTAAATATCCAATGTACAAAAGAGATTTTAGGCAACTCTGGTCTGGCTTGGCAACCCGGTTATATAAAATATTTGGGTATTGAGTTTGGATGCAACATTATTGACACACTCCTCCACAATGAAAACTCTACCCTAGGGAAAATCAAGAAACTACTAGACAAATGGTCCCTCAAATTCATCACTTGGTGGGGCAGAATTGAAACGATAAAAATGATGATCACCCCGCTAGTCAATTATCTCATCAACATGTTACCCCTTGTTCTAACAGATGAATTGCACCACAAACTAGATAATCTTATTTCTAAATTCATCTGGCAAGGTAAGAAAGCTAGAATTGCCCTCTAAAGGCTCAGGCTAGATAAATCTCAGGGGGCGTTAACCAGGCCAATTTTAAATTATACCAAACTGCATTCTTAGCAAAACAGGGTTCCTACTGGTTCTTTCCCCCAGTAATTACATTCCAGTTTGGTTAGAAGTAGAAAAAGCCATATTAGACAAACTTAACCCTCTTACCTTACTAACCACCAACTCTACAAAGCTAACCAGATCTAAGTTTATATTCAAAAATACAAAAACTCACTCTTAAAACTTGACAAGAAACTCAACTCAAGCATCAGACTCTCAAACATGGAATCCTTATGGAACAACCGTAACATTAAGTACAAGGGTAAACCCTTACACTTTGAGCCCTGGATCAATAAGGGTATCTTCTTCCCCTATCAATTAGAACGCTCTTCGTATCCTTTATCTTTCATGGAACTCCAAAACATATACAGTTTAGATAATATGGAATTCTACAATTTTCAAAATTAAAACGGCCTTATCGAAATCTAAACTGCATAACTCTTCTCCATCACTACCAAGCTTCATCACTAATATCAACAAGTTGGGACATCAAGTCTCCCATATTTATAAACTCCTACGGCCAAAAACCTCGACCTTAAACGAAAATCTTATCACATTCTGGGAACAACACTCTACTAGCCCCCTGTCTGAGTCACAGTGGACCCAAATTTGCAAATCAACTACCCACAATAAAATCTCCCCTGTCTTAACTCAAACAAAACTATGGCTCATTCATAAAGCTTACTGGACACCGGCACGATTACACTCACAACATCTCCGTTCAGACCCGACCTGTTGGAACTGCAATGAAGAAGTAGGCGACTTAGCTCATCTTATTCTCCACTGCAAAGCTCTTTCAAACTTCTGGGACAAGGTATTCACGTTTTTATCTAATCTTTTTGATTGCCAATTAAAAAGAGAATTCTCCTCCCTAATTGCTGGTTTTCTTAACACTGAGATAGAAAACCAAGCAGATAAAGCGCTACTGGATCTCTTACTAACCTCTGCAATAAAAATTGTCCTAAACAACTGGAAGGACACACACAAAGCCTCCTTCAAAGGTTGGTTTAATTGGATCATCCATATTAGAGACGCAGACAACATCACTCTCCAACAGTCACCTTGGAAATCGTCAGTCAGACATATCTGGGACAAGTTAGATAACTATTTCGCCACAAACAAACCGCCAAGACATGCTCTCGGAGACGCTCTAGCTGGTTTATCCCCATTCACATTATGACCATTACAATCACTAACACCTATAAGTGTTTTTTTTCTCTCTTAATCCCACTTACGCCCAGGTCTCACGAATGCTTATATTACATCATGCATGGGAAAGTAATCCGCACTTGCTTAACTCTGCTCTTCCTCTCTTTATATCTGTACACATACTCGAATCTTAACCAGTTCACAGACCTTCAGGCCAACTATTGTTCGATTTGTATTGTTTTTGTATTATTATCTACTACCTGTTTGCAGATGCTTCTTTTATTTATTGCTTGCAATAGATCATATCATTTGGAACCCGTTATTGTTGAGTAACATCACCAGTCTACAAACATATAGGTACTTCATATATATTTTTTTATTTCTGTTTGTACATTGTTTACTTTCTAAAAACTCTTAATAAAATCATTTGAACTAAAAGAACTGAGTATGAGCCCTTTAAATATGTGGGAATCTGGATGTCAACCGATACCCACACGTTACACAAGTATAACCTAGATCCACAGTTTTTGAATCTGTAGTGGATATTTTGCACTGAAAGAAACATCCCTTAGTGCTATTAGGAAAAGTGGCTTTAAACAAAGAGTGTTTGACTGAAATTCCAGCGTGTACTGACAAACACTTCTCTCTGAGGGATTCTTCAACAAAGTAGAAGACATGAGTAGGGTGCTAGTTTGGCTGATAGACCCCCCCCAAGAATAGCACTCAAGACTCTGCAAACATCCACACATGGGGACGGAAAAGCAATCTAATCATACACACCGTCAATGGGTAGGCATTTGCCTCCATGGATGAACTGACCCTGAGGCTAGACAGACATCTATTGGCAGCAAATGGTAATCAAACATGCTTTATGAAGGTCACCTGAAGCATGAAATGCCACCAGCTACCTCTCTTAGTAAGACTTGGCATAAACTTAACATTGAAATGGGTTGGAACAAAAAGATTGACTCCTAACTTTTAAGGTTCGGCTAAGACTCAATGGTAAACACAATAGAGAATTTCCGTGCATGAGATGTATTTGGGATTTCCCGTTTGGATGATATCTGGGATTCAAACTTAACAACCCCTTTTGTACACCTACAAAATGAATTAAGTACAACGAAACATGTCGATACCTTCAACTCAAAGATGATTTGTCAGCAAATATAGGACTTATTACTGAAACAACGGAGGGCTCGCCTTTGGCAAGAAGATTGTTTGAGACACATGGGAAAGAGAACAATATCTTAAATCTTTACTACCCTTATAGTAAATGTACAAAGTCAACTGACAGCTCTGAGATACAGAAGGGGAAATGGTCTAGGGTCAATTCAGTATGATACCTGAGAAAATGCTCTGAGGTTCCTGAGGGAAATAAAATCAACATTTAATCTAAAACAGCTCAAAGGTCTTCATAGAATATTTTATCGTCCTTGCTGGCCAGGAGTCAAATTAATGTAACATCCTCCTAATTAGTCAGTCCCGGGAAGCCCACTGATAAGAGAGGATGGGATTTTTCCAGATGAGTCATCAAGGCCCGGAAAGTTAGGCAACCTTGCTGGGAGTCTGAGACACTGTGCAAACAAGGGGTCATAAAGGGTGGTGGAGAGAGAGCCAGCATGGGACAGACCTGTTTGGAGCCAGAAACTTGAGGAGTAAAAGTGGGAGAGACGACCTGCACAGCAGAAGCCTGTAGGGGAATAGAAACAACAATGGTTGAACTAAAGCCAATAGAACTGGATTTAATATACTAACAAATGCAAACCACGTGTGTGCATTCTTATGTTGGCTTGTGTCAGCATATAACAGCCAAAGCTATTGGCTTTGCCAGTGTTCTTAAGGTAGTTGTGTGGACTCATGATATGGCCTTAGAGTGTGGTTTGATAGGATATTCAAGTATGGTGCGTGCAGGGGTTTCCAAATTTCTGAAGTTGGCTACAGTGAGTTGGAATGAACATGATTAAAAATCTTGCAGCATGTAAAGGGTTAAATGTACTGTGGCCCCACTGTTACATTATGTTTTAAATGCCTTTGAAAATGGCTCATTTGATCAATGCGCCATTTTTATTAGGAACTTTGTATATATAAGTTGGATGCTACCATTGGAATGGACAGACCGCAACATGTGCTGTATTCCCTTTGTAGGGTTATTCAGAAACACAGTTTGGATCTCAAAGTAATATTCCCTTTATATGGTTATTCAGAACTATAGTATGGATCTCAAAGTCCTGGGGGCAATTACCAAATCCCAGCAGCAGGATTTTTCATGCTATTGCAGATATACAAACATCATAGCTGGAGGTAGGGTTCTCCACTCCCTCTTCCAATACATTACATAATTATATGATATGGTTTGTTGCAAGATGCACAATAGAGATTTACTTACCACTCTATTGTCGCTACATACATTTCAACAGTATAATCACAATAGACTATTGCAAATAGTCCCATCATAATTTAGGAAAGAGCCCATCCTAAATGTGCTGCCAGACCAATTACTGATCTTCCTTTCTAGATGATGAGGATTCTGGTCAGGACTGTACACTTTTAAGCTAGAAAGATAAATGGTAATTGTCCGAAAAGTGAAGGAGCTCCATCATTTATTTGACGCTGAGGCTTCAACACAATGTTCTGGATGAGCCAAGCATTTTTATGTTTAAATGTATTTATTGAAATTTTCAAGAAAATCACAACATACAGAGGTAGCATTAGAATAGACATTGTGAGTATCTGGGCAGCCTGCGGATGTAATCGCAACCTGGGAGAGACTGTCGGAAGTATAATGCATATAGAACAATGATCTGTTCCTCCCCCGTACGGAAACTGCATCCCCAAAAAGCATACTCTGTAGAGAACCAAAAACAATAACACCCACCCCCCACCCCGTCCGGTAGTTCCTGCGTCCTGCAAGGGCCACCATGTGGCAGGTGCTGCTGTTTCGTTAGTTAGGTTGCGTGCGAGAGCTAGGGAGGACTCCACAGATCCGAGAGTCGTAACACCCGTAGGTATTTGGGCTGAGTGATCTCATTGAATTCAGACGAAAGTAATTTCAGGAAGGGGGCCCAAACTTTCTGGAAAGAGGTAGTAGAGGTTAGTCAGAGTGGCAGAAATGCGCTCCATGCCGAGGATGAACCAGAGTCTGTGCAGCCACCCCGTGTGGTTGGGCAAAATGGAGGTGCCCCAGTGGGTCAATATGGTTTGCAGCGCTGCCCCTAGTGCCATCCCCATTTGTCGACCCCTCATACTCTGAAGTGGGTATGTAATGGGATTTGGGAGCCCCAGGACAACGTACACCGGGAGCCTCGGGATCTGTGTGTCGAAGAGCTCGTCTACAGTGTCAAGGATCTTGGTCCAGTAGGGGGAGAGCAGTGGGCAGTCCCACAGGATATGCAGTAACGTTCCCTCGCCGCCACAGCCCCTCCAGCAAGCAGAACTCCGCTGGGGGTTGCCACTGGAGTAAGGTACCAATAGGTAGCGATTTTCATGGCAGATTTTATGCTAGCTACATTTCGGGCTGTGTGCTTCGCCCTGTAGTAGATCCCGTCCCAATCTTTCTGTGTGAGTTCGCCCCCCAGCTCTCTCTCCCACCTTTTCTTGCTTGGCGTGTCCTGCGAATGTGTGTTGTGTCTGAGCATTTCGTATATGTTGGAGATCAGGCCCTTATCCGTGGTCTTGGTGATCAACCATTTTTCGAACTTGGTCAGTCGGCGACCCCCCTCTTCCCTCATTTCTGGCTGGAGTACCCAATGTCTTATTTGCAGGTTGCGGAATCGCTCCGTTTCAGGAATCCCGTATTCCTGTTTCAACTGAGTGAAGGAGATGATCCCGGATATGTCAAAGAGATGCCCCATTGAGCGGCATGAAGTGTCCCGCCACGCCATGTACGTTTTGTCTGACCAGCCCGGCGTGAAATTGCTGTTCCCGAACAATGGAGTCAGGGGAGAGGGGAATGTAGTGAGCTTTCTGGAGACTGCCACCCTGTCCCATACCGACATCACTGATTTGGTAATAGGAGATCGCATTAGGCTAGGTGGTCGCTGAGGTTTCTGTAAAAAGGGAACCTTCCAAAGAGGTATTCCCGCAAGAGCCCTGTCCTGGAAGAGCCACCTCTTTTCCGACTCTGGTCTGGCCCATTCCACCAGGTATCGCAGCTGTGCCGCCTTATAATAACCGAGGAGCTCTGGTATCCCCAGCCCCCCCTGCTCGGGTCGCCGATATCCCAGTGCTTTGCTCATGCGGGGTCGTGCTCCCGCCCAAATAAACCGATTGATGTCGCGTTGCAACGAGGTTATCGCCCCAGGGGGTGGTAGGGCTGGGAGAGTCTGAAAGAGAAAAAGTGCTTTGGGTAATAAGGACATTTTGACCGCCGCTATTCTTTCCAAAAGGGAGAGCTGATGTTTGCTCCAGGTGCCCAGGTCCCTTTTCGCCTGCTGTGCCAGTCGAGAATAGTTCAGGTGGATTGTTTGACTCACGGACGACGCTAATTCCAACCCCAGGTAGGGAATAGAATCCACTACACGGATGCCACACGTGTCGCCCTCCCGTAGCTTGAGCGAGGTCAACTCCAGGTTCAGATCTAGAATAAGTGATTTCCCAACATTGACACTGAAGCCAGACACTGCACCGAATGCCTCCAGCTCCTCCACAAATGCCGGGAGAGAAACCCTAGGCTCTACCAACGCCGCTATCACATCGTCCGCGTATAGACTGATTGGGTGAGTCTCACCCCCGAATGGTATGCCCCGGATTGCGCGGTTTTCTTGGACTCTCTGCGCGAGGGGCTCGATGTACAGGGCGAAAAGTAGAGGGGACAGCGGACACCCCTGCCGTGTTCCCCTCTGGATCGCGAAGGGCTGCGAGGTTAAGCCGTTCACCCTAATGTGAGCTGTAGTTCCGTTGTAACAGCAGCCCACCCATTCCCTGAATTTCTCCCCCAAGCCGAATTTAGCCATCGTATGCCCCAAAAAGCGCCAGTCTACGCGGTCAAATGCTTTTTCGGCATCTATCGTCAGTAGGATCGCGTCTAGTTGCGTCTGGTGGGCTTTGTCAATGAGATGCAATATTCGCTTAGTGTTGTCCCCGCATTGGCGGGATTGAATAAACCCAGCCTGATCTGGTTCTATCAGACTGAGCATGCAAGGGCCCAGCCGGGTAGCAAGTATGCCGGTGAATATCTTAAAGTCGACATTAAGGAGCGATATTGGGCGGTAGGAGCCGCATTGCTGCCGATCCTTGCCCGGCTTCGGCAGGACCACTATGGCCGCCCCCAGCAACGTGGTGGGGATCGGAGCCTCCCTTCCAAAGGAGTTGAACAGTCGCACCAGGAGCGGAGCCAGAATGTGGCAGAATTTCTTATAGTATAGGGCCGGAAACCCGTCAGGGCCGGGAGACTTAAGCAGCTTAAGACGTGAGATCGCTGTGATGACTTCTTCGATCCGAATGGGGGCGTCCAGCTGCGCCACCTGATCTGGTGTGAGTGTGGACATTTCGACAGAGTTGAGGTAATCTAGGGGTGCCTGATCTGCGGAGGTATCAGCAGTGTACAGATTTTGGTAAAAATCTCGGAAGGCCCTGGCGATGTCTTGGTCTCCCGTTATCTCCTCCCATCCAGTGCCACACAGCGAGGACACTTGGGTCCGCTGCCTCTGGGCCCGAAGCCTAGCAGCCAGAAGAGGGCCCGTGCAATCTCCCCCGACGTAGTATGAGTGTTTCAGTCTGACCGCCGCATACTCCGCCCTATCTAGGTCCAGGCCTGCCAGTTGTGCCCTAGCGGCCTTTAGTTGTCTCCACACTCGGGGCGCACCAGTCCTACTGTGGACCCTTTCAAGCTCCCGCACCTGAGTGGTCAGCGTCGCGCGAAGTTCCTTGCGCTCTTTGTTATCTGCCGCCGCTATGGCTATCAACTCGCCGCGAACAACCGTTTTCAACGCCTCCCAAAGAATTGTGGGCGTTATATCTGGCGTGTCATTGAGGGCTAGGTAGTCCTGGATACATTTAGTAAGTTGTTGCTCCACTGCCTGTTTGTGTAGCATCATTTCTCGGAGCCGCCACTGGCCGGTCTGACGGGGGCCCATAGTGAGCAACATGTTCACCGCCACTGCCTCGTGGTCTGATAACGCGGCCGGCTCGATGCTCACCGACCCCACCACCCCAGCAACCTCCCTCGTGCCTAGAAGATAATCAATACGGGCATAGGATTTATGCGCATGAGAGAAAAAGGTGTATTGGTGGGAAGTCGGGTGAGCCTCCCTCCAGAGATCTACGAGGCCCATCTCCCCCAGCCAGTGTTTCCCATCTCGTGAGAGCACC
The DNA here is from genome assembly GCA_963921515.1 of Calotriton arnoldi. NCBI lineage: Eukaryota > Metazoa > Chordata > Amphibia > Caudata > Salamandridae > Calotriton > Calotriton arnoldi. The sequence continues at coordinate 1,313,805 of CAWUFW010000673.1, forward strand.
CCACTCGGGGAGTATGTAGATTGGGTTCTATCTTTGCTTGCATCCATTACCAGGTTCAGGTCGCCCCCAATGAGAGTCATGCGATTCTGGGAAGCCAGTGCGTCAGTTAAGGCCTTCTTGAGGAAGGTTTCCTGCCCAGAATTGGGGGCATATACGAAGCCGAGCACCATGGTGTGAGGGCCGAACCGTATAGTGTAAACTAGCAGTCTTCCTTTTATTTCCGCCACCTTCTCGAGCACCATCCCTGGGCAGCGATTAGAAAGGAGTATAGCAACTCCTGCCTTCTTCTCCTCCGAAGAGGAGAAGTATTGGTGCGGGAACGCCCTGGATTGCATGCGATGTTGATCTCCGACTAGGAGATGGGTCTCCTGTAGAAGACACACGTCTGCCTCCGCATGCTCCAAGTAGGACAGCATGGCCCTCCGTTTGACTGGGTTGTTAAGCCCTTTGACATTAAGTGTAAGGACCTTTACCTCCTTAGTGACCATGACCAACATTAGCCCTGCGCGCTGATGTGTCCCCAGAGGTGTGCCCCCCACCCCAGCACGGACGCGGACCCCGTCTCGTGAGGAAGAGATAGGCAAGCAGGAGGGGGAACCCAGGGTCCCTAGGAATATGACTGTGGACCAGCCGTGGAGTCAGACCCCCGTCATGACGTAGCTCAAGAGCACCATCTGCTAAGTTAATCAAACGAACTGAACTACCGGACAACCAACCCGCCCCGCCCAAACCCCCCCCACCCCCGCCAGGTTCCAACAGCCCCCCTCCGCAAACATGAGTCTGCGTCTTCCTCGTTGCCCCCCTCCCTCCCGAAACCCACCCGTTCCCCCCCTAACCCCAACCAGAAAGTCCCAAAGTTCAGTCAATGTCCCTTGCCCATCATCCGAAGATGGGGGCATGTGGTGAACAAGAATCGGGGGGGGTGTGTGGCCCAAGTAGCCCGGGCCCCCCGCCCCCAAACCCCCACCCCCAACCATTGCCATATCAATGCCACATCATCCCCCCCCGCAGAATCAAGAAGGGGTCGTCGAAGCGGTGTCCTTCAGAACTGCATCCACGGCCGCCTGTCTCTCGTGTGCCAGAGCGTCCGGGTCTGGGCGAAGCTCCACGCAGGGTGAGCGTCTGCGGCCCACACGCTGCCAGCCATCTCCAGAGGGCCTCTGAGTGCGATTCGGGGAGCCTTCCGGGCTCCGGGGCTCCAGGCCAAGGACCTTGCAGGACTCTTGAAAGGATCGAAGTTGGTGGAGCCTGCCGTTCCATTTGAATATCAGGCGAAAGGGATGTCCACAGGAGTACGCCACTCCCTGGTCCCTCAGGTGCGCGGTTACTTCTTTAAAAGCCTTTCTCCGTTGTAGGGTGATGGAAGCCAAGTCCTGGTAGAGGGCCACAGGGTGACCCTGGAATGTGAGGGGCTGTTTCGAGCGAGCCGCTCGCAGTATGCGCTCCTTCAGGGGGAAGTCGGGGAGGAAGGCCAGGATATCTGGGGGGGGGGGGCAGGGGCTCGCCTCTGCAGGCCCACTCGATGTGCCCGATCGATGCGTATCTCGAAGTCTTGCGGTTCGCCCAAAATGTCTCGAAAGAGACCCTGGAGATATCGGGCCACATCCGCCCCCTCCGCCTTCGATGGGACCCCTCGAACACGAATGTTATTCCGCCTGGAGCGGTTTTCGAGGTCCTCCGCGTGTGCCTGTAGGTCAAGCTGTTGGTCCCGGAGGCGGAGGACCTCTTGTTGAAGCTGTTCAATCTCTTCCCCTTTGGTCAGCTCTTTCTCTTCGATTGCCGCAACTCTCTCCCCAATTTCGTCGACATCCCGGCGAATTTCCTTCACTTCGCCCGCGACTTCGCTTTTGAGCGAATGAAAGTCCTCACGTAGGACATTGAACAGTGATTCAAGGAAAGAGCGAGTGATCGGGACATCACGGACTTCCGTGCCTTCAGGGGTTGTCGAAGCTGGGGGCGTTCTGCCTTTGTCCCCTGTCGGGGGCCCCTTGATTAGCATCTCTTTCAAGGACCTCTCCCCCTTCCGTTGGGCCGAAGCCATCGCGGGGTCGCTCACTTTGGAATGGCCGGGCGTGACGCCTGTCGTGGGTTTGGAGCGCATGGGCGACGTCCCTGGTGGCCAATGTCGGCGGAGAGGAGGCCGCTTGTCGATAGCCCTCCGCGTTAGAATCTAGTGACCTCCTCCGATACACTGCCAGCGGCGTGGGTTGGGGCGCCTAGCGTGGCTCTGGCATAGGCGGCAAGCCGAGAAGCGCTGGAAGAGAGTCGGAGCCCAGGGTGTCTTGCGCGCCGCCCAGTCGGGAGATGGGTATGCCGGGGCTGGAGTTGCGTCTCAGCCTGCCTGCGGTCTGCCCCTCAATGTCCTTTGCCCACTGCTTCTCGGGTGGGGGCCGGGGCTCTCGGCCTCCACTCCACTGCTTCTTCCACTGGTAGCGGGTGGGCGCCGAGGCGGTCGACTCTCAGGGCCACCCGTGTCGTCGTCCCCGGAGCAGGTATGTGCGTCACCCCTAGGCTGGCGAGCCGTCCCCAGGCACTCCCACACCGGCGCCCGTCCGATCGCCGCCGCGGGCCCCTCTCACCGTAGCCCCTCCGTGATCTCTCGTGGCATATGCGGGCGCGGGCTCGCCGCCGGCGTCTGGCTCCCCGGGGTCGAGCGCCACCCCCTGTCGCTGTCCTGATCTGGGCCGCCCGCCGCGTGTTCTCTCCAGGCTTGCGCGCCAAGGCCCCTCTCAGCAGCGATGCAAGCTCGCTGGCCACTCTCTTGTGGGCAGTACTCCGGTTTCCTCCGCGACGGGGCCCCTCGCGGCCGGAAGGGCCGACAAGGCGGTGAGTCTCCTTAGGCGTCGGAGTCCCTGGGCCTGACGCTGCTCCTCCCGCTCTTCCTCTGCGGAGGCCCCCAGCGCTGTGCCTTCCTATCTGGTGAAGGTCCGGAGCTCACGCCGACCAGGCCTTAAGGCCGCGCTCTCGATTTGTGCTGGAGCCCAGGCGCGGGCGTCCGCACCGTCGCTCCGCCGTATCCCGCCGCCCCTGCCACTGGGGATCACTCACATGTGGGTCGGCCACTTCACTCGATCGCCGCACCTCTACTGCTGCCGCGGCGCCAAAGCCATGCAGCCCACTCGACCGTTGTGCTGGGTCTCCGGACCGGGCGCCATTGTCGCCGCTGTCTGCCAGGTCAGTTTGGCGCCCACCGGGGAAATGCGGCGGTCGCCGGTGCCCTCAGTGTAGCCGCGGCACTTCGTGTAGTCGTACCCCCTGCGGGGCTGTCCAGCCGGGGGGGTCGCAGAAGCTGGTGGCCGGTTACAGGGGCCGGAGACGAGGAGCCCTCGGGCTATGCGACCGTTCAGATCGCCATCTTGGTCACGCCCCCGAGCCAAGCATTTTTGTTTATTTCTTGAGTGGACAGTCAATAAAAGGGGAAAGCACAAGAAAAGCACAAAAAGACAACTAACAAAACAGATGTGATTCAAGAGACATGGCTATGTGTTTCCATACTCAGGAGACCTAAGAAACTGAAGTATGAGGAAACTACACATTTTGATATATGGAATATAATAAACGGAGTAATTTTTCAGCATAAAGAATAAGCTTTCAATGCGTTTGATTATTAAAACAGTGATATTTACATGTTGGGGGTATCATGCAGAAACTTTTGTTGAAGCGAATAGTGCTGTGTGTTTTCTCTTCTCAAAACGATTTAAATATGGATGGAGTGTCAAACTTATCAAATGCCATGGGAGAAATCCCACAACAACAGGTCAGCCAGACCAATATTTCGTCTATACGAACATGGATGGATTCTGTACTGTGGCTGGAACAAAAGCATGTCTGGCCTTTATTTAGAACAGTGGTTCTTAACCTTTTGACGTTTGTGGACCCTAACTTCATCATTACTGGAGAACCCAGGGACCCCCACTAATTCATTATTTGAATCTGGGGACTGCAACTCAGGCATTACTAGAAGCTTTGAACTGCAAAATAATACACAGAAATACAGAAACAAGCATTCGTCAAACAAATACACAAATTATGAAATCTTTTATTTAATTCATAAACCAATATAAAACAAAAAATACACATTTTAATTTTAGTGGGAAGGGTGAAGCTTTTCTAAATTGAGGCCACTCATCGTCCATACTATATTCTGTTTGATGCACTTCTCTCACAAACCAATCTGAGGATGCCAACTTAATTTTTAGCCTACAATGTGAAATTCCTTCACATTTACGGAAAAGTTAAAATTTTCAATTTTACATTTTGCTTCTCTCTATATATATATACACACTTTAATAATCTGTTAAAATTATTTAATTTCCTAAGCATTTGTGGACCCCCTGAGTCACAGATCCCCATAGGTCCACAGACCACTGGTTAGGAATCACTGATCTATAAGGTTATGCGATTTAGGATGGACGGCAAGTCATTAGACCCAATGCTTTTCTATTGCTGTGGCTTGCAGCAGGGTGATAGTTCTTCAGGTCAGAGCGTCCAGAACTGTCTTTCTAATGACTGGCATTATGCCTGTTTACATGATTCCAAAACAACTCCACAGGTCAGAAAGGTGTTGACAGTTTTACATACATTGTTACAAATGACTGTCGAGACCCTGAATGATGACCACATCTACTGGCAAGCATCATCAGTAGAGCCTGACTTAAGAGTCAGGAAAGCACGGTAGACTTCAGTCACATCCATAAAAGGGAGGACACAAAATAGCGACCATGGAAGAGGTGTGCTGTAACGTTTAAGGCTGCTGTGCTCGTGCTTCCCCATTTTTGGCTTGATATCCTTGCAGATGGAAACAAAGTTGGAGGAAAAGTATTTGGCTAGGTCAGTTCCTGAAATATTTTTTTCACTCCTCATGAAGGTGTGTGGTGAGGAACTGAGGAAGCCACAACAGCAACAAATACAGCACGCAATATGTATGCATACATTGGGATCTTATTAACCACAGCATTAGGTCTTTCGGGAGGAGAGAGGGGGCTGAGGAGTCTGCAGAATTTTTTTATATCCATCAGATATATCTTTACAGAGGATAAGTAACTTTTTCTTCTGATGGATATATCTTCTCACGGATTCCTCATAATATGAATGAGCCCCAAAGCAGTACCTTACCTTGGAGGTGGGACTGAGTAGTGCTGGTTAACCAACTATCTCATGCAACACAGCTCAGGCACAGTACCTATTGTTGCATGGCTGAGAAGCGAGGCAGCAGTGCTTTACAAAAGTATGCAAGGGTGACTAGCTGCGAGGCGAATGACAGCAACGGGATTCCTCTGGAAAAAGCTGTTGAAGCAGCCATGGACCAGGTGGAATAGACCGGAATGACCTCTGGAGGGTTCTTCTTGGCCAGGGCATAGAAGACCTTGATACTGGACTGTTAGAAGCTGAACTGGGGAACTGTGCATCAGCTCAAATGGATATGCCAGCAAGTAAGTCAAAACAATGTTCAAATCCCACTCAGGCACAAGTGGTGGGAAGGAACAAGTAAAGGAAACATTTAAGAAAATGCACCACTAGAGACAATCTAAAAAGGGAAGGTTGATCAGGAAAGAACATAAATGCAGACAGCTGCTAGGTAGAATTTAACCAGAGCAACCACCAGACCCTGCTGTGTGAGGGACAATACAAACTTCAAGACATCAAACAGGGCAAGGATCTATGCCTTTCGACTCACACCGCTATTTCCAGCAACTTGTGAAGATGGATTAGGTGGCAGGCTTTTGAGCTGCTAAAATGAGGTCTGCAACCCCATAAGGAAGGCAAAAAGACTCTAGATGGCACCACTCAATCGTCATGCACAGTCACCTGCGCTCTGCACAACCAGCTGTGCTCAATCTTACCGCATTGTTTTCAGTTTTCTAGATATGAGCAGGATCGGTGGAAAAGCAAACAGCTGGCCCGAGACCAGCTAAGTCTGAAGGCATGCTCTAGGGAAGCATTCGGCAAAAAGTGTAATGCAACAAAACTGAGGCCAGCTCTTCTTTTTGGCCATGATGAATAGCTATACTAATGGAAACAACAATCTGCAGAAGATCTCCTAGGTCACCTTGGGGTGCAGCTCTCACTCTTAGTTCTCCAGTGAGGGCCAACAGCGCATCTGCCATCACATTGAGGGATCTTGCCAGCTGAGTCGCCAGTAGGAAGATTGGTTGTCATTGTACCCACTTCCATAGGTGAATCACTTTTATATACTCGTACCACTTTAACATGGACCAGAGGCCCTGTGCTGTCCTGCCGCCCAGATAAGCACTTAACCGTATACAGCAGGCATCCATGACCACATGAGTTTGTGCATGTGGGGCTGAAACGGCGACCTCTCACGATGCGGGAGGGATCCCTCCACCAGTACATATCTTGATGCACAGACTGGAAGATCTGTACCTTAGCTGAGAGGTTCCCTTGATGTTGCTACTACAACTCCTCAAACTCCACAGGAGGGCCCTAATCTGTCATACACATTGGAATCATAGCTCAAATATCCACAATCCGAAGAGGAGGAGGGAAGGCTTTCATAATGGCTGTGTCAAGCACCACTCAAATAAAAGTCAAGGCTTCTGTGAGAATGAGGTGGGACATAGATAGTGAAGTCAAGGTCATGCAGAAGAGTCATCGTCTGCTGGAGATATTCCGGACTCAACATTCAGGACTCTGCTTTCACCAGCCAGTCGTCCAACTATGGAAATACATGGCCTCCTGGCCTATGCAGCAAAGCTGCCACCTTCCTAAAGACATGTGGGAAGAATATGCATTCTCTCCAAATAGCTGTTTTCTGTCAAAGGACATGTTGACGAGGTTAGCCACGACAATCCCTGAAAATCAAGTGGAACTAATCCAAGCATGTCATTGTAATGTGACAGCAGCACCCATAGACACTGTCTGCATATTCAAGGTCAAATTTCTGAATCTGTTTAGATGCATCCATTCCACTGCTCAATGGTTTTTGAAATGGCTTGTTTATAGGAACTGTTATGCTGATGGTCATGAGTTTTGCCAGTTCCCATAAAGCATTGACATAACAGCCCAAAAGTTATGTGGCATTAGCTGTGTAAAGCCAAGTTACCAGAGGCAAAAACTTTGCAACTCTAAGCATCTAACTTTGCAACTCTAGGCATCTACGTTTTTGGACTCTGTCCAGAGAAGCTGCAGGAAAGGTTTTGGGTTATGCTTAAAGGACGACATTTGAACCACTAGTCTTTCCGGTGAATGGGAGGACAAAAAGTATGAGTCACCCGAACTCCCTATAGCGCCAGGCAATCTACCTAGGGATTACTGGGCCCTAAACAAGATTTCCCAATGCAGCCATTATTTGATCTAGGAGATCCTCGATAAATGGAAGCAAGTGTCCTTTAGATATTGTGGAAGGTTTTAAGATTTCCGTCAGAATGTTCAACTACACTTCCATTGGTAAAGTCAGTTCTAAGACCTATGCTGTCCTTCAAACCACTGTTAGGAAAGACGAAAGCTGCTCTGCTGCACAGCCAGAAAATGCCTCCGCTGGATAAGTATCTAGGATAATGTTACTTTTATAAATCCAAATAAACTCTGCCATCAGAACAATAAGAAGGCAGGAAGTGATCTACTTCAGAGTTCTCATCCTCAGTGTGTCAGTAGCCTTTGTCCTCCATAGCCAAGGCATCACAATCTGAAACTAAAATCTCCCTCAAGCAGGTGAATCTTTCTCCCTTACAACACAGATAACATTTTCACCTATCGACTCCGTCACCACCTATGACTATAGGGTAGACACCAAGGGAGGCGTGGAGTGACTGGCGGGACACTGCTGTGGCCTATTTTGACTTTGAATTAAGCACCAGGGCCGAAGCCTGTGAAGTGTCTGCTGTCATTGGAGATGGAGCTGCCAGAGTCTCCACACCCGCAGGAAAAGACCCCCTATGGGTTGTTGCACAGAGGATTACAGGGCAGTCTTAAAAAAAGATACAACTTTGGTAATTGAAAGGCCTCAACCTGCGCAGAGTTCGCCGAATGACTGGGAAACTACCATCTCTACTTCTTTGGCACTTGGGGTTTGCCCAACAACAAAGAAGAGACTGTCATTAGTCATCGAGACAGAGCTCCAGACTGCATCAGTGAGGCGTGGAAAAACAGGAGCTGTCGTCACATCCAGAAGCAGTTGCGGCACCCCTTGCCAGCCCTGGAAAGTCAGTGCTGGGAAGGAACTGACGTCACATCCAGAAGTAGTCGTGTCCAGAGACTTGTAGCGTAATTGCTGGGAAAATAAGTTTGAAACGATTCTGAAACCGAATATTCACAAGGTGAGGAATCGGCTGGAAAATGTATCCATCAAAAAATTTTAAACAACGCAACAACATTTTTATTTTAAAAATATTGAAAAGTAATTGCTTTATTTTTATTTGTAGAACCCATCTCCCACTTAAGTTGCAGTATGGCGCCATAGGATCAGTAATGAGAAAACTCTACAAACAACCAAGTTTTTAAGTCCTTGCAAAACTAACTCACAAGACACAGCATAGGGATGAACCAGTAATAAAATTCACAACTTGGTGGCCTGAAACAGCGTCCCTCCATGAGGTAAAGTCAAGTCCTACTTTAATGACAAGTTTGGTATAATCCTATTCAGCTGTTTTTTTCCTTTAGCAGACAGCAAAGCTTCCTGGGAGAATTAAAATGGGAAAAGTCACTTTTTTGACACTCACCTCTTCCTTGACAGACCTGCACAAAACTTGCCATGTCAAACCCAAATCGGATGAACTAAATTTCGCAAAGGTTGTAGTAGATTTGTTGTCAACTCTGTAATATATATATCTCTATATATATAGAGAGAGAGATAGATAGATAGATAGATAGATATTCCAAACGTGCGGCACAATGCAGCAATACCATACCATCTTTGTCAAGTAACTGGTTTAAAATTTAAAACTGATCAGCTTTTTATTGCGATAGGAAAATTCTTCATTTCTAACTTGTTACTTACATCTCTTTATTTCATTACAATACAGTTCCCATTAGTCAAAAATGGGTACCAACAACTTCGAGTCCCTTATGTCCCATGCCCACGAAGAAACCTACACAAAAGGATTAACATTTGGAAATAAAGTTAATTAGAAATCTTATGATGTGTGTGTAACATTGCATTTGCAGAAAGGAGTAATTAATAGTAAATATACATCAACATCTGTGATGCTTTAAAATAAACGTTTTGCCACATATATATGAAAATGATGTTCTTATGCGGACACGGTCACTGAAGGGCTGACGTGGCTTTCTGGAGCAGCTGAACCATTATGGGATATACTGGTGCAAATTCCTTTGCTTCTCGAGTTCTTACAGATTGGACGTAAGCTTCCAGGGCTCCCCTAAATACATAAATATATTTAAAAAGAACAAAATTAAACATTATGCTGCAGTAATCAAACATTTCAGAAGAACCAACATTTTTCAGTAGGTCAAGTATAACTATGACATTCATCTAACCAAATGGTTTATGTAATTCAGTCATTGGAGTAAATAAAAATACTGCCCATTATTCACAAAAGTTCTAACCAATCAGCAGTTTTGAAGTTCACATGCATATAGCGAAAATAGGGCATTATAGGCACGAGTATAACTTACATTAAGCACGTACAGGCTAGCCATAATCTGCAAGGTTGGGCATGGTTACGCGCATGGCTTGTGAACCATTTCATGGGGATTTGACACAGAATGCCACAGTTATTAGAAATGATCACTTTTTTGACCAGTCTTTTAACTGTGACCCCCATCCCCTTCGAGGTATTTGCACAACTTAAAAATACCAAGAATGAGCTAATTGTGCTAAGCCTTTACCAAATTACCAGAAAATTCGTCAGATGGTGCTAAAGTTATGGCAAATTAAAAAAACTGCGAAGATATCTATATAATTTAATCCTTCGAAGCACGCTCACATCTTTTTCAAATGCTAAGATCTCAAAAATGATTGAACGGATTCACACCAAACCAGGTAAAGGCACAGGTTTGGTGACTTTTCCATTCAGTCTTTGCAAAGTTTCCAATGACATTTAAAATGGGAACCACTCTTTTTTGGTAATCTTTCTCGTGACCAGATCTGCAGGAAACGTGATGTGCACAAAACAAAGCCAGATTTACTTTTTTGTGTTGGAAGCTTTTGAGCAGATTCGTCAAACAGCACTAATATTGTAAGCAAAAATAACACCTTTTCGATGTAAACTCCTATCTAACCATAACTTCAGAGAGTTGTAATCACTTACTCTGTAATACATGCATATGCCATTCAATGAAAAACAAGTTATGGTTGTAGCTCAAAAGCGAGAAACTACTTAAATTCGCCAGTTATTGTTTATAATGCAAGCCAACATTAAGGTCACCCAAGTTTAATTCTTGCGCAACTACCTTTTTCTCTAGTGCCAGTGGCAAATGGGTGTTTTGTGCATGGCAGGCGACGTGAGTTTGGCGCACGCTGTGCACATTGAAGACCATAATTGATACGTCAGTGGTTTTGCACCCTATAACTCAGTTTAACTGGGTTTTTTTCCCAAAATTTCTATGTATGTTTTTTAAGATACACTTTATTCCGAATCCTCGTGCTGAACAGCCTTCAGATATGTGCAGCAGGTATTGGTTGGAAGGATTGGCCACGGTCTCTGTGCTTGTTCCTCTGCTGCATGGTCTTCGGCCATGTGCAGCAGGGCCCTGCGGCTAACCCTGCACCCAACACGCCTCAGGTGGCGGCAAAGGCTGTGTGCAGCAGGGGTTGGGGGCTGAAGCAAGTTGGGTGCGGGCGAGATCCCTCGCCCACCTGTTGCGGGCAGCCGAGCCCCACTCAGCTCAAACCCAGCTGCACATAGACTTTGGTTCTCCCCGCTCATGTTTTCCTCCACCTCACTTCTTTCTTTCCATATCTCTGTCTCACCCCCTTGTTTTTTTCGTTAATCCTTTAGAAAGTCTTTTTTTTTTCTTTTTTTTTTTAGAAGTGGCGTTCGAATGTACCTCTTAGAAAGGCAGCTCTTTCAATCACATTTTAACTTTTCTAAATGTTTTTCCTGGATCAATTTGCGATTTTCAAGATTGCGAAAAAAATTCAACAGAGACTTTCATCGACCAATCACTATTGTCGAAAAATTCAAATGTGAAAATATTGGCGAAAGCACTCACAATGCATTTGAGTAGGAATATCACACATCTAGTCCACATGGATCAGTGCGGTTTCATGCCAGGCCGCGAGACGCACATAAATTTACGTAGATTGTCCCAAGTCCTGCACGCCACGGCTAATATGGATATCAGCGCTGATATCAGCACTGCTGTGCTAGCTTTAGACATTGAAAAGGCCTTCGATACCCTATGAATGGACTACATCTGGGAAGTGTTGACGAGAAGGGGCCTCGGACAGGAATATATCTCCTGGGTGAGCCTTCTATACAATTACCGACTACTAGGGTACGCAATGGTGGGGTAATTTCTGAAATTCTCTTAATCGAACTGGGCACTAGACAAGGATGCCCATTGTCCCGCTCTTGTTTGCCCTGGCAATAAAGCCCTTCACGATTAGACTACGAAGGGACATGAATCGTTGGGGCATTCAGTTAGGTGGCCGGGTACACGTTGTATCCTTAAATGCAGATGATGCCTAACTATATCTAAACCATCCAGAGGAAGCAATGCCCATTCTTCTGGAAATCCTATCGGGTTTCGGCACAGTATCTGGACTGAAAGTCAATAAACGGAAATCAGTCCTATTCCCACTTGCCACGTTAATAAATGCAGAGGTAGCTGACCTCCTCCCAGCAAAGTTCCAATAAAAGTGTGACCATTTCCGATATCTGGGGATCCAAGTAGCACATTCGACAGATGCGCAATATGCATTTAACATGGGGGCAGTGATTAAGGGCTTACGGTCATCCATTAACTTCTGGAATCGCCTCCCTCTTTCCATCATGGTTCGAGTAGCCCTGGCCCGGATGATGCTCCTACCACGCTGCCTGTACACTCTGCAGAATTCCTTCTGCATCATCCCCAGATCTACTTTTGAGACCCTTAATAGCCTTCTGCTATCACTGGTTTGGGCTGGAAAGCGCAGTAGGGTAAAACTGGTGATTCTGAACCTAGATACTGAATGGGGGCTGGGCTTCCCGGACCTTCGTCTTTATTATTTAGCCACCCTTCTCCAATATGCGATGCTCTGGTGTGCGGAGGGCCCTAATGTGGAGAAGGACCTCCTGGCGGAGTGGGGACGGGAGAATAGTTTACCAAGATATCTCATGATGGGATCTCGGACAACCCCGGAATGCCCGTTTGTGGTAGCAGGAGCATGGGAACGGAAAGGGCGCCATATGCACGAGCACTACCGTTGCAATGGCTGCGTAATTTTTGCCATACACAAACTGTACTGGAATTGACGAGGTGGTTCGAAGGGGGGTGACTTACTGCGGGTGACCTATATAGTAATGGGTCTTTCCTCTCATTTGCTGAAGCACAGGAATTCTTTGGGATCCTAGGAGGGCATTTTCTACAATATGCAGAACTATCACGCACTACGTGAGAGATATGGACTTCCTTCCCTGAGGAACCAACGGAGTCCCACACCTTGCTGGCGATTTTAGTCCCAGGTACCCACAGGGGATTGATATCCCTCTTATACCGAACACTTGAGGCCGACCACAGTATTGACATCTCTAGCGTTGGAGATAGATGGTTGACTGACCTACCGATACCCCTCACTAAATGGAAGTGAGCGTTTGCACAGGTCCAGGAAGTGGCCAGCAACGCTCGCTTCAAACGTATACAATTTCATTATTTGCAATGCACATACATGACCCCTCACAGATTAGCGTGCATCAATACGGCGCCAAAGATTCATTTGAAGAGGAGGAGGGCTGGATATAACTGTAAAATCACGTTGGTCCTTGATGTCAGGAGATTTTGAGGAGTGCTGCTCTGCCAACTGCTGCTCAGTTCTTGCTTCTTCCTTTCAATAGTTATGTGTTTATTGATAACTGGATTGCTGTTATTCATATATCTAAAAAATAGGTATGTGCATCTTTTTTCATATTTCGCCTGTAATATATGCTTTGGCATAAAATTGTCACATGTTCAAAAAAAGACAACAAAGAAAAACAATGATGTCCTGTAAATATGAGATAAATGCTTGTACTGTATATTGCCGCTACGTGTATCCTGAAATAAAAAGTAGATTTAGGAAACAAAAAGAAAAATTCAAATGTTATTGACAGGAGTCACGAATAACTAAATCACGATTTTAAACAGATATTTACTTATTTTGTAGAACGGGGCCAGATGCACTAAAAAGGGAGTACTGGCACTGAAATAGTCCTGCTCAGTGGATAGCTGATTATGGTTAGATCAGCCAAGTTTGAGCGGTTTCCTAAAAGTATTAAACTTGGCCATGAGTCAAATGGACATTGGCAGAAGATTACAGTTCTTGGTGGCTAAGTAAGCAAAAGCATGGTGAACCATGTTTACTGTGCGTAATCCAGGGAACTATGGCAAGTAGGAGGATTACTGCTTGAAGAGTTCTCATTTGCTGATAAGGTGAACTTCTTTTAAGCGGATCTGCGGGCTCACTGAGGCGAATGGCTGTGAAGCTAAGCACAGAATTTTGAAGCGGAGTGGTTTTTGATATTGAGCTAGTGCAAGTCTTTAAGATGCTGAGAAATAGGTGATAGGTTTAGAATGAGTCTAGCTGTCAAGTTTTGAATACGTTGAAGTTTTGTGAAATAAATTGATGGGAACACTGCAGTAAAGCGAGTTACAATTGTCAAGAAGTGAAATTACCAGTCCAAGGATCACAGATTTGGGAATAGGGGTAGGTGGTCAGTAGAAAAATGTCCATAGTATTCTGAGGATGCGAAGCAGCTGGTGGTGAGTTTATTCATTCAAGAGGTTGATGTCAAGTGAGACCCCAAGGAACACAAAACCCTTTCAAGCTCACCCAGCACCTTTTTTCTCAAAAACTACTGAATGGATTTTCACCAAATTAACAAAAGCATGCATTTTGACTAAAGGTCTACTTTTATGCCAAGTTAGTGTAAATCTGTTCAGCACTTTTTACTGTAGGCACAAGCACAAATTCTTATGGGAGCTAAAATGGGGAAAGGAACAAGTACCTTATGTAACTCTTTTCATGGTGGACACTTTAAATGCATATTCTTCACCTTTTGAATTCCCCTAGGTACCAAACTGGATCCAGAGATTTTCATAGCAATATCTCCCATGCAACCTGCAGGTGGCTGCATTTGACTCCTCAGCGACCTCACTCTGCCTCTGGAAGTGCTGGTGCAGAGTCATGTAAAGGTGTCAGTTTACCTTTGAATTCTTTAGCACCCTCACACATGGATCATCAGTGACAAACTGGAAGAATGGCCTGCACAAAATCTAACTTGGGACCATTTTAGAATCCAAAAAGTCTACTTCACAGAACGGGGCAGAGGGAGAGTGATGATGAATCTGTGGTTAGAATCCATCAGAAAGAGCATTCCAAAGGTAAGTTGTTCTTCTGATGGATACATCAAACCCACAAAAGGTGATGGGAGGAATGCATGCAATTTTTCTGACCACTAGCAATCTCTCAGGTAGCATTCAAGCCCATCGCTCTTTTGCCACCATGCCACCTCAGATTGGACAGAAGAACAATAGGTTGGAATCCTACCCCAAGTAACTGCCAGTGGTTAGACAAACTGCGTGCATTCCTCCCATCACCTTTTGTGGATTTGATATACCACCCTAAGTGGCAAGGGTATGCCAGACTTGGGTCCCGTTCTCACTGTGCCACTGGAACCAAGCTACACCCAACTGATGAGCCCGATTCGGGGCAAAACCAGTCTTGGTCTGCTTGTGTTCTGGGAGTACCTGGCCTAGCAATTAGTGCCAGACTGTTACTACTGGAGAAGGGAGGAGACCGATTTCCATATGGCTGGCTCCAAACTAAGGTGGCATGATGGGCAAAAGAACGATGCAGTGGAATCCTACCCCGAGCAATTGCCAGTGGTTAGACAAATCATAGGCATTCTTCCCATCACCTTGTGTGTTCTTCTGATGGATACTACTGAACCAGAATCCTCACCTTTTGAATAAATCCTAAAGCAGTATCGCCCAAAAGGTGGGTTTTCTAAGCATTGGACTTAAATCAGGAAGTCATGCAGGACCGAATGGGCAAAATGGCCCTTACTCTGGACTTGACCAATAAGACAATACCTGGTGATGGTGTGCCTGGACGCACATGAAGTAGCCTGCCAGATGTCCAAAACTAGATGACCTCTCACCAATGCAATTATGGCAGGCTTGACTATGGTGGAATGGGCCATGAAGGCTTTCAGGTCATTCCTTCTTCGCCAGGGCATAGCATTTTCTTATGCAGGATCATCCACCTAAACAAGGTGCACTTCTGTACTGCCTTTCCCTTCCTAGCACTGGAAAAGCCAGTAAAAAGCTGGTCATTCACCTGGTGCCCTTTCGTGCGTTCAATGTAAAAGAGGACAGCTCTTTTTAGGGAGAGTGATGAACTGTCCCACATAAAAGGACGATACCAAGGACATTAGTTTGCAGAGCCAATTAATCCAGGAAAAAGATGGTATATGGAGATTGCACTCACAGCGCTTGTAGCTCACTAGCATACCACGCAGAAGTAACTACAATGAGAAAATACCATCCTAATGGTCAGTAATCACAACAAACAACTATGCCTGAACTCGAAGGGCTTGCACATTAAGGACGAAATTAAAGGTCCCGCCTGAGCCATAATGAAGGTTGCACGGGGAAACTTGTGTGGGCCTCTACAAAAAAAAAAAGCATCAGAACCTGTAACTTGAATAATGAAGGTGCATCAGGCAAATGTAGAAAGGCCAATAAGGCTGAGCCAAAGATAAAAGAAATATAAAAATATCTGATAGTTTGGCCTGCAGAGGGTCAACTTGACAATATTTGCACCTAGCTACCAACATCGCCCAATAACAGGAATAAACAGATTCGGTAGACTGGCACCTAGTCGCATGGATAACCTTCACTACTTCAGCAGGTAAATCCAATCTACTCAGTTGGTGCCCCATAATCCCTATTCTTGGAGTGGCAGGTTGTGGAAATTTTGGTACAGAACTCTGCTCTGTTGCTGAGACGGAAGGTTCCTCATGAAGAGGGAGCTGGATCGGGGGGAAATGCTCAGGCTCAACAGATTGGGGTAGCTGACTGTGCTGGTTCAGTCTGGAACTATCGGGATGATCTGAGACTGGGCTATCATGATCTTCTTCAGAACTTGAGGCAGGAGAAGCAGAGATGGGAAGGCTCAAAGGAGGCCTGTGTCTCACTCTACGTGGAATGCGTCTCCCTGGGAACATCTTGGCAGAAACTCCAGAGTGCACTACTCTTGACACAGCATGTCGCTGGTAGTGGTGAAAAGATCCTACCAAGCTACGCCTCTTCAGAGTTACATGCCTTGAGCAACCTCTGTGTGAATATGTAATTTGTGGTCTTCCAGTATAGCCTGCGGAGATTCTCTGCCCTGGAGTTTAACAAACCTGCCAAATGATTTGGAGATCCCTTGAAGGACCAGCCATTTCCAGAGATGTGGTGCCTCCAAGCACAGGATGAGTGACCGCACACCACCCTGCTTATTGCAGGCCCCCATATGGCAGTTGTGTTGTCTGTTAAGACCTGAACCAGCTTCCCTTTGATGGATGGTTAGTAGGCCTTTAGAGCCAACCAATTGGCAAAAACTCCAACAGGTTTATGGGATGTCTTTGCTCAGTTAAGGACCAAAGCTCCCTTATCTCCACCTCTTCCAGAAGACCGCCCCAACCCAGACACAATGCATACGTCATACTGTGAGCTCTAAGTCGGGAAGGAAGAATGGTCTGTTGCAGGTCAGATCGGTGTCTGACATCCTCCACTGAAGGTCCTGGACTGAATCCTCGGAAATACAGGGGCTATCTGAAAGGCTTCCCCAAGGCTGAGCCCACTGCAGATAGAGGTTCCACTGCAAGGCCTGCATGTGCCAATGAGCATGTGGGACCAGAAGGGTGCACGGAAGCCAAAAGATCTAAAAGCCTCAAAAACATCTGCACAGGAACACAAGAGTAAGTCAGAAACCTCTAGATCATACCTGAATATGTCAGATTCTCTGGGGGGGTGGAAACACCTTGACTACCACCGTGTCCGATCTATTGACCACTTCCTTACCAATTATATGCGACCATAACAGCAAATCCAGCTGGGGAATACCCCACCGACCATCACAATCTGCTGTCAATTCCAGTTGGTTATCAATCTGAGGTTCACATGTTTATCAATCTGGGGTTCAAATGTTAAACTCATCCCTACAGTCAGGGCCTGAATGGGAACACAAACCAGCCCTGGCAATGCAGTCTGACCGGCCCGGGTGTTATAATTTTCAGTATTGTTGGTGGAAGTGATGGTATGGAGATAGCAAGCCTAAGGAGGAGGCCACAGCACAGCTGTCTTTAAGGTGCTCCAATGCAGACTCAGCATTCTCTCCAAAAAATCATAAGGCATACCAGCTATGCCCAGAAAATCCTGTGGAACGCATCCAGGCAGACGCCTGATCACAACACAGGTGCAACTGGCATAGTCTACATACTCTGTCATGTCCAGGCTGGGTCTCAAAACATATTTTGCTGCATTCGGTTTGTCTTGGATTATCGGAACGATGGCACTCCTGAATTCATCTGGGAGGGACAGTAACATCTCACTGGACATATCCCACAACGCATGCATGTAGCACCACAAAAGGCAGTTGGTATTCAGGGACCTCAATGGCAAACTGGCAGAGGAAAATACTCTTTTTCAGAATGTATCAATGAGCTTCGACTATTTGTCTGGGGGTGTAGCACTAAACGAGTGGCGATTAACCTTCCTGATGGAAGTTGAACCGCCAAGCTCTCACAAGTCAAGTGTTGTGTCAAAAAGACTGGATCTCCAAGGGTGGGCCTATGCTGACTGAGCGACTAACTTGGGGAGTTGAGTAAAGCTTAGACCAAGCCACCATCAAGGTTTCTATCAGGGTCTCATTAAAAGGCAGTAATGGCTCTGAAGTAATGGGCCCTAGATGCAAGATTTCTGTAAGTACGCTTGTCTCTATAGTGGGTAACGGTAGGTCCAACACTTCTGCCGCTCTGTGAAGAATGTGCTATTCTCAGTGAGAGGCCTAGCTGTAGAGTCCAAGTTGGTCTCTAGGAACGTTTCTAAGCCACTGCCATTCTGCAGATCTAAGTACAGGCCAGCATCAGTGTAGTGCTGCTGGCCTCCTCATTGTCATCTTTGTTGGGCAAAACATTTTGGTACCCTTGAATGACGTCAGAATCGCATACAACCAAGTCTTCCGGCCTACAACAGTAATGGTATTGAGGGAAAGGCTAGGGCTCATACAAAACTGGAGGCTGTGCCTTGGTAATCCCATAGTGGCACACAGGCCTGACGTAGGCTGATGACGGCTCCAGATCAAAAATGGGCATCAGGGTTGGATCCGGTGTGGGCAGCACAAGCATTGGGGCCAGCACTGTGGTGGTTGGAACAGATGAGGCCCACGGCGCAGGAGTAGGCGCATGGGCCGGAGCCGGCAAGGAGGTAGGCAGAGGCCCAACAGGGGCAGTCAGACAAGGGTAGGACCCACCGGGAGGAGTCCAACTGGAGGCCCCTGCAGATCCATGAGGCTCAAAGGTGCTCCAGAGAGAGCCAGCATCATCCTGAAAAGTTGCAATATTGCCTCCTTAAAGGCCTATGTTTGCTGCAATATCATAACAGAACGGGAAACCCAGGACGCAGCACGACCATCATCGAAAGAGGCTTGGTGGCAGACAACGAGAGCACAGCCAGGTCACTGAAATGCCTACTGTACCACTTCTAGCCAGAGTGGAAGTGGTGAGACGGGGACTAATCCTGCATGGACTTCTTGTGCTTATGGCACAACTTGCCCCTCGACTAAGTCTTTGACTGCTCAAAAGTTAGCAACGTGGAGCGGGTAAGCCCCATTCGGCATGGCTGAAGGACTGCGCATAGGGGGTTGAGCGCACTTAAAATTTTTAATTTAAGTACATTATAAAACAACAGTTAAAAACAGAGCTATAGTTCTGTACAAAACTACTAAAATTCACCAGTTACAACGCACACCATAACTCATGGCATCCGCTATGATGTTCTCTTGTTAACATTTTTGTGTATCTGTGCCATTGGCAAATAGATGCTTTGTCCATGGAGGATGCCATGAGTTATGGCGTGTGTAGTCTGCAACCTGCAAATCACCATGGTTTAAGCATTTGAGACAGAACCATAACTTCATTTTTAGGTCTCGCCTGAGCCAGCGCGCATGCGCTGCTCTGCGAGGCTTCTAGTAAGGACTTCCACTCGGACCACACGCTCGTGCGTGTGCTTTTTTTTTTGCTCACACCTATTGGCCTTTGCGTGCGTCTTTCTAAGAAAGACAGCACGCAATTGGGCAAAGGCGGGTGCATGTCACTTTTGCATCCACCCACGGCCTACGGCTTGCGAGAGCGCGCATCAGCGCCATCTGTTTCCAATTATCGCGCCCGCGAGACGGAAACAGATGGCGCTCGCGCTGGCCCTGGCTTTTTTTTCCCCCTTTCAGAGGGATTAAGGCCGCGCTTGTTACTCTTGGCCCTTCTCGGAATATTAAGATTTATTACTTTGTTTTTTTACTTTAGTGAAATGTCTTGCACGTTTTTGCTTTTTTGTAGCTCTCTGTTTACTTTTTTACACGGGCATATGTTTAATAATAGTGTCCGCATCTTTATTGTTGCGCAAATCGACCGACTCTAACGATGTCGCATTAAGCTGGATGTAAATACTCTCCCCAAAACATTGGACCGTTGTTAACTTGTATGTGGTCAGCAGTTTGAAGATTTTCATTCTGTGGCACAGCACCGTCCAGCTGATCGCCCTCGGCGCTGCCAAAACGAAATGAAGAACTTCCTTGTTTAAACAAAAAAAAGTTGTTAATCCATTCAGCTAAAGCCATCGGCCACAACACCAGGGTATTAGAGTGAAAATGCGTGTTTAGTTTGAAATGCCCAGAGGGAAACAGTATGCAAGCTGCGTTCTTTTTCACTCTCCAACTTTAATGAAATGCATTTGTTGAGGCCAGCATTTTCCCTCCAGTTCTATCATTTTTGTTGTATCGCACATCTGATGATATAACTGCCCGTTTCATGCGTTTCCCGCCTTATAACCATGCCTCCCTGTCTATGCATCGTGGGTTCATTGGTTGATACCCCCCTTACACCGGCTCTCATTGCTTGCATAGAACTTGCTGTGGAACATAGAACTTGCTTGCTTCGTCTGCACGACTTCGTACTATACAGTTAGGACTTATTGAAGGACCGTACTCCTTTCAAACCGTTTGACAGCCGCTTCTCATGTCCTTTGTCTTTTACATTGAAGTGATGTAAATGAGGCAATGCTTCATGCTCATTTAAAATTGATACGGGCCCCGCGCTGTGAGTTGTTGGAAATTTCTTCAAAAGCAACTCAGCAGCTTTTTTGTAGTGGTTAGGTGTGAGCACCAAGCTCCTTTGCTAAGACCCGAAATGCATCTGGTGTTCTTGTGCTCCTGTGCAGACAGGATGTGGCTTAGCAGTTATTACAGACAGGTCTTCTAGTTAGATCAAAATTGTTTTGCATATGGCCGCCCACTTTTGAATACCTTTTATGGAACTAAAATGACGAAATGGCATGCCACAAAGAGGAATAGCACGGTTAAAGGGTTTCCATCCATCACCTGACCATTGTTGAGTAAACCTGTTGAGACAGTATTGGAAAGTGTTGTCAATCAGTCAAAAGCTTTATTCGGCTAACATGATAGCCATAAAGTGCTGGCTAACAACAATAAATATTAAGAATTTAAATTCAAGTAAAAACAAGCATTGGCATAGCCAATAGGTCTCGCCTTTGGGACCTTATAAGTGTTTAGTTATCCAGCACAATATCCTTCGTGCAACAACATCAACTGTTGCATGGCTAAACACTTGTAAGGTCCCAAAGGCGAGACCTATTGGCTATGCCAATGAATGTTAACTGTGGGGTTTCTCTGTGTATATAAAGATCGATAGATATATCAATCCAGGGTCGGCTCTAGGGCAGTGCGACTGGTGCAGACGTACCTGGAGCCGACTTCGGGGGGGAGGGGGCGTGTTTAGAAATAACACGGGTTTAAAAAGCACCTGCTGCAGAGTTCCTTATGTGTCCTGCAGTTTTCAGCCAACAATAAAAATGGCATGATAACTGGTGACTAATGTTCCTGCTGGAGAGAGAACGAGTTTTGTTTGGCAGCAGTTTTCACTCATAATAAAGTAACACAGAGGGTTAATATGCCTGCTGCAAAGAACGTGAACAACGCAAATCACAGTACTGTATTTTATGTGAATAGCTCAGTAGGTTACTGCTTTTGTCACAGAGATCATTTTCCAGTTCATAAGTTACAACCCTAATACAGCATACTAAGCTATGAACGGTCATCAAAGAGCTGCATGCAAGCTGCATGGTATAAGTTAGAAAGTTGTTTTTCCCCTAGCCTTACATTATCCTAAAGTTGCTAAAAAGGGTAAAGCCAACCACTGTCGTACGTTTTAAATCCTGAGTTTGTGTTTCTCCAGACCAAACACTCTTAAAATATACTGCCTACTAGTATCTGTGACTCCTACACCTTGTAGTATTCATTGCCTTGTGTAGCATTTCCTATGGACTAATTCACAGAAGTATGATTCATTGGCTCTATATAATGTCTGTGTGCTGTAAAGTGCTCTGACGCCCTTTACTGGTATCAGTAGAGCTATAAAACAAATGAAATGCATGTGAGAAAAGGGCTGTGGAGAGATGAGGGGCACTGGTGGAGCATGGTAGTGAGGGAATTCGTGGAGAAAGAGGTTTTGGGAGGGGGGGCACCAACAAAGACTGTCGCATTGGGCGCCACCAGCGCTAAACCGGCCCTGTATCGATCTATAGAGATAGATATAAAATGTGACAGGAAAAGCAATTAACTCTTGCTAATACCTAACAGCAGGTTGACAATGTCTATTCCCTAACCTCCCTCCCCCAAATTACCCACCACCTGCAAATGAGCACACTCGCCGCCTCTGACTGCTTCCCGTCGCTGCATCAGGAATCTAAAATGCAGGCAAACAGCAGTAGAGCGTGCCAGCTTTCTGATTGGCTGAGCCATAAAAGGGTGCTGATGTAGAGACACAAAAAGTTCAGCCTTTAGGGCACCAATCTTGCAATATTCTGTGGTGCTCCCAAGAAATCCGATATGAAGATACATTTAAAAGAAGTAATCCTCTGATGCTAAGACATGTTTACCTCTGACTCTTCCCCTCCACAACGCTTTTGCTCATCCCAAGCCTTCTCCTACTGCTTGACCTCCAAAACAAAAAAAACAACAACAAAAATGTCTAAATCCTTCCCTCTTCTATCCCCCAACTATCCTTTTCAATCCAAATAACAGACTAACATGTCCACCTCTCAAATTAATTTCATATTTCACTATACTAATTCACCACTAATCCTTTATGCGTTCCGGAGTAGCGTGCTACTCGCTGAAAAAGCGCTTCGACGCCTCGTCAGGGGTAGTAGGTGCTATATAAATGCAATTACAATACAACACAATACAGTCATCACTGTGAGACTGAATGTTGATCGTTTACTCTATTTTACTGCCAATAAAGACCGAACAGATCCCTGGAATAGTGGCACTTGCTAGGCCCGTGAATCTAACAAAGTTACTTTGTTGTGAGTATTTAGTTGACCAGATACACAGAGCAGACCCCATGAGTGCTGCTGTCCAGTCCACAATGCCACGACTTGCAGAAGGAGCAACATGAACGTAATATGGAAATGCACATTAATATTTTTACTCACAGTGAACTTTAGTGGGTGCGTTGAGATACTGGACTCAAGAATTTCAATAATATTGTTGGACTATTAGAAAAATGGCAAACAGGACAGTCACATTCCATGCAGTAATACCTGCACTTCCGTTGCCTCATTATCACATACCCAGTTGTTACCAGCGACTCAATATTTCGCACTTCATTCATGTGCTGCCGGCTTTGCTTAAAAAAAGTTTGTAGAATTTTTTACTGGAATGAAAAATAAATGAAGCAAAAAGGCGATGAAATAAAAATGTTATAATAAGAAAGGAAAACCGAACTGCACGCGGAGCCAAGTTGCATTATTTAGTTTGTGTGTAGGCCTCGTTAGGAAAGAGTTCAGAGGTTCTGAAGCACAGGGCACTGCGATAGGAGACAAAAAAAAACATGCTATCGCTTTTTGATGGCCACCAAAGAAGCGAGCTGAAGAAAACGAGTGCCCCACAGCTGAAAAAAAATAATTGGTTGAATTCATCATTAAACGTTTTTGTACACAATAATCTTTAAAGATAGCATCGAAATGTCTCAAAGTAATTCGGTTGTGTGCTTTTCATCATTTTAAAAAATCGAATGCCTCCGTTCCACATAATGTTTTTTTTAATGCTTCTGTACGCTTTCCAGCATGCTTCTGTTAATGAATATTTACTGAGCACCGCTTGTGCTAATAGCCTCTTCGGTGCGCAGTAAGTGGAAAGTGGGAAGGATGCGAATGTCAGAAAAGGAAAAGAAGAGAAAAAAGAAAAGTGCTTACTGGACAGAGAACGCAGGTGAGGTGAGAACGAGCGGGGAGTGTACTACGGGGTACTCTGAGGCTTCTATACAAGAGAAGGGCTTCAACTTCTTCCTGACGTTTTGGGGGTCTGGTCCAAGAATACAGCCAAGGGCAAGGCACTCCACAGCAGCCTTGTATATTTGTTTGCAAAACACAAGCCCCTCCTACCTCCCCCTAAAAACCCTACTTTTTAGGTCGAGCATTCGCGACCTATAGTAACTTCTCTTGTGGGGTTGAAGCCATCCCTCTGCTCGCCATTTGTTTGTTTCAGTGTCCTTTAAAAATCCTCTTACTAGTGGTCAATCCTTCTCTTTGTCCCTCCTGTTTGTCTTTCTGTTCCTCCCACACAGCAGGGACTAAGTACTGTATTATTACCCTTTGGTTGTTTATTTGTAGTTTGGGGAGTTTTTTCTTTCTCCTTTCCTGCTCGTGTTAGTGTTTGCCTGTGTTCAGCTCAGCACCCGTAACTGTTCGCATTTTAATGGAGCTTTCCTCCCTCCCATGTGGCTGCATGCCCGTGCCACTCCCCTTGTTATTTAGTGTTGCAGGCACAACAGCTATGGACTTTACCGAATGTATAATCCCCACTATAATGGAATTATTATTTTGTTTATAAGCTACGGACTTACCAGACTGTCTGCAGTAAATTTTCAATAGTCCCGGGATGTAATTGCACCGGGATACACGTAGGGGGATTAACTGCATTTTCACACGTGTTTACGCTTTATTAGAACATTGGAATGTGGAGCACTCCATTGAATACAATGGAGTGCTCGGAGCTTCTACGGGCCGGTAAAGGCCCACAGAGCAACATTCCAATCTTGCTTTTGTTCACAGCTATTGCTGTGAACAAAGGCCTCTCGGAGCTCGAGGGGATTTAAACCCCCTCGAACTCCGAGAGGCCTTTGTTTTATTTGTTAGAACATTCTGCCCTCTAGTGACAGAATGTTCTAATAGCCTTATAGCCCTTCGTAGCTGGGCTATACTGGCTATTAAAGTCCCGCTCCCTTGTTAAAGTCCCTTGCCTTCGGCTCGGGCCTTTAACGCTGGAGCGGGCCTTTAATAGCCGGTATAGCCCGCTACGGCGGGCTATAAGGCTATATTACTCACAATAGATGTAATTTTGTGCAGTTAATTTCCATCACCAACCACTTTCCCCAACAGTAATGTTTTTATCTTATTTTTTACAATATTTTTGCGGTGGCTTCTCACCCACCCCGGGTCTTACTGCACCATCATAACGCACAGTATCTATTGTTTATATTACAAGTGCCTCAGTTTGTAAGCTCAGTAAGGAAGTAGCGCTCTCTCGCTTCCTCAGCTGGTATATATTTTATTAAATGCAGTACACTAGAACAACACTAGTTTTAAATTGGAATGATATAAGGCTAGATGGTCCTTCTGGATGGCAAAAGTGGGAAACAGCAGACAGATGCCAGGATTTGGTTTCTTGTGGGAAACATCCCCTCAAGCAATCCGTTTGGCAGTCTGGCCGGAAGGCCTTTGATCACTATCTGCCTCACCATCTTTTGTTAATCTGGGAGCAGGAGCCCCAACCTAAACATTGCTTGTTTTTCCTCACATGCTGTCTGTCACAGTTAACACTTCCCTCACAAGTCCCAGACACTGGTCTACATTCTTTGTGTGCTTCCTCAACCGCATTTTAAATATATTTACTTCATTCTTCATGGGGACTTCTGATGCAACTTGGGGTCTCACTTCAACTTCGCATACTTTTATGCTTCCCCAAATATAATGCAGTTGTGTCCAGCTACGAACTTCCCCCATTGTCTAAGTTAATTTTTCATCAGTCCCAGGGCTTAATTGTACTGGGATACGCCGCACACTACATAACATTGTTTAACTAAGTTACAGTGCGTTCTAGCTTTTGAATGTTTTCACTATTGGAGTTCCATCGTAACACACTTTTATGCTTCCCTTAATATTGTGCATTTTACTACCAGTTACGGGTTTATACGCTATTAAACCTAATGTTGTTTTGTGTATTTTAAAGGCACATTACTGTACCAAAACAAGGCTCTTCAAGTAAACTAGATATGTTTGCTGAAGCTTCTGTTTGTATTGACCTGAGCCACAGACTCTGAAAGCTACACTGGCCCTGCCCACAAATCGGCACCGAGGTCGTCGGTTACAAACATAGGTTGGCACTCCGTGAAAGGCCCGCTGATCCCTCGCCCCCTGGTCCATTCTCATCAAGCAAGAAACCCAATACCATCCCGCTATCTACCAATCACACTTAGGGGTGTGTTCCTTTTTAGTGTGTACAACCTACCTCTCAGGGACGGACTCCAAAATGTGTTCCATCGGATATCTCACCGCCAAAAAAGATCAGCGAGTTTCGCGCTCGCTGCTGACATCAGGTGTGATGGTATGGTTACGGCACTTAATTGTGAGATCAACTCACCCTGCTATCCTTACGCAGGCGGTACACGGCGCGCCCTTCGTTGGGAATTGGTAAGGCCAGAGGTTACAACCACAAAACAGCCTGAACCCCAGCATCACTTACAGCTCCCAACATCACCCTGACCACACCCACTCATGCCCAGTCACCCTAGGAGCAGGCCATGCGGCAATTACTTCTCAGACAGAGGGTGCATACAACTGCCTGCAGCACCTAAATGCCGTGCAAGTTGCTCACTTTGCGCTTGAAAAAAGAGCTGATCTCTTAAAACATTAACCAGTGTGCTGTGAAAGTGGCACCTGTCACAGTTCCTCGCAAAAATCAATGGTGTGCAGACCAGTAGTGGACTCCTGTATGATGAGTCTTGGTTCTGGTCCAAAATCTGTTCCTTTGCATAACTCACTGCTAAAACAGATCAGCGAGTTTCGCGCTTGCTGCTGACATCAGGTGTGTTTGGCATGGTTGCTGTCAGAGTTCCTCGCAAAGATCAATGGTGTGCAGACCAGTAGTGGACTCCTGTATGATGAGTCTTGGTTCTGGTCCAAAATCTGTTCCTTCGCATATCTCACCGCCAAGACAGATCAGCGAGTTTCGCGCTCGCTGCTAACATTAGGTGTGATGGGATGGTTGCTGTCAGAGTTCCTCCCGAAGAACAACGGTGTGCAGACCAGTAGCGGACTCCTGTTTGAGGAGTCTTGGTTCTGGTGCTGTGTGTGAACACGAATGCAGTGCTTGGTTTGGTAGCATGTACACGTGTGTAAGAAGAGGGCCGACTGGACCTCCTTCACTGCAGTCTGTGGTGCAGAATGGACGATGCGTGCTTGGTACCTGCGGCCAGCTCTCCTCCTGTTGCACCCAGTTACCTACAACTGTTATATCTTCAGTACATTAAAGCTACTTCTGTGTCCATAATCTTGATTTAAAACATGTTATGCCCTTGGTCCAAGCCCTCTCCTCGCAGGGCCCTTATACACCCGGGGAAGGGGTTCTTGTCCCTCCTTGGTTGGACACATTCACACCTAATAAATCTAATGTGGGCCGTTGATGTTCAGTTATTCAAATATTATGGTTTATCGAAGATTTTCAGTTACGTCTCATCCGGTCGTAAGTTTTTGCTGACGGCACTCTGCAGTACGACGCAGTCAAGGGTGGCAGTCCCTGAACTCATAGTTCATGCGCTGCTCAAGTGATTGGATGTTTTGTAAAATAAGTGCACAGTTTTCAGCGGGAGGTGTGTTAAATCTGTCATCATATTCTGTTAACTATAACTTGCCACTGATTGTTCAAGCTGTTAAATACTCTGGCGCAGTCACACACAAAATGTTATTGTGCTGTTACCTTGTTTTTCTAAATGATCACTCCACTGCAAACAAAATAAGCATTTGCAATGCAGTGGGTCTCACATTTACGAGAGTTTGAGCTATTGGCATTGTAAATGACAATGCCTTTTTTTATGTGTTGATTTTTAAAGCACAAGTTACTAACTTGTGTAACGATATATCTGTAAGAGACAGTAGTTAGTGACAGATTCCCTACCTTAGAATATCCCCAGGCGTCAGGCTGGATCCGGAAAGTTTTTGCGTAGCAGTACCCTTGTGCGCCGGTAGGCGGCGGTCGTGCGGCTCCGCGTCCGTCATCGGCGTCGTGATCGCCGGGATGACGTCGCGGGCAGTACTTAGACGCCGCCTCTGCGCGCTGACGTCCAGTTCTGTACACGACTTTCCGCGCCAGGAACGCAGAGCCATGCAAGAAGCTGACATAGGTGTCTGAAAATACTAGGGCCCTGAAAGGGATGTCCTTAACCCTAGAAATCAGTTCGCAGAACGGGGAGGATGGGTGGGGCGGTAGGAATCTGTCACTAACTACTGTCTCTTACAGATATATCGTTACACAAGTTAGTAACTTGTGCATCTGAAAGAGACACGTTAGTGACAGATTCCCTACCTTAGAATAGATACCCCAGCAATACCAACCCCGGTGGTGGGGCTGCGAACAAAGATCAGACAAGGAAGTCCTGGAGGACAGAACGGCCAAAGAAGCCGTCCCTCCGGACCGGACTGTCAAGGCAGTAATGCTTTGTAAACGTGTGCAGCGAGGCCCACGTAGCTGCCTGACAGATAACCGGCAGCGGAACACTGCGGCCCAAGGCCGTGGTAGCAGCCGCTGCCCTGGTGGAATGGGCACGCAGCCCAACAGGAGGCTCCTTCTTAGCCAAAGAATAGCAGGCCTTGATGCACAAGGTAACCCAGCGGGAGATGGTTCTCTTGTGCACCGCCCGACCTTTTTGGCGCCCACGTAGCCAACAAAGAGCTGGTCATCCACCCGGAAGTGTTTTGTGCGGTCGATATAGAAGGAGAGCGCACGTTTTGGGTCCAGACGGTGGAGCCTCTCTTCCTCTCTGGAAGGATGCGGAGGCGGAAAGAAGGTAGGCAAAGTGATGGTCTGCCCAATGTGGAAGGCAGTAACCACCTTTGGCAAGAAGGACGGACGCGTCCTAAGAACAACCTTGTCTGGATGAACAGACAGAAAGGGAGGTTTGCAAGATAGCGCCTGGAGCTCACTCACCCGCCGAGCGGAGGTGATGGCCACCAGAAAGGCTGTCTTCAGAGTTAGAAGACGAAGAGGACAGTTATGTAGAGGCTCAAAGGGAGCGCACATTAAAAGGTAAGAACCAAGTTCAAGTCCCACTGAGGCATCACAAACGGAACAGGAGGGAAGAGGTGTGTAATGCCTTTTAAGAACCTGTTAACAACAGGGGACTTGAAAAGGGAGGGCTGATCAGGGAGCCTGAGGAAGGCCGAGATAGCACAAAGATAACCCTTGATGGTACCCAGGGCAGAACCCTGTTGGGCCAGAGAAAGAAGGAACAGAAGGACCTCAGAAAGAGGGGCAGAAAGGGGATTCACAGCCTTTGCTGTGCACCATGCCACAAATTTGTTCCACCTGCAGGCGTATACCATCTTAGTGGAGGGACGCCTGGCTGCCAGAATCACATCACAAACTTCGGGAGGCAAGTCGAAAGGAATCAACTGCCGCCGCTCAATCTCCACGCAAGCAGGTGTAGACTGGACAGGTTCAGGTGGAGGACCGTCCCCTGCTTCTGCGACAGAAGATCCTCCCGAAGAGGCAGACGGATCGGGGGATCTACGCTCATACTGAGTAGCTCGGGATACCAAACTCTTCGAGCCCAGTCCAGAGCCACAAGGATGACTTGGGCCCGGTCGTGCCGAATCTTCTTCAACACTCTGGGTAGAAGTGGTATAGGCGGAAAGGCGTACAACAGACCGCAACTCCACTCGCGACGAAAAGCGTCGTCGAGCGAGTGCCGCCTTGGAAATTCCAACGCGCAGAACTGATGACATTGCGCGTTCTCTTCGGTGGCGAATAGATCTAACCAAGGCTCTCCCCACTGTAGAAAGAGTCCTTGTGCCACTTCCGAGTGAAGACGCCATTCGTGATCCATCATGCACCTGCGGCTGAGTTCGTCCGCCCTGGCGTTCAGGGAACCTGCCAGGTGTTGAACCATCAGGAACATGCCCTGATGTTCCAGCCATGTCCAGAGGCGCAGAGCCTCCTGACAAAGGGTCCACGACCCCACCCCGCCTTGTTTGTTGCAGTACCACATGGCGGTGGTGTTGTCTGTGAACACCTGCACTACCTTCCCTTTGACAGAGGGAAGGAATGCCTTGAGTGCAAGTCGGATCGCCCGGAGCTCCAGAAGGTTGATATGGAGCCGGGACTCCGCCGGAGACCAGAGGCCTCTGATCTCCGCCTCTCCCATGTGACCACCCCATCCCAGAAGGGACGCGTCCGTCACAACTGTGTGCTCTGGCTGGGGAAGGGAGAGGGATCTGGCCATGACCCATGGCCGGTTCGAGAGCCACCACTGCAACTGTTTTGCAGTCCCCTCCGAGATCTGGACGTGATCGGACAGGTTGCCCTGGTGCTGCGCCCACTGGAACTTCAGGTCCCACTGCAGAGCCCGCATATGCCACCTGGCATGATTGACCAGCAGGAGGCCATGAGGCCCAGCAGCCTCAGGGTCATCCGTACCGAAACCCAGGATAAAGGCTGAAAGATCGGAATCATAGCCTGAATATCCCGGACTCGCCGTTCGGGAGGATAGGCCCGAAACTGCGTCGTGTCCAGAACTGCTCCGATGAAAAGGAGCTGTGGAGAAGGAATCAGATGCGACTTCGGCACATTGATGGAGAACCCCAGCGAGTGCAGGAGTTCGGCCGTAGTCTGGAGGTGGGAGACGACTGCCTGGGACGAGCCCGCCTTCAGCAGCCAGTCGTCGAGGTAGGGGAAGACTGAAACCCCTGCCCGGCGCGGATGAGCTGCGACCACCGCCATCACTTTCGTGAACACCCGAGGGGCACTGGTAAGGCCAAAGGGGAGCACGGTGAACTGAAAATGCTCGAGGCCTACCGTGAACCGAAGGTAACGCCGGTGGGCCGGCAGGACGGGGATGTGGAAATAGGCGTCCTGCAAGTCCAACGCTACCAACCAGTCTCCAGGGTCGAGGGCAGTCAAGACCTGAGCTAGGGTGAGCATCTTGAACTTCTCCTTCCGGAGGAAGCGATTGACGTTCCGGAGGTCCAAGATAGGACGCATGTCCTCCTTGTCCTTTTGGGCACCAGAAAGTAGTGGGAGTAGCAACCACGCCCTACTTCTGGGGTCGGAACATGCTCGATGGCCCTCTTGGCCAAGAGGGCCGTGACTTCCTTCTGCAGAAGTACCAAGTGATCCCCTGACATGCGGTGGAATTGAGGTGGCATGGCTGGGGGTGGTCTCGAAGGGGAGGGAGTAGCCCCTTCGGACAATGTCCAAGACCCACCTGTCCGAGGTGATGGGACGCCAGTGATGAAGGTGATGGCGGACCCTGCCCCCTACTGGCGTGCTGTGCACATGAAAGGAGGGACTAGGAGGGCTTGGAGGCCGCGGACGGGTTGGAGGTGGTGGCCTGACCCGCACACTGGTTGCCCGAACCGCCACGGGCGGTATCCACGTCCTCGGCCACGCGAAGACGCCTGCTGCGCGGGCCGGTGGCTGGGCTGCTGACGTGACTGGGCGCCCCTTCCGTGGCCACGATAGGGGTGAAAAGCAGAAGTTAGCGGAGGGCGTGTAGCAGAAAGGCCCAGGGACTTGGCAGTAGCCCGTGAGTCCTTAAAGCGCTCCAACGCATGGTCTGCTTTGGAACCAAAAAGACCGACTCCATCAAAGGGCATGTCCATGAGTGTATTCTGGACATCACCCGAAAAACCAGTGGTTCTCAGCCAGGCGTGGCGACGCAGCGCCACCGTCGTTGCAATAGATCTGCCCAGCGAGTCGGCGGTATCAAGGCCACAACGTATGGTGTATTTGGCCGCATCCCTACCTTCCGCAATGGCGCGGGTAAGCAGTGTCTGGACCTCCTCAGAACACTGGGGCAAAACAGTCGCCACCGAATCCCACAGGGAGTGGGTATATCGGCCCAAAAGACAAGCGGTGTTGATGGACCGCAAGCCAGCACTGGAGGAAGAAAAACCCTTCTTCCCAAATTGATCCAGGCGTTTGGATTCCCTATCCGGAGGGGCGGTAGGGAAGGCGGTTTGGGAAGCCGAGGCTTGGACAACCAAGCTCTCAGGAGTGGGGTGGACAGAGAGAAACAAGGGGTCGCCCGGAGCTGGGCGATGGCGTCGGGACACGTTCCTATCCACAGGAGCCCCTGTGTTGGGCTTGGACCAGGCGCCCAAAGAACGTCAGTGAGTGCATCGTTGAACGGCAGCACAATCTCCAAGGAGGAGGCTGCCGGCTGAAGCACTTCTGTCAAGAGATTAGTCTTGACCGCCACAGTAGGGAGTCGGAGATGTAAGGCTCCAGCTGCCCTACGCAACACCGTTGCAAAATGGGCTCCCTCCTCCGTAGCCACGGGAGGAGACAGCATGCCAGTGTCAGGGGAAGTATCTAGACCACTGGCATCCCCTAGTTCCTCTGCCCAGTCCTCATCATACTGACACTGTTGTGCCAGAGGGTCCTCAGACCCCTCCCAGTTCCTCCTGGTCCTCCTCCGGTTCAAAATAAGGAGGAGGAGGGACATTTGGGACCCAAGGTCTCATCGGCGCCGGAACCGGCGTCGAGCGACGCCGGTCCGGCTCCATGTCCGGAGCCGGAGAGTACATGGGGACGACGCCGCCCGGAGCCCCGGGCGGCGTCAGGAACGGCACCGGAGACATCGGCGCCGGCGGAGGCGTGGTCAGGTCGACCGGCGTCGATGGGGGTTGCGGTACCACCGGAGCCGGGATCGAGGCCGGGGCCGAAGCCGGAGCCGGGATCGAGGCTGGAGGCACGAGCGACGCCGGGACCGGAGTCGCCGGCGACGCCGGGCAACCCAATCAGGGCCCGCGGGGCCCGAAGGCGCACCGGAGGGACCTTGAGGCCCGAAGAGGCGGGCCATGGCCGACAGGAATTCCTGTACTTGGGCCGGATCCGCCCCCGAACCCGGGAAGGACGGGTATTGCGTGGGCAACTCCACAGGCATGTCCGGGGCCGCGGGGACGGTGCCGGGAGGGGCCTCAGCCGAGTCGCGAGACCGGCGAGGCGAAGTCCTAGAGCGATGATGCTTTTTGGACTTCTTGTGTTTAGACTTACCGGACGACGAAGACTTGGATCCCGACGACCGGCGAGGACTCCGCGACCGACCCCTCGACCTCTCACGCGACCGGGGCTTGGTGTGGCGCGGAGCCGACTGCCGGGCCTCGAGGAGCTTTCGAGACCGCTCTCGCAAAGCTTTCGGGTTTAGGGACCGGCAGTCGGAACACGACTTCGTGTCGTGGTCTCGCCCGAGGCAGAAGAGACACTCCAGATGCGGGTCTGTGATGGACATCATCCGAGCACAGGCGTCGCAACGTTTAAAGCCGGGCATCCCTAACGACACCTTGGAGTCGATATGAAAAGAAAACAGTGAAAAAATTCACCAAAAAAGTTAGTCAAAAAATGACTAGGGCACTGCTCTTCCCGGATCTGCGCTTGCTGGCGCGGAAAAAGAAGAACTGACGTCAGCGCGCAGGGGCGGCGTCTAAGCACTGCCCGCGACGTCATCCCGGCGATCACGACGCCGACAACGGACGCGGAGCCGCACGACGCCGCCTACCGACGCGCAAGGGTACTGCTACGCAAAAACTTTCCGGATCCAGCCTGACGCCTGGGGATATTCTAAGGTAGGGAATCTGTCACTAACGTGTCTCTTTCAGATACGTAAATAAAAGGCATTGTCATTTACAATGCCAATAGCTTAAACTCTTGCAAATGCGAGACCTATTGCATTGCAAATGCTTGTTAAATTCAGCCTCTTTGATAACTGACCCAGAGTTGTAAACCCACAAAGCCGCAGTCCACCAGCAAAGGACAATATTTTCGGCACAGTATTGATAGGCAAAAAATGTATATCTTTCTAAATACAATCACGACTCTTCACGTTGCATGTACATTTGTCACGCACTAAACCAATTGACGTGTTTGTAATAGCAGCACCCTCTGGATAGGAAGCAGTCTGTGATGAGCATCTTTGATGATGAGAGGTTGCTGATGCTGACGAGGAAATAATATCATGATTTCAAAGACTACCCCCAAATTTAATAGGGATTTAATAAACTCTTGGCATGTGTCCCAGTAAAGAATTTACTGAAGTCTAACCAGATTTCCCAGCATCCAATCCAGGATTGGACTTGTAATATTTCCATCTGAATTAGGAATGTCAGTAAATTAAATTACTATAAGTATGCATTTGATGGCGCACTGCCATCGTTTTAGGTGATATCTCGTACAGGTCTTGTGCGTATAGAAAGCAGCCAAGGAGAAAAACAAAGGTCGAGGAAAACCCTGCATGCCAATCCTTACATCTCCTATTTGGAGTGTTTATATACGATCAAAAGACAAAAGGTTTCTTCAAGGCCAGGGACTGACAAAGAGTGGCAAGATCTATGGGATAAACTCAGTCAGTCAAAATACTTTATTTCGATCACACAGATCAACAAAGTAGAAAATAGACACAGTTTACAGAGTATTAAATAGACAAACATTTGCAATGCAAAATAGGTCTCGCATTTATGAGAGTTTGAGCTATTGGCATTGTAAATGACAATGCCTTTTATTCACGTGTTGTTTTTAAAACAGATAAATAAAAGGCATTGTCATTTACAATGCCAATAGCTTAAACTCTCGCAAATGCAAGACCTATTGCATTGCAAATCCGTGCTATAAAAACGAAAAAAAAGCATTAGGAGAGATTGTGTCCTGCCTGCAATAGCAGGCAGAACAAAGCTATTTGAGAAAATAGTGTCAGAGGCTGTAATTAAAACCTACTGAGCAACACCACACAACAGAGGATGTCGCCATGGGAGATTACAAAATGAGACATGGCGGTACTAAGGAGGTACTACTAAGCCTTTTGACCAATGAACAGCTACAGTTTACAGTGGACAATGACACAAGCCAATGAAAAATGCGGGTGGAGAGTGGGCGGAGCTTCAAGTCCCTACCTCAATACAGCATACCTTGCAGAGCAGCACATGCGCTGCCCAGGCTCGACCTAATAAAAAGGACAGAGGAAGACTAGGCTAAACTCATTGACCTTCCAATTGACATTGGACTCAACTGCCAATACTCAAGTGATACATCTGCTTTGTTGTTGAAAAGCTAAAGATCACTGAACAGCATATCAATCAGTCCAGATTGCCTGTTCCACAGAAACGGTAAGTGCATCAATGCATGGAGTCTTAGAAAGTAAACTATGCCCATAGATGGGGCAATAACAATATCCATGTCAAGGCTTGTGAACAGATAATGCTTGAAAGCCTCCATGCCATCCGCTAGCATCCACCTAAAGGGGCCCCTGCATATGCTTTGGCAAATCTGGGGTTGCCAGCCTTGTTGTGCTATCCGACTTGTAACTGAGGAGGGTGTGCCCTGACTTACCTCCACCTCTCCCATTGTGTTACGTGGGTTGCCAGCCAGGACCTTTCCCACAGGACATGCGTATATCTTGATAGTGAAAACATGGCATCAGAAGTTCAGGCCTTCCAAAGCAAATGCTTTCAATTCAAGTGCTTACAATCCTTACCCTTTTTTGACATCACTTTTTGGATGAACAGAAGCATTTGGTCGAGATGAGACATTGTAGAGGAATCATTTGAGTACCAGACTATGTGGGGTTAGAGGGAATGTGTCAATAGGTGCAGAATGATGCTTCACTGCCAAGTGCTTAAGGCTTTCTGAAGCCAAGGGTGTTTTTCCACACATGAAAGCAGGGCTTCAGACTGTTGTCTGGACTGATCAATTCAGACAGCTTGTTGGTTTCTAACTCTGGAATAACAAGGCGGTGTCTAGGGACTCTACCACCCTGCTGATAACTGCAGCAAAAGTGCTCTCTGAAGCAGCAGCACAGTAGAAGACGAACTGGGTAAGAAGTCTAGTAAACAAAAAAGTGATAGGTGGGATGCTTGAATATATCTTAGCCACTGATAATTACTCGGGCTGCATCCCAGTCCATCGTTCTTTTGCCCACCATGTGAACTCAGATTAGACCCAGCCCTATGCAAATCAGCCTTGATCCTGCTCCAATAGGAACAGTCTAGCCTGAACTGCTAATCGAGGTTCTCTTTGAACCGGAACACAAGCAACCAAAGACAGTTTTCACCATGTGCTGTGTGCATTAGTGTTGTAAAGTGCCCTTTTCGGATGGTCATCACCCCACTTTTTTGCTGTTAGATGCTGTGGTAATTGATCTGAAAGTGTGCTGGGTCCTTCTAACCAGGCCCAGCACCAGTGCTCTTTCCTTCAAACTGTAAATGTGAATTGGTACACCCAATTGGCAAGTACTTTACACGCCAGTAAGGCCCTAGTATATGGTACCAGTGGTACCCAGGGTAAGGATGTAAAAGGGGTACCAGGGCTGCAGCACTTGTGCCAATTTAGTGACTTAAGTAAAAATGAAGTCTTCAGGTCTGCCTTGGCAGCCCTGCACAAGCAGCTTACCTGCTCGAGTTCGACCTGCAGACACCATGTATGACAGTGTCACCTCACTGCCTTTAATATGTGTAGGTCACCCCTAAGTTAGGCCTCCTATAGCCCAGGAGGCAGGGTGTAGAGTATTATATGTGTGGAAGTATATGTGCAAGCATATTTTGCCCTGTGGTAGCATTCTAAACATAAATCTACCGCATGTGACCGGCGGTCCATGAGATACAATGGGCTGGCATTAGGACATTACCTATATGTCCAGCTCCATGATGGCCTGGCCAATTTCTTTCGTGTTTGCTGTCAAACCCCGTGCTTTTTAACCCCTGACACTCTGGTGGTGTCAGGTTTAGCCAGCATGTACCCAGGTGTTACTTTAGACAGTGCCCACCTAGTTTAATCAGTATTCCCGGGCCTTGGTGGGCTTTTTCAAAGCCTTGCCGCCAAAACAGAAGTCTGATCTCATGCTGGGAAGTATGTGCCGCTCCCAGAGGTCAGGAAAAAAAGGACCTGTGTGAGCAGGAGGTGACACCTCCGCCCACACAGGTTGGCTAGCGAATTACATCGGTGTGGAGGTGAGCCTCAAAGGCTTCAGTGGCACCACTGGATGAAGGAACTGTCCCTCACTCGAAGAGAAAGTCTCCCCCTGCCCTAGGCACTGTTTTTCGGGGGCTGGCGGAAAATTAGCTATGCAGGAAGGCACCCACCTCCACAAGGCTGACCACCCCTTTAGGGGCTGGCAGCTGAGGTGCATGACTGAGGATGGTTTTGGCAATCTTGAATTTAGGCTAGAAATCAGGTTCTAACTAGTTTGTGACATACATCCACAGGATGTCGTCACTACTGGGGCGGATTAGCCGCAGGACTAGATGCCCATTGGCTACTAGTCCTCACACCCACTAACACCCCCTCAATCCAGGATTCAAGGGGCACCTCAGACACCAGAACCTTAGATTCGACATGATATCAAGAAGAGACCCATGTCCACGACAAGGCAGGACTCCACAAACATAGGTGCTAAGCTCTGCACCTGTAGCAGTCACCCTTTAACCGCTGGATTGAGACTCG
This sequence comes from Calotriton arnoldi, assembly GCA_963921515.1. Lineage (NCBI taxonomy): Eukaryota > Metazoa > Chordata > Amphibia > Caudata > Salamandridae > Calotriton > Calotriton arnoldi. Next base: position 1,350,952 of record CAWUFW010000673.1, read on the forward strand.
ACCAAGGAAAGAGACTGATTCCACAAGCAAGGTGAACATGTCTGCAAACTCCAGACATCCCAAGAACTCCCTTGGGCTGAAGGAACTAGTCCCATGCAATGGGCAGGCAGACACCGCAAAGTCCACGACCTTGAAGCCTTGAACCCCGAGCCTCCTGGGGTAGCCGCTCAAAGTTCTTGTGTAGGTGGCTTCTGGGAACTGTAGTCCCAACCTCAGCGAGGCTCAGCTTTCTACAGCGTTCCCCTGGTCCTCTGGCTAAAGATTTCCTCAACCCAAGTGCTTGCAGGTACCAAGGCTTGTGGGTTGTCAGTCCGACTACTACCTGCTTTATTCAACCCTTCAAGAGAAGACAGTCATCTGCTCGAACAACCAACCACTCCTGTTGCTCCATCATAAAGATCTTGCATTTATTTTTACACTCTCTTGGCACGCCTGCCAGCTCCTCTGGCCGCGGATCTGGTTCAGCACCACAGATAGCCAAGAGCACCTCTGCACCCAAGTCCCCCAAGTCAGAGCTATTTTTATATTTTGGTGTCGGATTTCTCTTGAGTCGTGTCAATTACTTATCGTCCATGTTGGTGATGTGATGCACAAGTTACTAACTTGTGTAACGATATATCTGTAAGAGACAGTAGTTAGTGACAGATTCCTTACCTTAGAATATCCCCAGGCGTCAGGCTGGATCCGGAAAGTTTTTTGCGTAGCAGTACCCTTGCGCGTCGGTAGGCGGCGTCGTGCGGCTCCGCGTCCGTCGTCGGCGTCGTGATCGCCGGGATGACGTCGCGGGCAGTACTTAGGCGCCGCCCTGCGCGCTGACGTCAGTTCTGTACACGACTTTCCGCGCCAGGAACGCAGAGCCATGCAAGAAGCTGACATAGGTGTCTGAAAAATACTAGGGCCCTGAAAGGGATGTCCTTAACCCTAGAAATCAGTTCGCAGAACGGGGAGGATGGGTGGGCGGTAGGAATCTGTCACTAACTACTGTCTCTTACAGATATATCGTTACACAAGTTAGTAACTTGTGCATCTGAAAGAGACACGTTAGTGACAGATTCCTTACCTTAGAATAGATACCCCAGCAATACCAACCCCGGTGGTGGGTCTGCGAACAAAGATCAGACAAGGAAGTCCTGGAGGACAGAACGGCCAAAGAAGCCGTCCCTCCGGACCTGACTGTCAAGGCAGTAATGCTTTGTAAACGTGTGCAGCGAGGCCCACGTAGCTGCCTGACAGATAACCGGCAGCGGAACACCGCGGCCCAAGGCCGTGGTAGCAGCCGTTGCCCTGGTGGAATGGGCACGCAGCCCAACAGGAGGCTCCTTTTTAGCCAAAGAATAGCAGGTCTTGATGCACAAGGTAACCCAGCGGGAGATGGTCCTCATGTGCACCGCCCGACCTTTTTGGCGCCCACGTAGCCAATAAAGAGCTGGTCATCCACCCGGAAGTGTTTTGTGCGGTCAATATAGAAGGAGAGCGCACGTTTTGGGTCCAGACGGTGGAGCCTCTCTTCCTCTCTGGAAGGATGCGGAGGCGGAAAGAAGGTGGGCAAAGTGATGGTCTGCCCAATGTGGAAAGCAGTAACCACCTTTGGCAAGAAGGACGGACGCGTCCGAAGAACAACCTTGTCTGGATGAACAGACAGAAAGGGAGGTTTGCAAGATAGAGCCTGGAGCTCACTCACCCGCCGAGCGGAGGTGATGGCCACCAAAAGGCTGTCTTCAGAGTCAGAAGACGAAGAGGACAGTTATGTAGAGGCTCAAAGGGAGCGCACATTAAAAAGGTAAGAACCAAGTTTAAGTCCCACTGAGGCATCACAAACGGAACAGGAGGGAAGAGGTGAGTAATGCCTTTTAAGAACCTGTTAACAACAGGGGACTTGAAAAGGGAGGGCTGATCAGGGAGCCTGAGGAAGGCCGAGATAGCACAAAGATAACCCTTGATGGTACCCAGGGCAGAACCCTGTTGGGCCAGAGAGAGAAGGAACAGAAGGACCTCAGAAAGAGGGGCAGAAAGGGGATTCACAGCCTTTGCTGTGCACCATGCCACAAATTTGTTCCACCTGCAGGCGTATACCACCTTAGTGGAGGGACGCCTGGCTGCCAGAATCACATCACAAACTTCGGGAGGCAAGTCGAAAGGAATCAACTGCCGCCGCTCAATCTCCACGCAAGCAGGTGTAGACTGGACAGGTTCGGGTGGAGGACCGTCCCCTGCTGCTGCGACAGAAGATCCTCCCGAAGAGGCAGACGGATCGGGGGATCTACGCTCATATTGAGTAGCTCGGGATACCAAACTCTTCGAGCCCAGTCCGGAGCCACAAGAATGACTTGGGCCCGGTCGTGCCGAATCTTCTTCAACACTCTGGGTAGAAGTGGTATAGGCGGAAAGGCGTACAATAGACCGCAACTCCACTCGTGACGAAAAGCGTCGCCGAGCGAGTGCCGCCTTGGAAATTCCAACGCGCAGAACTGATGACATTGCGCGTTCTCTTCGGTGGCGAATAGATCTAACCAAGGCTCTCCCCACTGTAGAAAGAGTCCTTGCGCCACTTCCGAGTGAAGACGCCATTCGTGATCCATCATGCACCTGCGGCTGAGTTCGTCCGCCCTGGCGTTCAGGGAACCTGCCAGGTGTTGAACCACCAGGAACATGCCCTGGTGTTCCAGCCATGTCCAGAGGCGCAGAGCCTCCTGACAAAGGGTCCACGACCCCACCCCGCCTTGTTTGTTGCAGTACCACATGGCAGTGGTGTTGTCTGTGAACACCTGCACTACCTTCCCTTTGACAGAGGGAAGGAATGCCTTGAGTGCAAGTCGGATCGCCCGGAGCTCCAGAAGGTTGATATGGAGCCGGGACTCCGCCGGAGACCAGAGGCCTCTGATCTCCGCCTCTCCCATGTGACCGCCCCATCCCAGAAGGGACGCGTCCGTCACAACTGTGTGCTCTGGCTGGGGAAGGGAGAGGGATCTGCCCATGACCCATTGCCAGTTCGAGAGCCACCACTGCAACTGTTTTGCAGTCCCCTCCGAGATCTGGACGTGATCGGACAGGTCGCCCTGGTGCTGCGCCCACTGGAACTTCAGGTCCCACTGCAGAGCCCGCATATGCCATCTGGCATGAGTGACCAGCAGGATGCAGGAGGCCATGAGGCCCAGCAGCCTCAGGGTCATCCGTACCGAAACCCAGGATAAGGGCTGAAAGATCGGAATCATAGCCTGAATATCCCGGACTCGCCGTTCGGGAGGATAGGCCCGAAACTGCGTCGTGTCCAGAACTGCTCCGATGAAAAGGAGCTGTGGAGAAGGAATCAGATGCGACTTTGGCACATTGATGGAGAACCCCAGCGAGTGCAGGAGTTCGGCCGTAGTCTGGAGGTGGGAGACAACTGCCTGGGACGAGCCCGCCTTCAGCAGCCAGTTGTCGAGGTAGGGGAAGACTGAAACCCCTGCCCGGCGCAGATGAGCTGCGACCACCGCCATCACTTTCGTGAACACCCGAGGGGCACTGGTAAGGCCAAAGGGGAGCACGGTGAACTGAAAATGCTCGAGGCCTACCGTGAACCGAAGGTAACGCCGGTGGGCCGGCAGGACGGGGATGTGGAAATAGGCGTCCTGCAAGTCCAACGCTACCAACCAGTCTCCGGGGTCGAGGGCAGTCAAGACCTGAGCTAGGGTGAGCATCTTGAACTTCTCCCTTCCGGAGGAAGCGATTGACGTTCCGGAGGTCCAAGATAGGACGCATGTCCTCCTTGTCCTTTTTGGGCACCAGAAAGTAGTGGGAGTAGCAACCACGCCCTACTTCTGGGGTCGGAACATGCTCGATGGCCCTCTTGGCCAAGAGGGCCGTGACTTCCTTCTGTAGAAGCACCAAGTGATCCCCTGACATGCGGTGGAATTGAGGTGGCATGGCTGGGGGGTGGTGTCGAAGGGGAGGGAGTAGCCCCTTCGGACAATGTCCAAGACCCACTTGTCCGAGGTGATGGGACGCCAGTGGTGAAGGTGATGGCGGACCCTGCCCTCGACTGGCGTGCTGTGCACCTGAAAGGAGGGACTAGGAGGGCTTGGAGGCCGCGGACGGGTTGGAGGTGGTGGCCTGACCCGCACGCTGGTTGCCCGAACCGCCACGGCGGTATCCACGTCCTCGGCCACGCGAAGGCGCTTGCTGCGCGGGCCGTTGGCCGGGCTGTGGACGTGACTGGGCGCCCCTTCCGTGGCCACGAAAGGGGCGAAAAGCAGACGTTTGCGGAGGGCGCACAACAGCAAGGCCCAGGGACTTAGCAGTAGCCCGTGAATCCTTGAAACGCTCCAGCGCATGGTCCGCCTTTGAACCAAAGAGACCGACTCCAATAAAGGGCATGTCCATGAGAGTATTCTGGACATCCCCTGAAAAACCAGTGGTTCTCAGCCAGGCGTGGCGACGCAGCGCCACCGTCGTTGCAAGCGATCTGCCCAGCGAGTCGGCGGTATCAAGGCCACAGCGGATGGTATACTTAGCCGCATCACGCCCTTCCGCAATAGCGCGGGTAAGCAGTGTCTGGACCTCCTCAGAACACTGCGGCAAAACATCAGCCACCGAATCCCACAGGGAGTGGGTGTATCGGCCCAAGAGGCAAGCGGTATTAACAGACCGCAAGCCAGCACTGGAGGAAGAGAAAGCCTTCTTCCCAAAGTGATCCAGGCGCTTGGATTCCCTATCCGGAGGGGCGGTAGGGAAGGCTGTTTGGGAGGCAGAGGCTTGGACAACCAAGCTCTCAGGGGTGGGGTGTTGGGAGAGAAACAGGGGGTCGCCCGGAGCCGGGCGATGGCGTCGGGCCACGTTCCTATCCACAGGAGCCCCTGAGGTGGGTTTGGACCAGGCACCCAAAAGAACGTCAGTGAGTGCATCGTTGAACGGCAGCACAGGCTCCGAAGAGGAGGCCGCCGGCTGAAGCACTTCAGTCAGGAGGTTAGTCCTGACGGCCACCGTAGGCAACTGGAGATTTAAGGCTCCAGCAGCTCTACGCAACACCGCTGCAAAATTAGCCCCCTCCTCCGTTGCCACGGGAGGAGACAGCATGCCAGAGTCGGGGAGGTATCCAGCCCACTGGCATCCCCAAGTTCCTCAACCCAGTCCGGGTCAAACTCGCACTGTTGTGTGAGAGGGTCGTCAGACCCCTCCCAGCTCTCCTGGTCCTCCTCAGGTTGAAAAGATGGAGGAGGAGGGACATAAGGGACCCAAGGCCTCATCGGCGCCGGAACCGGCGTCGGGCGACGCCGGTCCGGCTCCATGTCCGGACCCGGGGAGAACCGGGAACGACGCCGCCCGGAGCCCCGGACGGCGTCGGAAACGGCACCGGGGACATCGGCGTCGGCGGAGGCGTGGTTAGGTCAACCGGCGTCGATGGAGGTTGCGGCACCACCGGAACCGGGGTCGAGGCCGGGGCCGGAGCCGAGGCCGGGACGAAGGCTGGTGGGACAGGCGACGCCGGGACCGGAGTCGACGGCGACGCCGGAGCAACCCCATCTGGGCCCGCGGGGCCCGAAGGCGCACCGGAGGGACCTTGAGGCCCGAAGAGGCGGGCCATGGCCGACAGGAATTTCTGTACTTCGGCCGGAGTCGCCCCCGAACCCGGGAAGGACGGGTAATGCGGGGGCAACTCGACAGGCACGTCCGGGGCCGCGGGGGCGGGGACGGTGCCGACAGGGACCTCAGCCGAGTCGCGCGACCGGCGAGGCGAAGTCTTAGAGCGATGACGCCGCTTAGACTTCTTGTGCTTCGACTTACCGGAGGAGCGCGAAGACTTGGATTCCGACGAACGGCGGGGACTCCGCGTCCGGCCCCTCGACCTCTCCCGGGACCGGGGCTTGCTGCGGCGCGGAGCCGACTGCCGGACTTCAAGGAGCTTTCGAGACCGCTCTCGCAAAGCCTTCGGATGAAGTTTCCGGCAGTCAGGGCACGACTTCGTGTCGTGGCCTCGGCCGAGGCAGAAGAGACACTCGAGGTGGGGGTCCGTGATGGACATCATACGACCACATACCTCGCAGGGCTTAAAGCCGGGCATCCCTACGACACCTTAGGAGTCGTGAAGACTCGTTGAAGAGAACAGTGAAAAATTTCACAAAAAGATAGTCAAAAAGTGACTAGGGCACTGCTCTTCCCGGATCTGCGCTTACTGGCGCGGAAAAGAAGAACTGACGTCAGCGCGCAGGGGCGGCGCCTAAGTACTGCCCGCGACGTCATCCCGGCGATCACGACGCCGACGACGGACGCGGAGCCGCACGACGCCGCCTACCGACGCGCAAGGGTACTGCTACGCAAAAAACTTTCCGGATCCAGCCTGACGCCTGGGGATATTCTAAGGTAAGGAATCTGTCACTAACGTGTCTCTTTCAGATATGCTTAACACATGTTCCTCTAAGTAGCCTGTCTGCTCTTTGTGACTCTACCAGGACTAAGAGAAAGTGTACTGAGAGAGTACCCGGGGTCCATCTTTGTGTATTGTGCTGGTATTACATGGTAAGGCTCCCCTGCCATACCACATAATGCTTTCACCTTGCAACGATTAATTTCTCTGAATTGGCTTATTTAACGTTCCTGCAAGGCCATAGTAGATGGTGCAAGCAAAGCATCCGTGGTGTGATATATTATCATACATGAGCTGCAGATTGTATTTAATCTCACACATATATGACAAAATATATTTCACTAATTAAAGTAGATTTTTAATAACTTTAGTGGGAAAGTAAGTTTAGGAAAGTGTATCTTGTGCGGTCTGAGCATAAAATTGTTTGGAACTGGTTTGCCTCTCAGCTCTGCTGCTGAGATGGAATATGCATCTATGGATGGATAGCTAACTACAATCCACCTGGAAAGAAATGTCTTGACCTTTGGCAATAGGAAAGCAGGGGTGGTGTCAACAATGATAACTTAGTAAAGACTTGCCATCTGGAAGTGGGACAGGACCAGAACAAAGGATAGCTTTCGCAGGTCTTCTTTAGACTTTGAAATGCCAAATGACGCTACCAGGATCTACAATCATTGATTCCCAAAGCCATCTTAGACTTTCTGTCCCCTTCCCTTGCAGAAGGGAGTAGGGAAGTAGCCGGAAGCAGGGCCGGAGCTTTTTAGAGGTGGAGAACAGCTGGGTCATCTTGACTGTGCGACTCTGGCAGATTTGCAGGAAACTGAAAGATTAAGTGCTTTGAAAGGAGGTGAGAATTCTGCGAGAAAATAGACCACTTTTGGTGTAGGGAATTCTCCAGTCACTTGATAATGCACAGGTTAGACTGCCACCTCACCCACCACTTCCTCAAACCAATCATGGACATGTGTAGAAAACACCTCGCAAAAAGAAGAATCTGCTTGATAGTGGGAAGAAAAAAGACTCAAGCACGCAAGACTCCTCCTGGCACTCAGGAACTGCTCTTCAAGGGTCAAGTAGCTAGCCTTCAGTTATCATCTGTAGGTTCACATAAAGCAGTGTAATCCTCTCTTAATATTTAATGGACAGAAAAAAAACAGAGTGCCCCCGACTCCAAAGTGACCCAGCTGACCAGTGAAGAATCGATCCTGCAGGAGCTTTAGCTGGAGCGAGATCTGGTGCCTAGAAGCCTGAAATGAGGACCCGAGAGCTGCAGTATTGACCAGGAGGAGCTTTTCAAGCAACTGGAAAAAAGAGTGACGGCAAAAAAGGTAGGGGCGTAGCTTCCATTGGTGCCGCATGTGCAGTTGCACAAGGGCCAAGAGGGAGCAACTAAACCCTGATTATTGCTGTATTTCACAGTTCATACAGTGTCTAGGGGGCTCATGTCCTTCCTTTCGCTATCCATTTTTTGGGCCCCTGTCCAGCAACAGCTGCCAGCCTTGCCACTCTGGTGGATTTTGAGAACCAAAAAAATGACAAAGTCTGAAGGTAATATTCTGATGGGTGTACGGTGGTAAATCTATCCCAGCAGCGAAGCAACTTCTGCAGCTATGGAATCCAGCTTTGTCCTACTCAGAGCTTTTGGCATCAAAAACATCAGCTTCATCAAGAGCTCGATGACAGTGAACCACATTTAAGGGACACTCCTAGGCTTTACCCTCTTGCCTTACCCCACTAGACAACTTGGAGCTTCTGAAACAAGGCTAAGTCCTAAGGGAAAATCTTGGACCGGTGCAACAACCTAGGTTTACCCCCCTCCCCTTCCTCCAACATCCCACTCTCTTATCGCAGATAACCCGAAATCCTATCTCGATCAACTGGAAAATTAACCTTTAAATTGGGAGTTGTGTTTTCTTGATGCTTTTTACCTCAAATTCATGTTTCCATTTATACAATTTAATTTTTTTGTTATTATTTTTTTCATATTTTTCAACATTCATTAGGGCATTTTTAGTGTTGTTTTCTTGACTTTACAATTGCCGGTACTGCCTGAACATAACGAGGAAGTTACTTACCTCCGGTAATGCATTATCTGGTAGATACTCTATCTAGCTGCAGATTCCTTACCGTTGAATTTCCTAGGCATCAGGCTGAATCCGGAAACGTTTGCTGAGCAATACCCCTTGCGCTCGCCATCGGGTGGCTCCATTCGGCTCCGTGTGACGTCACTGGCGTTGGTTATGACATCGCGGTGCCTATGTAGGCGCCACCCAGGCACGCGGACGTCAGTACTTTTAGTTTTTTTCCACGCCAGAAGCGCAGAGCCACGAAGTAACTTTCGTAGTCGTGTGCAAAACTAGGGCCCTGAACAGGGGAGCAACCCTAGCTCTACAAAATTAGTCCGCACAGCAGGGAGGCATGGGTGGGGCTGTAAGAACACTGCAGCTAGATAGAATCTCTACCAGATAATGCGTCACCGAAGGTAAGTAACTTGTTCATCTGATAGAGACTTCTAGCTGCAGATTCCTTACCTTTGAATTAGATACTCAAGCCATACCATCCCGGCGGTGGGTTGCGGAACAATACCTCAAACTAAGAAGTCCTGCAGGACTGAACGGGCAAAATGCCCGTCTCGGCGGACTTGATTGTGTAGGCAGTAATGTTTGGCAAACGTGTGCAATGATGCCCACGTTGCTGCCTGACAGATGTCTAGGACACCCCAAGCCAAGGCCCTAGTCGAAGCCTTTCCCTTGGTGGAATGGGCCCTTAATCCCTCAGGGAGCTGCTTCTTAGCCAGGGCATAGCAGATCTTAATGCAGAGAACGACCCAGCGAGAGATGGTCCTTTTCTGCACTGCCCTTCCTCGCTCCCATGTACCCCACAAAGAGCTGGCCGTCCACCCGGAGCTCTTTTGTGCGGTCAAGGTAGAACAACAACGCTCTTTTTGGGTCCAGTCGATGGAAACGCTCCTTTTCCTTAGAGGGCTGCAGGGAGCAAAGAAGGTGGGCAATGTGATGGATTTATCCAGATGGAATGGGGTCACAACTTTTGGCAAAAAGGAAGCCCAGGTGAGAAGCACCACTTTGTCTGGAAAAGACATAAGATAGGGAGGCGAGCAAGATAACGCCTGCAACTCACTCACCCTCCAGGCAGATGTAATTGCCACTAAGAAGGCTGTTTTGATGGTCAACAGCCGGAGGGGACAATTGTGTAAAGGCTCAAAGGGAACACACATCAGGTAAGTGAGGACAAAATTAAGGTCCCACTGTGGCATAATAAAGGGCGTGGGTGGAAACAAGTGAGCCAGCCCTTTTAGAAATCTATGTACAATAGGAGACTTAAAGAGAGAGCGCTGGTCTGGCAGCCGCACAAAAGCAGACAGAGCAGACATGTAACCCCTGAGAGTTCCCAAAGCAGGGCCCTGCTGGGCAAGGGTCAGAATGAACAAACAACAGTGGAAAGAATAGCAGAAAAAGGGTCAATAGGCCTTTCTGTATAGTATAATGCAAATTTCTGCCAACGGCAGGCGTATACCGGCTTAGTGGAGGGCCGCCAAAATAACATTGCATAGTTTGGGAGGAAGGTCAAAAGCCATCAACTGCCACCGCTCAATCTCCACGCATGGAGGCGCAGAGTTGACAGGTTCGGGAGGAGGACCCTCCCATGCTGCTGAGACAGAAGATCCTCCCGAAGGGTCAGCCTGATCAGAGGATCGATGCTCATTTTCAGAAGCTCTGGATACCAGACTCTCCTCGCCAAATCCGGAGCCACAAGAATGACTTGGGGCCGGTCGCTCTTGATCTTCTTCAGAACCCTGGGCAGGAGTGTTATGGGCGGAAAGGTGTACAGCAGGCCTGAGCTCCACTTTCAACAAAAAGCGTCGCCAAGCAATAGCCGCCTTGGAAACTCCAGCGCGCAGTACTGCTGACACTGCGCATTCTCTTCGGAGGCAAACAAAGCTAACCAAGGTGCTCCCCACTGCTGAAGGAGACCTTGCGCCACCTCCGACTGGAGATGCCATTTGTGATCTGCTAGAGAACCTGCCAGGTGTTGATCCACCAGGGTTATGCCCTGCTGTTCCAGCCATGTCCAAAGACGCAGGGCCTCTCGACAAAGGGGCCCCGCCCTGCTTGTTGCAGTACCACATGGCGGCGGTGTTGTCTGTGAACACCTGCACTAACTTCCCCTTGACAGAGGAAAGAAATGCCTTCAATTCCAACTGAATCGCTCAGAGCTCCAACAAATTGATGTGGAGCCCCAACTCTGCTGGAGACCAGTGTCCCCTGATCTCCACCTCTCCCAGACGGCCGCCCCATCCCAGAAGTGAGGCATCTGTCACGACTGTGAGATCTGGTTGGGGAAGGGAGAGGGGTCGCCGTTGACCCAATCGCGATTCGTTAGCCACCAATGCAGATCTTTCGCAGTCCCTTCTGAGATCTGAACCACATCAGTGAGATTTCCCTGATGCTGTGCCAACTGGAACTTCAAGTCCCACTGCAGAGCCCGCATACGCCACCTGGCATGCTTTACTTACAGGATGCAGGAGGCCATGAGACCCAACAGCCTCAGAGTCAGTCTCACCAAAATCCAAGATAGAGGCTGAAACATCGGTATCATAGCCTGAATATCCTGGACTCGCTACTCTGGAGGATAAACCCGAAATTGCACAGTGTCTAAAACAGCTCCGATGAAAGCTAGCGTCTGAGAAGGAGTCAGGTGTGACTTCGGCACGTTTATAGATAACCCCAGCAAATGCAGGAGGTTCGCCGTAGTCTGAAGGTGGGAGATGACTGCCTGGGGCGTAGACGCCTTCAACAGCCTGTCGTGGAGTTGGGAAAGACTGACACCCCTAACCTGCGCAGATGAGCTGCGACCACCGCCATCACCTTGGTGAATACCCGAGGGGTGCTGGTTAGGCTGAAGGGGAGCATGGTAAACTGAAAGTGCTCGTGGCCTACCTTGAACCGCAGGTAAAGTCAGTGGCCCGGCAGAATGGGGATGTGAAAATACGCTTCCTGCAGGTCCAACGCCACCATCCAGTCTCCTTGATCTAGGGCAGACAAGACCTGATCCAGAGTGAGCATCTTGAAGTAGCGGGAATAACAGCCACTGCCTACTTCTGAATCCGGGACCCGGTCTATAGCTCCCTTGGCCAAGAGAACTGTAACTTCCTCCTGGAGCAATTTTAAATGATCCCCCGTCAGCCGTCCCTGATTTGGCAGAATGGGAGGAGAAAAAGAAAGGAAAGGAAGAGAATAGCCATCCTGAATGATCTGCAAGACAGACTGGTCCGATGTTATGGACCTCCAGTGGGGGATATGATGATGGATCTCCCACCAACTAGAGTGGTGTGGTCTTGCAGAGTCAGACTAGGAGTGCTTGGAGGGTGCGGCTGCCGGGGGCAGGGTGGCCGATGATTTCTGGCTCCCATTCCTAGGCCGGAATGAAGTGTCCACGTCACCGCACAGCTTGGGAAGCCTGCGCAGGACGGTGGCTAGGATAGGGCTGATGCAGCTGGAAACCCCTTCCGTTGCCACGAGAGGAGCGAAAGGTAGACTGGCCACGAGGAGTAGAGGAGAGGAGAGGCACAAGGATCTGGCCGTAGCTAGAGAGTCCTTGAACTTGACCACAGCCGAATCTGCCTTTTCCCCAAAAAAGACAGGTTCCATTAAAGGGCATGTCCATCAGATTGGCCTGGGCATCACCCGAGAAGCCAGTTGGCCTAAGCCAGGCGTGGCGCCTTAAGGCCACTGTAGTTGAAATCGACCTGTCCAGCAAATCTGTCGTATCTAGGTCACACCGTATGGTGAATTTTGCTGCATCTCTACTGTCCTTGACTGCCTGGGGAGCACAGCCCGGGCCTCCTCTGGGACCTGTGGCAGCACTTGCGCAACCATCTCCCGAAGGGAGTGGTAGAAACGGCCCAATAATCATGCAGTATTCACCGACCGCAATGCCAGGCTGGAGGCAGAAAACAACTTCTTTCCAAATGAATCCAGCGTCTTGGATTCCCTATCTGGTGGGGCGGAAGCGAACGCGTCCTGGGACGTAGAGGCCTGCACCACCAAACTTTCTAGGGTGGGGTGTTGGCTGAGGAACTTAGGGTCGCCCGGAGCTGGACGATGGCAGTGGGCGATTGTCCTATTCACAGGAGCCCCCATGCTAGGCTTGGACCACGTGCCTAGTAGAACATCAGTAAGTGCTTCATTAAAGGGTAAAAGGGGTTCTGAGGTGGAAGCCCCAGGCTGAAGCACTTCGGTCAGGATATTAGTCCTGACCTCCACTGAAGGCAGCTCCAGTCCAAGGACCTCAGCTGCCCTCTTAACTACCATGGCATAAGATGCCCCCTCCTTCGTAGCCACAGTTGGCAGAGAGAGCATGCCAGTATCTGGAGATGTGTCCAGTCCACTGGCTTCTCCAAGTTCTCCATACCAGTCCAACTACTCCGCAGAGTCATCCTGGTGGTCAAGAGGGTCCATAGACCCCTCCCATTCCTCTCCTGAGCCTAGCACATCCACAAAGTGCTCAGGCGACAACATAGAACCCGCGTTCAATCGGAATCGGAGCGGCGTCGTTCTGGCTCCGTGTCATCGGGGATGAGGATGGGGCTGGCGTGCCGATGGGCACCGGCGGCACCGACTTCGGGTCCGATGCCAGAGGAGGTCGCAGTGGCACGACCGGCGTTGGACCGGATCTGGGATTGGACCCCTGAGGCCCCACCAGCACCATGGCCGGAGGCGACAGCGTTGAATCCGACGGGGCCCCTCCTCACCCCGCAGGGCCCGAAGGCTCACCAGAGGGGTCGCCCACTCAAATACGTGGCCCATGGCCTTGTAAAACTCTTGAATCTGAATGGGGGTCGCTACAGCTCCCGGAAAAGGGGGTAGGCGCGAAGTCGAGCCTGGCTTCGGCTCTGCAGAACCATGCCTAGAGTGTCGGTGCTCCTTACCTCCTTTGTCGATGGACGACATCCGAGGTGAAGATGAAGTCCACTTGGACGACAACTTCATCTTGTGCCTCTTCCCCAAGTGTACCGACGACCTCGAGTGGGATGAAGAGGACTACGGGCTCCGGGAGCAGTTCCACGACCTCCTCTTTCTCGAGCGGGACCTCCGCGGAGTCTCGCTTGACTATGTCGGGCCGCTAGGAGCTTCAAAGCCCGCTCCCTCAAGGTCTTAGAAGCCATAGCACGACAGTCCGAGCACGACTTCGGATCATGGTCGCGCTCGAGACACCATAGGCATAGGAGGTGGGGATCGGTGACCGACATCGTGCGGGGACAGGCCCCGCACAGCATAAACCCTGTCTTCCTCAAAGATATTCCTCGAACACAATGCAAAAAAAAATACAGAAGTCAGCAAAATGTCGAGAAAAAACCTGCCAAAAAGCGACAGAGGGGTAGCTCTTCCCAGATCGGTGCTTAACTGGCACGGAAAGAAAAGAACTGATGTCTGGCCACCCATATAGGCACCGCGATGTCATAACCGACGCTAACGACGTCACGAGCAGCCGAATGGAGCCACCCGACGTGCGCAAGGGGTATTGCTCAGCAAAACTTTTCGGATCCAGCCTGACGCCTGGAAAATTCAAAGGCAAGGAATCTGCAGCTAGAAGTCTCAATCAGATAACAAATTTCTCTGCGGAACTGCTTGCTCCTTATACTGCAGCTACCAGGGCTTAATCAGAGATTCCCTTAGAATTGTGGAGAAATCTAACAAGAGTGTGTTAATTAAGCTATAACCTAATCAGAGGATGTGTATTGTTTTGGTAACAGAACTCCCTTTAAACTGGTCTGACTCCATAATGAAAATGTCCTAGGAAAGTGCAACACTTAGCTTGACTGCACATCATGTTTATGTTTGGAAAGGGGTGATGGTAAAAATGAGGTTAATGATGTAGAATGTGTGTGCTGGAACCAGGGCATTATGGTGAGATATCAGAGGAAAAATGGAAGGAGGAAATGGAAAACAAACAATAGGATGGTTAAAAAATTCATTCAGCATGGATGAAATGAGAAAATGTTGAAAGGAGATGCTCAACCTTTTTAAATACTTCAAGAGGAGCTTGCTGAAGGAAATGATGTAATACTGTAGGAACACAAAGTAACTCCTCCATTTTGATTGCTCAAAGCTCTCTTAGCCCTGATGGTCATTTGGGTTTTGTGAGGGATCGAACACAGACTCAGGCCGGAGTGAACACAGGTAGACAGGATGGGTATGTAACTGCACCATTTATGCCAAAAGCAAAACATTTTCAAAGCTATGTGTTATTCCGGCCTGTTCAATGGAATTTCCACAGGTGCATGGTGCCATCTTACAATCAATATTATGGGTCCTTTTGCTGTACTGGCACAGGAAGAACCCTATGTGACAGTACTGGCAGACCATTTCTCTACAATGCCAGAGGTTAAAATGGTGGAGAGTAGAACCTCTGATGGGTCACTGAATTTCTAGAAAACATACTTTGCCAGGAAGGAGTTCCCCCAGAACTTATGTGGACAATGGTGTCAAACTCATGTCTGGGAAGGTACAGTGATTTCTAAAAAGAACTGGCATTTGGCATAAAAGTGTACAGAAGTTTCGCCTAGAAGGTCAGGTGGAGAGCAGGAGTAGTGTTGTGAAGAACGAAATCAATTTGACTATTTAATCTAGATTGTGTTAGGAAAATATCTTCAATCTATTTTGGCTTACATGAGGGCTCTCCATCCATCCAGTCCCCACCTCAATCTTTTAAAGTAGGTTAGCACTACTAAGATATGTCCATGATGGTTATCAGAATTTGATGGTTTGCATGGGATGTGGAGGGTTCTGGTGGAAGGTGCAATCATTAGTGATCATATGCTTGAGCCTTTCTTGATTTTTATTCATTTCTTCCTGGTAAGTAACATTGTGTGTGCCAGATGCTTAGGTTGTAGTTATACAGTTAGTGTGTTGTTTTTGATAGGTTGTGTGATGGTTGAATTTGTTATTGATAAGTCTATGCAGGTGTAGTAGGTGGGTTTGGTAGTAGTTAAGTTCAAGCTGTGAATGTATATGAGGGGTGTGTACTTAGCATAGTCTTTAAGGGAATAGCAATATATATAGTTTAAGAGGGTTGTTTTTAATTCTGTTGGTAGGGGTGAGTGTGTTTATTTGTAGTGTGAGTGAAATGTTGTATGGATATTGGTTAAAGGGAGCATTATTCTATGTTATGTTGCGTGTAAAAGAGGGAGGTATGTGGCATTTAGAATGATACATGTGCAAAATTACATTTTGGAATCCGAGAAGCAAGAATTGTGGCATGCTTCCTTTACTCCCAGAAAGGGCAATTATTGTCTAGATTCTCAACTAACGAGGTAGGGATTTTATTCTTTAGGCATTCGGTAAAGGAGAACAGCTATGCTTCAATGGGGTGTTGGCCCGAATTTCTAGAAGGTCAAGACTAAGATGCATCAACAGCAAGTGGGGAAGGAATATGCTGTTGCTTCTGGCCATACCACAGCTAAAGACTGAAGGACGTACATGGATTTCCTATCTCTCAAGAGGCATAAATAGAAACAGCTGAATGCATTTTTAAGAAAACGCTGAGGAGCCAGGCAGGTGAAGGGGGTTCTGGGGAGCCCTGGGTTAAGTCATCTGGAAATTTAATATCAGGGCCCCTATTATAAATAGGGCGCTCTTTCTCTGTTTGCGCCAGAGCACACCTTAAAACAAGTGTGCCAGGTGCAAACAGAGAAAGAGCGCCCTATTCCATTGAATGCACTGCCTCCAGGGCAGCCGCAAACTCACGCTGCCCTGGTGGGCACTGCATTCAAGTGAAAAATGGAGCGGCTTTGAAGCACCAGCTCCGTGTTTCACTGTGCAGGTGACAACCCACCTGCGCTTTTCAGTGGTAATAGAGATCCCCTTGCAGGCGGGTGCAGTGAGTGAATGTACCTGCCTGCAAGGGGATGTCTAGGGGGTCCATACGACCCCTTGCCCCCTCCAGAGGGCTGCCATCAGGGGGCACATTGACAGTGCACCTCCTGACCACTTCTTTGCCTCTGCGTCCACGTTTATAATATGGTGCAGGCGCAGAGTCAAAGGGATTCCCTCATTTGCATGGGGCCACACCCCCATGCAAACGAGGGAACACCCTCTTGTAATTGTAATTGTAATTGTAAAGCATTTATAGAGCGCATGGTTACCAAAGGCATCCCAGCGCTCTTGTAATAGTGTTGGCGCTATATGT
Source organism: Calotriton arnoldi (assembly GCA_963921515.1). Classification (NCBI taxonomy): domain Eukaryota; kingdom Metazoa; phylum Chordata; class Amphibia; order Caudata; family Salamandridae; genus Calotriton; species Calotriton arnoldi. The sequence continues at coordinate 1,367,504 of CAWUFW010000673.1, forward strand.
GCACCAGCGCTATCTGTATTACAAACGGGGCCACACAAGTGTCTGCGGCCCTTTCTGTAATACCAAAGTGCCACGGGACTGCACAAAGCGGGCGCACATGTCTGTGCGCCCCCGGTGCACTCTCCATAATACGGCCCCAGATGTTTTAGTATGAAGCTATTAATAAAATATGCAATTTCACAGCAGATAAATAAAAGGCAGATTCGCCCAGCATTTTCAAGCCTTTTTTGATTTGTAATAACTATTCATATACTTTGAAAGTAAATTTTTGGTGGTAATGGCAATTGTACAGGAGTGCACTGGCTTAGTCATTTATCACATTTAAGAACAACATTATGAGAAAAGGTATTTTAACGCAGGGCCAACAAACAAACACAACAAACAGAGATTATCCTAACAAATACTCTGCTTAATTTGGAAACATTATTTGGAAACACTTGTCGTACATATTTGAAGATAATACAATAAATTTACCTTATAAGGATAAGCCTATCTTTCTCGGATGGGTGGTCATCAAGCCATTGTGAGTATCGAGCAAACGACCATTCCGCCCTCTATTTTAAGATTACAAAAAAAGAACAGTTTTATGAGTCGCAGCTGAATTGTGGCTGTACCATCACGTTGTCGAAAATAAGACAAGTTATCTAGGACAGAAATGACGGAGAAGCTAGACGATTTAAATGAATGGATATTCAGCGTTTTGTGGAAGGAATGAAATATCTGCTGGGTCATTTCTAAATACTTAATAGTGAATTCTCCTAAAAGGGTATCCATCATTTAAGGTATCGTAGGGTATTAAAGTAAAGTTGTACATCAGAACAAAATACAACAATTAACACTATTGTGCTCTTATAGCGCTCACTAGCCAACAGCAATGTGACATTACTCACTAGAATAGATTGCCACTCAGTTTATGAAACTAAAAAGGATCGAAGAATGAGTGGACATTGCTGGGATAAAGCAGGAAAGTGTTAGAGTACATTTATCCCTTTACGCTTGCTTTAACCAGCCGACCTACGCAAACTTAGACCATTTAAAAAAAAAAAAAACAATGACAATGTTCAACACCAAAAGGAACCTTCAGTAAGTTTTGAGTTTTACCATAATTTTATTCGCTTTTCAGACCTACAAAAACAATCATCAAAACAAAATAATAGGCCTCCTACAGTGACTGTGCAATCTATGAAACCTAGGATGATGTAGTATGTTTAGCATAATCTCAAGGATATGATTCGACAGTCTCCCTGTTGGTGATAGTCCAAAATTTGATTCCACTCTAAAGCTATATAAAAGAACTGCTGAGGAAAGGCAACGAAAACACAATTTTCCAGTACTCTTCTAAGTGGGATCCATGGATCCTACATCTTTATGTGGGCATCTCCTACTGTTAAAGACCACCCTCACAGTTGCCATGCAGCAATACTTGCTCCCACAGCAGGAGGTTTGTCTCAGGTTAATCTGCGCTCCTCTATTTTAGTGCAACGTCATACTGCTCATCATCACCCCCAAATTAACATCGTATCTAGATAAGTTGTTGCGTTTCAGTATATCTAGCTTCCTATCTGACTTTCCTGCTTCCATTCCCACTACCTCTGACAATATCTGTAAGAAATGGCGTCCGACCCATTTAATGCCCTTGGATTTTTCACTTTTGGGACTACCCAGTTTTTGTACTTCGGCTGTGAGTCTTGCTCACTGTAAACTGAGCTGAAATGGATTGGGAGTGCTAACCACCAGTGACTGCCTTTTAAGAAAAGGTCTACTGTTGTGCAGCTAGGGTAAGAGGCACTGGACTGGTTGTACATAAACACGTGCACACACAAGTGTGGGATGAGAGTGTGAGACCACCATCTATCTCAGCCCGGTAGCTGTACACAGGAAGATTGTCACGGAGGGACCCTTCATTTTTCTTTTTTTTTAAACATATCTTTATTAGTTTTTCCTTTGTCAGATACAAACAGAAGAGTGCAAATTAAAAATGCAGAACAACAGTTATTCATCAGCATTATTGATCATGCAGTATGAGCTGTCAATAAGCAATTATTATAAGCATATTTAAAACTGACACTGGTATCTTTATTCCTGTGTCTACATCTTGCAAAGTATGTGTATCCTGCTGCCTCCGGTCACAGCAAAGGCGTCAAAACCTGCGCATAATCACCAACAAAGACTAAACTATCAATGAACCAAAACTAATAAGAAACACCATCGAAAGCTATAGTCAGCTGTGTTGTCATGCTAACGTCTAAATGAGAACTAGTGCCAGTGCGTTGCTACTGGCGCGTACAGATTATTGAATCTAGCCTAGCAATGTGCCTGCGCATTACTCAGTTGCAATATGTAATGCCTCATTGTGCCGTGTGGCGCGGAGGGGGGGGAGGGGGCTTTCTTACTGCGCTGTGTCCCCATCTACGTCACTGGGAGGCGGTGAATCCTGTCCTGCAGGGTCTAACTGTATGAGAGCCTTGAGCAGGTTGTCCCAGGCTTGTGCGATCGGGTATTTGCGTAGCCCGGCTGTTTCCTCCCTGTGCAGTGTGGTGCTCTCTGCTCGTGCCCAAACTATAAGGGATTGTTTCCAGCTGCGCTGCACTGGAGGATTATGGTGTTTCCACCTCTTCGTGATGAGGCGTTTTGCCGTTATCAACCCCAGATCTCTAAACCTGGAGAGCACCTTGTTGCTCTTTGTCCGTGGGTACAGCCCCAGCACACAGGCCTCCCAGCAGGGCCGCAGGGATGACCCGGTGCACTTTGTTAATGTCTCTATGACTGCGTGCCAGTACAGTTGAAGCGAGGGACAGGACCATAACATATGTAATAGGTCAGCGCCTATTAACGTACATCTGGGGCAGGCAGAGGTGGTGAGAGTGAAGTATTCATTCAGCTTGTCCGGGGAAAGGTACGCTCTGTGTAGTATATACGTCTGAATAAGTTTAAATCTGGAGTTGCGTGGTATGTAGGTGGAACCGGCAATTATTGTATCCCACTCCCTATCCGTCCATGGGCGCCCCCTGTCCGTAGCCCACCTCTCACGAAGTCTCAATAATGGCTTCTGCGTGTGTGTAAGGAGTGCCTCCACTAACCAATGCACCATGTGTGAACCTTCCCCCACGACGTGGAGGTACTGGATAACCAGGTGCGTTTGTGGCTCCGCAGTCAAGTCTCCCCAGGCGGCCGATAAAGACCTTATTATAGCAGCATGTAAAAGAAACTGGCCCGCAGGGATATCGTTTTCTAGAGCCAGAGTTTCAAATGTTAAGAGGGTGCCTTCCGCATACAAATCGCCCGTTGCGTCAAGACCTGCCTCATGCCAGGTCTGCAGTTCCATTTCCGATATCCCACCCGTGCCTCTAGGAATGCCTATTAATGGTAGTTGCGGGGCATAAGGCGGCGTTTCGCGGGTCAGGTAAAGGCTTCTCCTATAGCATCGGCAGGCCAATGCAATATAAATCTGTGACGGGCATGAGATTCGGGTAAGGGGGTGAAATAAATGGCATAGCTGTGATCGTGGCCACGGTGGTGTCTTTGCAGCAGTGTCTTCCAGTCCCTTCCCACTCATCCATTTCGTCAACCATTGTAGCTGAGACGCTAGATAGTAAAGTTCCATGTTCGGAACTGCCAGGCCACCACTACTTGTGGGTGCATATAATTTACTCAAAGCTATTCTCGGTCTGCCGGTGTTCCAGATTAGATCCCGGAGGATACCTTCTAGGGTGCGAAGAATTTGAACAGGCACATACACCGGGCGATTTGAGAAATAGTATAGCAGTCGTGGTAATATAATCATTTTGGTTAGGGTGACCCGGCTCATTACATTTAAGGGCAGTGTCTTCCAGAAACGCACCTGCGCTCTGATCGCGGTTATGGCCCTCATGAGATTTCCATCTAATATATCAGCGGGGGATCTATATACATAGATACCAAGGTATCTGAACATGGACTGGTGCCAGGTCAAGGTGGCTCCATTAATGTCGACAGGTGTTTCAGCCGTAGTGTCGGTAAAGGAGTATACGCCAGATTTTGACCAGTTCACTTTAAGACCTGACATTTTTTCAAAGTGCTGAAAAATGTCCGCTATGATTGGAGGAAGATCATGCAGATCTCTGATGTATAATAGCAGGTCGTCAGCGTACAGCGAAACTACATGTAGGCCATCTCCCAATGGTATACCCCAATTATCTCCACTGTCTCGCAGTGACGTTGCCAATGGCTCCATTGCAAGAGAAAAAAGCAATGGGGATAGTGGGCACCCTTGTCTCGTCCCCCGGCGTATTCTCAAAGCGCCAGATATCAACTTGCCAGTCTTAACCCTTACTGTAGGGCGCTGGTAAAGGAGATGCACCATGCGGATGTAGTTTTCTCCTAAGTCATATTTACGCAGCACCGCAGCAAGGTAAGGCCATTCTAAGGAGTCAAAAGCCTTCTCTAAATCCAAAACCAGGCAGCCGGATCGAGGCCATTCCCTTGGAGCATATGTTTGTATCCGAAACAGTCTCCGTATGTTAAGGGATGTGCTTCTCGTGGGAACAAATCCGTTTTGATCGGGGTGTATTAAGGAACGTACTAAGGGGGCCAGACGTTTGGCTAATATGGATGCAAATATTTTGTAGTCTGTATTAAGGAGCGCTAGTGGGCGATATGAGCCAAGGAGTTCAGGGTCTCTGCCCGGCTTAGGCAGGGAGACAAGTGTCGCCTCATTTTGTGTGGTTGTAAGTGTAGAATCCTCAACAGCAGCTTCATATATTCTGAGCAGGTGCGGGATAATGAGGTCCGAATAGGCTTTGTAGAACTCTGCCGGTAGGCCGTCAGGACCCGGCGATTTGCCATTGGAGAGGGAAAATATGCTGTCTCTAATTTCCTCTTGTGAAAGGGCTTCATTTAGCTCTTCTTGCTGCGTGGGGGTGAGTTGCAATAGGGTAATGTCTGCAAGAAAGGACTGTATTTCAGCAGGTGTGACCTGTATGCGGGATTTGTACAACATGTCATAATAAGATGTAAATTCATCATGGATGGCCATCTGCGCGTATATTGTTGTGCCCTGTAGTGTACGCAGAGATGTGACCGGTGAGGTCTCCAGTTCCTGCCTAATCAGCCATGTGAGGAGTCTGCCCGCCTTGTCGCCCTGGTGATGAGTCTTCGCAGAGTGCGCTGCGTAATTTAGGCAGCGCAATCTGTCTAATAACTGAGCGTGCACTTCACGTTCCCCTGACATAGCGTCTCCAGCTACCACGTGTCCCTCCCGTTCCAATTCAGCTAACCTGTGTTCTGCGCGTAATAGGTCTTTTTCTAATTGCTTGCGCATTCCCACCTGCGTGTGGAGACAGTGTCCCCTCACTACCACTTTAAAGGCGTCCCATTCGAAGTGAGGCGTTGAGGCTGTGCCAGTATTTTCATCGAAATAGTGATCAATGGCGGTGGCCAGGGAGGCCCGGAAGGGGGCGTCAAGTAAAGTGTCGGGCTGTAATCTCCAGACTGGAACCGGTGGTCTACTTTGCTCCCACTCGAAGTCTAAGGTGTGGGGGTTGTGATCCGAGTGGGTCCGTCCCAAATAACTGGCCAAAGTTATATATGGCAGGAGAGTGTTGGAAATCATGAAGCGGTCTAATCGCACATGCAGCCCATGCGCACCCGAATAATAGGAGTACACCTTGTCCGTAGGATATTGATGCCTCCATGCATCTGTCAGGCGCCAGTGAGTCGCCCAGTCTTGCAATGCTCTCATTGCAGTAGCGATGTTCGTGCCGGTCAGGGGGGGAAATGAGCGGTCTAACGCTATATCTAGGACACTGTTGTAATCTCCTCCCAAGAACATAGGGGTGTCATGCCAGGGCGCCAGTACCTGTGAAATGGTATCTAAGAATGATCCTTGCTCTGTGTTTGGCGCGTATAAGGAGGCTATCACTATTGGTCTGCCGTCTAGCACACCTTTAATTACAACGTATCTGCCTTCTGTGTCTATTCTTGTGTCTAATAACTTAAAAGGGATTCCAGGTCTGATCCATATTAAGACCCCCCGTGCAAACGCCGAATGACCAGTGGCGTACAGCTGCCACCTCCAGCGGCGGCGAAAGTGTGGCAGTTCAGAGTGGATTAAGTGCGTTTCTTGCAGAAGCGCTATTTGTATATGATGGCGCTTGAGGTAGGAGTATATTTGATATCTACGAGCTGGTGTATGTATACCTCGCACGTTCCAGGTGCCTATTTTAACCGAGGCCATTCTGTATGAAGACTATAAACAGCAGAGTAGCGAATGCGCGCTGCACTAGGGAATAAATCTGTGCACTTGTCATGACGTACAGCACTATTGACCTCTGCGGAGCAGTGTGGTGAGGATGAATGCTACAGCGTGTGTCAGATGGTGTTATGAACCAAATGTAACAAATATACAATTCCAAAAGGGCGAACATGCAACAAGCAAGCGTCCAAACTGTGCACCAAAACAACATTCACACAATAGTTGGGGGGGGGTGCGCTATGCGCTATGTCTCTAGTGAAAGATATGAAAGGTGTCTTGACTACTTCTCGGAGGGGGGGGCTTCCCCCTACCAGTCATTTATACATGAGCGGGGACATTCCCTACATGCTTACCGGCCTACACCTCTTAGCAGCACGTGAGAGTCGCGCAAACACTAATACTAAAGACAGCTTACCTCCCACAGCCACCGCCCAACCAGTTACCTCAAGACAGTTGCCCCTCTGATGTCTCAGGCCTACTCAACAGATGTCGCCAGGAATTACATAGTGCACAGCAAACTAAATTTGCAGGCCCTGTCTAAAGGCAAGGAAGCATTTTCCAGGCGAGGCTACATGCCACTGTTCAAGCCACATCATCAGACGTTTGAGGAGTGACGTCAGGCAATTCACAAGAGTCTTGCGAGTTTTGTAAATCTTCGGAGAGGTCATCATCGCTGGCCCGCTCATGCCGGCTCGAGGTAGAGGCAGCTTCGTCCGTCTGAGAGCCCGTGATGTCCGCTGCTGCCCGGAGGGCCCCATGTCTCTCGCTTAGTGCTTGACTCAAGTCTGGACCCATAGGTGAAGAAGGGTGAGAGCTCCTCCGTCTCTTTTCAGTGCGGCGACGACGAGAAGATCTGTCTCTGGTTCGTCTAGGCCCCGTGTTGGCAACAGCTCCGGTGAACGCAGGTATAGTAGCATCCAGCCATTCATCCGCTAGTTCCGGGGTAGCGAAGAAATGAGATTTCCCATTCGCGATCACTCGCAATCGTGCCGGAAACAGCAAGGAATACTGGAGATTGTGCTGTCGGAGACGCTTCTTGACTGACATGAAGGAAAAGCGTTGCTTCTGCACTTGGATCGTGTAATCCGGAAAAAGCATGATTTTATGATTGTCAATCTGAATGTTCTGTAGTTTTCTGGTTTCATGCAAGACTGCGTCTCGATCCCTATAGTTAAGAAGACGGATTAGGAATGGTCGCGGGTTAGATCCCGGGGGCAGGGGTCGCGCCGGGACTCTGTGCGCTCTCTCCACGACAAAGCAGGGCGAGAGTGAGCTCTCAGGCACCAGGGATCGGATCCAGGTCTCAGTGTATGCGACTGGGTCTTTTCCTTCCTTCCCTTCCGGCAGGCCCACCACTCGTACGTTGTTCCGTCGCGCCCTCCCTTCCGCATCTTCAACCCTGTCCTCAAGAAATTCCACTCGGTTCAGCAGGTTCTGTACTTGCTTGTCCGTAGTCGCAACCTGCGGAGTGATGTCCGCTATACTAGCTTCCACGGCAGTGGTGCGGTCAGATAGCTTGCGGTGGTCGGCACGTAGATGTGTGAGGTCAATTGCAACTTTGTCATTTATTCTCTAAGGAGGTGCGGGTTTGGTTCATGGTTTCACTCAGTTTTTCGACTGCCGCAAGCACTGCATCCAGTTTGCTGGAGGTCGTATCTGTGGTAATCTGTGCTGCCATTCTGCTTGCTTTGCTCTTGTAAGACAGGGGCGAAATAAGGGCGCCTCCCGCTCCTATCTTGGCACGGGTGCCCTGTGACATGAGACTCCAACTGTGTATGCGCGGCGAACCCCGACCGCAAACCTGCTGCCGGATCGTGGCCGCAAGGTAGTTGGGCGCAGAGAGCTATACCAGACCCCTAAACGGCACCGGCTGGAGGCGAGCACGCCAGGCAGCCCCCACGCTCCACGGCTGGGTCACAGGCCAGATAGAACACGCCGCGTTGTAATGTTAACGGGATATATTAGGCCCATGACCCACCACGGTGCAGCGGCGCCCAGCAGCGCCAAGAACCAGTTCTTCGTTCCAGGTAGAGGCAAGCAGGCACAGTCCGCCGAGCGCTAGCGACAGCAGTGGGGCATCCAGCGTGATCACACCGTCCCCCTTCTCCGTCGGCGGTCCGATCACCGGAGGGGACGTCAAGGCACGGATCGCGGAAGATGCCGTGCAGTGCCGGGGCGTACCTCTGCCCCAGCGGCCTTCTCGCAGGGCAGCGCGAGCCTCCCAGCGCGTCCGGGGCTCAGCGCGGTGCGCAGGCAGGGGAGCAAGAGTGCGGATCAGTCAGGGATACCCAGGTGCGCTACCAGCTGCAGGAGCCCTCCGCTCGTCGCAGCTTATCCACCGCTCACCTTCTTGTCTCGCTCGTATGACACAGCAGGGCACCGCCGCACTTCTCAGCGCCCAGCCGCCGCGCCCCCGCGTAGGAGCTCGAGGTCCTCACAGCGGCCCCCAGGTGCCAGTCGCCAACCTCGAGGCCCGCTCCCCCTGACCTCAGGCAGCAGTTCAGTGCGGTCCGCACCCCCGAGTCGGGCCCTGGGAGCAGGATCCGACCACGGACTCGTCCAGGCCCCGTCTCCGGCCTCCCCGCAGGCCCGCTCCGTGCTTCGCAGGGTCGGCGGCCGTAGCTCGCCGCGTAGTTGCCAATCAGCACGATAATCACCACAGAGGTGCAGCAGGCATTCTAACTGTCAGCTGTCGTCTCACAGCCCCTGCGGATCGATGTGGTCGGAGAAATGCGACTGGAGAAGGGAGCCCCCGACGGAGCTCTACCGAGGCACGTCTTCCACCATTGCTGGCCTAGCCACGCCCCACGGAGGGACCCTTCATGTATTGTACTGACCTCTGCAGGCCTCATGTGTGATCATTCATAGTGTGAGTATGAACATCTGTAGCAACTTACCGAAAAGTTTGTATGTGCTTCACTGTATTGTACACTATGCGTGAAATCTACCCCAAACTACAGTTTGCCATAGTCAGGCCAGTAGACTAGATTGACACACCACTTTTATGGTAAATCAGGACTTTTGAGTGCAGATCTGAAATTCATTTCCACATATCTGCAATGCTTCTGGCACTCCAAGATTTATCATTTTTCTCTGATTCAGCTCATAATTAAAATCTGGCGTTTGTTAAAAACTATGTTGATGAGCTGGGGATCAAAGGTCCCCTCACACAATAGGGTATTTACCAGTGATTAGGGCTGTTCCTGGGAAAGGGAAGGGTGGGATATAATCTGCAAATGCTAATTACTTTTCACACTGCACCTGGTCTGTGAATGCTCAACCCCACAGAGACAAAGAAGGGTATCAAGAATTCTGGAGCCAATCCGTGGAGAGGCTCCCCTCTGAAAGTTTTGCTTCGTGGTGTCTCAATCTCCAGATCTGGCCCTGTGCCCCCACCCCCCGGGCACCAGTGCTGCCATCACCAGCTAGGTGCAGGTTTCCTTCCAGGAAGATTTCGAGCCTTGGGCCACTACAGGTGGGACAGCCACACAGTTGGTTTCAGGCTGCTGAAGTCCTCACACCGGCAGCCTCTCCTCCAATCTTTCACAGCCCCCAGCTTCTCTAGTCCCTCCGCTTGGAGGAACACATGCCCTTTCCTGGCCCGGTCACGGCAGTAGGTTTTCACGGCCAAGTCAGTAATGCAACAGTCTTCATACCGCTGGGTTCCCCACATTGGCAGCCTTCCTAAGGGTTTTCTATGGCTTCTCACTCTCACTCTTGCATCCGTCTGCCCACCCCACTACTACTGAGTAAGGCGCTCTGCGGGGGCCTGACATTGCCTAGCCAGGTAGTTCACCATTATTGTTTAACAGCAACCGTCCATGTATTCATGCAGTTTCCCAGACTTAATGGTGGTGGCCTAGCAGGATCTACACAGGATCATAGTATGTCCTGGCAGAGCCGCAGAGGCTTACCTCCATTCGACTTTCTTGCCAGCCATGGCCCCTCCAATATTGATGTTATTTTGAATGTTTTTACTACGAACTGTAAGTTTGAAATACAACGGTTTGATATTAGGTGTCCTTTGTGGTTGGGTTTCATAAACTAACACTAAACAATAAAAAAACAGCCCCACAATTTGAACACAGACTAAACTACGCACTGAGCAATAAAATGTTCTGTCCTCCAGGGGCTGGTATCTGGGAAGGACAGGGGTAAATTATTTATTGTAAAAAGTATGTAAATACACATTTATGCTCCCCTAAGTAAAGCATGGTATATGCTTTACACAGAAGGGGTGCATGAACCGTCATCTTCTCCTCACATTCTCTGCCTGGTCCCATACAGCCATTCAGGCGTGGATGGGTATGCCTCATCTTCACATTAGTGCATCCAAGATTGATATAGTGTTCTTGCTGGCATTCGTTTGAATTTTGACAGCTTGGTCCTTTTATTCTGTCCTTCGTAGTTCATAATATTAAACGCTGCCTTCAGATCTAAGCTGTCATTTGGACTCTTCTCCCTCCTTCAAGCAACACATTTGTGAAGTGTCTAAAACCTGCAGTTTTCAGCTGATATCAAAAAGCTTGACTGTTGCTAGCGTTTTTGTCAGCCAAACTGAGGTTTAGGCTTTGGTTCTTTTGCGGCTATATTATTTGTTCTTCCCTCTATTTGTGTCTTCCTCAATTTACCTTTTGAATTAGACCGAATCGTTCACTTCTCTATTGGGATTCTCTTTGGTATTTCTTACTTCACCATACCATATAAATATACAAATGCTTCCAGGACATTGCTGTTTACAGAATGTATACAAAATGTATATGTGCGCCTGATGATAAATTCTAAATCTGGTTGTCTCTCAGTTGACTCTCGCTCTTTGAAATGCAGAATTTCCAACACTATATATGCCTCTGACTCTCATACACATTAAAAAAAAAAATTATAACCTTGTTTATTGATTATACAGAACAGTTCTAAACTGTGAGCGCAGGCAGCATTTCACTTCAGAACAATTATGACAGAGAAACAGGGCCAGTACTGTCTCAGAAACAAGTTATTCATAAACTGATGGCATCCCGGCAACCACACAAAGCAGCCCAACAGATCTTGTTGTCTAAAATTTTCTGCTAAGTTCTCATCAGCATCACATCATACTAGACTCAGCGATCACGATGAACCGCCAGATCAACGCCGTATCCTCGGCCTGCTTCAGCACCCTCCGCATACTCCGAAAAACGTTAAGTTGGATCCCAACCGAATCCAGAAAAACGGTCACGCACGCCCTCATCAGTAGCAGACTGGACTACGGCAATGCTCTCTATGCCGGAATCAACAAGAAACTACTTTGCAAGTTACAGACCGTCCAGAACGCCGCAGCCAGACTGGTACTAGACATCCCCCGCCACCACCACATCACCCAACACCTCCGTGATCTCCACTGGCTCCCTCATCGAAAGAAGGATAACCTTCAAGCTCCTCACTCACGCTTACAAGGCCCTCCACAACATCGGACCAGCATACCTAAACGACCGCCTCTCCTTCCAAGCACCCAAGAGACACCTTCGATCAGCTGACCTCTCTCTGGCCACCATCCCACACATCTACAAGACCAGACGGGAGGAAAGTCCTTCTCCTAACTCGCAGCCAACGCCTGGAACGACCTCCCCCTCCACCTACGGCAAACCCCCACACTGTCCCAGTTCAGAAAGGACCCCAAGACCTAACTCTTCGGATGACCCCAGCACTCAACGGAGCCCCCCCCCTCCCCCCAAGCGCCTTGAGACCCTTTTGCGGGTGAGTAGCTGCACTATACAAACCCCTGATTGATTGATTGATCAGGGCATAAGATATCATTCAAGCCTCTCCATATGGATATACTTTCTTGTGCTTTTTCACCTGATCTTTACTTGACCAATCTCAGCTTCTCCTCCAACAGCTATTCCTTTAGGTCTCTTCTCCAACCCTCATACGAGGAACCTGTATCTTTTAACCAGCATATAACTACACCTCTATTTGCCAGTAAAAGGGACAACGGAACCATTCCGTAGTTTAACTCACCCCAGTTAGAGCAGGAGTGAAGCCTCAACAAAAGGTGTGTCAGTCACTAGTAGAGCCACAGCAACTAGTTTTAGTGATCCATTAGCCCTGAAGAATGTCACAAACCGTTTAGGCTACCAGCAATGGCCAGAAGTATGTTGGCAGATGGTAGGCAGGTCTGAGCCATTGTCCTCAACTTGCCGTTCGCAATTGGTTTTAGATATACCTGGTGTCCTCTTGAATAGAGGTATAACCTTGGAACACTGAGGTATTTTTAGTTAATCTGGATCCCCCTCTTTTTGTCCAGTAGTTTTTATCTAAGAACTCCCTCCTTCCATTACAGTCATCGAGGAGGTTGAGTCCGCCGTGGTGGCATTGACCTACCAGGATGGGGAGAGGATGCTGATGATTAAGCATGACACAATTGAGGTTTCCTCTTCCATAAAGGATGACTTTCCCCAGACATGTGGCAGAAGTCCTGTGACATCCGAATTTTGGATTCCTGAACTGACTATTAGGAAACAGTACATTATTTGCATTCTGTTACATCCTGTGTCCAGGTAACTGACACAGTTCCAGGTAACTGAATAAACCTACATAATCTACACAACTGGCTACTGGACTGATTACCTACAAGGACCTTACTTCGTTTACAAAACATTCTTCTGCATTTATCGTTGACGCCACTGCACCCATTTCTGTAATCGAATCAATGACATATCAACCATATTGACCCTACCCCAATATTAGCTCACAGCAGATGTGTGAAACCGGCTTGCAGTGTCTGGCATCTTGTACCATCACGTGATAATCGAGATTATATGAGAAAGGATCCTTATTGTATTGTACACTCTTTGTGTAAATTTAATTGAGTGTAACAGAACCTAGCATTACTAGTAGCTAATTGAGTGTACAGTCTGTTGGCAGCCCCCCTCTGACATTGGTTTCCCAGGTCCCTTTCCTATTCGGCCTTCATCTTCAGTGTGGAGTAGTAGGGCGGTTCGGTTACTACATATCATTCCGTACAATGTGGACAATGGTCTGCTCCCCTCAATCAGCGCATGTAGTTCTGACAGAGTGATTGGGTCACGAAGCTTCCGCATCAGTCCATCTCAGGACTGTCTCTTAGCCCCCATGAGCCAGGGAAAAGAACAAAAACTGCCCCAGAGACATTCTAAATCGCTCTTGGGATTCCGAGAACATCAAGAACCTCCCTCCAGGATTTAAACCCCCCATTAATGTTATTACTGTACCCAGTGCCTCACAACAGGCTGGGCTGTCGCTGAAGAGTCACAAACTTCAGAAAGTTCGACAGCTCAGCCTCCTTCTCAAATGGAGTGTCACCTGTGGTTCTCAGCACGGTTCTCTGCCAGATCTGGGACTTTAATCAAATTAACAAATCCCTGTTCTGCCCCCACCCTTTTTCATAACAAACATCACCAGTGAAGACCCCCCCACCCCCCATGGCATCGCTACAATATTTGTCGCTCCCTGCTGTGGGACAGATCCAGACACTGCAGCAAGTGCTGGAGCTGGGATGCTGAGCAGTAGACAGAGCTCGACATCCGGTGGTGTCAGCCCCGCTCCCCCTCCACCCTCTGTATGGGAGCTTCAGTGGCGCCAATTTAACCTTAGGTCGGAAACCAGCCCATAAGAGTGTGGTTAACATACTGTCCAACACACACCAGTACTTTTCCTCAGCACATAAGAGTTAAACATTTTGCTGCTATAGGACTGGATTTGATGCTTGATTTAGTGCGGACAGCTGAAAGGCTGAGTCAAATTTCCAATAATCTGAATTTTTGAATACTTTGCCTGACATCATTCTCACGCATTCAACAGTATAATCAATCACATTTTCCAGTGTTAGCACTAGAAATAGCTTGCTTTTGTGTGTCCAAGTTAATCAGAAATCTTGTTTAAAAAAAAAATATATATATATATATATATACACAAGTCTCTCTTGTTCACATAGCTGTTAATATCATATTATTAATAATAAACAAAAATGATCGTACATTCCAATATGTGACTTGCAGCATGCATGTAGATTCCTACAGTATGTAAATTCACCCACTGAGTAACTTTACTCGCTTCTCAGCAATCTGACCGGATTTAAGATGCCTTTGCTTGTTAGAGTTAATACTTGTCGTTTACCTGATAAGGTGACTTTAATTCAGGAGGCGCCCTTGTGAACAGAAACTGAAGAATGGTGCTGTATGGAACAATATCCCCAATTGCAGGGCTATTGGCAATGTGTTCGCTTGTTTGGAACAGCAGAGGTCTGGAAAAAGGAGAAAGGACTGTTTAATGACTAGGCCGCTCACAAAAGAAGACGGGTCAACAAAAGCAGTATTTTCATCAAACAAAAAGAAAATTGGCGTTCTTAGATTACACACTCGCTAAATTGCGCTGCTGCATGAGTCAACATTCCCTACAAGTGATTTACAGAGCTAATGGCAGGTCAAACGCTCACTTATCGCAGCGAGAGACATTTTTCAAGGAATATTACCCTTTACAAAGCAAATACAAATTTCCGATTTGGAAATGTTTCCAACTGTTTTCACTTGAATTCCTTTTCTGTCGAGTCCATGTGAGGGTATCTTTCTAGAAGTGCAAGGAACATGTGGCCGCTGACTGTTCTAAAACCCACTTACTAGGGATTAAAACGTGCTGATTGTAAGGTTTAAACTTTACTAAAAAAGCACCGATTCCATCAATATTATGTCGCTTTTTTCCCATAGTTGGCTTTTGACAGTAAGGTAGATTTGGTTTTACAACAAGCATAGGCACAGCCAAAGGACCGAACTTAGGGGCTCATTACGATGGCGGAACGATCGCCACCGCCGGGCTGGTTCCGCCATCACAATGAGATTTACTCACCGCCATATTAGGATGGCGGTGAGTATCGCGGCCGACGCAAAGTCTGTCCGCCGCTTTTCCGCCGGTGGCAATCGCACTGATTGCCTGGCGGGCGAAGCAGGGCCACCAATATGGTGGCAGTGCCTAGCAGGCACCGTCCGCCATATTAGGATGCAGGTTTTAGGAGGCCTTTCCATGGCGGCGATGCCGCCATTGAAAGGCTGGCGGGGATTGGGTTTGGGGGCCCGTTGCGGGCCCCCCTTGGGGGGGGTGTCGTTGCACTGGGGGTACCCATGGTATCCCCCTGCATTTCCATGCGCCAAGTGGCAGGCACCGCATGGTGCCTGCCACGTGGTGCAGGGAAACGCGGAGCAAGCACCTTTCACATTGCGGACGGTGCTGCAGCCAGCAGCACCGCCCGCAATGTTAAAGGCCCAGGATGCGCCCGCCAGTATGGCGGGCGCATCCTAATTGCAGTGGTGGGACTGCCGCATGTCTGGCGGGCGGTCCCAATCACCGCTACGGTGGTGGGCGGACCAAGTCCGCCCGCCATCGTAATCAGCCCCTTACACCTGAAAATGCCTCTTGACCCACTGGTAATTTAAGGCATGCTATAAGTCATCACACACGACCCCCAGTCACTCATTCTTGCACTCATACATCTGCCCACTAACTCTTTGTTGCTTTCACTCACCTACCCATCCACAATAAAACACACAAAATAAATTATAGGAGTAAAAGCACATAAAAAAAAACAACACCTACTAAATGTGGCAGGCCCAAGTTTGCAATAACAAATAAAATGCAACATGGCGCCATCTGGCAATCTCATTGTGCATAAGAAATAGTCATTCTAAAGTTTCACCATGGCCTCCATGTTTTGAAGCACTGTGGTGGCCATCTTTAAACAGTAAAACAATAATACACAATGGACAATACCATTCTAAAATGGCTGCCTGGTGTAGAACCTCTGGCCCTACTTTAGGTTAAATGAGAGGCAAGCAAGTGGATGAAAGAGGAACTATAATAGCCCTGTCACTGATGCACACATCTTCAGACAGATGTGCACATATGATCCGCAAAAAAGCTGTGACTCACAAGAACATAGTGCCTATGGCTGAAGCGTGCTGATCCATTGCCCCATACTGTAATGGGTGGAGCAGAGTGTGAATGAAATTCAAAAAGGTCAATGGCAGAAGATGGTTCACTCAAAGGTAGGCAGGTAAGTAGGTGGGTGGAGGGGTGGCTGGGTATGTTTTTTTGTATGTTTCTTCATTCTTTTTATTACAAGAGCCTGGAAGACAGCTAAACCTGTCAAACTATCCAAAGAGGGTCTTACAAGGATTATCGCATTGCAAATTGTCTACCTCCAGATTGCCTTAATAAGCAATCAATCAATCAATCAATCAATCAATCAGGGGTTTGTTAAAGCGCGACTACTCACCCGTAAGGGTCTCAAGGCGCTAGGGGTGGGGGGTGTGGGGGTGCAGGTTCCATCCATCAAGGAGGGGGTCTGTCGAAGAGCCAGGTTTTGAGGTTTCTTGCGAAGATGGGGAGCGATGTTGTCTGTCTGAGGTGGAGCGGAAGGGCGTTCCATGCTTTGGCCGCGAGGAAGGAGAAGCAGCGGCCTCCCGATCTGGTCTTTCTGGTGCGGGGGACCACGGCGTAGGAGAGCTGGGCTGATCGTAGGGTCCTTTGGGGTGCGTGGAATTTGAGTCGGCTGTTCAGGTATGCTGGTCCGGTGCCGTGGAGGGCCTTGTGTGCGTGGGTGAGCATCTTGAAGGTGATTCTCGCCTCGACAGGGAGCCAGTGGAGTGTGCGCAGGTGCTGGGAGATGTGGCAGTGTTTTGGCAGGTTGAGGACCAGTCTTGCGGCGGCGTTCTGGATGTTCTGTAGCTTGCGGGTGAGGTTTTTGTTTATTCCGGCGTAGAGTGCGTTGCCGTAGTCGAGTCTGCTGGTGACCAGGGCGTGAGTGACGGTCTTTCGGTGTTCGAGGGGGATCCATTTGAAGGTCTTACGAAGGAGGCGGAGGGTGTGGAAGCAGGAAGACGAGACAGAGTTGATCTGGCGGTCCATTTTGAGCTCGGAGTCCAGGATGATTCCTAGGTTGCGTGCGTGGTCCGTGATGGTTGGCGGGTTTCCGAGGGCGGGGGGCCACCAGGTGTCGCTCCAGGCATCGGGGTTTGGGCCCATGATGAGTACTTCTGTTTTGTTGGTGTTTAGTTGTAGGCAGCTGTTTTTCATCCATTTGGCGACGGCTTCCATGCCTTCTCGAAAGTTGCGTCTGGCGGTGTTGGGCTCGTTGGATAGGGAGAGGATGAGCTGGGTGTCGTCTGCGTATGACACGATGTTGAGTCCGTAGGTTCTGACGATGGGTGCGAGTGGAGCCATGTAGACGTTGAAGAGCGTCGGGCTGAGGGAGGAGCCCTGGGGGACTCCGCAGGTGGTAGGTGTGGGGTCCAAGAGGAAAGGGGGGAGTCTGACCCGATGCGTCCTGCCGGAGAGGAAGGAGCGGATCCAGTCGAGGGCCTTGTCCTGGATTCCTGCGTCGTAGAGTCTGCGTATTAGGGTGCGGTGGGAGACTGTGTCGAACGCCGCTGATAGGCTCGAGGAGGATAAGGGCTACTGTTTCTCCTTTGTCCAGTAGGGTGCGGATGTCGTCTGTTGCGGCGAGGAGGGCGGTTTCCGTACTGTGGTTTTTTCTGAAGCCGGATTGGGAGGAGTCGAGGATGTTGTGTTCTTCAATGAATGTGGCGAGTTGGCTGTTGATGGCTTTCTCGATGACTTTCGCTGGGAACGGGAGCAGGGAGATGGGTCTGTAGTTTTTGAGGTCGGTGGGGTCCGCTGAGGGTTTCTTTAGGAGGGGGTTGACCTCAGCGTGTTTCCAGTCGTCGGGGAACGAGGCGGTCGCCAGGGAGCGGTTGATGGTGTGGCGGAGCATGGGTGCGATGGTGTCGGCGGCTCTGTTGAAGATGTGGTGGGGCAGGGAGTCCGTGGGGGCCCCTGAGTGGATTGACTTAATTGTCTTCAGTGTGTCTTCGGTGGTGAGGGCTGTCCAGTCGTCAATCGCTGGTTTCCGGGTGTCGGGGGTGGTTGGTGAGGGTTCAGTGTGTTGGTTGTCTTCGTCGAAGTTGTCGTAGATGCTCTTGATTTTGTGGTGGAAAAAGGTGCTGAGTTTGTCGCAGAGGTCTTGTGAGGGAGGGATGTCGGTAGACTCGCTAGTGGGTTGGGCGAACTCCTTGATGATGCTGAAGAGTTCCTTGCTGTTGTGCGCGTGGGTGGAGATTCTGTCTTCAATCGCTTTTTTCCTCGTTTCTCTGATGAGTTGATGGTGGGCGTTGGTGGCGGCTCTGAAGTTGTCGTGGGCTTCTGTGGATTTGGTGTTTCTCCAGGTCTTTTCGAGTCGGCGGCATGTGCTTCTGGACTCTCGAAGTTCGGTGGTAAACCATCTGGCTTTCTTGGCGCGGGTATTGTTGTTTTTCTTGAGGGGGGCTATGGTGTTGGTGCTGTCTGAGATCCATCTATGCAGGGTTCGGGCTGCGGTGTTGGGGTCGTCGTTTTCCGCGATGGTTGGGGTGGAGTTGTTGAGTGAGGAGGTGAGCTGGTCGTCGGTGATTTTGGTCCAGTTTCTTCGTGGAAGCAGGTGCTGGTGTCTGTGGATGGTGGGTGTTCTGAAGGTGAAGTGGACGCAACGATGGTCGGTCCATGGGAGTTCGGTGGTGTGGCTGAAGGTGATGGAGTTTCCTGTAGTGAAGAGGGGGTCGAGGGTGTGTCCTGCTGAGTGCGTGGGCTCGGTCACGATCTGGCGCAGTCCAATGTTGTGGAGGTTGTCCAGGAGGGATGTGGTGTTGGGGTCCAGTTGGTTGTCGAGGTGGAAGTTGAGGGGTAATCAACACCAACACCCTTGCTTATTAAGGCAATCTGTGAGATCCTATGTCACAAAATACTGACTACACTCTTTAACACAAAACTATCCTTCCTTAAAGGCCTATTGGTTTTAACTTATGTTTTTCATAATAAATATGTCAGGCCTACAGCCTCTGTCGCAACATTTCATAATAAAAAGATATTACCAATGGCACCTGTTGGACCAGACACTTTCTGCAGGGTCAACACAGATTTTTGCCTTCCTTTGCTGAAACCGGTTTTGTTGATTCTTAGGACTCTGTGCACTTTAGTCCTGCTGACCAGTGGCGAAGTGAATGTGCTTTCCATTTGAAAACATGGGAAAATTGGTATACACCTGATTGGTACATTAAATTTACTGGCAAGTCCCTAGTATATGATACTACATGTATAGGGGGTTTCTAAACTGAATGCTACGATGGGAACTGGAGCTCGGCAAGCAGCTGTTCCCTAGGGAATGGCAAGAAATATATTATCGAGCATGACACACAGCTTGCACCTCATAAAGCATAGAGACTGCCACTAAAATTGTCACCTATTGGTATTTGACCGCCATCCGCTTACAGAGGCAATCCGGCGAACAGTGCTGAGTGCTGGAAGCAGTGTGGCTCCCCTGGGACCCTTTTGCACATCCTCTGGTAATGCTCCAGGTTGGCCCAATTTCTGGGATGAGATTCTGACTGACATCGACACCCATCTAGAAACTCAAATACCTAGATTCACGACTTTTACCACTCTGGGCCTTCCCAACCCACTCACATATCCACTCAAATCTCGCAGAGGCCAACATATCAGCCTTGCACTTGGGGCAGCATATCAGACCATCCTGGCACTCTGGGGAAAAGATAGATTGCCAACTCCTCAGGGCGGGCTTCATCAGATTTGGCATGTGCTCCGAATGGAGAAACTCACATTGACATTAACTATGCAAGGGGACTCTTATTGAGAGATGTGGCAACCTTATATTGCGCTCCTTTCTCAGGAGTTCACAGAACTGACTTGACCCAGATATCTGAGGCTGCTCCGACTGACTGAGCCATTACACACGTTACAAGTGGGGAATACACCGATGTAATTTGTTTCTAGTTTGTTTGCCATCTCTAATGTTTTAGACTCTGGGGTGAGCACCCTGGGGGGAGGGGAGAGGTTGGGGTGAGTGGAAGGGTGTTGGGGTAGTTAAATGGCTGCACTTTGTGAGTGCGGATCGTCATTCTGTTACTTCGCTTGCACTGGTTGTTTTTTTTTCTCTGCATCTGAATTGCAACAATAAAAACTCATTTTAACCTAAACTGAATGCTACTAGTGGGCTGCAGCACTCATTATGCCACTCTCTAAAGCAGAACTGTAAAACACATCTCAGGCCTGCCACTGCAGCATGTAGTTCAGTTGAAACTAATTTAGACATGACTAAATAAACCTTATGTCAAGCCTAAACCTTCCTTTTTAATACTTCTTTTTAAGTTACTATTCTGAAAATGCCACTTTTACAAAGTTGTAATTTTTCTGTCTAAACCAAATGTGCATTTCTATCAGTGTCCAGGGTCACATGGCTGTGAATAGGTCTCCTGTGGGGTGGTGTGTAATCTTTCCAGACATGGGGATAAACTTGGCCTGGGCGTGGAGTGGAGGGAGTGGGTTTCCTGACTGGATGGCAGTTAGGAGTTGCGCCTTGCCCTGATTATACTTAACAGTACCCTGCCTGCAGCACACACAAAGGAACCCAACACCTTTGTCACCCTAGACAGTTTGGAGCCAAACCCAGGGGAAGAACTGACCAGATCCAGTTTGGGAGTAGGCCAGGGGTTGTCCCTAAACAAAGGCTGGCACTAGGTATAAATGTGGCGCCTTTAGAACCTTTCATCAGAATACTTCTGGACCTGTGGAATACTCAGAAGGACTGTTTTGTTGTCAAAAGAAGAAAGACTGGACCTGTTTGCATTGAACCCAGGAACCCCAGAAGTGACTCGAAGCTGACCTATTTGAGCTACAGAGACACAATAAGATTCCAGAGGCTTCCCTGCAACAGCCTAGCTGGCCAGCACCACCAGCACCTACCTGCCTGAGGCCTGCTGCTGCCCTCTGCTGGAGGGAGTCCTAATCCTAGAGGACCTCCTGCCTCGAAACCCAGTTAAAGGTGAAAATCCAGAGGTTTAGGGCTCTTCGCAAGCGGGCTCCTCGAGTCAGCAAGTCACCACATCTCATGAAACGCGAAGTTCCGATGGTGGCTTGCTCTTCGAGCCAAACAGCGACTGCTTGTGTCTCCCAGCAATGCGAAGCTCCAGCGACGATTGCTTCTCATGCCGACAATGACCTCCTCACAGGCAGCTCCCACAAATGCAAAACTCCTACTGAGACTCATCGCGAGGACTTTGAGAAGGTAAAATCTCCACCGGTCCAAACCAGTTCATGTATACGACCCACGTTC
The DNA here is from genome assembly GCA_963921515.1 of Calotriton arnoldi. Classification (NCBI taxonomy): domain Eukaryota; kingdom Metazoa; phylum Chordata; class Amphibia; order Caudata; family Salamandridae; genus Calotriton; species Calotriton arnoldi. Next base: position 1,388,905 of record CAWUFW010000673.1, read on the forward strand.
CATCGTGGTCGGGGTGAATTTTTGACTCTGACCCGGTCCAGCGCAACCAGATACCCACGAGTGGTGCTTTGAGCTTTTTGGCACTATTTTCACCTAGAACTTTAAAAATTTGTCACTCCAGTTCTACTGAGTGAATACTTGTCAGTTTAGTGTCATTTTATTCAGTAAAATATTCTTTATTTTCCTAGATTGGTTTAGGATTTTTCAACTAATAACCCAATTTCTTACAGCCCCAGATATAACTGTTTCAAATGAACCAGCAGGCCTATTAGATTTACCACTAACTGGTCACCATAACCAACCCAGGCCTGCTATATTAAACATAAACTTTCCCACAAGGCGATCATCAAGCAGACAGCCATAAAATTAAAAATATATACAGAATTACAGTTGGAGAAACAAAATACATTCCTTCCTAAGAGGGCCTAAGGCACAAGTTACTAACTTGTGTAACGATATATCTGTAAGAGACAGTAGTTAGTGATAGATTCCTTACCTTAGAATATCCCCAGGCGTCAGGCTGGATCCGGAAAGTTTTGCGTAGCAGTACCCTTGCGCGTCGGTAGGCGGCGTCGTGCGGCTCCGCGTCCGTCGTCGGCGTCGTGATCGCCGGGATGACGTCGCGGGCAGTACTTAGGCGCCGCCCCTGCGCGCTGACGTCAGTTCTGTACACGACTTTCCGCGCCAGGAACGCAGAGCCATGCAAGAAGCTGACACAGGTGTCTGAAAAATACTAGGGCCCTGAAAGGGATGTCCTTAACCCTAGAAATCAGTTCGCAGAACGGGGAGGATGGGTGGGGCGGTAAGGAATCTATCACTAACTACTGTCTCTTACAGATATATCGTTACACAAGTTAGTAACTTGTGCATCTGAAAGAGACACGTTAGTGATAGATTCCTTACCTTAGAATAGATACCCCAGCAATACCAACCCCCGGTGGTGGGTCTGCGAACAAAGATCAGACAAGGAAGTCCTGGAGGACAGAACGGCCAAAGAAGCCGTCCCTCCGGACCTGACTGTCAAGGCAGTAATGCTTTGTAAACGTGTGCAGCGAGGCCCACGTAGCTGCCTGACAGATAACCGGCAGCGGAACACCGCGGCCCAAGGCCGTGGTAGCAGCCGTTGCCCTGGTGGAATGGGCACGCAGCCCAACAGGAGGCTCCTTCTTAGCCAAAGAATAGCAGGTCTTGATGCACAAGGTAACCCAGCGGGAGATGGTCCTCTTGTGCACCGCCCGACCTTTTTGGCGCCCACGTAGCCAACAAAGAGCTGGTCATCCACCCGGAAGTGTGTGGTGCGGTCAATATAGAAAGAGAGCGCACGTTTTGGGTCCAGACGGTGGAGCCTCTCTTCCTCTCTGGAAGGATGCGGAGGCGGAAAGAAGGTGGGCAAAGTGATGGTCTGCCCAATGTGGAAAGCAGTAACCACCTTTGGCAAGAAGGACGGACGCGTCCGAAGAACAACCTTGTCTGGATGAACAGACAGAAAGGGAGGTTTGCAAGATAGAGCCTGGAGCTCACTCACCCGCCGAGCGGAGGTGATGGCCACCAGAAAGGCTGTCTTCAGAGTCAGAAGACGAAGAGGACAGTTATGCAGAGGCTCAAAGGGAGCGCACATTAAAAAGGTAAGAACCAAGTTCAAGTCCCACTGAGGCATTACAAACGGAACAGGAGGGAAGAGGTGAGTAATGCCTTTTAAGAACCTGTTAACAACAGGGGACTTGAAAAGGGAGGGCTGATCAGGGAGCCTGAGGAAGGCCGAGATAGCACAAAGATAACCCTTGATGGTACCCAGGGCAGAACCCTGTTGGGCCAGAGAGAGAAGGAACAGAAGGACCTCAGAAAGAGGGGCAGAAAGGGGATCCACAGCCTTTGCTGTGCACCATGCCACAAATTTGTTCCACCTGCAGGCGTATACCACCTTAGTGGAGGGACGCCTGGCTGCCAGAATCACATCACAAACTTCGGGAGGCAAGTCGAAAGGAATCAACTGCCGCCGCTCAATCTCCACGCAAGCAGGTGTAGACTGGACAGGTTCGGGTGGAGGACCGTCCCCTGCTGCTGCGACAGAAGATCCTCCCGAAGAGGCAGACGGATCGGGGGATCTATGCTCATATTGAGTAGCTCGGGATACCAAACTCTTCGAGCCCAGTCCGGAGCCACAAGAATGACTTGGGCCCGGTCGTGCCGAATCTTCTTCAACACTCTGGGTAGAAGTGGTATAGGCGGAAAGGCGTACAACAGACCGCAACTCCACTCGCGACGAAAAGCGTCGCCGAGCGAGTGCCGCCTTGGAAATTCCAACGCGCAGAACTGATGACATTGCGCGTTCTCTTCGGTGGCGAATAGATCTAACCAAGGCTCTCCCCACTGTAGAAAGAGTCCTTGCGCCACTTCCGAGTGAAGACGCCATTCGTGATCCATCATGCACCTGCGGCTGAGTTCGTCCGCCCTGGCGTTCAGAGAACCTGCCAGGTGTTGAACCATCAGGAACATGCCCTGATGTTCCAGCCATGTCCAGAGGCGCAGAGCCTCCTGACAAAGGGTCCAAGACCCCACCCCGCCCTGTTTGTTGCAGTACCACATGGCGGTGGTGTTGTCTGTGAACACCTGCACTACCTTCCCTTTGACAGAGGGAAGGAATGCCTTGAGTGCAAGCCGGATCGCCCGGAGCTCCAGAAGGTTGATATGGAGCCGGGACTCCGCCGGAGACCAGAGGCCTCTGATCTCCGCCTCTCCCATGTGACCGCCCCATCCCAGAAGGGACGCGTCCGTCACAACTGTATGCTCTGGCTGGGGAAGGGAGAGGGATCTGCCCATGACCCATTGCCGGTTCGAGAGCCACCACTGCAACTGTTTTGCAGTCCCCTCCGAGATCTGGACGTGATCGGACAGGTTGCCCTGGTGCTGCGCCCACTGGAACTTCAGGTCCCACTGCAGAGCCCGCATATGCCATCTGGCATGATTGACCAGCAGGATGCAGGAGGCCATGAGGCCCAGCAGCCTCAGGGTCATCCTTACCGAAACCCAGGATAAAGGCCGAAAGATCGGAATCATAGCCTGAATATCCCGGACTCGCCGTTCGGGAGGATAGGCCCGAAACTGCGTCGTGTCCAGAACTGCTCCGATGAAAAGGAGCTGTGGAGAAGGAATCAGATGCGACTTCGGCACATTGATGGAGAACCCCAGCGAGTGCAGGAGTTCGGCCGTAGTCTGGAGGTGGGAGACGACTGCCTGGGACGAGCCCGCCTTCAGCAGCCAGTCGTCGAGGTAGGGGAAGACTGAAACCCCTGCCCGGCGCAGATGAGCTGCGACCACCGCCATCACTTTCGTGAACACCCGAGGGGCACTGGTAAGGCCAAAGGGGAGCACGGTGAACTGAAAATGCTCGGGGCCTACCGTGAACCGAAGGTAACGCCGGTGGGCCGGCAGGACGGGGATGTGGAAATACGCGTCCTGCAAGTCCAACGCTACCAACCAGTCTCCTGGGTCGAGGGCAGTCAAGACCTGAGCTAGGGTGAGCATCTTGAACTTCTCCTTCCGGAGGAAGCGATTGACGTTCCGGAGGTCCAAGATAGGACGCATGTCCTCCTTGTCCTTTTGGGCACCAGAAAGTAGTGGGAGTAGCAACCACGCCCTACTTCTGGGGTCGGAACATGCTCGATGGCCCTCTTGGTCAAGAGGGCCGTGACTTCCTTCTGTAGAAGCACCAAGTGATCCCCTGACATGCGGTGGAATTGAGGTGGCATGGCTGGGGGTGGTCTCGAAGGGGAGGGAGTAGCCCCTTCGGACAATGTCCAAGACCCACCTGTCCGAGGTGATGGTGCGCCAGTGGGGAAGGTGATGGCGGACCCTGCCCCCTACTGGCGTGCCGTGCACCTGAAAGGAGGGACTAGGAGGGCTTGGAGGCCGCGGACGGGTTGGAGGTGGTGGCCTGACCCGCACGCTGGTTGCCCGATCCGCCACGGCGGAATCCACGTCCTCGGCCACGCGAAGACGCCTGCTGCGCGGGCCGGTGGCTGGGCTGCTGACGTGAAGGGCGCCCTACCGTGGCCACGATAGGGGCGAAAAGCAGAAGGTAGCGGAGGGCGTGTAGCAGAAAGGCCCAGGGACTTTGCAGTAGCCCGTGAGTCCTTAAAGCGCTCCAACGCATGGTCTGCTTTGGACCCAAAAAGACCGACTCCATCAAAGGGCATGTCCATGAGAGTATTCTGGACATCCCCTGAAAACCAGTGGTTCTCAGCCAGGCGTGGCGCCGGAGCGCCACCGTCGTTGCAATCGACCTGCCCAGCGAGTCGGCGGTGTCAAGGCCACAACGGATAGTGTATTTGGCCGCATCCCTTCCTTCCGCAATGGCGCGGGAAAGCAGTGCCTGGACCTCCTCAGGGCACTGGGGCAAAACATCCGCCACCGAATCCCACAGGGAGTGGGTATATCGGCCCAAAAGACAAGCGGTGTTAACGGACCGCAAGCCAGCACTGGAGGAAGAAAAACCTTTCTTCCCAAACTGATCCAGGCGTTTGGATTCCCTATCCGGAGGAGCGGTAGGGAAGGCGGTTTGGGAAGCGGAGGCTTGGACAACCAAGCTCTCAGGAGTGGGGTGGACAGAAAGAAACAGGGGGTCGCCCGGAGCGGGGCGATGGCGTCGTGACACGTTCCGATCCACAGGAGCCCCTGTGTTGGGCTTGGACCAGGCGCCCAAAAGAACGTCAGTGAGGGCGTCGTTAAACGGCAGCACAGTCTCCGCAGAGGAGGCTGCCGGCTGAAGCACCTCTGTCAAGATGTTAGTCTTGACCGTCAAAGTAGGGAGCTGGAGACGTAAGGCCCCAGCAGCCCTACGCAACACCGTACCAAAATTGGCCCCCTCCTCCGTAGCCACGGGAGGAGACAGCATGCCAGTGTCAGGAGAAGTATCCAGACCACTGGCCTCCCCTAGACTCTCTGTCCAGTCCTCATCATACTGACAGTTGCGTGTCAGAGGGTCATCAGACCCCTCCCAGTCCTCCTGGTCCTCCTCTGGTTCAAAATAAGGAGGAGGAGGGACATTTGGGACCCAAGGGCCCCTCGGCGCCGGAGCCGGCGTCGAGCGACGTCGCTCCGGGTCCATGTCCGGAGCCGGAAGGAACTGGGGGACGACGCCGCCCGGAGCCCAGGGCGGCGTCGAGAACGGCACCGGAGACATCGGCGCCGGCGGAGGTGTCGTGAGGTCGACCGGCGTCGATGGGGGTTGTGGAGCCGGGATCGAGGCCGGGGCCGAAGCCGGAGCCGGGATCGAGGCTGGAGGCTCGGGCGACGCCGGGGCCGGAGCCGCCGGCGACGCCGGAGCAACCCCACCATGGCCCGCGGGGCCCGAAGGCGCACCGGAGGGGCCTGAAGGCCCGAAGAGGCGGGCCATGGCCGACAGGAACTCCTGTACCTTGGCCGGATCCGCCCCGAACCCGGGAAGGGCGGGTATGACGGGGGCGACTCCACAGGCAAGTCCGGGGCCGCGGGGGCGGGACGGTGCCGGGAGGGGCCTCAGCCGAGTCGCGAGATCGGCGAGGCGAAGTCCGAGAGCGACGATGCTTCTTGGACTTCTTGTGCTTAGACTTACCGGACGAAGAAGTCGACGACCGGTGTGCACTCCGCGAGCGACCCCTGGACCTCTCACGCGACCGGGGCTTCCGCGGAGCCGAATGCCGGGCCTCGAGGAGCTTTCGAGACCGCTCTCGCAAAGCTTTCGGGTTGAGGGCCTGGCATTCGGGACAAGACTCGGTGTCGTGGCCTCGGCCGAGGCAGAAGAGACACTCCCAATGCGGGTCGGTGACGGACATCATCCGCGCACAGGCGCCGCATCGCTTGAAGCCGGGCATCCCTACGACACCTTAAAGTTGGAAAAACCAGTGAAAAAATCACCAAAAGTATGGTCAAAAATTGACCAGGGCACTGCTCTTCCCGGATCTGCGCTTGCTGGCGCGGAAAAGAAGAACTGACGCCAGCGCGCAGGGGCGGCGCCAAGTACTGCCCGCGACGTCATCCCGGCGATCACGACGCCGACGACGGACGCGGAGCCGCACGACGCCGCCACCGACGCGCAAGGGTACTGCTACGCAAAACTTTCCGGATCCAGCCTGACGCCTGGGGATATTCTAAGGTAAGGAATCTATCACTAACGTGTCTCTTTCAGATAAGAATTATCACTGTGCAAATCTTCTATTCTTGGGGCTTATCAGAGGGTGTAACCAACACCAAAGTCTTTTCTACAGTAAGACCTGCTGCCATTGTCATAACTTTTCATAATAAACAGGTCAAGCCTAGAACCTTGATTATTGGCTTATAGCCACAATCAACTCAGTCCTGGTATACTAAGCATAAACCTTCCCAAAAGGTAAAATGTCAATGCAAGCACATGCTTTCAGTGGAAGCCCCCAAATTTGTCCCCCATTCAAAAGCTATATTCAAGAAATGTCATCAATTCGGAAAAGCTAAAGGCCCTTTCTCAATATTGCTTCTTTGAGGTTATTTTTGTTGATCACCTAATAATTGGCTACAGCTGTGTTGTCAAGACATTGCTAAAATAAAATGACTACCACAAGTTAAGGACTCTAGCAGGGGCTCGGAAAAATAGAGTAAATATGTGAATCACCTGTGCATCATTGTAGCTAGATTAACTGTGATTGTGAACAGTTCTCAGACTTTAGGATTACAGTTTTGTCCAGGGGGAATGTGGCACTAGCCCATTGGTATAACTTAATGACAATAATACAGTCAGCAGTCGTGACTGTACCAAAGAGGAAGGTGGAAGAGGAAAAAAAAAGAGAGAGTTGAGTGTAGTACATAAAACCCATATATCTTCGGCTACTTATTTTTTCAGTGTTGGAGTCTCAACCTGACTGGGTAAATCTTCAAATACCATGTAACTGTATAGGGAATAAAGGCCTCTATCACAAGTCCCCGTAATTCGTCAGGTATATACTGGGGCCGGATCACCCCATGAATTTATGGGGATCATGAATGAAACTCCCCTGAATCAACATCCTTTTGTACAGGGTTTGCCTGTTTCTGGGGGATCCAAAAATACACATTTATCACCTGGTTTGATCAGGTGGTTAATATTTGAGGAGAGGGCTTTGGAGGATGGGGGTTTTGGTCGGGCATTGGGAAAGGTGTTTGGGGGGGGGCAATGAAGAGGAGTCCTCCCTGAAGTGCTGGAGTAAGTTAGGGGCCCGGGCTGTACCTCTTGGCACAGTCCCTGCCCCCCTCAATGCAAATTTTCTTTCTGGGTGCGGATCCAAACCCGGGAAAACCTTTGGCGCTTTTGGACCAGGAAACTCTGGGTCCAGAAACAACGCACTGCTCAAAGTTGGATGGAACCTTAACCCACCCCTTCTCCAAGGCAGGGATGGCGTGTAATGTTTTTCAAGAGGTTTATGTGGTGGAGTTCTGGTGGGCTTCAAAAGCCACTAAGTGATTTCCATCATACATCAGTACCTCATCAGCTCTGAATCTATGGAGAAGAACGTTCTGTTGCATTTCATGCTCAGCTTTGCTGGGAGCCATGTAATGTTTCATATATTGCATTCCATAGTGATTTTTAAATTCCTTAAATATCTTTTGTTGACCTATTAGCCTTTTGTAGGCTGGCTAAATGGAGACTGTCGCAGAATAACCTTTGTTTATTGCCCCAAGAAGCACTGTCTCTCCATAGCAGATTTGTCATATATTTTGTGCTGCATCCATTCGTGCTCTAAAGCTTCTTAAGATCATACTAATTAATGTAGGAAACAAGGGATCTAAGTAATTCAGGTCATTTACATCTGTGTACTTCTGCACAGCTATATGCGACTGCTTAGCTGTCATTTACATTAAGAAATGCCTATGTGGATGAAGCAGCAATTCAGACCATCCTAAAGTCTTTTTGAGAACATTAACTCTTAGCTCATTAGGGGCTGCTTTAGCACATGTTCATTTGAAAATCCAATTGTGGGTAGGTGGTTCACCTGTTTGCAGACATATTACAGGACCAAATGTATAGCCTGTAGGTAATATGGGGATTGAAGACAGTCACTTTAGCTGAATTTTGAGGCTGGAGTCGAGGTGTCTAGTTAGTTACAGAGATAGTGTGTATTGCTGAACATTATTAACTTTTCTTTAGCTCTTTCTTTTGGTGTTTCACGATATTTGTTTCATGGTGGCAAGGAGTTCACTATCATGTGAGAGTTTCTTTTAGATTTGACCAACAATTGCATGCCTTTCCATCATTACTAAATGCAGTCCAAAACAAATGACTTGTTACTTAAAGATAATTCACACTAAAATAGCATCAGGCACAGATGGAGCGTGGTATTTTAGGACCACTCCTAGACAGACGGTCCTTGCCATTTCTGGACTTCATTAGTTCCAAATGCATATTAGGCTACTTACCTCTAGTTGGCAGCAATATGCTGTATTGTTCATGCAGGAAGTCCGTGTATATAATGACAATTCTCACAATATTTAAGAATTGTCTAATGTCCCAGAAAGGATCACCTCTTCATAACAGAACAGGGCTTAGCCTTACAGAGCACCACACATTACGGATGTAATCTGCATCCTTTGCCAATGTGAAAAGGCTTTCCCGCAAGTGCATTAAACACATATGGTCATCAAAAATGTGGCTCTGTCAACAAAAAAAACATCTGAAATCATCATGATGTATTTCACCAGAATTTGCATTTTATACCTAATAAATGAAATAAAAGGTTGGAACACGCTTAACCATAATCGGAGGAAAGTTGACATTGTCAGCTATAAGGTTCTAATACTGTTTTAAGAATTTTTAATAACTTTCTTTTAAGAGGATCTAAAAAATGGTAATCACTCAAGTTTTCTGAATTTCTCAAAGATTTTTGTTTTTAAACTCCCGATGTATTTAAAAACTATACACCAATCTACTGTGAAAAATATCCATCACTTACAAATATTCTGAAACATTAGACGGAAGTGTAAATAGCTTATCAAATCATTTTTCACAAATCAATGTAAAAAAGCACTCCTGTGCATACAAATTAAGTGGTAGCAGTAAGCATTATGTATGCTAATAAAAAAGAGACTATTTCCCCCTGTAGTTGGCTTTTATTTTCTAGGGCCTGGACTAAATAAGCCAGGTGCTCCTTCTTAAGGATTTCGGTAGAGCTTCCCTAAAAGTATTTGTAGTTTTATTTCAAATCCATTATTGAAACGCCTGCAAGTTCAATTTTTGGAGTGTGATCCACCAACCAAGACATCTGAAGCTGAAAATGGAATTCACTTGTAAAATGGAATATAACTTTCTTTTATATATCTTGTAATGTTTAGTTTAAAACCCAGTTGCGTGTTTTTTTAAAAATAAACAACTATATTAATTTGACAGTTTCCACTTTAAAAAACCAATGCAAGCTTTAGGTACAAGCAAAAAGGAAGCAGCATTAACACTGCAGCAACCTACTACCCCTCGCGGGCCTACCCCGAGGTTGCAAGCAATACACCGCACCACTCACTCTCAGAGGTGGGATCCCTCTTCGCAGACGGTCAGCTCCTTCCATTTGATGATCTTGTGGTGGAGACTGGACTCCCCAGATGTCAGTTTCTTCTACACAGACAACTGGTGTCGGATTGCCGTCGAACATGGCATATAACTGAAAGCGAGCCAGCGACACATCCGGTCATCCATGCCATACTACAAATGGGTCCCGGGCTCCACATAATTACATGGATATATAAAGCCATACATGAACTCACAGCCGTATCACTTACCCCACTACGTCACAAATGGGAAGAGGAGTTTCAAAGACCACTACATGACAAAGAGTGGGAGCAAGCATTAGAGTTCTCGAAAAAGGTATCCTGCAACTCCTGATTTAAAAATATACAATTCTTCATTCTACACTGTGCATACTTAACACATGAACGTCTCCAAAGCTACTATCCAAATTCACAATTCACTTGCCCCCGCTGTCAAGCCCTCGGTGCAACATTTTTCCACATGTTCTGGAGCTGCCCTATGCTACAACCCTACTGGAACACAATTCATAACACAATACGAGAGATAACAGGGCTCACCGACAGAACTACATGGGGCGCCTGCGCGCTCGGTATAATTCGATGTCGTAAACACCATAAAGTCCAGACACGATTTGCATCCCTGACCCTTCTATAACCAAAAAGTGGGATCGCCATGCACTAATGAGCACCAACAGGACCCTCATTAGCAGCCTGGACAGGTGTGGTCAACAAGTGGGGAGTGTCCGGAGAAGACGCAATCCGGTGTGAAGAGGACCGGGGAATAGGCAAACGACGCATCTCCATAAAATGGGCAGCGCTCCTCCAAGACTTCAAGCACATCACTGAAAATGCCACATCCCCCTTGCTATCACGCGAGCACTGATTGACACAGTCACGGTCTCACTGATACGTAAAGAACCTTCCCTCACCAGAACAATACACAGAGTTTAACTGAAGAACCACCACAGGCAGCCTCTCCTGAGGCCCAGACAAAAGCTCGACCTACACTTACTTCCCTATGAGCACAAACACATTAGAATCGCACCTACTCATCCATCTACACTATCTTTACCACGTACCTCCTCAGTGTACCCCCAGTTCACAACCAATTACTCACGTTCAATATGAGTTATTCCCCCTATATACCTCACTCCTACCATGTACATCCATGTTTAATGCCACCATGGAGAGGCAGAAACGCACACACAATGGAACATGCTGTACATAATATAACTTCAGTACCAACAAGATGTCTGATCGTAATAAAACATCCTACATGCCAGTGATACGGCAAATGTGAAACTTACAGCATGTATCTGTATATGTGATCATTTCAATTGACAATGATGTATCATTTTTTCATAAAATTGATGAAAATCAAATAAAAAGTAAAAGAAAACAAAAAATACTGCAGCAACTTAGTTGCCCATACCAAGTGGTTACCCTACCAGCTCATAGTAAATACACCATTTGCCCCAAACCCTGGTATGTTTTCGGGGACAGCCTCTTGCCTCGTAAACGGACTCCTCCAACTTCGATTACCAGTCCATGGCTGCACGTCATTCACCACTGTGAGGGGGGTTTGGGGAATTCCAGTAGCGGGCGATGCCTAGCTTGGCCAGCAATGTACACACACCCATCAAAGTGCAGTCACTTCATGGTCCCCCCGTGAACTTTAATATTCCCAACAGTGCAATATTGGACTGGACAGCTAGTGCTGGTCTGCCTCGGATTAACCCGTCTAATGCAATATTGCTTACTACAAAACCAGATTCCGCCATCTACGGATGGGAGACGATAGGGCAGCGTGGCTCTCTACTCAAAGCAGGGTCAAGGGAGCATTAAATCATCCAAATTACTACAAAGATTATGTTAACATAAAGAGTCTTCCAGATATAATTACAATTTGCAAGAGGGAGAGAACCCTTAGTGGATCTTCTGCTAACTTCCAAATTAACGGAAGAACCTTCCAAATCTTGTGTAAATTAATGAAGCTATAGACAAAGATCCGGAGTTTATATTAAACACAAGCAATTTCTAAAACATGAATATTTCATGGGATTTTTCTTAAAAACTCAAACCAAGCCAACAAGTGTTTTGTGAAATTCTACGTCGATTCTTCAGCGCAAAAATTCTGGTTTTAGGGCAATAGAAAAAAAATATTTTTAGGATCACAGGGGTTGACTGTCATTTGACTTAGATTGAACAGGTGAGTATTAATTTGACATTTTGAATAGTAGGTACCAGGTTTGATACACGGCATGGTAACCGTACTTCATCAGACATCTCAAAGGGGCATATTGTCACGATTTGGTATGCTGACAGTCAGATGGCAATGGGCCAGCAGGTTCTGGCAGAATTTGCTCACACTACTCCTTCCTTCATGCCAGGTGTGAGTTCTCTGAACCATCTTCCCTGAGATGCCAATCTCTAAAACATTTACTCGACTGAGAGCCCAGCTGACGGAAACATTACCAAACAGGACTTGGCAAGGGCTCTACTTCAGCTTTAAAGAGGGAAGTCACCAGTCCAAATGGTTTTCCTTTTGAATTCTTTAGACTCACAGCCTTGCATTCCATCCCTGCAATCAAGGCAATGATTGACAAGGCGCTGGAAAGTGGAGTCCTGTCACACGATCTCCAGATAGCAGACACTGAAATGATTCCCAAACCTGGGCCCACTCGGGACCTATGTGCATCTTAATGCCCTATATCCCTTATTAACATGGAGGCGAAGGTGATCGCCAAGGGCCTGGCAAATCGCCTGCTGACACTAGTCAGGTCACTAATCCATAGGGACCTTTAATTCAGTGCTTTGGGATTACCAATTCACAATCCTTCAAAGGGTCAGTTTCTGAGTATCATTTATATGTTATGTCTGCCTCCTATACACGGATCTGAAAGCCAGAGTTCGGCTCAGTTCATGGTTTACTGACAAAATATCGATGTTAAAAATATAGAATGCAAAAATATCGACTTCTATACTTAAACAGGTAAGTACAAAAATATCGAGAAAAAAATATTGATGTAAAAAATATAGTTGTACAAAATATCGAATTTTATATATATATAGTAAAATAATAAATATTAAATATGTTAAATAATAAAATTAATATTAAAAAATAAAGTAGATTTAATATAAATTAAAAATATATAATAAATAAACGTAATTAAAAAAGTTAAACATACATAATTCATATATATTTACTTTAAAACAATTAAACTATTATTTTAATTTATTTTATAATGTTACATTATATAAAAATATTAAAAAAAAAATATATATATATATATATACATATATATACATATAAAAGAAAAGTTGCCACTGGATTGAAGAAGCCACAACACGGTGAGCTTAAAACCTTTATTCCGTGGATTGCATGACCTTCAGCCTGTCACACGAAGCACAAATAACAAGCCAGACGCGTTTCGGGCATTTCCCGCCCTTGTTCACTGGCAAAGGAAATGTATAGCAGCAAGCGGATCACCTGCACACAATAAATATCCCGCCCCCGTGGGCGTGTGTGTGAGTGCATTATGGTCCTCGTGGTCCGCTTGAAAATAAAACCCTTGTGGGTGCCGCTATACTCCCAGAATGTACCATCCTTCCCATGTGGGCATGCTTCCAATGTCCAAGGCATCCAGTCCATGCCAATACACCCCCACAGAAACGGACTCGCCGTACATGCGAGTACATGCCCGAAACGCGTCTGGCTTGTTATTTGTGCTTCGTGTGACAGGCTGAAGGTCATGCAATCCACGGAATAAAGGTTTTAAGCTCACCGTGTTGTGGCTTCTTCAATCCAGTGGCAACTTTTCTTTTATATATATACATATATATACATATATATATAATATATATATATATATGTACCAATAACATAAAATCTAATTTAAAAAAACATTCTATTACAAATTAAAACATTAAACTATTTAAAAATCTTCAAACTTTTATTTCCCACTCCAGTGAGTGCAACAGTAGGGAAAGTGTTGGCTAGCGGAGGGGTAGAAATTACTATTCCCACTCCAGTGAGTGCAACAGGAGGGAAAGTGTTGGATAGCGGAGGGGTGGAAATTACTATCACCACCCCAGTGAGTGTAACAGTAGGGAAAGTGTTGGATAGCAGAAGGGTAAAAATGACTATTCACACTCCAGTGAGTGCAACAGTAGGGAAAGTGTTGGATAGCGGAGTGGTAAAAATTACTATTCCAACTCCAGTGATTGCAACAGTAGGGAAAGTGTTGGATAATGGAGGGGTAAAAATGACTATTCCCACTCCAGTGAGTGTAACAGTAGAGAAAGTGTTGGATAGAGGAGGGGTAAAAATTACTATTCCCACTCCAGTGAGTGCAACAGCAGGGAAAGTGTTGGATAGCGGAGGGGTAGAAATTACTATTCCCACTCCAGTGAGTGTAACAGTAGGGAAAGTGTTGAATAGCGAAGGGATAAAAATTACTATTCCCACTCCAGTGAGTGCAACAGTAGAGAAAGTGTTGGATAGTGGCGGGGTAAAATCTACTATTCCCACTCCAATAATTGTAAAGTAAGGAAAGTGTTGGATAGCGGAGGGGTAAAAATTACTATTCGCACTCCAGCGAGTGCAACAGTAGGGAAAGTGTTGGATTGCAGAGGAGTAACAATTAATATTCTCACTCCAGTCAGTTCAAAATTTAAAACAAACAACATTTTAACAATAAAAATATTTAAAAAACAAAATAAATTAAAAATATATAAATATGTTAAAAATTCAAATACAAATATTGTTTAATATTAAATTTACATGACAAATACCTACAAGTATTATATTAAATAAAATAAAAAATAATTTCCAAACAAATATTTTTCATAAAAAATTATTTAGAAACAAAAACAATTACATACATTTACTTTTTTTATTTCCTACCCTATAACCCCACACAATTCAGAATCCACATCTAAATTAAAAATAAAATGTACTTCCTCAACTAACATAATTAATTTCCAATTGAAGAAATATTATTAATTAAAAAACAAATTAAAACTCATAAAAATTATTTAACTTCCCTCACTTTACCCCTATAATCCCCACAACCCACAACTAAAATTAAACTGTAAAAAAATAATTACACAATTAAAACTTATTTTCAATTAAAAACTTAATAGTATTTAACAACGAATTATAAAGTAAGTAAAATTTATTTACTCCCCACACTGTACCCCATAACAATAAAACCCACACAAAAAATATAAACAAATACCCTAATTAAATATTAATTAATTAATCAGCTAATTTTTAATTCATTAAACAAAATTTACTTCCCACCCTTCACCCCTATAAACCCCACAACCCACACCTAACATTAATTACACAAATTCCATATTTAATTTTCAATTAATTAATTCATATTAATTAACTACTTATTAATTAATTAAACATAAATTACTTCCCACCCTTTACTCCATAAACCCCACAACCCACACCTAAAAAATCACACAAGTACCATAATTAATTAATTAGTTAATATAAATTAACTAATTATTAATTAAACATAAATTACTTCCCACCCTTTACCCCTATAAACCCCATAACCCACACCTAAAATGAATTACACAATTCCTGTAATTAATTTTCTATCAATTAATTATTAATTAAGAACTAATTATTAATTAATTAAAAATAAATTACTTCACACCCTTTACCCCATAAACCCCACAACCCACACCTAAACAAAATCACACAATTACCATAATTAATTATCAATTAATTAGTTAATATAAATTAACAACTAATTATTAATTAAACATAAATTACTTTCCACTATTTACCCCTATAAACCCTACAACTCACACCTAAAATTAATAAAACAATTTCCATAATTAATTTTCAATCAATTAATTAATATAAATTAACAATGAATTATTAATGAATCAAAAATACATTACTTCCCACCCTTTACCCGTATAAACCCCATAACCCGCACCTAAAAGAAATTACACAATTACCATAATTATCAATTAATTATTAACAACCAATTAATAATTAACTACAAGTAAATTACTTCCCACAATTAACGCTATAAAATCTAAATTAAATAAATAAAAAATAATAATTAATTTATTATAATTAAATGACTTCCCACCCTATTCCTCTATAAACCCACAGCCCGGAACTAAAAATGCAAAATTTAATTAAAATAAAATTCATAACTACTAAAAATGTAACACATATATTAAAAAACATAAGCAATACTTATACAAAAAAACATAAATCACATACATTTAAAATATAAACTAAAATACATAACACTAATTAAAAATCGATATTTTAAACATCTATATTTTTGCAAACAATATTAATGACTTCTATATTTTTAAAAACGATATTTCTGATCTTAAATTCGATATTCTTGACCACGGTATTCTTGCTGTCAAAATTTCTGAATCACGATATTTCTAACTCGATATATGTGTAAGTCGACATTTCCAACTAGATATTCTGTCTCAGCACCTCAGTTCACAGCTGTCCATGGAGTGTCCAATGGGAAGTGTGATAAGACAGGCAAACCCCCCCACGGCCCCCCGATAACAGCTACTTTTAGTGCTTGCCATTGAAGCACTTGCAGATTGGCTCCGCATTAATGTCTTAGCAAAAGGGTTTCAGTGTATGGAAGAAGTCTCGAACAGTGTCTCGCTATATGTGGGCGACCTCTTAATATTCTTAAGTGAACCGCGCAACTCAGGGGAGCTAGTCCTTAAAATTCTGTGTATCTTTGTCGAGTTCACCGGCCTCGCTGTGAGTTTAGCCAAGTCAACAGTTTATCCAGTTAGATCAGGACCGGAGGACCAGATTTGCGCCTCGTCACTGCACGTTAGAGTGCATATAACTGATGATGACGGTAGGGCCTAGAAATCAAACATCCCAGAACAGATCTCCACACTACAGGCAGACAATTCTTTTTGGTCTCCTCTTCCCTTGTCCCTCATGGCTAGTGCTGCCATCTTTAAGATGGCATCCATCCTGCAGCTCCTTTACCAACTGCAACATTATCCATTTATGATCAGTCAGAATTTCTTTAGTCGAGTGGTGTCACTGATTAGGGGTTTCCTGTGGGGCGACAAAGCACCAAGAATAGCCATGAATAAATGTTACATATCGCCATTTGACAGGAGGCTCGACGCAGAGGACATATAATCCTGCTACAGGACTGCAAACCTCTTGGTGATTTACTAATGGCTTTACTCTCCTCAATAAGACACTGCTTATACCACAGAGAAATTGGCCATGGGAGGCATACACTTATTTCATTACCTATATGGGGCCGCATCCCATGATCATTACCCCCAGTGACAAGGAGGGTCTTGGAGGTATGACCTGCTACACTCATGGATCAGAGTTGGCATGGGCGTTTTACAAAGGAGACTCCACTCAGAGTGGGGGCCACGCTCGAAGATGTGACATACTTAAAGGTATTTCAAGGGTGGGGCCGGATTGGAATTTAAAACATTGGGAGATATTATCAAGGGGATCCACATGGTTTCCTTTGAGCAATTGCAGCTCTCATTTGACCTACACAGGCAACAAGTCTTTTGCTATCTCCTCTAAACCTGACGCCATCCATTCTCATATCAAGGATCATACCAAACTTAACAAACACAATCGCCTAGAAGCTTGACTGTTATTGGGTGAGATAGGCTCCAAGCAGATATTGTTAATTTACTGAACCCTGGTGACTAACTCCCCTGATTTATTTGATACACTTATGACAGCATCGGAAACAGATCTTGGAAAGCTGTCAAGCCTAGACTGGCAAGATGCAAGGATGACCCTCAAAGTGATTGGCATCACCAAACAATTTAAATTAATACAAACTATGTATATTGCATAGAATCTATATTACTTTTGCTAAACCGTGGCGCTTCAGCAGGGCCTCCCCCTCGACCCCCCACCCCCAACTGCCTTGGATGCAAGATTGGAACGGCTGACTTTTTCCACATCATAGGGTCTTGTCCTGCACGCCAACAATACTGTATCGGAGTGCTGCCAATACAGGGAAGTGTGTTGGGCTTCCCGATAAGCTCTAAACTCAAACTCATGCTACTGCACTTTAAGAAAGTCCCCACGGGGGCGCCTTCACCGAGCTGCAAGATGGCCGCTCCTTGAGAGGGCGCTGCCGGCTGGGAAAAAATCCTGCAATAATCTTGCATCAATTGCAGTCATCGAAAGGTCCTATGAGGAGCAATACAGTGCCAAGCCTCCATAGACTCCCTGGCAGCCTGTCTGAGATCCCCCTTGGCATGAGCTAAGCTTGGGGTGCTGTCCGGAGGCGGGCGAGATCGGAGTGTTCGGCAAGCCAGAGTACTTCCCAGCCATGTCATTCGAGGGGCCCTGGAGTGCCAGGGTGCAGCTGCTGGACAAGGTGGATCCGACCTGGACGGAGACGGCACACTGGGCTGGGGATGCAGCGAAGATCGGAGATTGTTGGCGATGCTCGGCTGGGGCGGAGGCCCACTGACGCGAGGCTAGACCGGGTGGGCAGAAATGGAACAGGCCTGAAGCACTAAGGTGAGCGACCCTTCCTGGCCTGCTGCCTACCTATGAGTGTTGCCGATCGGCGCGCCCATAGCCCTGCTCGCTGTGCCTGCAACGGACGTGGTGGGTGAGGTGCACCCCCCGGCTGCCTACATTCAACAGACGGGCCTACCTGAACTTGAGTCTGCGCTGGGCCTTGTCGGGCCTGAAACAGGGGATGGCGAGGCGGCGCCTCACCCGAGCTCGCTGCTGGGATCGATCTGCACCTGGTCCCGGCCTGCACGGGTGACATCGCTTGCAGAGACGGCTCTGGTGCTCACCCGGTACTGAGCTGTGCTACGGCCTGGAAATCGCCCCTCATACAACCTGCTGATGCCTCCCGGAGCGCAAAAGACATACCACTCCGCATTAGGGTGTCACAGCTGAGGACCCTGACACTATATCACATCTACATGCGACAAGGAGTGGTGCGACGAGTCCGCGAGGATCCATTGTGCTACCTACCAATGTGCTAAAATGGGTAAACACAACGCCAAGCATTCCAAGCTGTTGTTTGAAAAAAAAAAAAGGTTGACACGTCTAACAGGCACCGGGGAAATCCGACTTGGAAGAGGGCACCTGCATGGAGACAGAGAGACAGGATGACAACCTTCGTGCTAACCTTCTTGAAACAATCAATACCAAACTAGACTGGCTGACCTCACGCTTAAATCAAGTCAAGAAATGAGTGGACACTCACGAGACTCAACACAACCAACTTGAAAACAGAGCCTCCAATGTGCTAGATTATCAGGTGGAACCTAAGGCACACCTCCTCAGATGGAAAAGGTCCTATACATCATTAAAGCAAATAATGAAGATCTAGAGGCCCGCTTCAGGCATTCCGGAGACCCCAGCCATAGCTAAAATGGAAGACTTTGTGGAGACTCTCCTGCGTGAACTGTTTTGCTCAGACCTCTCGACCGTGTTTATTGCAGAGCGAGCCCATCGCTCCCTTGGCCCCAAACCACCAGTGGGTGCTACACCACGTCCCATAGTTGTGCGCCTGCTCAACTAACGAAATCGAGATGCAATCCTGCGCCTTGCGTGAGAGTGTGGAGTCATACAGCAGCAAGGAAACAACATTTCGTTCCATCACCACTTCACCCCCTTGGTCCAAGCTGCCCATCGTGAATCCATCCTGGCAAAATGTATGCTCCAGCAAGCGAGTGCATCATACGCGCTTCTATACCCTGCCAAACTTCAAGTCACCTTTGAAGAAAAACCCCACCTTTTTACAGACGTGAAATCTGCTCTTAAATTCGCCAAGCATATTGGTGGACGAAGGCACTCCCGGGAAACCTCGCCACGCTCTGAAGTGGAAGTCAAGCTGAGTGACAACGATTGAACTGCTGATGCAACTACATGAACTGATGGGAGCACCTGCTGTGAACACCTTGCAGTGGTTCGCGGACTTACCTACATTGTATATTGACTTAAGTGTTATCCTTTCTTGAGTGTAAATGGCATTTCTCTATCTTTTATTGCTAACAGACCATGCTCTATCCTATGCTGCATTGGACCTGCATATCCCCCGGCCACCCTGCCGCTTATGGTGGGGCAGTAAGCCAGCTGCTCCTAGTCCCCCAGGGAGAACTCTCGTTCTAATGTCAGATTACACGTTGGGGCTCTTTGTTGGGTATTGGGTGGGTAGATGTTCACAATCTAATTGGGGGGTTTGTGTGGGTGGCGGGAGGGATGGGATAGTTTTGATGTTTTTCTTTGGGTCGGGTCGAACAATCAAGGGGTTGTGGTTTCTTTTACAGCTGTATGCACATACATTCATGTCGCACAAACCCATGGTTGCCACACCGCACAAACATAGTCGACATCATAACACATCCATGAGCAGAAACATAGGTTCAAGTCGAAATTCCCCTACATTTGTTTATTTCACATGAAGTCCATCTCATGCATAACCAGGAACATTCGAGGTCTAAATGATTACAGGAAAACACGCTTAACAAAAGCATACTTAGTTAGTCACAAGACAGATATTTGTTTCGTCCAGGAAACACACCTCAGCTGTACATTGACACCAAAACTGCGGGCTCGGAGATTGGGAGACTTATTAGCTACAGCATATTCTAACTACGCTAGAGGCGTGGCGATATTGGTCTGAAGAGGGCTAGGCTGGTCCACATTGACATCATCCATTGATCCGGAGGGCAGATATGATATAGTTCACAGCAGTCTAGGGGGGAGACAGATCACTTTAGCGGCAATATATTGGCCCAATACAAATGATCCCGAGTTCTTTGGCACAATCTGGTCCAAAATAACTGCTCTCTGGCACAGCACTTTGATATGGGGGGGGTGATTTCAATGCCATTCAGGACAATACGCTTGATAGATCGGGCAGCTCCCGCAGTCTCCATCCCAAGGCCATGGCAATGCTGCAGACACTCACCCAGGAACACCACTTGGTAGACGTCTGGAGACGGTCTCATCCAGATACCCTTGAGGGCATCTGCTTTTCAACACACAATATAGCATGGTCTGATTAGATTTTTGGCTTGTCTCTAAAGACGTCACGACCTAGACGTCCTCAGTTGAACACCTCCCCAGGACACTATCTGGTCATGCCCCAGTATTACACCAGCTATCGTTGCCCAAATCTGTTCCTCGTGTTTTTGTATGGCACCCGCCCTCAGACGCACGTTTAGATACTGCTTTTCATGAGGAGATACGAGGGGAAATTGTAGAGTACTTTACACTAATCCAAGGGTCAGTGTCCTCACCTACCATACTTTGGGAGGCATTTAAGGTGGTGATAAGGGTTATTTGCATCACCAAGCAGGCTGGGGTACTGAAGGCTATTAGACAGTTTCTGGAGAAACTGGAGGGAGAGATTCGAGTAACGGAGACAACTTATTACCACACTAATCAGCTGGAACACCTAGCAGTTCTTAAAGAGAAAATATCTGAATCCGAAGACGAAGCCCAGAGAGAAAGACCCGCCTCCTGGGAAAATATGGCAGCCAGGAGATATGGGGAGGGTGACAGACCTGGTAGGACATTGGCCGCTACACTTGGACCCCCACGAAATGCCACCTACATCACTGAGTTACTAGACATTGACTCCTCCCCGGTGAGATCCCCAGAGGCCTTACTTACACTTGTCACTAATTTCTATGCCACTTTATACTCCTCCAAGCTTAACTGCGGGACAACTGACATAGAGGAATACCCCGATACACTTCAGCTGTTATGGCTAGATTGGGCGCACCATGCATATTTAGATGAACCCTTTACCACCAAAGATATTATACAAGTGATACAAAGCCTACCAGGGTACAAGGCCCCGGGACTGGATGGCCTCACCACCCACTTCTATAAATCCTATGCTTCACTGCTAGCGCCTCACCTTTTGGCCGTCTATCAGGAGGTATTAGAGACAGACACCTCGACTCCCTCCATGCTGGAAGCTGTGATCATTATGCTTCTTAAGCCGGGGAAACCAGTCAACATCCGAGACTCATATCACCCTCTGTCCCTAATAAACATTGACAATAAAATATATGCTAAACTTATCGCTAACAGATTACAGCCACTGCTTCCTTTAATAGTACGGCCTGACCAGTATGGCTTCATACCTGGACGCTCCACATCACAATCTACGCACACCTTTTGCCATCTTACATTACCTAGACCCCCGGGTGTCTGCGCTGGCTGCTCTCCTAGATGCCACTAAAGCGTTTGATTCGCTTGAGTGGACATACCTTTTCACACTCTTGACCAGAATCAGCTTCAGCCCGACTTTCATACAGCAGATCCGTCTTCTATACACAGGCCTGCTACACGGGTTTGATTTAACGATCTCCTGTCGGATCCTTTTCTCGTGACTCAGCGCACACCTCAGGGGTGCCCTGTCACCCCTACTATTCGCCACAGCAATGGAACCTTTGGCGGCGCACCTGCAACAACATCATGCTAATAGGGGACTGTGTTTCACAACTAGAGGACTGGTTGTTTCTTTATATGCAGAAGACATCACTCTAAATGTCTGGAACCCCAAAGAGAACCTAGAACCCATGATATGCGAACTTACCCGTTTCTGCGGATTGTCTGGAGTACACATAAACTGGTCCAAATCTATACTTTTTCCATTAACTGATAGTACAGAATCATTCCCACTAGAGTACTCATTGACCTGGCCAAAGGCCCCATCAAATACCTGGGGATCTGGCTTAGAAGACATACACAAAAACTTTGGTCCCTGAACTACCAGACACTCACATGGCCGGAGGAGAGAGTGGCCATCTGGTCTAAGATACCTATATCTCTGGCAGGCAGGGTAGCCATAGCAAAAATTATTGTCTTGCCCAAATTGCTGTATTTATTTGCCAACTTACCCATACCGCTCACCTCTGAATTTTTCAAACGCGTCCGCTCCAGTATGGTGTTACAGGCCTGGGTGGGTAAAGAACCCAGAATATCTTGGGAAATACTCACACTTCCACTAAAACAGGGGGGCATGGGAGCTCCTGACATCATGCTATACGCATAATGCGCACAAGCCCAATTCTTACACTATTGGCTTAACCCGACTCCATATCAACCCCATGTCATAGTGGAGCTGGATAGGACCGCTCCCACTCCATTACGTACTGCACTCTATCAGGCTTACCGGAACCCAGGCAAAGATGTAGACACAGTGGAGAATATGAGATGGGTGTGGGATGGATTGCGCAGGCGGACGGTCTTTTCCATATACTACACTCCATCCATTCCACTAGCATACAACCCACAACTCCCCCCGTTACTGGATAGTGGATCGTGGGGCAGGCACGCAAGTTAAACCTTAACACATTTGCAGACATATCCTGGAGATCAGTTTATTGCTCTCCTACAAACAGTAGAGAACACCCCACCAAATTTCTCAGATATTTTACTTAATTACCAACTACGTGCCACCTGCCGCACGTTGCACCACACCTTTCCGGCACCCCACCCCTCCTCTCTTAGCACTTGAATATATGCTCGCTGACCCTTTTAGCGTAAAGTGATAAAGCGCTTATACAGTATTACACAATGCACCTCCCAGATACTTACTCTGAAAACATTGGAAAACTGACGCCCAGCCCTGACCACACCGGTCACTGATGAACAGTGGCTGTTCTGTTGTGGTTAGTTGGAACTCCTCTCCCCTAACTATAGACTAAGACTTATCCATTACAAGTTCCTACACCGTATTAATCGCACCCCTCTACAACTTTATCGAATGGCTCTCAGAGCAGATACCAACTGCTGGAGATGCAGTACACCACAGGCCACCTTTTTAAACGCTGTTAGCCCGAAACCGGTCCCAGGATGCTTGTTTCCGGTCCAGGGAAGACATGGCTTGGCAGTTCGGGCTGGACTGTTCCCATGAGGCACAGGGTCAAGACTGATTTGCATATAGCTGTGTCTGAACTGGGGTGGCGAAGTGCGCTAAAGAACGATGATGGATTCAACCCAGATCTGTGACTGGGGGTGAGTGTCTGAAAAGTTTTAGCGCTCCGTCCATCATCTACTTGTGTTTCCTTTTTAAACGCTGCATGGCTATGCCCTCTAATAGCAAGGTTCTGGGATAAGGTCTATGACATTATCCAGGATATCACGGGGCTGATGCCAGAATGCACACCCCTGGTGGGCCTGCTGGGCTATGTAAAGGATGTCCCCCCCGCAGGTCACCCCCTTTTGCCATGCTGCTCTTACTGGCCAAATGCAGGGTAGACGACCTGCTCCCTCTACAGATACATGGATTAAAGATGTAACATTCTGTCAGGAACAATTATCCACTTATTGGTAGATAATGCCCCCCACATCCATACCCAAAGACATTTTGGCTTCGTTTACGTACTGGCTACGACAGGAGTCAAGCTCCCCTGCGTCGCCTCTCACGCCTTGAACACCCCCTGGTCCAGATGCACTGTACACCCCCAACATTGGAAAAGCTGACTAAAATAGCATGGGCATCCATGCAATGCATAGTATGCTGTTGGGAGTGTGGTCATACTACAGATTTTATGCTCACATGTTTTACTGCAATTCAAATTATGTCTGACATTGAACCCTGCTCATATTGTTGCAATTGCTTTTATTGCTCTAAACAGATATGATGTTGGTCATGGACTAATTATGTGCCAACATCGACCCCTTGGGCCCCCCCTCCTCTTTTTGTTGTAACTTTAGTGGTTTTTCTTTATCAGCCATGCTATTATATATTTCTCTGTACCATTATGTGATACTGTATGGCAATGTCTTATTTAGTTAAACTTAATAAAATCAATTAAAAAAGGAAGTCCCTATATTTTAATAGATATAAAATGACCCTCTTTCACACTGGGGTTTTGGTAGCTAAGATAGACATCATCTGGGTGTGGGGAAATGCATCACACCCATCTCTTGAGAGATGGGCTAAAGAACTAGACCATGTATGCGCCTTGAACTGCTGGTTTATGCATCCAGAGGTTGCCCTAATAAACACTCCAAGATTTAGTCTCTCTGGCAAGAATATGGGGGGAATTCACGTCGGGAGGGGAGAATTCCACTTCGCAAGGGAGGTGGGTGACATTCCCTGTTGAATGAGATGATATCATAAATTAATTAACTGACAATGCTGTTCATCTACGTAATGCACAATACAGACTTGCATATTTCTTTGTGTGCAAAGGAGTTGGAGGGAATTGACAGAGGGGAGCATTGTGTATGTTATATTATTTAAAAAAATAGCTATATCGAATCTTTAAACGCAATTGCTCAAAATTCCCATAATGTTACATAGGCATTGTGAACAAACTAAAAGTGCTCAATTTAATTGTGTAACAAAATGTCTTAGTCATCTTTAGAAACCTTTACCTAACTGCCTAAGAGTAATTAAAATGTCCAAAAACCATTAAAAAAAATCACTAACATCTCACAAATGCAACAAAACCTAAAATTTACTAAAAATTGTAGTGGTTTGTTTTTAAAATAGAAAATAAACTATATAAAAATAACTTCTCACAAATGCAACGAAACCTAAAATTTTCTTAAAATTATAGTGGTTTGTTTTTATCATAGAAAATAAACTATATAAAAATAACTTGTGCCTGATTTGAAAAAAAGGTTTGCTCATTGTCTAAGCCCATCTTAAGACTCTTTCTTGGTTTAATGCTATACAGCCTGCAGATCATTCAAAATGCTGCAGCTCAATTGTTCCTGAAATGAAATGAAATTATAATTCATAACACGCACTAATACACAAGGGTGTCTAGGCGTGGCAGATATGGTTTTAAAAGAGGCTAACAGAAAATGGAAAAAGGCTGGTTGAAGACCTCTCCTATTTGTTAAACAGTCAGGTTTTTAAAGGTTTGCGAAAAAGAGAAGATTGTTTTCTTTCTTAAGTGCCAACGGCAGAGAATTCCACAGGCTGACTGTGCCTGCCACAAACCTTCTTCCCCCCCAAGATGCAGTTTTTAGGTCTCGCCCTGAGCCAGCGCTTGCGCTGCTCTGTGCGAGACATTTTGTCAGTGGGCTTTTAAAAATGCGACCACAGCTTTTTTGGCTTGCCTAGAGCATGCGAGTACGCGCACAGTAACGCGCATTCCTCGCATGCTCCAGGCGCCATATGTCTTTCCTGTCATTTGCTCGTCTGAAGGCTTTTCTCGGCCTCCACAGCTCCTCTACCCCCTCTTTTTTTCTGCTCACAATCCCCCCTCCCTTCTCCCCATCCCTTTTAGTTAGCTTAATAAGTTTGTTAACTTTTGGTTTCACAAGCTTTGTAGCAGGAGTACATTTTATGTACAGTATGGTTAAAGCCGTGGGAATTTTACCTAGAAATAGAGGGTGAATTTGTAAACGGAACTTTATTTTCAGCCTTCCCCCCTTTCTCTCTTTCTTGTTGTAATAGAAACCAAGATCACACGAAATGCCGCAGACCCATTAATTAGTGTTTCGGTTTGGAGCTTGCAAACAGAGTAGCTTGTTGACACTTCTATTACAATGCGCAAAGGTCACATGTGACCAGGAAACAGACTCCAGGCGCCACTGGGGCACAAGCTAGACAGACATCCTCCTTAATTAATAGTTCGCCAGAAACAACACTTTAGCTACCAATAGTTTATAAACTTCTAAACCCAGAAGCCTGTGCTTTAACAGTTCTTCACTTTTACACAAAGTTTTTAGCGTAACGTTATTTTAAACACAAGGGGGGTACGTACATAGCTAATCCACACGTAAAAAATATAACAAATTATTTTCCAATGTGTAACAGCCTTATTGGGATTATGCTGTTGGATTTTATTTTACACTTTCAATTACTTTAGAACTTTTATTTGCATTTTTCAAACACATTTCGATCTCCCAGAAGCGTAGATTTTTTAATACTTTCACTAACAGCCTTGGCAGCAGGACTACATTTTATCCACAGTAACTGTAAACTCGTTTGAAAATCTCACACAAATACCTCAGTCTGTTGCTTTTGGGGTTTAAAAAACTACTAATTCAATAGGCATATTCTAATCACTGGCACACTTATTTCACTACTGTCTCCTACAACAAGCAGCTACCACAGGGCAACGCAAAATACGTACACTTTATTCACAGGACACACTTTCACTAACTTTTTCCATCAAATGTCACAATTTATGTGTTGCATTAGTTTATTTATAATACATTACTACCTATTATTTAAAAAAATCTCATGCTGTCACTATTTCCACACTCTTACTCTCTCTCTTAAACACAGCAGCTCTTAGCATCACCACAGGACCACTCCGTACAACCACAGCATCACTCTAAATCTCTACAGCAACAATGAGCGCCACCCCACCATCATTCAGTATCTCCACAGCAGCACTTACCACTACCACAGTACCACTACAGTATCGCTGACCACCACCACAGTTATACCACAGCAACACTCTGCACCCCCACTCCACCACTCAGCTCCACCACAGCAACACAACACTATCAAAAAGCACCACCACAGCACCACCCCAGCATCACTCTGCAGGAAGATAGCATCAGTAAGCACCACCACACCATCACTCAGCAGCACCACTCAAACACTGCACCACTAAGCACCACCACAGCATCTCTCTACACGACTACAGCACCATTCCGCACGTCACAATTTATCAGTTACATTAGTTTATTTATAACACATTACTACCTATTATTTGAAACAGTTTCTCATGCTTTCACTATTTACACACTCTCTTATTCTCTCTCTTAAACACACCATCTTTTAGCATCACCACAGGACCACTCCACACAACCACAGCATCACTGTAAATTTCAACAGCATCAATGAGCACCACCCCACCATCATTCAGTATCTCCACAGCAGCACTTACCACTACCACAGTACCACTACAGTATCGCTGAGCACCACCACAGTTATACCACAGCAACACTCTGCACCCCCACTCCACCACTCAGCTCCACCACAGCAACACAACACTATCAAAAAGCACCACCACAGCACCACCCCAGCATCACTCTGCAGGAAGATAGCATCAGTAAGCACCACAACACCATCACTCAGCAGCACCACTCAAACACTGCACCACTAAGCACCACCACAGCATCTCCTGGGTGAAACGGCAAGTCCAGCGTGCTTACAAACAGTTACATAATAAACCATAACTTGCTAAAGTCACCATAATAACCCGGAACTAAAGGATTCTAGGAGCTATAAAGTCAGATCTCTTCGCACCACCAGTGCCGGCACCCATAACCATACCCGTCGCATGGAGCTGTCAGTCAATATGGCTGCATCGTCTTCATTAAAATACACCTGCTTCATGTCTCCAATTAAATCACCAGCACATAGCAAGCCAAAGGCCCCGTGGCATAGATAGCGCATTTCAGAGGGCACTAGTTTCATAGGAAGCAGCAGTGTACCTACTAGGGAGCTTCGCTATATAACACTGTATCAGCAGTTTCCAGCTGTTGGTCGTCTTTTAACAAATAAATGCATCCTAAAACTTTAATACATCTTAGTTTCCTTCAACAAAACCAGAATTAGAGTTAAAAATTGTGGTATACATGGTGTTCTCCAGGCATAAGACAATGTGGCAACCCTAGATCTTGGGCAAACGGCAAAAAAACTAAAAGTCCCATAATGCAAAGGGACTCTGGCGAAAATGCAGAAAATAAAGAGGTCAGACCCGCTACCACAGCTGTGCAAAAAAAGTACAACACGATTAGATAGTTTGCATACATGGCTTATTAAACAGTTCAACCGTATCTTAGAAATAAACAAACAATCTTTGGCGGCGCAGCACCCAAGATACTATGCTGCATTGCTAAACACTTATAAGGTCCCAAAGGCGAGACCTATTGGCTATGCCAATGCTTGTTTCCCTTGGAGTTACAAGATTAAAAGACGATGCCGAACGAAGCTGCCTTTCTGGAACATACCACATAAATCTATGTGTAAAATAATCAGGGCCAAGCCCACGTAGTGCTTTAAAAGCGATACAGAGGGACTTAAATTCAATTAGCCTTCTAACTAGCAGCCAATGCAATATTGGCAGGGTATGTGCCACCTATTGATATTTCAGAATGTCAAGCAGCAGGCGTGCTGCCGCATTTTGGAGGACCTGCAATTTGTTTATGAATCTAGATTGAATATTAAAAAAGAGAGCACTTCAATAATCAATCTCTGATAGAATAAGTGCTGAAGTTACAGCTCTATGAAGGTATAAAGGTATAAAAGATAGCACTTTCCTGAGTTTTGATCATTAAAAAAACAGGAAGAGGTGATAGCATTAATTTGACCTTCGAAAAACAGTTTGGTGTCAAAATAGACTCCTACGTTTTTTACCTTGGTGACCGGATTAGGAAGGTCTCCCAGTTCCTGTGGCCACCAACCAGGTGCCTAGAAAGATGTGTCACGGCCCAAATAAAAGCACCTCAGTTTTTCCTGCATTCAGCTTAAGACAGTTCTTGGACATCCAATTTCCAACTTCCTGCATACAGCCATGAAATCTACACGCGGTGTCCTCCGGATCACCAGCAAAGGATGCCACGATTTGCGTGGCATCGGCGTATGACACAACCGTGAATCCGAATGATTTTATTAGAGTGCCCAAGGGGGTGACATAAAGATTAAAAAGTGTCGGACTCAATGAGGAGCCCTGCAGCACTCCCCAGGGAAAGGAAAACAAGGAAGACCTGAACCTGTCAAGCTCCACCAGTTGCTCCCTATCTTCAAGAAAAGATTTAAGTAATTCCAGTGCCCTGCCGCAGATGCCTAAGGAAAAAAGTCGACCGATGAGAAGACCGTGATCAACCGTATCGAAGGCCGCAGAGAGGTTTAACAGGATCAAGGTCGTCTTCCCGTCTTTGTCCAAGAGCTCTCTGATTTCCTCCGAGACATTATTCAGGGCCATCTTGGTGCTATGTTGGTTTCTGAACCCGTATTGAGAGCCATCCAGGAGATTGTTGTCATTAATGAACTGAGATAGTTCTATATTCATAGCCTTCTCTACGATCTTAGCCAGAAAAGGTAATCTAGAAATCGGCCTATAGTTATTGGGGTCCTTTTTATCTAGATTTGGTTTCTTGAGTAACGGGAGAATGGATGCCCTCTTCCAAGAAACATCTTATTGACAATACCTATAAGGTAGCTGGCCATAACCTCAGGAACCAAATGAAGAACCTTTGGAGGACACGGGTCCCATAGTGATCCAGATCTTGTCTGACTAAAAAGCATCAGAACGAGTATGTCAGAAATGGAATTAAAAGTTTCAAAGATAGGAGTATTGTCTACAGGGATATCTGTAAGATTAATTCTCCCTTAACTAAAGGAAGTGGATCCTTCTATGTGCACTCCCGCCGCCAGATGAGAGGAGGCAAAAAAATCAAAGACTGCTTTTACTTTTGCCTGAAAGAAACCTGCTAAAAGATCGCAGAATTCTTGATCTACGCCAATGTTTTTTGGTTCAGGGAGTTTGCGCAACTTTTGTACTGCTGCAAAAAAGTTCTTTGGGGGTATTAAGGGAGTTCTTAATTTTGGTGGAAAAAGAGCATTTTTTAGCAGTTGAAACATTCATTTTGTAATCCAGAATATATTTTTTCTAAGAGACTTTATCATTATAATCGTAATGAATGCGCCATTTCCTTTCAAGCCTGCGACAGATTTGTTTCTGTCGCCTAAGGCTATCATCAAACCACAGCTCGGAAGGAGCAGTCCTTTTATTTTTCATGGTTTTTAAAGGTGCCAAGATATTTAGGTTACCAGTAATCCAATTATGGTAGGTTTTAGTAGTCTCATCCAAGTCCGCCGAGATTCCAGGTTTAGAGCTAATCAGGTAGGTTCTGAAAATTTTGGGAGCAATATTATGCCATGGGCGATTTAACATTTTAGCCGAAGAGGGGGGTACCGGATCGGCTACCGCTTCCAACGAAAAGTAAAACATCACAGCTGAATAGTCCGACCACGCAAGGGGGAGAATGGATGAAATTTTGAGATGGGGATTATCTGAGAAAATGCCATCCAGGGAATTGCCGGCCGCATGTTTAGGGCCTTTAACTAGCTGTGAGAGACCCACACTTTCCAGGAGGTCAATAAAGGCAGAGGTATCTCTATCGGCTATATCTTCAAGGTGGAAATTAAAGTCTCCTAAGATGGTAAAATCGGACAAGTGAACTTTAATATCAAACAGTTGGCTATTATTCAGAAAGATCCCGAAGATCCCGACTTGCTCATCTGTCTCAGCCTCCTTGCACAGTCTACATTGTCTGCCCATTGCAAGCCACGTCAAATTCATAGCACTAATATTTGCTTTCAGAGCTTGCAAGGAAAAAGGACCTTTATGTTTAAGAAGACGGCCTCCCTACCAACAGGAGAGATCACTGAACTCCAATGTACAAAAACATTTACATGTTCCCAGAGTCACCGCATGAAGAGGAGGTTGCTCCTTTTCCCGCTTGACTACCAAACTTTGGAACTCATTGCCTTCGACTCTTCACTTTACTCCTACCAAACCAGTTTTTCACAAGTTTCCGAAGAGTTTTCTCTTTGATGTATAGATCTGCTGCTCTTTGGCCTGTTCCACTTTTAAGCCGCTAGTGCCGGGCCGCCTCTTCAGAAGCAGCTTGCGCTTTAGAAATTTATTGTATTCTTTTGTATTTTTAACAGTCCAGAGGCTATATTATGCAGGGACAGGCTCATATTTACCAGCGAAAAACAGTCTTAAAACTAAATTAGGCCTTTATAAAGCAGGCCCCAAATAGGTCTATGGTATGGATAGTTTTAAATAACTAATGTTTGTGTTACACGCTGCGTATTTTTGTAATTTATACCCTGAATAATGATCCTAAGGAATATGTAAACTAGTGCAGTAAATGTGTGATAAACATTCCATGATCCCTCAGTTATAAAAGAGCATCATTTTTAGGTTTCGGCTCTAGACAGCGCATGCGCTGTCTCGAAATAGACATGTTGTATCTACTTTGCGGTTTTCAGCCCGCCCATATGTTTCCCATTTGCTGGCTCCATTGTCACCCTTCTATTCTTTATCCCTATTTGTCGATGGCATGCATGTGTCATGCTTCTTCCTGTGTTTAGCCCTCCCCGAAAGCAGGGACCAATTACTAATATCCATGCACAGCGACCATTTTAGGAAATGTTTTCAGGACTACTTTGTTCTTTGGTTAACACCGCTTTTCATGAGCACTCATGTTTACATTTGCTTCGAGGGTTTCTATAAACAGGCCTGTAAATCTTGTTCTTATCTCATAACATTGCTGTGCATTCCGGTGTTGCTTGCCCATCGACCAACCCCCCTCCCGATTCACAGCTTGACTCGTCCCTCAAACCCCTCCCTCATCGATGCTTGCTTTGTGCATGAGCACTCGTGCCAAAGGTTTCACAGCTTTCATTTACTATAACACATAATGGGCGATGGAAAAGCTAGTTAATCAGAATACATTATTTAACAAATGGTTCAACGCATGCGATGCCCATCTCTCAATGGCTGACATGCTCCCAGTGTGCACCTTCATTGACTTTGCATAAATAGTGTCTGTGAAGGAAGCGCACCACATACGGAAAGCTATGCATCAAAATGACTAACATTCAGAAACGTGTGGACTGATCTCTTTTCTAGGCCTTTTTAAATACGCAAAGCAGTAAACAAAGAGAATGCTAATGGATTTCGGATGGGGGGATGCACACAGGATTATCGCGCGGTCACTATCGTGCGACTCGTGTGACATTTCCTATGCATGTTTAACAACAAACTCTTCCAGTGCTAGGGATGTTCTTGCAACAGGTGCACTAGAATGATTCCTGCAACTCAAAAGTGAACCGCTCCATGTCTACCATAATATTAGCTGGGTCATACACATAGAAGAAATACTCCAAGGAAGGGTTGTGAAAAAAACTAGAGTGCGGACTTTATACCAATAACACTGACGAATGGTATGCGACGTACAGTGGTGACATAATGGCCAACACCAGCTATGGGACCGTTCTTCGGCTGAGAACTCGTATATCAATAAAACCAGCCCCAGCACTATACACAAATGCAGTAACATTGCCAACGCCTACAGCTCTCGGATTGTCGAGATTTATTTGCTTTGCCAATGCTTGTTAAAATCAACTAGCGGATTTTAAAGGTCTGGGGTGTCAAAATTCATGCAGAAAGAGTTAATCCACAAGGTTTGACTTCAGAACTATGTTATAAATGGGAAATTGAGCTCACCTGAATGACCTCAGCAGCCTGTAAGGTTTCCCTAGATC
Source organism: Calotriton arnoldi (assembly GCA_963921515.1). Classification (NCBI taxonomy): domain Eukaryota; kingdom Metazoa; phylum Chordata; class Amphibia; order Caudata; family Salamandridae; genus Calotriton; species Calotriton arnoldi. Next base: position 1,421,679 of record CAWUFW010000673.1, read on the forward strand.
AGATACACGCCTGCAGAGAGGAGCCACTGCTAGTTCCATCTGAAAAACATAAATAATTTCCATTGAAGTTCATATATTGTAGAAAAAAGAAAAGCTTGAAATGGTTAATTATCAATTATGAAGTCATTTGAATTTAGCCAATGTAAGGCCATTTAAATGTTAAATGCAAATTTCACCTGCAACATTTCTGCACTTATTCTACAATAACTAGAAATATGGGCCTCTCTCCAGAGAAAAATGATCTGAGATGTGTTTAAATAGCGACATGCAGGGTCAATGATGGAAATAGAGAGTAGAATATTCACAACATCAAACAAATAAATTACGAGCACAAAAAAAAAAAATCACTGAAAACCTGTACAATTGAATCTCACATAGGCACCAAGAAAGACAGTAGTGGTGACTCCTATTGTACGCTGGGTGCCTGGTAGAAAAAAAAGGGTGACACTAATTCTGCCTTTTAATGCCCACTGTATGGCTGAACCTGGAGAAGGCAACTTAATTGAGCTCAGGCGTGTGCACACAGTATCCACATGACACGGGTTTTAGGACAACACACCAGTTCACAGGAGAGGATGGGGGTTAGACAGGATACGTCATAAAATACAACTCATTTCACCATCCTGACCTTAAATGTGTGGCACCTTGATGTCACAATTAAAAGACAACTCAAGTTTCTATCTATAGTCTAATATCACTTGGTCAGACCAGCCCTGTCGGTGGGTAGTAAACCAGAATATGATACATCCGGGAGCGTAAGGGGGACGGATGTAAGTGCAACATAACTGCAGAAACCAAGTTGCAGCCAAGCAACAGATTATGTTCAATTTCACTAGATTAGTTTGCAAGATGATCTGCCCCAATGTTGTGAACTGAACAACTTAGTCAGGCCTTTCTGACGAGAGAGGCAAAAGGGGAAATTGTGCATCCTACTGAGACCAGTTTAAAAAAATTCCTAAAGTAAGTGAAGTAGATGTTATCAATTTCACCAATATTTAGGATACCAGAGTGGTGAACGAATCACGGGAAAGGCCGACTCAGTCTTCCATTTTCTCAGTAAATTGAGTACCATGAGTGGGTAATAGTAACAACTGTTACATCCAGCACTTAGAAATGGCACAACAGTAGTATACCAAAAAATGTATTATTATTATTACATGTGGGAGTAGGTGATGAATGCAGAAGGTCACAAATGGGACAACATGCTCCCAATAGTAACAAGACCACCTTTTTGGCACCAGAGGTCAATGGGCCCAGGGAGTACCTTGTGTTTGAAGATCAGTCCCCTAAGCCTAGAAATATGCTGGGAAAACCAGGAAAGCAATGTCTGCTGCTCTTCGCATGGACCGCGGCTACTCACCTTGGACAGCACAGACTTTTAGGTTCATTAGACAGATTTTTTTTGGTTACTGTTTGCACTTGGCATTTTAACTTGTCTTGATTGGTGCGGAATCTGTATTAATTTTGATTCAGAATCAATGTTGCATTTTAATAAAATTTTACATTTCCTTTAGTCGTCATTTCATCTTTATCTTAGTCGACTGCCTAGGATTTTTGTTATTGTAGTCCTGGCTCCCTGCACAGCGTTGCCCCTAATGGAATACATCATCTCTAATAAATGTCACTCCACCTAGCCATACAGTGTATCGCATTGATCGTTATGGCAGAATGTGTGGAGGGGGAATTGCCATCTTTGCCAAAACAAATCTATTTGTCTGCTACCCTCCCCTTCTTTAAATGACTCGAAGTAATAGTTTGAAATAGTTCACACAAGGCTCACGTAACTTTTTCTTGCGTGTTGATTTATTATTCTCCAGGTAATGCTAATATATTTTTTTTTTTTAAAGAGTTTTATATAGCGCGAACTAGACCCGATACATCGGGTATCAGAGGACTTTACATGAGCACCAGTTTCGTTACAGATGGACACATTCATTTTTTTTCTTTAATTTATCACTCAAGCTGTAACTATTATTATAGGCGACTTCAATATGCATTTCAATACTCTATCAGATCCCAGTGTCTCCTCTTTCTTACACATTTTAGACTCTTTTGCTTCATCTCATCCATTTTGTTCTGCTACCCATGCTGAAGGTCATATTTTGGACTTGATAATTGCCCAGGAAGAGGCTTTCTCTGTCTACTATCATTCCTTCCGATTGGTCTGATCACTCTCTCATTGAGTTAGCATTGTCTGTGAAACATAACTTGTGGCACACGAGTCAACGTACAAACCCTCTAGAGGCTGGACGAAAATTTCCCCAGCTAGTTCCGAACCCATCGCTGAATTCTCTCAAGTCTCTCCAGCTAGAAGATGATTCCTCAGAGAAATATTCACTATCCTGTGACTTTATTGTTGCCAGCTTAGACTCACTTTTCCCAGTTACAATAGGGCTTGTAAAAGAAAAACTTAAATGTTCACTGTGGTTTTAAGACATTTTCTACACCCTGAAACAACATCCTAAGTGTGCAGAAAAGCTTTGGAAGCACAAGTACAGTCCTAGAGAAGCCTGACCAAAAACGTAATCTATCCAATTATAAATTGGTCATAAAAGAGGCATGTCGATGCAATTACTCACTAAGGATTTCTACTGCTGAAAATAAACAGAATGAGATTTTCAAGATTAGGAATGAATTAACATCTGACAATGAGGAGCGTAATCCAAAATTCTTCCATAAAATATTTGTGACGAGATGGACCCCTTTATGAATTTCTAAAATGTAAAAAATCAGGGGCGTCATTGCTAGAGAACCACACCGTCCCACTACTTCTTTCTTTCCAAATACTTTGCCCTGTAAGGTTGATTTTCAGCTTCTCGGTCAGATTATACTTCTGCAGATAGTGAAGCGGTTCAAATCTGGATCATCTTTAGATCCCATTCCGGGTGATTTCTTTCTATTCTTAAATACATTATGGTTTCCTCCCTCTTAGAAATCTTGAACTCATACCTGGCATCTGGATCACTGGCATTTCCCATTTGAAGAAACCTGAACTGGACCCCTTAAATTCTTCTAATGATCAGCTCATCACTTTGCTCCCCGACAGTAGCTGAAATCACATGCAGCTAGACAGTTACGCTCCTACATAGAATCCAGTGAGTGAGATTCTACTTGATACCCAAGCAGGCTTTCGTCCCAATCGCAGCAAATTATCCCAATAGCAGTCTTAGATGATCTTTGTATGGCTGCAGACGTCTACAGTGTCAATGCCCTGATTTGATTAGACCTTTTCAAGGCACTTGGCAGTGTCAACCATAAACACCTTATAAAAGAACTCAAGGAAGCAGACATGCACAGCAGTGTACTGGAATAGTTTATTTACTTTTTCTCTGCAGATTGCTTCAGGCCCTTTCCTTTCTTCAGTTATTATAGTCAAAAGCGGTGTCACCCCAGGGTTGCACTCCCTCTCACTACCTGTTTAATCTGTATGTTGGACTTCTTGAGCCTCTCGTCAAATTCTAATAGGACCACTAACGACTCCTCGTTAAAATCCTACCTATCTGCCCTGAGAAAATGGATAAGAGACCACTGGCTTAAGCTGAACCCCCCCAAAAAACAGATACTGATTACCAGGGGAAGTCAGAACATCCTGCTTCCTGATTTCCGGCTGACAGACTTATCTGTCCCCCTCCTGTGGGCTCAGTAAAAAGTCTTGGAGTTAAATTGGACTTTTCTCTCCATATGAAGTGTCAGTTGCATCGACATGCACTTTCAACATGAGGAAACTTCATCCTATGCTACCCGTTCTGGCTGAAGAGAGCTGATATTATATAAAAGCAATTATTGACTTGTGTTTGGATTACTGTTGTATCTATAGGGACATCAAACTCTTCACGAATTTGCAAGCTGCCGACTATTCAGAATCAGGCTGCTCGCCTGATGGTGGCTGCTCCTCTGTTCAGCTGCAACACCCCTATTTTGAAATTGCTACAATGCACATCCAGGCATGATTATCACTTTCAATGGCGTCTGCCCTGCTCAAGCTACGGAACGTTCCACGGGTCTTTGCTAATTGCATGTACAGATATCATCCAAACAGAACACTTTGATTTGCAAACCTCAGGCTTTTACGTGCTCTTTCACCTTGGTGGTCGTGCCTTTTCTGACATGGCCCTGTCTTCTGCCACTCAGAATGACTTCCTCTCTTTCACCGTTCAGAAAAGCCTCAAATCACTCACTTTTTTCTCAACATCCTCCATGATTTACTTGTTATAATTCCAGTCTCAAATCTGCTTATGTCCTGGGACTAGCGCCTAGAGACTGTGGGTGATGGCGTGCTTTGGAAGAACTATGAACAAGGGATAAACTTTGAGGCCCCACTGGGCACTACTTCGAAGGTGGTGCACAAACTGTGCCTTTCAGGGGCCCGTCTACCCAGGCACGCACAGTTGTAACGCAGCACAGACAAAGTTGCAAATGCATTCTCACATTTGCATGGTGTGACACACCACTAAGAATGAGGGAATGCCCCCTCACGGTGCAAAATGTGTGCCTGTGCAATCCATATTACAGAAGGAGACACAAGTGCCTGCAGCTCCTTCTGTAGTACCGAAGTGCCCCGGGGAGCAAACAGCAGACAAACACTACTGCATCACCACGGTGCTTACGTAATACCGTCCTAAGTGTCAAAAATGCACCAGAGACACGGGCCATGAGCCTGCAGATATACTGAGGTGAGTAGGAGAAGGGACAGACAAAGTGTTTGAGTACCACAAAACCTAGACAAACCAGCCACAAAGAAACCTAAAATAACAATACCATGGTAGTGACGAGGATTCTCCTCCAGAGAGATGGGGCTGTTAACCATATAGGGATTCCATAAGGAAAAAGGAGCAAACGCACATGTTTTTTTTATTGGAAGCTCCCATGGGACTTAAGCATACCAAATCGCTCAACAACTTGCCCTGCTGTAGACAGAAATAACAGAAGGCTAGACCCTAGGAATCCTGGCAACAGATTCCAGTTCCACCCATGCCATCATGGCGTTCCCAATGCAGAACAGGACCTTACACCTCATTAGTGTAATTCAGTGCCTGGAGTAGACAATGAACTCAACACACCTCTTAATACAGACGGCAACTCCTCGTAAGAAGAGAACTATAGAACCGTAAATGGAGAACTCTTATCCTCTCAAATCCATAGGGTCATATTACAGTATGTACCCCCTAGGTGCAACACGTTTCCACTGCTCTTTTGCACCCCTAGAGCCCTCTGGCAGTAGAGAAGGAGTCACAGACACTTGAGAGAATCCTTCTGTAATATGAATGCGGTGGGAGGACATGTTCTGCACCAGCGCAGTTCCAATGAGGGATTTCCTAATTTGCATGGAGGCATAACCTCACATGCTAATGAGAAAATGTCTTTCCCTCTGCACCCGTCCCGTGTTACACATGCAGACACAGGACAGAGCTCGCCGCTCGAGCTGCAGTGATTTCAACGTAGCGTGCAATGCCCGTTGAGCTGAAAGGGCGCCACCCGCCCCGTCGTGTGTCTTAGCCCGGGCTATTCAGATTCAGCTTCAATGACACGCAGTTCTTCATCTGCTTTGGGATCGGGTTAGCAGGGCTGGCGCCGCGATCTCGACATCATCCACGCGTTCTTCAAAAGACCATTGACTGTTTAAGGAGGCTTTGTGTTTTTTCCACTGTTTCCCAAGCACTCCGCAGTGCACGCTCTGCCTATTCCGTCCATTTGTAAGGTGAGTTAGACAGTCTGGGGACAGATGATCCTGCATTTCAAACAGCTCACCCCTCATTCACCAAGCTCACCCTTCACTCTCCCTGTTCACCCTGTACTCAAATGTGCATGGATTTAGGCCACTCACCCTGCACCCACACAGGCCCTCCCACTCATCAGTCACTCATACAGCTCACCCTTAACTCACATACGTCACCCTGCACTCAAGGGGCACATTGCTCAGACCACTCACTGCACTCACATTGACACACTGCTCACATACCCCTCACCCTGCACATGGCATCTCCGCTCGTCTGTCACTCACATAGCTGCAATCGTCTGCCTTAACTCACAGGGACAAATAGATCACCGTGCACTCACAGCCTCCCAGGGAATAAGCTAGAGGACCTATGAGGCCCACAGGCGCACCAGATGGGACCATCACCCTATTAAAAATACTGATCAGTTCAGGTAATGAATGGAATCCATACCCAGAGTTGGAAAAGCTGGGTACACTTGATCCTGTTGTGGTCTAGGTACTGGATCTGAAGTGGGTGTCATTTCTGGCACCCAAGGTGCTGGAGTCAGAAGAGGCACTGGTATCAAAGGCCATGCCGCTTGTGGCACCAGAGATGGAGCCGGCCTGACCTCCAGGCATTTAACCTGCGAGTTTGGTTGCTGAGACACTGACCTCAGTGACTTATCCTTTGATGATCGATGTTGAAACTCATGACATCTTATGTTTTCTTTTTCACGACTTCAAAGAATGAGGCAACGGCAATCTGGATCTCGGTCGAGATTGACATCAACCTCTCTTCTCATCCCTGGCCGTGGACATGAAGAGTTTGGCTTCTCTGCCCTTCAGGGCCTTAGGATTGATCTCTGAAAGCTGGCACAGGCACCAACATTGTGGTCCGATCCTAAACACCAAAGACTGATGTCATACGGGTCAGTAATAGACATCTGACCGTCACAGTCTTTGCAAGGCTTAAAACCAGACTTTCTTGTTGGTGACGTTCTGATGAAAACAGCACCTTTTAAAAGGAAAGTGTCAAAAAATGACAATTCCCTGTGGGGAGTTTCAAAAACCGTTATGTGTCGAATGTGCAGATAACAGGTCAGCATGTTGACGGGGTGCTGTACGGCTCCAGTGACGTCTCACCGTCCTGCATGCTGAGCCGTGTTGAAGTTGACACACCTATAGCCATGGTAGAGCTATCGAAAGGTTTGCATTCCAAGCTGGCGCATGGGATATTCAAAAGGTGAGGAATCCGAGGGAAGATGTAACCATCAGATTTAATAATCATTAAGTTGCTTCGTACGTATAAATAAAAGTGTAGGACAGATTCCAGAGTGCTCTATACTCTACCCAGCTGTCTCATTTTCCTCTGGACAACTGCCAGCATACCTGCTTGTGGCATAGCCACACTCCATAAGTCATCACAATTCTTGCTGAACAGGGTGGCATTTAACATTTAGCATGGCAGACCCGAATACACTGCCCTTCTTTGGAGAACACCAGGAACATGACATACGAAGCACAAGCCAAAACAGTGATACAATAATGAGGACCACATAAAGCAAATACCACAGCGCTGTGAACAAGCAAGATTAACAACAGCCAAACATGCAGGAACTTTGCACAAAGTGGCGGAACTATGGGCATGACATTAGAGAATTTCTTATATAAATTGAGAAGTAACAACAGATGTAAGCAGTCCACCAAATTGTGCATCATCCACGCGCAGCTTTGCAATCAAACTGTAAGGTGCAGCATGTAGAATCCATGTGAATCTGTAACAGTGCTACTTTTGGCAGAGAAAGACTTCTACTTTTGGAGTCAATCTGGCTAGCCAAAGTAGAGTACCGCCATAAAGGGATTAGATGGAGGCTAGAAGTTTCCATGCGTTTGTGACAGACAACCACCATCCTGAGGTCAGGTATATGCAAGCTGCTTTACACATCACAGAAGCAGAAGGAAAAAGTTGTTCTCACTATGGTTAAGTACCAGAACACTTTAGCCTTTGTAGAGCCCAATGTTAGTTCACCATAAGGACCAGGCTTGGTCTGTGGACACCCTGCGTAGTCCAGTAGCCTCAACATTTAGAATCAGGCAACTGTGGACCCGGTGACCTTCACATTAGTGAAATGTACCGAATTGGACCCACATTCCTAAGGAGTACACCTTGATCCCCATCCAGAGGAGCAACCACTGCTGAATTTTTAGCCCTTGAGAAATATGAAAGGTACGAATGAACCCAATAGAGAAGTGGGTATGTTTTAGTTCATACAATGTCATAGAATGTGAACCCTACTTTAGACTATAGAACGGGAAATAGAAAAAAGACAGTTGTTGTCGGAGTGAGGAGGCAGGCGGTCCGTACTCCTACATCATAGACACCTCTTATATAAAGAAACCTAGAATAATTGTTCCTTTCTGTGGCAGCGAGCGGGCACTTTGGCAACTGCAATGTACCTTTCATGTGGCATACTGATCCTGGGATAAGCCTGATCAAGTGCCATGATTGCTTAGCAGTATGGTTAGATTTGATACAGTGGGTCAGAAGAAGGCACTCCATGTAAGGATCCAAAATGGAAACTGAGTAGATTGAAATGCCTGATGTACTAGCGTGTCACAGTGGTGGTCATGGGCAAGTGTTGCCATTCAACTGTGAAGCAATTGTTTGGCATCATCCCGGCAAAGTGAGACATGTTCCTGAAGCGTAAGCTACAGGCGTGGCCTGTCCTGAAGGGAGGAGTGACCCCCCTTCTTTTTGCAAAAATGGTCAGGTCGCCAGGCGCTGTACATGCGCTAAATGGGCAAGCACCTGGCTGCTGAGCTGAACTTTGATGAGAATTTCACAACCCTGTGCGCATGACCTCCTTAGCTGCCAAAACACTTGGAGGTCCTCCCCCGCATGACGAGGAGGCACATCACTGATAGACTCAGAACTGAGCGCTTCAGTTTTAAGCTCGAAATGCCCAGGGGCTGAGTGTCAATCAGTGACGCTTGTCACAGAGTGGGGTGGGGTCAGCAAGTCTCACTGACCCTATCCCACTCCGTGATGAGTAAGGGACCGTTGCCTTCTCTTATAGGCTGACCCATGAGAAGGTCAGCCAGTGAGAAATGGCAGTTCCAACCCTCCAGGAACCTCACAAGCTTCCCTCCCACCACCCGAGCTCACCGCTGCAGTCCCGTAAGGTTTTCTTTTTGATGTTTGTTGGTTGCGTAAATGTGTGTATGTATGAATGAATGTGTGTTACTGCATGCGTATGTGCATGTATGTATGTGTATTAGTGCCTGCTGTGAATGAATGTGTCCGTGTGCATATGCTTGTGAATAGTGGATGTATGTGTGCGGCTTGTGAATGTATGGGAGTGAGTGTGCATGTAGATGGGTGAGTGTGAGTATGTATGTGTGTGAGTATGTATGTGTGTGCATGTGTGGCCCGCCCACCCCTGCCTGCTCAAATTACCGCCCACCACTGGTAAGCTAGTTACAGCATGTATATGCAGTGATGTATTAGGTCATCAAGCTGCATGTCCCTATTTTGAGTGCTGATAATTAGGGCTAACTGGAGTTTCTGTGAATACGCAGAGGCAGATATGATGGAGAAAAAAATGCGGGACATTACAGAGAGTAGGAGTATCAATTTAAAATGACCAACTGAACAAATATGATGGGAAGGGTGAGAAGATCCTAAAGGAACAGAACTATAATAAATCTTAGGCCAGTACAGCATATGCCAAAGAAAAGTGAACAGCTCAGTAACGAGCTGACAACTTTTCTTATACTGATATTATTATTTTGCTTACCATTGTTTGAGGGTTACATTGGTATTAATATCGGTCAAAAGACTATTATGACTTTTGAACACATTATGGAATTTGAGGTACCAACAGTCCCATCGCAGGAATGATGCACAAGTCACTGCTGTCAGATGTGGTTGGGAAAGGAAGATGGGTCTGCTGCTGACCCAATCTGGGTTCGTTAACCACCCAGCTGCCTCAGGGTCAGTCTCACCAAAACCCAGGATAAAGGCTGAAACATCGGTATCATTGCCTGAATATCCTGTACTCGATGCTCGGGAGGTTAAGCCCTAAACTGTACCGTGTCCAGAGCAGCTCAGATGAAAGGGAGCGTCTGAGAGGGAGTCAGGTGTGACTTTGGCACAATGATAGTGAACCCCAGCGAGAGCAGGAGTTCTGCCATAGTCTGGAGGTGAGAGAGGACTGCCTGGGGCAAGTCCGCTTTCAACAGCCAGTCGTCAAGATAGCGGAAGATTGGCACCCCTGATTTCTGCAGATGAGCTGCAACCACCGCCATCAGCCTGGTGAGCACCCGATGGGTGCTGGTAAGGCCAAAGGGGAGCACAGCAAACTGAAAGTGCTTGTGGCCCATCGTGACCCGCAGGTAATGTCTGTGGGAAGACAGGACAGAAATGTAGATATATGCATCCTGCAAGTACAATGCTACCATCCAGTCTCCTGGGTCAAGGGCAGACAGGACTTAAGCGAGCTTGAGCATTTTGAATTTCTCTTTGGTGAGGAAGAAATTGCGAGGGCGCAGGTCTAGGATAGGACAAAGGCCTCCATCCTTTTTGAGCACCAGAAAATAGTGGGAATAACAACAACAACCTACTTCTGGTGTCAGCACCCTCTTTATGCCCCCCTTGGCCAAGAGAGCTGTCACTTCCTAGTGGAGTAAGGAGAGATGGTCCTCCGTCAGACTGTCGCAAGTGGGTGGCATGGGTGGAGGGGTAGTCACAAAGAGGAGGGAGTAACCCCTCCGGACAATCTGGAGAACCCAGCCATCTGTTGTTATGGACCTCCAGTAGTGCAGGTGGTTGCTCATGATGGTTGGTGGGCGAACTAAAGAGGTTTGGAGGCTGCAGCTGCCGGGGGGGTGGTGGACTGGCCCGAACTTTGGATGCCCAATCCACAGGGTCTAGAAGTACTGAGTCCTCGGCCACGCAGAGGCTGGGGAGCATACGTGCAGTGGTGGCTGGGCGGGTAAAGACGCGGCTGGAAGCCCCTTCCATGGCCGCGAAAGGTGGTCTGGGGTTGGTGGGGGGCAATGGAAAGGCCAGAGGACCTGGCCGTAGCTCTGCTATCCTTGAAGTGCTCCAGCTGAGTCTGCCTTGATGGGAGCCATCAAAGAGCATGTCCATAAGCAAGGATTGGACATCCCCTGAAAAGCCAGTGGTTTTCAGCCTGGCGTGGCGTCGTAAAACCACTGACAAAAAAAACGCTCTACCTAGCGAGTTTGTTGCATCCAGCCCACATCTGATCATGGCCTTGGTTGCATCTCTCCCGTCTGCCATAGTTTGGGAGAGTATGACCCGGGCCTCCTCTGGTACCACGGGCATGTGCGCAACCAAATCCCACAGTGCATGGGAGTAATGGCCCAAAAGGCACGTGGTGTTCATGGACCGCAGTGCCAGGCTGGTGGAAGAAAACATTTTATTGCCTAAGGTGTCCAGCCTCTTGGATTCCCTATCCGGTGAGGTGGTAGGGTATGCGCCAGGGTTTACACGGATGTGGAGGGTTGGACCACTAAGCTCTCCGGGGTAGGGTGTTGTGTGAGAAAATTGGGGTCCCTTTGGGCAGGGCTATGGCGGCCGGCAATTGTCCCGTTCACAGGAGCCCCTGTGCTGGGCTTGGACCAGGTCCCAAGCAGGGTGTCAGTAAGGGATTCATTAAATGGGAGAAGCAGTTCCGAGGCGGTCACTCCCGGCTGAAGCCCCTCTGTCAAGGCCCTTGTCTGGACTGCCACTGAGGGTAGGCTAAGGTCCAGGACCTCGGCGGCCGTTCTCACCACCATAGCAAAAGAAGCACCCTCCTCCGTAGCCACGGTAGGAGGAGAGACCATGCCAGTATTTAGGGAGGTGCTCAGTCCACTGGTGTCCGCCAAGTGCTCATACCAGTCCATGTTGGGGTCTAGCGGCTGGTATTCCTCAGTGTCCAGTGGCCCCTCCCAATCTTTCCCAAGTCCTAGCCCATAGGAATAGGGTTTAGGCTCCGGTCTGGAGGCTATGGCTCCAGTTGACGTTGTATGACACCCCTTCGGCTCCGTGTAGGAGTCGGGGATGAGAATGGGGACAGTGTCTGGGGCGTCGGCATCGGGGAAGGTCGAGATGGTACAACCGGCACTGGTCTGGATCATCTGGTGGATCCAAGGGGCCCGACGGGCGCTGGGGGTGCCCCCACCGGCAGGGAACCAGTAGAGGCCCCTCTGACCCCGCAGGTTCCAAAGTAATGCCAGCGGAGTTGGTCCATCCAAAAATAAAGTGCTTGGCCTCATAAAAGTCACGGATTTGGGTGGGAGGGTCGCTCCGGCTCCTGGAAACTCAGGGAGGCACAGAGCAGGGTTCCTCGTCTCATCGGATGACTTTGACGGACGGGGTGACATCAAAGACCTCTTTGACTTCTTGCACTTTTTCTTTTGGTGAGATTAACCCAAATGTCAGGATGACATTGATGAAGAGCGATGGCTCTGTGACCAATTCCAGGAACTTCCTCTTGACCGGAATGAAATCCATTACAGCATTGCACGTCGAGCAGCCAGGAGCTTGAGGGATTGCTCCATCAAAGTCTTGGGGTGCATGGCGTGGCAGTCGATGCAGGTATTTGTGTCGTGGTCGGCCTTGAAGCACCAGAGGCAAATAAGATGCAGGTCTGTAACTGACATCTGTCAGTGACTGGTGCCGCAGGGTTTGAAGCCAGCTTTACCAGTGGACACTAGTGGAGAAATATTCTCAAAAGACTTCGACAAAAGGTTAACAAAGGGTCAGTCAAAAAGTGACTGGGGGTAGCTCTCTCCGGATCTGCACTGTCTGGTGCGGAAAATAAAGAACTGACGTCAGCGCACTGGGGTGGCGCCTATTTAGGCAATGCGCACGTCTTTTCCGCTTGGACAACGCCACGCGGAGCTGAAAGGCACCATCTAGTGGCGCGCAGGGGTACTGTTCCCAAAAAACTTCCGGATCTAGTCTGATGCCTGTGGATAATCCTAAGGTAAGGAATCTGCAGCTAGAAGTCTCTATCTGGGAGGAGGAGGCAAGCTACAGCCTGCTGATGAACCCAAATTGGGCAAAATCAGGCTGGGGTTGCTTGTGGTCACTTCTGGAGGGGGCCTCGACTAGCAGTGCGGGACGGACTGTTCTGAGGAGGAGCAGGTTTGGTACTGATATGTACAAGTTGGGCGTTCGTCTAAAATGGCATGGTGGGTGAAAAAGATGGACTGGAATGCGGCCCAAGCAATTGCCAGTGGCCGAGATTAATTCAAGCATTCCCTCCATTACCTTGTTGCTGTTGCAATTGACGCCCTCTGTTTGATGGATATGTGGGTCCATTGCTCACTGGGCCATAGGACTTAAGCTACAACCTACTGATGAGCCCCAAGTAGATCGAAACCATCCATCACCTTGCTGTTGTTGCAGCCATAAATAAGGGACATGAAAATAGGGATGTGGAGGCTCCTGTTAACCGTATACCCTCATTGATTACAAAATCCTACAAAAATGAGGATATATTGAATTGAGCGAAACCGGAATCTGGCCCAATTACCAATTCTGGGATATTTAGTCACCGATTTAACATTTAGAGGTCATAATGCATTCTGAAAGGTATAGATAGTGAGTTAAGAGAAAGTGTTGGGTTAAAGACTGCAAAATAAACTGGGCATCACACTTAATCCAGATCATCCAGATCAAGAAAAGTAAGAATGTAGAAAGATGGATGAAAGAGATTTCTGATGTAGTCTCTAGTCAGCTAGGATTCCTTAAAGGGTTAACTCGCTGAATTATGGTAAAGAGGGGTGTGGTGCCTAATGTACACAAAGTCAGATGTGTGCCTTTATCTACGAGGGATGCATTCCGAAATTAATTTAAGAGGTTGTAAGATGCACACATCATAGAGCTGATGAAGCATCTGACTTGCTGAGTCCCGCTGTCGTAGCTCAAAAACCAAAAGTGTGAGGATGTATATGTATTTAAGGGAGCTCAACAAAGGTATATGTGTGGACAGACATCGTATACTAAACAAAAATGAAATATTGCCTGCGGTGGGTGAGACTATGTTTTTTTTTGTTTACAACAATTTATCTATTTAACACCTTTCATCAAATCTCCTTGTCATTTCATGCCATTTACCACTGTTTTATCATCGCAGAAGGTGACTTAGAGGTTTTTGAAAATGCCACTTGAGTTGGGGGCTTCGACGGAGTTTCAGCAGTCTATGCAGAAGTTATTTAGTGACTTACGCCATGTAATGGACTTCCAGGATAGCATTTCAGTTCGGGTGAGGTTGTGCGTGTGCATGATGAAAATGTAAGGAGAGTTTTGGTTCTAACAAGGGTGAAGGATGGAGGGTTGACTGTCAGCATCAATAAATGCAAATTTGTTGGAAGTGGAATATCTTCGGGCACACAAATTCTAAGGAAACAGCCAGACCAAGATGAAGCTAGCAGAAGTCATTGCGGACTCATCACCCCCAAAATACAAGGGACCAACAGAGTTTGTTTTAGGGCATGGTGGAGTACTGTACAAAATTTGTAGGCCAGTCTGCTGATTAGACTACGGAAATGAGAGCAGTGATGAAAAAGAGTCCATGATTTGAATGCTCAAAATAATGGTAATGTGCTTCCTGAGATCAGAAACAAAGTATTGCAAATGTCAGAGCCCTGAAGAGATTTGATCATTGTGATATAACTATTATTGTTTCTGTTGGGGGTGCATATGGCCTGGGGTAGTACTGATGTCAGAGAGAAAAGGTGAGGAACTAACAGCTTCATTTGCCTTGAAAGTGTTGAAGGGAGCTGAGCTACTTGATGACTGAGAAGAAAGTGTTGGCTTGGTGGTGCGGCATTATGCATTTTAAAGTATTTCTTTGGAGAACGCACTTTGAAGTATGTAAGGACCATTAACTACTGACTGTTATTTTTTTTTAGGACAAAAGGAGTCGACAAGGCCCTACCTCATCTACCCGAATGGTTATGTTATTTACAGGAATTCAACTTTGCCATGACGTATGTTCTAGGAAACCTAAGTGATTATTTGCCCTGTGGCCATTGTTTTGCAACTCAAATGCAATAAAGATTCTTTTGTTTTTATAATTATGTTCCAGGAAGTTTGAACATTAACTCTGTCTGCATTTTGGGTATGAAGAGGAAGGCCAGATTGGATTTCTAGTGGCCTGTGACGGACTGAGAAGTAGAACATTTTGTGAGAGATTGCATACTATATAGTGTCAGTGATAAAACACGTGATCTAGGAGAAACCAATGGTGCCAGCAAATTTCCCAAAAAGACCTCGGTAGAAGGGTGGTTTAGATATTTGTACTCTTATTGCAACGTCTGGGTTATCTGGGCGAGATACCATTATACTGACAGATTATTCGAAATGGCCGGAAGTCAAATTTGCAACATATATAGAGAGAGGTGTCTGGAAGATATTATCATGTGCAATTCATGCCTAAAAATTAAAAAGTTCTTGGAAATATATGCGATAAAACACAATATAGCTTTATATTATCCCTGAGAAAAAAAGGGTATTTGAATGGGTCAATTGAGGTTTGGGACAACATTTACAGTAGATCTGGCAAAGTGAGTTGAGTGGTAGGATGCCATGTTCAGAGGTGTGTCAACCCCAGATGGGTAAACGTGGTGTGAGAATACCTCAGGCAGAAATGGATAGAAAAAAGTACATTTGAATCATTCGAAGAAAGCAATGTACTGTAAGTGTGGCTAGAAAATGTAAACCTGGTGTGTTCATATTTCTATGATCTCTAAAAGGTGCATCAAAGGAGCTCTCCCAAAAAAATACTGAACATTTATGATGACCTGTTATTCAGAATGGAGGAGAAAGGTATATATAAAGAAAATGTCATCTTGTAATAAGAGAGGTTAAAGAAAAATGAGGAAGTGGCAGGCAATGATGAGAACAAGGAAAATGGAAACCTTGGAAGTGAGAGACATAAATGGAATGAGAATAAAAGAATCCGGCAAAGGGCTGATAAGAAAACGTTACTTACCCTTGGTAACGATCTTTCTGGTGAATACTCTATCTACCTGCAGATTCCTTATCTGTGTCTATCTCCAGGCATCAAATTGGATCTGTTTTTTTTCATAGTTCATCTGTGCCAGATAGGGTGCTGGCTGCGTCTTGATGGTGGAAACTGCATCCTGTGACGTTACTAGAGCCATAAAATACCCACCCCAGTGCCCTTATGTCAGTTCCACTCCACTTTTTCTGTGCCTTATCAGGCTGAGACAAGAATAATATGTGGGGGCGCTAGGTGGCGCACGACCAAAATGGCCGCACTGTAGTGAGGCTCTTGCTGCTCGGCGGCATAATCCGGCCACTCATCCTGCCCACAGACGACGAAATGTGCTAAAAATAGCAGATAACTGCCCGTTAACCACTCGACGATCCATCGATCCACTTTTTGGGTCAGAGGAAGAACATTTGACGTGACCTCGCCTTACTAGCGGGCTGACGCCGGGATCGCAGAGAACACTGCTGGAGGCGGAGTCGGCTTCCGCTGCTAAGCGAGCCCCTGGGATTCCACATGGCGACGGGGCCGCACTGAGCATGCCGCAGGTGGAATAGCTGCAACCGCCACAGAGGGAGGAACGGAGGCGGTCCTGCGCGGTATGCTCTCGCTCCAAGATACTAAGGTGAGGAGTGGAAGCGGCGAAGGGAATGAACAAGCGCTAACTCCCCGCGCACAAACGCTCCCAAGACTGGCATCCACGCTCTAATAACAACCCCTGGCATCCCGCACTGCAATTGAAACTCGTCCCCCATCAGCCAGTGTCTACATTAATCACCGCAATTACATGATACGGGTGCCCTGCTACACCGGAGCAAGGAAAGTAAGCGCGCGAGGCCAGCATCAAGCAGACAGCGCCCGCGCCGACACACTGACGTAGCCAACAAAAACAGAGGCGATGTCGGAGCCGAGGCACGGTCCAGGGACTCCACACATAAGGATACCCAGTGGATAGCAATGGATAACATTAAGATTGGGGAGAGGGGGTATCGTGCTCGTCTGTTTTGCCTTAAATAGTTGACTTTGTCTATCCGCTTGTGGCACAGGCACACTTCGGCCAAGCTGTTTTGACGGTCGTGTCTGATACCTACAGTCAAGCCCATTGTAGCCAGTCGGCACTTGGAACACTGTGATTTCGCTCCCCTAAGCAACAATAATGTGGGGGTGTCCAGACACGACGTGTCATACTAGTAGCAGTCTCTGGGGTCGCAACGACATTTTTACTTAGAATTGGTGGACACTGGTGCGTCCCGCACAGCTGCGACGTGCACTCTTCAGCTGCTCCGGGGCCAAACCACTAAAGCTGCATCACATTTGTCCAGCCATGGGTAAACCAGACGGCAAACAATCTAAACTGCCCTTCGAAGCAGCCCAAAAAACTGTCACACGCTCCACTTCTGAAGAGCAGGAACATGTAAGCGCAGAACGCACACAAGAGCCAATGACTTCCCAGGAAAATGAAGCCAAAAGTCTGTTGCTGGAAATGCGACACAGCCTTACCTCCATAGAAAGTAAAATGGACTTTATGACGACTCGCATGGACTCCATAGTTCTCAAAATCGACAAGCATGACGAGCGCATCAAAGAGACGGAGAGATGAATATCGGATAACGAAGACACCACGGCACAAATGCAAACATAGGTAGCCCAGATAGACAAGCTGCTCAAGGTAATCGCTGCGGAAAATGAAGATTTGGAAGCCCGCAGCAGGCGCAACAACATACGCATAATTGGTAATCCGGAAAGCACAAACACTGGGCGAATGGAAGATTTTGTGGAGCGTCTGCTGCGAGACACATTCGGTGTGGAGGTCTTCTCATCTCAGATGATAATAGAGAGAGCACATCGCTCGCTGGGCCCTAGACCTCCCCCAGGAAGCAACACCTATCCGATCATAGCTCGTTTACTTAATTTTCACGATCAAGATAACGCCCTGAGGTTGGCAAGAGAAAAGAGACATTTGCACTTTGAAGGTAATGACTTTACCATTTACCCCGACTTTACAGCGGCAGTACAAGAGGCGAGTCGTAAATTCATCCCAGCCAAGCAGAAACTTGGTAAGGCACAAATCGACTATGTACCTGGCACGCCTACGTGTTACACACCAGGGTAGACAACACTTCTTTACAAATGTGCAACAGGTGGATGACTACCTCAAACGTATCAAACGACAGACGTCACACCTTGAAGCGAAGGAGCATCCATCCAGATCGGCATCCCCTACATCGGACTGAAACTCAAGGGGAGGGGAAAAGTGACTTGCGCCTTGAAACAGTTAAGCATATACCGGACCGTAAGACTACCCACTCTCCCCCATTAGGACTAGGCTGATGCCGCAGTGCCTGAGGGTTGTCTCCCAACATGCGAGATGCAGCCCGTATTGACTGAAGAGAATGTGAATATAATGCTGAAACCAGATAACTGGTTCTAGTGAAGAGGAGCGAGAGGAGTTGAGGGTAATGAAGAAAGTGGGACTACAACATGAACGATACCGAGCACTCCTTCTCCACCTCAGAATAACGGGAGGCTATGCCAACGCCTGTTGGAGAAGGGAGAATTTCGTGGGCCCTTTAGTGCTCCCCCAAGGGCGTTCCCCCCAACAGTTTAGGAGGACTTACATAGGTTTGTAATGAGTTGGGAAATCTGGGTGGTGGGGGGGCAATGTAATGCCAGCATGATTGGGAGGCTGTTGTGGGAGGGGTGGGACAGGGAACATGGTTACAAAAAAAAAAAAAGAATGATATTTGTAGGTAGACTGTGCAGATAATCAAAATTGGAATCTTATTACAGAATACCTAAATGGCCAACCTTCAGAAAGGTAACTGTCGGTGAGGAATCTACACATAGAAAGAGTATACGCCAGGAATATTATTACGTTTTTCTTCTGATGGACACTTCTACTTGAAGATTCTTCACCTGTGAATAGATTTCAACGCACTGGGTATGAATGGTCAAACTACGAAGTACTGAAGCACAGAACGTGCAAAATGACCGTCACTCTGCACCTTAAGTTGGCACTCAACTAATGTCAGCAATTGGCAGTCCAGAAGTTATAAATGAAGAGGATGCTTTCTCTCTGGTAGAATGAGTTTTATTGGTTAAAGCACATCAGATTTTATACAAAGGTTGATCCTTTCCTTTCTTGGCTCCTGTGAAGACCATCGACTCTGAACTCCTTTGTGCAATCAATGCAGAAGCTGAAAGCTCATTTGGGATCGATTAAATCTTTCCTCCTGCTTAGTTGGATGAAGAGGTGGGTAAAAGGTAGGAAGTGTGACAGACTGCTCCAGATGAAAAGGGGACACCACCTTGGGAAGGAGAGAAGTTCTCATCCAGAGAACTAGCTTGTCCAGAAGGAAGAATGCGAATGGCAGTTTGATACTCAGGACTTGCAACTAATGTGCCAAGCCAAAGGAACAGCAAGAAGGAAGACTGTCTTAAATGTCATAAGTCACAGCTGACAACTATGAAGGTAGTCAAACAGACCTCATCAGAAAAGTAAAAACTAAGTTCAAATCCCATTGAGGCATTATAAAAGGTATGGGAGGATAACAATTGGCCAGACCTTTCAAAAACTGAACATTGGGTGACCTGAACATGAACGGCTGGACTGGGAGGCAAAGGAACTTTGACAAGGCCTCTATGTAGCCATTTATCATGCCTACAGTGCAGTCTTGTTGGGCCAGTGAAAGCAAAAATGTTAAGATGTCAGAAAAAGGGGCTTTTCAAGGGTCCACATGATTTTTTTTTTGATTTTTTTGTTTGATCTGTTTATTAGGCTTCATATTTGTAGTGTACATATATCAATCACAAACAAATTGTTCAGAACCAGTATACATTTACAGCAATCAGATCAAGTACAACCAATATATCCCATAGAGGCAAAAGAGAAATAAAAGAAAAGAAAAAAAGACCCAATCTATTCATGAAGGTGCCATACAATGAACGAAGTCCAATATAAGGAGGTTAAGTCGTCTCATTCAATACAGTTCATGAATTAATAAACTAACAGCATTACTGACCTTATGTCATACACAATTGTGTTACACTTACATTTCTCCCAGTGACTATAGTTGGTCTAGCCGTTTCTTCAGGGTTAATGATCAAACTACTTTATAAAGAACCGTTAAATGATGAACTATAAATCAATAAAAAAAGAAGGAAATGAATAAATAAATAAATAAAACGAGGAGGGGAGGCAGAAGCAGCACATTAAGACCATAGACATTCTAGAACTACCAAGAGAATGCCAGTGTGACAGACCCCGATGTGTCTATACGAGTAGTGGAATGCAGCACAATGGGCCAGTATTAGATAATTATTAATGACTGTTTCTTAGCATACCAGTAAACGGGCACATTACATTATATGTACCTCACTTATTTACATCACATCGAGAATTAAAAAGTCCACATGATGATCTGCGCACCAAATCAAGAACCTTTCCACCTCCAAAAATAGAACAACTTGGTGGAGAGACAGGCTGACAGAATCAGGTTACCCACCGCTGGAGGCAGATGGAAGGCACTCAGAAGTCCCTGCTCAATCTCCAGGTGCAGCACTTGCCTTCCTGACTGGAAGAGAAGGTGCATCCTAGGTGGATGGCAGATCAGGGTACGTCAGGAGAGGTGCAGGAGGTCTGTGTACCACACCCTTCTCAGCCAGTGTGGAGCAATGAGAATAAATTGTGCTCCTTCTGGTGAATCTTCCTCAGAACCCCAGGAATCAAGAGTATAGTAGGAAATGCGTAGAGAAGTGGGAAATTCTACTGCAACTTAAATGTATCTGCCATGGCTCCCTGCTGTGGATACTGGAGGGCACAAAACATCGGCAAGGGGCGGTCTCGTGAGTGGTAAGGAATAGCCCCATTCAAACACTTGAAGAGCCACTGGTCTGATGTTAAGTCCTTCCAGGCTGATAGAAAGAGGGGAATCTGGCCTCCCACAGGGCAGGCACACTCGTTTAAAGACAAGCTTAAGGGGCTAGCCAGGTTGTGCTGGGGAAGAGGATGATCACGTTGAGCAAAGTTGTTGCAAGGGCTTATGCTGCTGTTGTTACAGAACCTGTGCAGGCTGGCGATGCCTGAACTGGAAGCTTTGGAGAACCCCTGGTATTACAGAAAGGAGCGAAGTTCGTTTTGGGGAGTTAGAAGTCCCAGCAATTTTGCAATTGCTTGCTCTGTCTTGAATCACTCTAAAGCTGTATCTACTTTTTCCCCAAGCAGCTGCCAACTGTCAAACAGCACATCCATCAGGGTGGCCTGCAAATCACTGGAGAATCCTGTGGATCTCAGCCAGGCATGGTGAAGTAATGTGGCAGATGACCCAATTCTCTGACCATGGGAAATGCTGTGTCAAGTTCTGCTTTAATTAATTGTTTAGATGCTTCCTCTCCATCCTTAATGACCTCAATAAAATGCTAATTCAAGTGATCTGGGAGTTTTGGAGTCACCAGTGCTGCTTTTTCCCATAATGCATCAGGGTGATGGGCAAGCAAACACAAAATTTAACTAACAAGCTCCCAGCAGAAAAGGTTTTCTTTTTGACGGTTTTTGGTTTTTGGATTGTCCGGAAGGTGTGATGGAATTGACCCTGAGTTCTGCTCCCAACATGAAGAGCCCTGGATATCCAAACTCTCCAGAGAAGGATGGAGGGATATAAAAAGTAGATCTTGTCAGACTGGTCATCTTCCAGCCACAGACCAGTTCACAGCAGTCCCTGAAGGAGGCTTGTCCATGTTTACTTGATGGGCTTGAAGAAGTCCTCAATAAAGGGAAGGTGAGGTTCTGCAGATGATGTCGAGGGTTGGAGAATCTGTGTTAAAATATTGTAGGATGTCTCCACTGAAGGGCAAAGGTAGCTCCAGGACTTATGCCACTTTTCTGACAATTACGTGGAATGTGGACATCTCAGTGGGAACCGAAACTGTGGAAGGGTCAATTTCTATTTCTGGGTAACTGTCTAATCCACTAGCATTTTGCGATGCTAAATAATCAGCTGCTTCTGACAAGGAGAGAAGGAAAAGGTGCGTGACATCACCACCCCCACCCTCCTAAGAAATGGATCATCCCCCAAGGAATGGTGTCCGAATCTGTGCTAAATATGTCTATTATTCTTTGCATATAGGCTTGACGAGATTCTGAAGCATGGAGCTGGTCTTTCACAAGCGTCTGTGACTCCCTTCTGGAGTGATGAGTCTTGACAGGAGGTATGAGCTGCTCTGTTGCCGGAGTAGGTGACGACAGTGGAGCCAGCTACCCTGGAATCAATGTTTGTATCGGTGCCGAGTATGACACTGGCTGCGAGGGCCCCACTGTCGAGTTGGAGTAGAATGGAGCAAGGAAACAGGAAGGGTGTATCAGAGGGACACTTGGTCCGGCGGGCAGTATCCCAAAAGATAGCCCCATAGGGTCCAAAAGATGTGGCCTAGTGCCTGAACTCCAGGTAAACCAGCACATCATATCAGATCTGTGGCTGCGGTGCCAGGGAAGCCGAGAACTGTGGAGCCCTAAAAAGGCACTGGCTAAACCAACTGGGTTGTGCTGAAGGGGCTGGTGGAAACAGAGGATGGATTTACACAAATTCCAGCTCAGATGAAGACCACCCAGTGGGGCTGGTGACATCCTCAGATTTAGAACGTCTTAACCTGAGTGCTTCTTTCTCTTCTTGAGACGCTTCTTGTCTTTTGATGATTTCATTGAGGGAGTGTGCGACTTAAGCAAAAGTGGGAACAGGTCCTGGATCAGGAGTATCTTCGTGACTTTCGGTCTTCTTCGGTGCAGGACATGAAGAGCTTCACTAGTCTTTCCTTCATTGCTTTTGAAAGCATGATATGACGGTTGGAACAAGAGTTGTGGTAGGACCCAAGGTACGATAAAAAGTCCTTATGTGGGTCTATCATAGACATTTGCCTGTCACCGGTGCGACAACGCTTAAAAGCTGATTCATTTCAGATGGAAGTATACTATCAGTCCAATCACATCACCTGGATGCCGTTTTTGGCGTTGTGACGGGCCCAGAGGAGCTATGAAAAAATGCAAGATTTAGTGAGACGCCTGGGGATAGTCACAGGTAAGGAAACTGCAGGCAGAGGTATCCAACAGAAATGTCATGGCTATATATTGTATTTATTTGAGTCTTCACGTATACAAATTATATCTTCATAAGAATATTATCGTGCGATGTTGTATATAGTTTTATTTGTTACTCTTCGGGGGGAAGAAATGTTATGTCCTCGTTTATGCAAGGCCTTAAATTGTCTACATGTATTGTAATGGGGCTTTAGATTGAAGAACAGGGTAGAGAGAATGGTAGTTGCGGTCAGTGAGGAGGCAGGCGCTCGCTGTCTTTAATAAACACCACTCATTTGAAGAAACCTGGATTGACTGTTCCTTTCAGAAGGGTAAGAGAGCAGAGAGGCTCAAGGGAAGGGAGCTGGTGGGCTGGACCAAGGACCTGTACGACAATGGGTAAGCAGACAGCAAGGGGCCCAGTGCTTAATTTGCAAAATACTAAGTGCCAGGGCCCTCAACAGGAGGCCACTGCAGCTTGCACCACCCATTGTCCAGGTCATCGCTACCAATGGCAGTACCAAAACAACTACTAACCGCCTCTCTCGCCTGCAAGTGCTTAAGTGCAGATTATTCCAGGTCCTCAAAGCTAAAGGAATAGCTGGGGAGGCAGGTATTAGTAATTTTTTTTTTTAAGTATACTGTATTAATAACCAACCGTTGTTCTGCTCATCTCAAATTAGATGAGCAGTGCCACCATGTGGAAAACTGTCATAAGTGTGATGTCGACAATTAAGCGCTGGTGTCGAGCACCGGAAACCAATTAAGTGCCGGTGCCAAGCACCGGAAACCACCGGCTCAAATTAAGCACTGAAGGGGCCCCACAAAAACGTTATACAATATTCAGCTTTTCATAAAGTGCATGCTAAAACCAAACTGCAAACTCTCTTGTCCTTAGACTGTGTTCAGTACAGTTCTGTAGAGCGCATAAAGGGATTTTATAGTGTCAAGACAGAACTAGACTCAACTGTGTCAACTGTGAAACCTTGGTACAGAAGAGGGAGTGCATGGGTTTGATTTAAACTGAAAACTGGTATGGACACAAAAAGCTACAGAAATTAGAATAGGAAGCCAGTAGTCACAAACAACGATCAATAACCCTATCATCATTTCAAAATATTTGAAGCGCACTTTGAAAAATAATTTCAAGAGGTGAGTCAAAAGAACTTTATTGGAAATCAAGCAAGTAGAACATTGTATAAAAGGGTCGTATATGGAAAGAAGCATTGGCAAAGCCAATAGCTTTCCCCAATGTGAGATCGATCGGCTTTTTCAATGCTTGTATTACTATTGTTTTGGAGTATTCCGGGAATACTGACTTTCGGATTATGCGCTTAGGCGCTTTTCTATTGCTTATGCATGTTTTGAGATGAGGGGTGGGTAAATCAACAGAGAGCCAGTGGCGGAAAATAAGCCCTCACTGCCCCCGTAGTTTGCAGAGGGGAGGGGGGGCTCAAGTTTCGTTATGCCACTGCAGGGAGAAGGAAGAGGTGGTGTTTTAAAAACAGGGTGCTTGTTAAAAACCATGGCGGCGAGAGGGGCAGGGGCTGGTGGGTTAACACAACGAATGCATGTCTAAGGTAGAGCTGCCGACCTTGGAACTGGGTTCAACTCTCGGCGTTGGCTCAATATCCTGTGATCCTGGGCAAATCACTTAATCCCCCCAGTGTAATCGAAAAAAAATGAAAGGGTCTATGTGTAATGTAAATGGTGCTCATGTAAAGCACTCCAATGCCTTCGGGTACACAAGTGAGGGTGCAGGACATGGCTGAAGCAGGGGGTGGGTAAAACAACCGAGCAGGGAGAAGGACGTGGTGGGTCAAAAGCAGCTGGGGTGTTGTCTGTAAACAAAAACATGCTGCTGCTTGGAAGCAGGGACTAAGCTATAAATACTATAAAAATATGCACACTATCTGCCTTTGCAGATGGCTTTGTTAGTATTATGTAAACATTTAGATATACAACCTTGCATGAGTAATATTGGGTATAGGATTTATATTCATTTATGGTGTGTGGCCCCAACACGAGTACAAACCATGGATAGGGCTGATAAAAGATAGCAAGTACTTTAAAGTTGAAATATAAATGCGGCAATACGCTCTGAACCAATCTAAAAGTGGAAGCTTTATTGCAGGCTTGCACAACGAGTAAACATGAATAATGGGTGAAATAGAGTGCTTGCAGGTGCAGTGAGCGCTATGAATGTGGAACGGGAACAGACATTATACACAAGGAAAAGTTGTTAAAAGAAAGCTGACCCCTTCCATTTTCGGGTGGTTCTCATTCGTGCCTCCTCCTTCGAACTGGAGAAGCAGGTTTGAGTCTCGGCGTCGGCTCAACATCCTGTTATCCTGAGCAAATCATTTAATCCTCCCGTGCGTAATAGCAAAGAAAAAGAAATTCAAGTGTCTGTGTGTATTGCAAATGGTGCTCATGTAAAGCACTCCAATACCTTCGGGGACACATGTGAGGGCGCGGGAGGTGGCTGAAGCAGGTGGGGGTAGGCAAAACATCTCACACATACAGTCACGGTGGCAGGGTATACGGTGCCTCACCAACTACCGGTGTTTAAGAAAGTAATCAAAACAAACTAGTAATAGCTAATTACAAAATCTCTAAACGAGTGCCCACCTCTAAAGACCAGCCACCGTTCATGGTCTCAAATACGACATATAAACACACAAGGTAAGAGAGGCACAATTATAGAGACAGCAATCATTGGGTTTAATCCCAAAGGCAAAAAAGAACAACGATGACAGGAACAACAGTTTTTTCTTTGGATGTTGTAGTGAAACAACAGGGAGTACAATGTGGTGGGCTTAAAGTGGAGGGGTGCGTTATAAACTACAGCGGCGGACGGGGAGTGGTGGGTTAACACGCCAGGAAGGAGAGAAGATGGCCAGCAGATGCACTTGTATGGAGTGCTCGATGACCAATGAAAAAAAAATGAACCTTCAGATTCCCATCGAAGCAAGGTCAATCAAAAAGACTGCCTGTTTCACCCACAGAGCCTTGCACACTTCCTCCCCTCGATACCTGGCAAATAAACTTAAAATCTCAGGTGGCTCTAGACCTTCAAGCAATGCTCAAAACTTACTGCTCGGGGGCGTGGCTTGCAGCCGAGGAAGATGGCCGCAGACTAGAAGAGCTGCGCTAGCAGTCAGTTTTAAGGCACCCAAAATCCGGCAGAATCCGACATAGCAGTAACACCCCACGGCGTGCGCAGGTGTCGGGAGGTGGCGCACTGCAGCGGCGCTTGTGACGACCCCCCAGGGCTGTTCAAAACCGTGCTTTGGGGACCCGGGCTGTACGAGCCGGAGCGGCAAAATGGCGGCCGCCATCGGGGAGAGTGTCGCCTGACGAGCAGCGCAGGAGTGTGGCCGATCGCGACTGCTGAGGTGCGCTCCACTAACCCCCTGGAGGCGGCGGCGGCAGACAGCACGAGCACAATAGCAGGAGGTGCCGTGACCAGCTTGGGGGAGGCTCTAACCTGACCGAGCCTGCGGCGCGGGACTGGAGATAGCCGCGGTGCATCCTCGAGCACGGACGCACAGTGAATGCTGGCGGCAAACCGGAGGTACGCACTGGGCCCCGGGGTTGAACGACGGGCGGGAGCCCACCCCGCTTGCAGAGCCTGCGGAGGAGCGGGGAGTAAGCACGTCACACCGCAAAGCAACATCCGGCAGCAATAGTGACAGGGCCTGGAGCCCTGGAGAAGACACCGGCCCTAAACAAGACACTCACTGGGCGGAAATTTCAGTAGGAATCGGACGGCTGGCTGCGTCCTGAGAGACCGCCTGGGGCGCAGGGGGAGCGAGGAGCAGTGACGACCCCCGGCGAGGTAAGAACCCGGCGCTGCAGGCGACAGGTGGACCCGACAGACTCCCGGGGTGGCGGCCAACCACAGCGGCGGACCAAGTGGGAGCAGGCGGCCCGTGGGTTGAGTCCTGGGTCCTTAGAGAGTTCGCATCAAAGGTGCCATAGTCCAGGCATCACAGCACCTGCGGCCCCCGCGGGCACGCCCAGCCCACTGACAATTCATCATCCAGGAGGAGAGACCGGGGCACAGCGCGGAGGGGATCTAGCCAGAACTTTGGGCCGCCCACACAGGCTTGAACGGCGGAGGGGGCAGCTTCAGCGGGCGACGAACAGGTCAGTGGCGGGTACCGGAGGACCCCACAAACTCACTGCGATCCGACCAGCGGCCCCCCTGTATCACGTGCGTCAGGACTACGTTTCCTGCAATGGGCCGCACTAGACCGATAGGACAAGGCCAGTCTAACCACATAGACAAATACACGGTGGCCATGGAAAAGGAGGATGGTCCCCAAGGGGCACGCCAGCAAAGGGAAACCGAGGACAATGAGCCAGACCCGTCGCTCAGAGACATCATGGCTGCCAACAGGGACCTACGTGGCACATTGGAGCCTAAGCTGGACTCAGTGACGGAGGAGGTTAATTTACTGCGCGCAGACTTCCGGAAAATGTCGGATAAAGTGGCCGTGGCAGAGACGGGGATCGGCAGCCTCCAATCCAAGACAAAGAGGCTTGAAGAACAGGTAGCTGTCCTGACAAAAAACCAAACGGTCATAAATGCGCGGCTGGAGGATCAGGAAGGACGCGCGAGGCGCAACAACATCCGCATAGTGGGGGTCCCGGAGGGGCTGGAAGGGCCAGCCACGGACTGGTTCGTAGAAGACCTCATACTTAATCACCTGAAGCCGAAGCGCCTCTCCAACTTCTTTTCGGTGGAAAGGGCTCATCGTGCTCTGGGGGGTAGGCCCAGGCCTGGGGCCCCTCCGCGTACCATCATTGCCCGCATCCTGAACTATCGCGATCGGGACGCTATCCTGCAAGCATCACGGGTATCTGGGGACCTTCAGCTCGAGAACGCCACGATCCGTTTCTTTCCGGACTTCACTCTCCAAGTACAACGTCAGAGACGGTCCTTTGAAGGGGTTAAAAGAGCCCTTAGGGATCAAGGAGTGAAGTAGATGATGCTATACCCAGCTCGCCTCAAGATCCTGGACGGCAATAAATCATATTTTTTCGAATCACCGGCAGAGGCCAGCGACTGGTTGGAGGGGTGGCGAACAGTGGGCAGAAATGGAGGCCCGCGCAGGCCGGAGGGCCGCCAGGCTGGCCGCGACTCAGTAGACACTGACAGAGCAGCACCGGATACCGAAGGTCATGAACAGAGTGGGCTTGGATGAAGGGGGTGAGCGTAGCCCATTGGGGCGAACTTGACCCTTGGTAATGGGGGCCACAAGGCATTTGGGTCCATGGGGATGCACGGGAACCCAGAGGGGCACCCTGACTGCCGAAATACAGTGTTGTGGGTATGTTCCGGGAGGGAAGGCAGACTAAATGCCTCACATGTTGCCTCGGTGCAGGCAGGGAGGGCTCTGGGGGGGGATCGGGGATTTGACCGTACTGGCTAGGGGTACAGGCATAATAGTGGGTGTAATATCCGCCACTTAGGTATACTTCTTTCTGCTGACTGCAAGCCTACGTTCCCTTGCAAGTTGAATTGGGGCTGATGGGGCGACAGGCACTCTGCCAGTTTAAAAGGTGGGAGGTTGGGGACCCACCGAGCAGGGAGGCAGGGAGTGGGGTGTTGGGGGGGAAGGGGATGGGTTTGTGGGGAATTTTATGTTTTGCTCATTATCAAATAAGTGTTTTTGCATGTGAGATTTGTCATCATAGGACGCGGAGGGTTATGGTCTATCCGAGGAAAGCGGGGTCCCTAGACATACATGGGCGAACAGACTCGGGGTAAAATATGGGCATGGAACGTAAACGGGCTGGGCAACAAAATCAAACGTACTCTGGTGTTGCAGCACCTAAAGCGGCACACCCCTGATGTGGTCCTCCTGCAGGAGACGCATCTAAGAGGCAATAGATGCAAGGCACTTAACCGCTTTGGGTACAAAATGGTGGTCCACTCGGGGTTTACTGCTGGCTCTAGGGGGGTAGGCATTTTGATTCGCAACGCCTTTCCCATGGTAATTTCTGAGGCATGGACTGACGACTCGGGCTGCATGGCGGCAGTGGCGGGTAGATGGGAGGGCCGTACGGTTGTGCTGGGCTCCTGCTATATCCCGCCCGGCCTTCACACCACGACTTTTGCACGGCTGGGCTCCTTCCTGGCGGATCTTCCCCGGGGAACCCTTCTGGTGGGGGGAAACATGAACGCTGTAATGAATGCTGACCTGGATCGTGCGGGGGGCAGGGGTTCAGGGGGGAACATGGGCTACAGGGCTTCACTAAGGCACTGGGGCTAGGGGACCTGTGGCGCATGCATCATCCCACACGCAGACACTACACGTTCTATTCGGCTAGACACGGGTCCTTCTCAAGGCTAGACCACTTGCTAGCGCGCATCGACCAGATGGGCGAATATGCGGAACCCCATATCATGGCCCGGGGAATCTCTGATCACTCCCCAGTGAGTGTTATCCTTAAGGGTCCGGTGATTAACAAGGCGGCATTCCCGAGGATAGACCCGTGGTACCTACGCGACGTAACCCTGGGAGATAGACTTCGGGAGGGCTCTAAGCTATATTTTGAAGAAAACAGGGGGTCAGTCGAGTCCCACCTCACACTATGGGAGGCCTACAAGGCCGTCTTGAGAGGCCAGGCCCAGGCCCTGATTGGGGCCAAAAAGAAAGAGGAGTCCTTGCAGATCAGGCAGATAGAGCAGGAGATAGCAGATCTGGAGCGAGATGTCGGTGATACCCCTACGGTGGAACGCAGCCATATACTGGCCCTCAAACAGAAGGAACTCCGGGCGTTGGCAGAGAGAGAGGCGCAAGCCTACTCACTTGCCACGCAACACCGGATCTACGATTTAGGGGATAAAGCCCTGAAGCTTTTGGCGTGGCTGGAGGGTCGAGATAGGGAGCGGTCCTGGGTGGTTGAGATCCGGGATGCTTCAGGTTCATCAGCATCCACCAGCACGGCTATAGCGGAGGAGTTCGCATCTTACTTCGAGGGGGTCTACACCCCGGTTTGCACCAGGTCAGAGCAAGACTGTGCGGAATTCCTGCAGGACTTCCTCTTGCCCACACTGTCTCAGGAACAAAGAGATCGACTAGAGGCAGAATTAACGGGGGAGGAAGTGGGGGAGGCCCTTAACTCCCTCCCATCTGGGAAAGCACAGGGACCAAATGGGCTCCCAGTAGAAATATTTAAGCGGCAGGCGAACGTCATCACGGGACCCCTTCTACAGATGTACCAAGAAGCGCGAAAGATAGGAAGGCTCCCACCTGATCAGAGGGAAGCCACGATCGTAGTGATCCACAAGGCAGGCAAGCCGGCAGACCAATGCTCTTCCTACCGGCCGATCTCGCTTATTAACGCCGAGCCAAAAATCCTAGCTAAGGCCCTGGCGGATAGGTTGCTTCCGGTTATGTCGGATCTTGTGCATGTTGACCAGTCGGGTTTCATGCCGCGCAGGAGCACCCGCCATAATCTACGTCGCCTATATGGCGTACTACATATGACAGGAGATGTGGGGAACACTCAGACGGCACTAATGGCGCTAGACGCCTCAATGGCGTTCGATAGTATTGAATGGCCGTACTTATTTATGGTTCTCCAACGATTGGGTTTTGGCCCGACGTTTTGTAGCTGGGTGCGCCTCCTGTATGAGCAACCGACAGCGAGAGTGAGAGTTAATGGGACGTTGTCCAGAGCATTCCAACTTCGAAGGGGTACGAGGCAGGGCTGCCCCCTGTCCCCCCTCCTGTTTGCGTTGGCCTTGGAGCCGCTGGCACACTGGATTAGGAGGGATGGGGCCTTCTGGGGTCTGGCACTGAACAGCGATTGGGAAGAGCGTATTTCCCTATACGCGGACGATATTGTGTTGTATATGGCCAGGCCGTACCAGTCGATGGCGCGGGCGCTGCATCTTTTCGAACTATTCGGTAGCTATTCGGGTTACACTATTAACTGGGCGAAATCTGTGATTTACCCGCTTTCGGGTCCTCCACCGCGTATCCCGACCAGGTGCCCAGCATAACTTGTTGTTGACGGGTTTAAGTACCTGGGGGTATACATCACCAGGGATAGGTCGGAGTTCCATGCCAAGAATCTGGAATCCCAACTGGCACGCCTGACAAATGACGTGTGTCATTGGCGATCGCTACCTCTCTCCCTCATGGGACGTGCAGCAATGTTCAAGATGCTGGCATTGCCTAGACTCCTCTACATCCTACAGAACACGCCGTATCCGGTTCCGACGGGGGTATTCACACGAATATCCCGGGCAGTACGGACTCTGCTCTGGGATGGGGGCAACCCCAGGATTGCGCTGCACAAGCTGACGAGAGGAGTGTATGATGGGGGGCTGGCCCTCCCAGACATACAATTGTACTACTGGGCTTCCCAGCTACAGGTGGTCAATGATTGGGTGTATGCGCCCGGGACGGAACCGGCCTACAGGGTCGACCGGATGGTAATGCCAGATGGCAACTGCGAGCCATTGCTCTACGCCCGTAAGCCAAGGAAGGACTGGCCCCCACACACGGCGGTAGTGGTTCAGTGCTGGAGGGAAGCCAACAAGTTCCTGGGGTGGCAGGGCTCCCTGAAGGGCAGAACCCCCTTGTGGCAAGGCGAGCTTTTGGAAGAAGTGACCCGACTCCAAGGATTTCGGGGTTGGAAATTAATAGGCATCGAATATTTGGGAGACGTATGGCAGGGTACGGCCCCCCGCTCCTTTGCTTATTTGCAGAAAGAGTATGATCTCCATGACTCGCAGCAATACCACTACCTCCGCCTCACCCACGCCCTGCGCACCCATATACGAAGTGGCACGTCCCTCCCGGAGTATTCACCCATGGAGGATAGGTTGCTCCTGGATCCCATCTTGGAGAAACCCACATCCACTATATATCGCAAACTCATAAATAACAAACCTGACCCGTTGGTTTCGCTGCGGGAGCGATGGGCGAGGGACGTGGGCGTTATGGAGGACGATGAGTGGCAGGACGCCTTGCAAGCCCGCGGGAGATAGCAATTCGCGCCAGGTTCCGTTTAGTGCAGTTAAAAATTTTACATCGCGTATACTATCCTCGCACACATTTGTATACCTGGGGCAGGAGTCAGTCGGCCCTATGTGTACGGGGATGCAGGGGGGACGGCTCTTTCTATCATATACTATGGGAGTGCCCGGAGATAGTGCCTTTCTGGACTAGGGTTACAGACACAATGGCAGCGGTGGTGGGCTCACCGGTCCCGCGGGAGCCCAGATGGTTATTATTAATGATCAGGGGGGCAACTGACTGGTCCAGACACAATGAGATCTGGCTGGCACTGGCAGCCGGGGTTGCAAAAAGGAATATCGCCAGCGGCTGGGGGGCGCAGGCCCCTCCGCAATGGGATCAGTGGCTGCGGGACCTTGATTGGTGTCAGAGAGCTGAGGAGACCATTTATAAGAGTAGAGGCTGCCTTACGAAATGGAAAAAGGTCTGGGGGCCTTGGCGGCAATACAGGGCGCGGGGGGTGGGTCAGGATTGGGTTGAGCCATGTGAGGGCCCTGCTTGTGTCTATGCTCGCTGTACATAACACTGTGAAATGTGTCTACATGATACTATGGAATGTCTTTATCACATGCTCTACGAACAATGTTCTGTAATGTCTGATATATGAGCACAGTTAATAAAAAGATTTATAAAAAAAAAAAAACTTACTGCTCGAGCACCCTACATTCGAAAGGGAAAGATCTATGGCTCAATCCTTCTCAGGCAATGCGGTAAGAATCTGGAACTCGCTTCCTCCATTACTCCGAACCACCACCTCTATCCGGACTTTCAAAACAGACCTCAAATCTCATCTCTTCCAAAGACAATTCCAGAATTAATAGATCCCTTTTCATGTCCCTCAAGGCCGCTTGGCATTCACCCAAGTCCAACGTTGTAAATATGTATTCTATTCCTGTACTTTGGTGTTTTGTGTTTGCCACCTCTTATTTTATTTTACTTTTTTAACTATCCCGATTGTGTTTGTAAGGTGTAAGTATGTAAATCTCCTTATGTAACGTACTTGGTTCTATTGTAAAGTGCTCTGACACCTTTGGGTAAAGTCCGCGCTATATAGAAATGCAATAAATAAATAAACTGGGGAGCTAATGGAAGGAACCAGGCCTCTAGCCAGTGACCGTCAGCTGTACTTGGGTCAAACTCCACGGCATGGACAGGCAAAACAGGGCAGGAAGATGTGCAGACGACGTGCAGATCAATCAGAAGCACGTAAATTAGAGCGACCTTGGAATCAACCAATGGTAAGTAAAAAGTAAAGATTTATTTTTAATTACAAGAGATTTTGTAAGCACAGCGCAAGCGCTCTGCAGGCAAAACCTAAAAAGGGAAACATTCTGTTGAGCATGGGAGCAGTTGTTAATCTCATCTGAGAGAAAAACATAAAAATCACACAAAACACATACAAAGCAAAGTAATTACACATTATTCCAAATTTCCTATCGTGGTTTTAAAATGTAGACCTAACTTTAACTCTATCAGGAAGTGTTTTAAATTAAAGAAAATTAAGCACTTTGCTAGAGAGTAGCACAATAATATGCTGATTCAAGTGGACATTTGAAGGCACTGGTACAATTAAATACGCCAAGGATTGCACACACAACCCATGGATATCCTTTGTGAATCACACAACTGTGGCTGCACTACAGTTTTAGCATGCCTTTAAGAGAGGCAGAATCTCCTACTTCCTGCAGCAATCCACAGTCCTGAACCCTCTGCAGTCTCCCGTTTCCCATAGTCTTGACTCCTGTTCCTCACAGTTTTGGCCCACTGAAGCCGTCTCCGCTGTATTACTGGCCCTTACTGCCTCCCGCTCCCAGCCAACTCAGCCTTCAGCAGTCTTGCATTGCCTGTGGTTGCAGCCCTCTGCTGCTTCCCATTGTTAGCTCCCACTTCCACTGGATTCTGCACATCCTGTGTGTTCAACGGTTCTTTCTTGTCTGCTTCCTGTGTCAACAAAAAAAGGGGAGCTAAAGAGGGAAAAAGGAAAAGAATGGGGTGCCCTCCACTCACAAGACAATAACACCTATAGTACCCCTTTCTCTCAACCCCTAAACTGAAAATCATCTTGTTACAGGCTCCTAAAGGAATGTTCAAGTTGTAAAAACCTGTCAAACTCTCCCAAGGGACAATACCACTATTGTCCCTTAGGGGTTGACACAGTTCCAGGGGTCAATGTGTGTGATGTGCTAATAAGTAGGGTGTCTGATAACAGTGGAACACAACAAAATGTTGTAAAAATAGAAAGTGCCTCTAGGGAGCAACCACCGAGAGCCCAATTGGTCATCCTCAGCACTTTCCTAATGCTACAGGATGCGGTGTGGACGGCAGAGGAAGAGTCGGGAGCGGCAGATCACGACATACCCTTTTCCGCTTCCGGTTCACGACGCGCAGCAGCTGAGCAGCGGGGAGCAGCGGTACGGAGTAGCGCGGTGCACGGTGCATAGGCGTATTGACCGAGGACCGAGACCATCAACTGTCTACTCTGCACTCTGCACTGCGACCGCAACCACCGCGACCGCGCGGAGCTGCAGCCGAAGCAAAACAGGCAACAATCAGGCGGCGCACCGGAAAAAACGCAGGAGACCACCCGAAGTGCTCCCGGAAAGCACTATCTGAGGAGGTGAGGCGGGGGGGGAGGGGGCAGGGCACTGCGGCAGGGAGCTCCGTAGAGGGAGCAGGCACAACGGCGGCAGCAGCAGCAAAAGAACCAGCGATCGGGAGCTCTCTCGACCTCACACAAAGCACTCTTGGGGTTCCATCTAACCCCCACTCACCCTCCCAACCCACCTATCTTGCCCAGCACGCCCCAACTTCCTATCAGGCATCGAACCAAACAGTCATCAAGCAAGCATTACCCAAGCATTACAAGCATTACCCTCGCTAACCCTACTACCTCAAGTTAAGGTTGTGGTGGACATAAATAGCTGGGGGCTTATTGGATCGACATTGCTGCACAGGAGTGGCAGTAGCAACAGCCTGCACGATACCGGACACCAGCCGTGAGCCAAGCTACAAACTAACTTGGTCTAAATTACCTGGAGCAGCCACAAAGAAGACAAACAAGACCAGGAATTCAAAGACCAATATCAGGAACTCAAAAAACCCAATTAATGGACACATTCAGGGTATAAACAATGGCATAAACAAGGGTACACAAGTGGGACCAACAAAAGAACTAAAGAAACGAAAATCTTCAACAGAGTTAAAACAAACCAAAAAAAAAAAACCTCAGAAAGCACGGAGGGAAAACGGCATACGGAGCACAGGAAATAAGACTCAAGAGACAGATAAAACACAGACAAAACAGGAAATACAGGACATCTAGAACAAACTAAATCAAATGCAAACAATCCGGAAAATCTAAGGGAAAAGAGCACTAATAAATTTCGTGCTTATCAATCCCACCCAACCGTAGCCAACACCAGTATTGGTTAGCCTCAAGAAGCCTTAAGAAGTCTTGAGAAGTACAGGGGGGGGAAACGTTGGGGATCCCTTGACATCATAGGGATCATACGATTGCACGAAACACAGAGTTGCAGAAAGGATGAGATCAGGCAGTGTCAGACGGACTCCAAAGCAGCCTCAGAAGTCTCGGAATACCCAGAAGACGAGCAGTACAAATCAAGGAGCGAGAAAAGAAAACGCAAAACAACCTGTAACAGTAGCAGAACAGGACGCACCCCAAACAAATCCACTTATTTCACCAATTTTCACATTGTTCAGGAATTTAGAAACCAGAGGAACTAAGGGAAAAAGCTCCAGCTCCGGCTTCTTCTTTCTTAAAGACCCAGGGGCTGCTATATACTCAACACCCAGAGAAGTACCAGGTCTTCCCGCACCTCTAACTCCGCAAAGGCTGTCACATAGCGTCACAACAGAAGAAAAGCAAGGCTCTTCTATGACAAACACAACGGACCCAAACAGTGAAGCATTCAGGCAAAATCTGGGCCAGGCAGACACGGATATGATCTTCCCTAAGGTTTAAACAAGGGCGATATGCGAGGCCAACAAGACAACATCAACAGACAAGGATCTCCACCCAGAGAACTCCCCTGAGGGCCAAACAAAAAACAATATTGCTGTGCGCAATAATAAGGCTTTGGATGAGCCCCAGCCCTGCCATGGAAAAGAAGGGAGCCACGGAAGAGAAAATAGAAACGTAAAAGCTCATTCTCCAAATCAGTGTACAGGTCAAAAAACATTATTCAACTTTACTCCAAAGCATACATCATCACACAAATCTATACAAGGGTCTACAACGGTGGCTCAGATCCATCAGATAAATTCAGACGAAGCAAAATGCCTGGAAGATCCAGAAGATCTAGAAAACTCATGGCTCAGAACTTTAAGCTCCACCCCTAAAGAGGAGGCATCACAAGATAAAGACGCTAAGGAACCACCGCAAGACATAGATGCTAGAGAGGCACTAGGCCGTGACGCCGATACTTTCCTGATGCAAAACAATGGTGAATTAACTAGCTCCCGTAATAAGGAAAAAGCAACTACAGCTGCCCTAACATTGCAGAACACTAGCCAAGCAGTCACCGGAAGTCATCTACCAAACTTTGAATCAAAACCGATATCACCACAAGATAAAATACCCAGCAGCACATATAGCTATTCTGAGCTCTTCGGAACTTTACTACATACACTTCAATCCTCAATAAAGGCACTCAACTTGCAATCAGACAAGCTGGACATTCAAATTGATTTAATGAATATTACATCACTACACATTGCAGGGATAAATACCAAGTTGGATAATCTCAACAATCTAATAACAAGAGCACAATCCAAATACTCATTAGAACCAAGTCCCTGTGCTTGTGGTCCAATCATCGACAAACTGAGTCTTTTACCAACTCTCCTAGAACAAATCATAGCTCTCAGACAGCGAA
Source organism: Calotriton arnoldi (assembly GCA_963921515.1). Taxonomy (NCBI): domain Eukaryota; kingdom Metazoa; phylum Chordata; class Amphibia; order Caudata; family Salamandridae; genus Calotriton; species Calotriton arnoldi. The sequence goes on from CAWUFW010000673.1 coordinate 1,458,416, forward strand.
ATACAACGTATATCAAGCACCCGGGTGCTGACGACAAAACACAAATAGTAACTCCTAAGCAGGAGGACAATGAGGCACAAACAGCAACTCCTAGGAAGGCGGAAAAGAAAGAGGACGATAAGGAAGTGAAAACACCAGCAGATTCTCAAAGACCTACGGGAAGGAAGGCAGCACCCATAACGATTAAGCTTGGAAATACAGCAACATCAAATATGGAAGAACATATCTTAATTAAGCAAACAAAAAGACAAAAAAAACGTGAAAGGAAAGCCAGAAACAAATTAACAATTGGAAACAACAAATCAGGAATTAAAATGTACCCAATATTTAGCTCAACTAGAGACACACAAGGCAAACCTAACCTCACCAGAACATCGGTGGGAACGACGGACACCTCAAGTGGTAAGCATATAGACAGGTACATGGAGACGGACACTCGGGAAGACGTGGACCAACACGAATTGAGAGACACTCACATCCATAGTGTGGTTGAGCTCGGACCCGGTGGAAAAACAGCAATTCTCACCAGGGGGGTGGGGGGGGGTTTACGATCCAGGCCCAAGAAAAGGAACAACAAAAAACCTACAAAGCAGTGACTCAACTCAGAGGGGCTTTGACTTTTGTACAAGAAAAGTGGAAACGAAAAAGCCACAAACTAGTGACCAAATCGAAGAGACACTGGAACTGGGAAAAAAGCAACAGGATAGAAACCCTGTGCAACCTGCTAATTTGACATCGCAAACCTTTGTAACCAGTATTACCAATCTGAAGCTTAAAGATCAAATAGGAGGAACCTCAAATAAGAGAGAAGGGTCTAAATCACTGCTCCCCACGGATGCCACAATTAAGGAGTGGACCAAGCAAATACCTTCGAAAAAAGCACGAGGTAGGATTGAAGTCAATGAGGTAGAGATCAAGGACTACGCAGAGACATCCTTCCAAGATAAGGATCACAAGATGATACCAACATTGGCGTTCAAGACATCATCCCCCAGACCCAAAGAAAGGGGTATCATGCAGCATGAAAACTGAGATTTCACATACAAAATAACGAAAATACAAACTTAACAGAATGTGGTCTAGGGAATAAACGGAGGACTATCATTCGAGAAATCCAGTCAGGAATCCTTGAACAGGAAATAACTACAAGACAGACTGAGACAAATCAGAATAACCTGCCATTGACAGCAACTTTAGCACAAAACTGCCCTAGGGGCAGTACGCACCATAATGGAAACCACAGACTGCAAAAGTCACCGTAGCGGGGAAAAATAAAGAAGACGAAATTAACACAAACATCCAGCAGTATGGACTACCATTGCAACAAATATTATTTACACCAGAAATCGAGTCCCTGGGGCGGCACGATATTCTGAACAGGGGCAACATATTAAAATTACTAACCAACATCCCAGCGCTAAAACATCTAAAGTCAACCCACCTGTTAGCTGTGGAATTTCGCCAGAAGGAAAAAGAAAACCTCTACGAACAAACACTCACCACATGGCAAACAGTGGAAGTTGCCCAGCTCATTATGAGCCAAAATCAACAATTTGACACATGGGGCATAAAACTCTGTGAACCTGCCACACCACGTTACCCCGGCCCGCTTGCCGAAAATTCCACCCAGAAGGCAAATGTAGGGCCAGGACAAATAAAAGAAAAACCGCAGTTCTACTCAGTCCTTCAGAAAGCTAAAGGGAGGAGCCCATCCATTTCATGGTGCAACGGGGCTCCCACGGACAAAAAGACAAACCTAGAACCCGATATTGTTCAATGGAACTGGCTCACAGGAGCCCTGAATAAAGAGAAAAACAACTGACCAGCGCGCAAACAGGCGGAGAACTCCAGAAACGGGAATCTACACCTTCTCTCGTGGAATATAGCTGGAGCAAGAAAATGGCTAGAAGAAGGCAGCCCCCCCCTCAAGTTTTGGCAACATGCGACATAATTGCCCTTCAGGAAACGTGGTCTCTAGAAGAGTTGCCTCTTAAAGGTTTTACACATTTCTACACACCAGCCAAGAAACAAAAGAGACACGGTCGTCCAAAAGGCGGCCTAGCAGTCTACGTGTCCACAGCCATTAATATCTTATCAGAGCAGACAGCCCCCTCTGGACCAAACGTGCAATTAATAAAATTTTCGCAATTGGCGAAAGAGAAACCAAGAACTGTACTATTAACACCTATACACACCCAACGGCGCAAAAGAAAAAAGCACACATTGCGTTGCTAACAGCCATAATCTCCAACACAAGAGGCGCGAATCCCTCCTGGGACATAGTTGTAACAGGGGACTTTAATTCAAACTTAATCTTCACCCCAGAAGAGGATGAGAAACTAGCGGCAGATAACAAATGTTGGAACGTACAACCTCAATTTCAAATTAAGACGCCCCGCCCTGATCTCGTAGGGCAACGCTTGGTGAAAACGCTCGAATACCTGGGCTTGAAAGTCATAAATGGCAGAACACCGGAAGACACCCCGCCAAAACATACTTTTTTTGGAGGGAAGTCGCGATCAAGGCTCGACTACACAGTATTTTCATTATCACTAATGCCTTTTCTTTCTCGATTTTTTATTGAATTTACCACAAGGAGCGACCACGCGTACCAACAGACTTACTTTAATCTAATTTTACCAAAACACCAGACCAATCAGGCAACTGAGGAATGTATTCACTCAACAGACCTGAAACGGCTGAAATGGACAAAGGAGAAAATTGAGGAGCTCCAAATCAAATTACAAAGTCTCAAAATAGAAAATGAAAACGTTGGTCTAACGAAGATACAAGACTGGGAAAATTTCACTGAGAAACTAACAACTCTAATGACTGATAAACCGAAACAGACGCCAAGAAACAAAAACAACACACCACCAGCAAGAGAGGTCCTCATACTGAAACGAGAACTAAAAAAAGCCGTCAGGAGACTTAAAAGAACAGAACAGGACCACACAGGCTGGGAGTCTGTACGCAACTTAAGGAAACTATACAAAAAACAGTTATGGGATCATAAAAGAAGATGTGAGGACAACTTTTGGGTAAAATTATTATACAACGCAAAAAAAACGAATTCCAGTACATTCTGGGAAACAATAAACAATCTGAGTCAGCCCGTGAACTCTCTATCTTCAAATGTACAAGAACATGATTGGGCAATGTTTCTAACAAAAAGATTTACAGTAACTGCTATCCTGGAACTCCCAGTTGAAAAGGAAGACGAGTGTGTAAAACATCAGGACCAAGAAGAACTAAAGGAAAATAATGTTGCCTCCAGACATGGAAAAGACAGCACTATGCATCCACACGCAACTATAGAACTGCCAGCAGACGAAATGCAATGGTATGGCGCCGAGACCGGTGCTCGACTTCTAATGGCAAGATCAGACATGCCTGCTTATGCAGCGGACGACGTAAACAGAATAATACTGAAAGGCCGAGGAAACGGGGCACCAGGTCCGAACGGCATCCCTCAAGCAGTCTTCAAACACTCCCCATCCTTCTGGAGTAGGAGACTAGCGAATCTGTTCATAGAAGCAGAGATTTAAACCAAATTCCATCAAGCTGGCAAGGTTCAATAATCTCACCAATCTATAAAGGAGGGGACAGAACTTGTCTGGCAAATTATAGATTAATCGCTTTACTGGACGTAGAAGCAAAGTACTATGCCTCCCTGATCCTGGAAGACCTGACTATCTGGTCAAACACGCTCAACCTGATCCCCATCAACCAGACGGGCTTCAGAAAAGGAATCGGTACAATTACAAATATTCTAACACTTTCCTTAATTGCTGACAAGTATAAACGGAGAAAACAACAACTGCACCTTTGCTTCATAGACCTCAAGGCTGCATTTGACAGTGTGGATCGTCATCTCCTATGGGGAAAGCTGACAGCATGGAAAATTCCTGAGAGAATTTTCAGAGGAATTCTGCTTCTTTATTCCAACACCTGGATGAGAGCAAAGCTGGGAGATGGCTCAAGACTAACAAGAAAGGTGATCACCACCAAAGGTCTAAAACAAGGATGCGTGCTGGCTCCGCACCTTTTTAATCTTTTCATGGCGGACATGGCACACCAGCTTGACGAAATCAATTCCCATCCACCCCAACTGGGAACGCTATCTCTATCACATCTCTCATACGCAGATGATGTTGTCCTGATGAGCCTGACCAAGATCGGTCTCCGCAGGTCACTCACAGGCATGTTGGATTACATAACAACTAACAAGCTTGAAATTAATACATCTAAAAGCAAGACAATGCTAATCAGTAATCATCCAGTGGCCAAGCAGAACATACAACTTGAGGGTAACCTGCTAGAGGAAGTATCTAACTACAAATACCTGGGGTTTTATATGGACAATAGGCAGAACCATAGAGAGCAGAAAGCTATGCTACAGAGAACAAATGCACTGACGTTTGCCTTCAGGACCCTAGCAAAAAAACTGAAGGGGCCATCGTATAAACCCTTGCTTGCAGTGATAACGGCTAAAATGCTTCCAACACTAACATACGCCAGTATTGTGCTACACTGTAAAGATTCTGAATTATTGAACAAATTATTAGTCTCAACATATAAAAAGGTTTTTCAGATACATCAGTCCGCATCCCCAGCGCAGGTCAGACTCGAATTTGGTTTAATAAATGAAACACTGGGGAGGATGTATGCAACTATTAAGTTATGGTACCGATTGAAACAAAACAAAGCAGACTCCGTGTTGAACAAAGCCCTGTGGGTCGAATTAGAAAATGAAAAAAAATCACCTTATAATCAATATCTCCAAAAAGCATTTCTAACAACCAGCACAGGTGAGCTTTGGAACACCAAGCTGCCCTATCCATCCTTCAAACAAGCTATAAATAAATCAGCAAAATTTCACTCCTTGTTAATTGACAAAAACATCTTTAGCAAGAGAACACATGCATGGATGGTGATCAATAGCTATATTATTCTTGCGCCGGCACAATACTTAAGTATTACATTCTCGATCCATCGAAAACAACGCCTGATGACCCTTCGCTTCGGCAAGTTACCTTCCATTGCAGATCAGCCAACCTGGATCCATATAGGACCGACAGAATGCCGGCTCTGCGGCAGCAACAAAGAGGACGTCATCCACCTAATCTGCATATGTCCCAAACTTTGCACAGCACGAGTCACTTTACTAAGGAATGGGCTGAATACTAGAAGAATAAGGACATGCAGATCGGCTATAATAGCAGGTCTGGATCCAACTGACACTCTAATGAACTGTCAATTGATAAAGTTTCTTAATTCTCACGAACGGGCTTTGAAAACAGAACAGTTAGCTATCGCTCAGATATGATTAAAAAAAAAAAAACTTTGTGTTCCACGAAACTCAAATGAGGCTATCTGACATCTTAGAATTTAGTTTGGAAGGTAACTCTTTGATTGTATAGAGGATCAATAATCAACGAACACGCAGAATGCACTTATTGAAAGCTACGTACTCTTGTATACTTTTGTATATTTATAACTGAGAATGTAAAGTATTTTCAGGTTTTAAGGGAAAATGACACATTTTATCGTTGTTTATATATAAGTGACAAAGTTGTTACGGTTTTAATTAACTAAGACAAACATTTATTTACCATTTACCATTAATGCTACAGGAGATCCTATCTGGCTTAAATATGCCTGTGGCAGACAAGTGTAGAATGAGTTACATAGGATAGACTTCTATGCTATCCTCCTGCTGCTATGTGCGATAGGGTACCTTCTTACACATAGCGACAGGAGGGTAGCATAGAAGTCTAACCTATAAAGGGCACCCTATCACACGTCTAGAAGACTAGCTTGTATAGCTCATTCTACATGTATCTATCACAGGCATATTTAGGCCAGGTAGAATCTCCTGTCGCATTAGGAAAATGCCAATGATGACAAACTGGGCCAGTTGGGAGCACAATCCAACAGGCTCTTGGCGGCTGCTCCGGTGAGGCACTTTCCATTTTTACAACATTTTGTTGTGTTCCCCTCTTATCAGACACCATACTTAATAGCACATCCCACACATTGACCCCTAGCCGTATTGTTCTGTAGGAGAGTGGGATAGGCTCTTACAGGTGGAAAGTTCCTTTAGGCGCCTATAACAAGCTGTCTTTCAGTTCAGGGGTTGAGAGAGCGGGGTAGTATAGGTGTTACTGTCCCACTTCATGACACCAGAGCATATTCAGCATTCTCTCATGTCTCCCACTGCCCACAAACAGAGAACGTATCCCTGGAGCACCCCACCAGCAGCACTATCCTCAGTTCATGTTTACATTTATGTTGCATATATGGGTCAGCATTTGTCAGCATGTGTGTTTATCGTGGCTTTCATAAAGATTTACCTCGACGCATTCACCATGGGGCCAATTGGTAAATGAGTACTTTCCTTCCAACATAGCTTCCACCGCCACACCATGTAATGATCAGTGGCAATTTAAGATGAAGGAGTTTCCCTTTCTAGGTCACCTAAGGCCAGCTTGGGCTCCCCCACATAACAGGCTCCCCCGAGTTCCCCTTCGTTTTGAAACTTTTGTTTGGACATTTTTGATGTTAGCTGCTGCTTGAGCTTTTTATTGACCATGGCACTTTCCAAAGTACTCCGGTGCTCTGGCCTTTGAAGTGCTATTAGCCAGGCCCTACGTCTTCACTCCACTCTGTACCCTGCGTTTTAATGAGGAAATAATTGTGGTTCAAGGAAACGGCCAACTGTATGTCTGCCTTCACACATCGGAGAGAAGAGACACAGGTATCATCTGACATTGACAGCCGTGCACGCAAACGTACCAGGCATTTGTTTACACCAGATATGCAAATTATATTGTTACAGTTGAAAAATGCCCACATAGCAACGTTTAACTCAGAATCGAGTTCTGTGATTACAGACCAACATGTCTCAATGCCTATAAATTAATCATATTAAGTGCATTCCTGCTTTAAAACTGACAATTAAAAAATAACACTGCTAAGAACGAATGCTGCTGATACACAGATGTCTGCACCTACAGGGTTTCACCTTGCTTCTATTTTTGTAATATGTTTTAGTGCTCCCACTGCAGAAGAGTCATAGAAGATCTCTCATGCATAAACATTGTCAAGCCCAGATAAGACATAAAACAAGGAGAGCTGTGAAGCTAATCCATCCACAAAAACACAAAGATAATCTAATGCAAGCAATCAAGCATACCTAACAGACCTAGAAGACAGCCGTCTACGTTATGACGGATGCTTTGAGGAACAATTGCCTCAGAGCACGCAGCCACGCTGAGCAGAGTCAGCACGTGCAAGGGCAGGGTACGCTCAATGTCAGATAGCACCTGCACAGATAGAGTTACAAGCAAAGGCGGGACATAAAGACACATCAGCCCTCCCATTCTTGTTAGGAATATTCCTCAGGCTAATGCACCAGCAACGTCTCCTGAGGTGTGTTATTTGATTTCTGTCCTCAGCTGCTTATTTTCATGTGCCTGTTTTACATTCTATTTTGAATTAGTACAGATGTGTGAATTCCAGACGCAGCATCAGGAAAGGGTCTGCATGATGCAGCTCAACCATGGATGCGCCAAAACTGGCTCTGCGTAAGTAGGCAAAGACTGAAATCATGGGTATTTCCTGGAGGGGAACAAGGCGGCCGCCAGCTAAGCGGCCGCGGGCTCTCGGCTATCGGGTCTCGCTCAAGTTTGTAAGAGCTCCCCCTCAGTCTCCCTTCTCATGCGCATTTAAAACTTGAAGATTTCTTACCTGCCTGGTGTCTTTAGACACACTTTGTATAAAGTGAAGGGTGGTCCCGGAACCGCGCAAGGTGCCTGACGCTTCCGGAGCCCCGCGGTGGGAGGGCGCGGCTCGTGAGTTGCGTCGCTGCCGCGCGGCTGTTTCCCTCACCCGAGTTGGAGGTGGCAGAGTCAGCACCGGACGAGGTGCGCCGGAGCTGGATCCTGGGTCGTTTTCCTCGGTGTGGCTGCCTGTTGCTGAGCGGGGAAGAGTGGAAACAAGCTTCAGAACTCAATACGCTGGAGGTGGTAAGACCGTTCCAGAGGCAGACGGAGCCACAGGGGTCCTGGCCTCAGTTAATGGTGCTCTTCTTTCTGCACAGACTGCTCCCGCAGTTTCCCTCAATGTGGTAGGCAACAGGTCTCCAGGGAAAGGGTTAGAAGGAGGGGAGGTCTTTCACCCTATGGAACTTGCAAGGTAGATCTTCCATGCCCGCAGGAAAAATTTGTAGATACACGCTTCGCACTAGGGGTGCGCTACCCAAATTGGTGGCTCCAGTGCCCCCTCCTCCCGCGAGCGACCCCGGAAGTACGAACAAGGGTCAGTCTAAGTCGCCTGAGAGTTCTAAAAAAGACAAAGGGTTGGGAGGGAAGGAAGAGAGGATAACGTCCCCTGTAACCACTAAAAGTCCTAGGAGCAGGGGCAGAGGGAAGAAGGCTATACAATCAAAAATAAGGATTATGCCTTTGCTAAAGCACAAGTTACTAACTTGTGTAACGATATATCTGTAAGAGACAGTAGTTAGTGACAGATTCCTTACCTTAGAATATCCCCAGGCGTCAGGCTGGATCCGGAAAGTTTTTGCGTAGCAGTACCCTTGCGCGTCGGTAGGCGGCGTCGTGCGGCTCCGCGTCCGTCGTCGGCGTCGTGATCGCCGGGATGACGTCGCGGGCAGTACTTAGGCGCCGCCCCTGCGCGCTGACGTCAGTTCTGTACACGACTTTCCGCGCCAGGAACGCAGAGCCATGCAAGAAGCTGACATAGGTGTCTGAAAAATACTAGGGCCCTGAAAGGGATGTCCTTAACCCTAGAAATCAGTTCGCAGAACGGGGAGGATGGGTGGGCGGTGAGGAATCTGTCACTAACTACTGTCTCTTACAGATATATCGTTACACAAGTTAGTAACTTGTGCATCTGAAAGAGACACGTTAGTGACAGATTCCTTACCTTAGAATAGATACCCCAGCAATACCAACCCCGGTGGTGGGTCTGCGAACAAAGATCAGACAAGGAAGTCCTGGAGGACAGAACGGCCAAAGAAGCCGTCCCTCCGGACCTGACTGTCAAGGCAGTAATGCTTTGTAAACGTGTGCAGCGAGGCCCACGTAGCTGCCTGACAGATAACCGGCAGCGGAACACCGCGGCCCAAGGCCGTGGTAGCAGCCGTTGCCCTGGTGGAATGGGCACGCAGCCCAACAGGAGGCTCCTTCTTAGCCAAAGAATAGCAGGTCTTGATGCACAAGGTAACCCAGCGGGAGATGGTCCTCTTGTGCACCGCCCGACCTTTTTGGCGCCCACGTAGCCAACAAAGAGCTGGTCATCCACCCAGAAGTGTTTTGTGCGGTCGATATAGAAGGAGTGCGCACGTTTTGGGTCCAGACGGTGGAGCCTCTCTTCCTCTCTGGAAGGATGCGGAGGCGGAAAGAAGGTGGGCAAAGTGATGGTCTGCCCAATGTGGAAAGCAATAACCACCTTTGGCAAGAAGGACGGACGCGTCCGAAGAACAACCTTGTCTGGATGAACAGACAGAAAGGGAGGTTTGCAAGATAGAGCCTGGAGCTCACTCACCCGCCGAGCGGAGGTGATGGCCACCAGAAAGGCTGTCTTCAGAGTCAGAAGACGAAGAGGACAGTTATGCAGAGGCTCAAAGGGAGCGCACATTAAAAGGTAAGAACCAAGTTCAAGTCCCACTGAGGCATCACAAACGGAACAGGAGGGAAGAGGTGAGTAATGCCTTTTAAGAACCTGTTAACAACAGGGGACTTGAAAAGGGAGGGCTGATCAGGGAGCCTGAGGAAGGCCGAGATAGCACAAAGATAACCCTTGATGGTACCCAGGGCAGAACCCTGTTGGGCCAGAGAGAGAAGGAACAGAAGGACCTCAGAAAGAGGGGCAGAGAGGGGATTCACAGCCTTTGCTGTGCACCATGCCACAAATTTGTTCCACCTGCAGGCGTATACCACCTTAGTGGAGGGACGCCTGGCTGCCAGAATCACATCACAAACTTCGGGAGGCAAGTCGAAAGGAATCAACTGCCGCCGCTCAATCTCCACGCAAGCAGGTGTAGACTGGACAGGTTCGGGTGGAGGACCGTCCCCTGCTGCTGCGACAGAAGATCCTCCCGAAGAGGCAGACGGATCGGGGGATCTACGCTCATATTGAGTAGCTCGGGATACCAAACTCTTCGAGCCCAGTCCGGAGCCACAAGAATGACTTGGGCCCGGTCGTGCCGAATCTTCTTCAACACTCTGGGTAGAAGTGGTATAGGCGGAAAGGCGTACAACAGACCGCAACTCCACTCGCGACGAAAAGCGTCGCCGAGCGAGTGCCGCCTTGGAAATTCCAACGCGCAGAACTGATGACATTGCGCGTTCTCTTCGGTGGTGAATAGATCTAACCAAGGCTCTCCCCATTGTAGAAAGAGTCCTTGCGCCACTTCCGAGTGAAGACGCCATTCGTGATCCATCATGCACCTGCGGCTGAGTTCGTCCGCCCTGGCGTTCAGGGAACCTGCCAGGTGTTGAACCATCAGGAACATGCCCTGATGTTCCAGCCATGTCCAGAGGCGCAGAGCCTCCTGACAAAGGGTCCAAGACCCCACCCCGCCCTGTTTGTTGCAGTACCACATGGCGGTGGTGTTGTCTGTGAACACCTGCACTACCTTCCCTTTGACAGAGGGAAGGAATGCCTTGAGTGCAAGTCGGATCGCCCGGAGCTCCAGAAGGTTGATATGGAGCCGGGACTCCGCCGGAGACCAGAGGCCTCTGATCTCCGCCTCTCCCATGTGACCGCCCCATCCCAGAAGGGACGCGTCCGTCACAACTGTATGCTCTGGCTGGGGAAGGGAGAGGGATCTGCCCATGACCCATTGCCGGTTCGAGAGCCACCACTGCAACTGTCTTGCAGTCCCCTCCGAGATCTGGACGTGATCGGACAGGTTGCCCTGGTGCTGCGCCCACTGGAACTTCAGGTCCCACTGCAGAGCCCGCATATGCCATCTGGCATGATTGACCAGCAGGATGCAGGAGGCCATGAGGCCCAGCAGCCTCAGGGTCATCCGTACCGAAACCCAGGATAAAGGCCGAAAGATCGGAATCATAGCCTGAATATCCCGGACTCGCCGTTCGGGAGGATAGGCCCGAAACTGCGTCGTGTCCAGAACTGCTGCGATGAAAAGGAGCTGTGGAGAAGGAATCAGATGCGACTTCGGCACATTGATGGAGAACCCCAGCGAGTGCAGGAGTTCGGCCGTAGTCTGGAGGTGGGAGACGACTGCCTGGGACGAGCCCGCCTTCAGCAGCCAGTCGTCGAGGTAGGGGAAGACTGAAACCCCTGCCCGGCGCAGATGAGCTGCGACCACCGCCACCGAGGGGCACTGGTAAGGCCAAAGGGGAGCACGGTGAACTGAAAATGCTCGGGGCCTACCGTGAACCGAAGGTAACGCCGGTGGGCCGGCAGGACGGGGATGTGGAAATACGCGTCCTGCAAGTCCAACGCTACCAACCAGTCTCCAGGGTCGAGGGCAGTCAAGACCTGAGCTAGGGTGAGCATCTTGAACTTCTCCTTCCGGAGGAAGCGATTGACGTTCCGGAGGCCCAAGATAGGACGCATGTCCTCCTTGTCCTTTTTGGGCACCAGAAAGTAGTGGGAGTAGCAACCACGCCCTACTTCTGGGGTCGGAACATGCTCGATGGCCCTCTTGGTCAAGAGGGCCGTGACTTCCTTCTGTAGAAGCACCAAGTGATCCCCTGACATGCGGTGGAATTGAGGTGGCATGGCTGGGGGGTGGTCTCGAAGGGGAGGGAGTAGCCCCTTCGGACAATGTCCAAGACCCACCTGTCCGAGGTGATGGTGCGCCAGTGGGGAAGGTGATGGCGGACCCTGCCCCCTACTGGCGTGCCGTGCACCTGAAAGGAGGGACTAGGAGGGCTTGGAGGCCGCGGGACGGGTTGGAGGTGGTGGCCTGACCCGCACGCTGGTTGCCCGATCCGCCACGGCGGAATCCACGTCCTCGGCCACGCGAAGACGCCTGCTGCGCGGGCCGGTGGCTGGGCTGCTGACGTGAAGGGGCGCCCCTACCGTGGCCACGATAGGGGCGAAAAGCAGAAGTCAGCGGAGGGCGTGTAGCAGAAAGGCCCAGAGACTTGGCAGTAGCCCGTGAGTCCTTAAAGCGCTCCAACGCATGGTCTGCTTTGGACCCAAAAAGACCGACTCCATCAAAGGGCATGTCCATGAGAGTATTCTGGACATCCCCTGAAAAACCAGTGGTTCTCAGCCAGGTGTGGCGTCGGAGCGCCACCGTCGTTGCAATAGACCTGCCCAGCGAGTCGGCGGTGTCAAGGCCACAACGTATAGTGTATTTAGCCGCATCCCTTCCTTCCGCAATGGCGCGGGAAAGCAGTGCCTGGACCTCCTCAGGACACTGGGGCAAAACATCCGCCACCGAATCCCACAGGGAGTGGGTATATCGGCCCAAAAGACAAGCGGTGTTAACGGACCGCAAGCCAGCACTGGAGGAAGAAAAACCTTTCTTCCCAAACTGATCAAGGCGTTTGGATTCCCTATCCGGAGGAGCGGTAGGGAAGGCGGTTTGGGAAGCGGAGGCTTGGACAACCAAGCTCTCAGGAGTGGGGTGGACAGAGAGAAACAGGGGGTCGCCCGGAGCTGGGCGATGGCGTCGTGACACGTTCCGATCCACAGGAGCCCCTGTGTTGGGCTTGGACCAGGCGCCCAAAAGAACGTCAGTGAGGCGTCGTTAAACGGCAGCACAGTCTCCGCAGAGGAGGCTGCCGGCTGAAGCACCTCTGTCAAGATGTTAGGCTTGACCTTCAAAGTAGGGAGTTGGAGACGTAAGGCCCCAGCCGCCCTACGCAACACCGTACCAAAATTTGCTCCATCCTCCGTAGCCACGGGAGAAGACAGCATGCCAGTGTCAGGGGAAGTATCCAGACCACTGGCCTCCCCTAGACTCTCTGTCCAGTCCTCATCATACTGACAGTGTCGTGTCAGAGGGTCATCAGACCCCTCCCAGTCCAACTGGCCCTCCTCTGGTTCAAAATAAGGAGGAGGAGGGACAGTTGGGACCCAAGGTCCCATCGGCGCCGGAGCCGGCGTCGAGCGACGTCGTTCCGGGTCCATGTCCGGAGCCGGAAGGAACTGGGGGACGACGCCGCCCGGAGCCCAGGGCGGCGTCGAGAACGGCACCGGAGAGATCGGCGCCGGCGGAGGTGTCGTTAGGTCAACCGGCGTCGATGGGGGTTGTGGAGCCGGGATCGAGGCCGGGGCCGAAGCCGGAGCCGGGACCGAGGCTGGAGGCACGGGCGACGCCGGGGCCGGAGCCGCCGGCGACGCCGGAGCAACCCCATCAGGGCCCGCGGGGCCCGAAGGCGCACCGGAGGGGCCTGAAGGCCCGAAGAGGCGGGCCATGGCCGTCAGGAATTCCTGCACTTTGGCCGGATCCGCCCCCGAACCCGGGAAGGGCGGGTATGGCGGGGGCGACTCCACAGGCATGTCCGGGGCCGCGGGGACGGTGCCGGGAGGGGCCTCAGCCGAGTCGCGAGACCGGCGAGGCGAAGTCCTAGAGCGATGATGCTTCTTGGACTTCTTGTGTTTCGACTTACCGGACGAAGAAGACTTCGACGCCGACGACCGGTGTGGACTCCGCGATCGACCCCTGGACCTCTCACGCGACCGGGGCCTCCGTGGAGCCGAATGCCGGGCCTCGAGGAGCTTTCGAGACCGCTCTCGCAAAGCTTTCGGGTTGAGGGCCTGGCATTCGGGACAAGACTCCGTGTCGTGGCCTCGGCCGAGGCAGAAGAGACACTCCCAATGCGGGTCGGTGACGGACATCATCCGCGCACAGGCGCCGCATCGCTTGAAGCCGGGCATCCCTACGACACCTTGAAAGATGAAAAACAGTGAAAAATTCACCAAAAAGTATGGTCAAAAAATGACCAGGGCACTGCTCTTCCCGGATCTGCGCTTGCTGGCGCGGAAAAAGAAGAACTGACGTCAGCGCACAGGGGCGGCGCCTAAGTACTGCCCGCGACGTCATCCCGGCGATCACGACGCCGACGACGGACGCGGAGCCGCACGACGCCGCCTACCGACGCGCAAGGGTACTGCTACGCAAAAACTTTCCGGATCCAGCCTGACGCCTGGGGATATTCTAAGGTAAGGAATCTGTCACTAACGTGTCTCTTTCAGATATCTTATTACAAGGTTCTTGCTGCACCAGCCTCCACCCTCTCTCAAGAAGGCAGCTCCAGCAAAATAAGCTCTACCGGGATGGAGGGGAACATAAGTCAGCCCCAGGAGGGTATTCGATCCCCTTCCTCCCCCTCCAACTTTGCTTCCTTGCCACCTTGTCCAGCTGCTCGTAGGAGCCCAAGAATAATCACGCACCCCTCTATAACCACTCTTAATAGGTTTACTGTGTTGGAGCCACGAGGGGAGGATGACCAGGGCAAGCAAGAGATACCTCCACAGTCCGATTCAGGCATTAGTCAAGCACCTCAAACGGCCTCAGAGACCTTGGCTGACATTCTTCTAGCTCTTAAGAATGAGATGAAAAATAGGTTCACTGTCTCTGAACAATCATTTGGCGATTCAGGCCTCTTGTGCAGTTTTAGCACAGAAGCTGGAAGAAGTATCTCTAAGAACTGACACCTTGGAAAAGGAAATACCTAAGATAAAGCAGGCACTAGACTCATCTTCAGTAGAGATGAGTCGATTAGTAAGGCAAAACAAAGAAATGAGGGACGACTTAGAACGGCTTGAGAGTCACTCAAGAAGGAACAACCTAAGATTAATCAATGTCCCCGAAGCCTCTGAAGGTTCAGATATCAAGGCCTTTGTGATTTCGCTTTTGAGAGAAACGGCCCTAAAGAATCGATTGGATATAGATCTCTCCTCGGAGATTCAGCGGGTTCATCGAGACCCCTATAAGAGGAATCCTGCAAGACAGAAGCCAAGGAAAATCCTAATTAACTTCCTCACATACACTACGAAGGAGGCAATCTTGTCCATAGCGCTAAAGGAAGGCTCCCTATCGACTGGATCCTTCTCCTTCTCAATAAGATCAGACGTGTGTCATACTACCGCCCAGAAACAGTGGGAAACGGGGAAGCGGATGGAGAAACTGAACAAACTGGGGGCTAAGGCACAGCTAAAATTTCCGGCCTCGCTTCGCACAATGTGGAATAACCATATGTATGTGCATCGCTCAGTGGAGGAGGCGGATAATTTGAATGCAGAAATTAAGAAGGGGGCAGGTTCATAAGGGAGAGGGGAGGAAAATGAGGGAGAATCCTTTTCATTATTCCCGATGACTGAGGCCCATTAGGCTTTATGCCTAATATAGTAGGGGGGGTTCCCAAGAGGGGAGGGGGGGACCGGGCACGGGGGGGGGGGGACCGGGCACGGGGGTAGGGTGGGGGGATGGGTGTTGGGGGAGCACGAGGTGGGGGGCTGTGGGAGAAAATAAAAAAAAACATTCCTCTATCATGTCAGAAAGCTTTCTGTTCTGTTATAATACTAGTATTAGTTTTAGTTAGGACAGTATTTAGATCAAAGATCTTCGACAATGGGAGTTAACGAGTTAGTATTCCTCTTGTGGAATGTTAATGGTCTCAGATGTAAGCGCAGACAGAGATTAGTTATGAAATACCTAGAGCAGAGTAAGGAGCAAATATGTCTGATCAAGGAAAACCATTTGGATATCTCGGAGAGTCGAGTTATTTTTCCTCGGTACCCTTGGATAGAGTCCTTTTTTGCCTCAGAGCAGACGGCCCACTGTAAGGGTGTTGCTATATTGATTAAAAGAGGGGCAGGCTGTGTTATAAAATCCGTTAAAACTGATAAAAGTGGCTACCTGGTAAATAAAGATAAAACAGAGACGATGACATGGAACAGGCCTATTCTAGAGCATCTTAAACATCTAAATAAAGCAGAAATTAGGTACTTAGGAATCCGGGTCACGAAGGAGGTTGAATAAATGGCTCTTATAAACTTCAATCGACAAATGCAGGAGTCAAAGAAATTATTACAAAGTTGGGCCCGCTTCCAATCTCGATCTTAGGGAGGGCCAACTTAGTCAAAATGACGATCCTACCAAAATTCACCTTCATGTTTAATTCTCTCCCACTATGTTTTAAGCAAGTCTGGTTTAAAAAATTGCAAGGACAACTCAGCAGTTTTATATGGGAGTGCAAATCAGTGAGAATAGCGTGGAAAAAACTCAGGAAAAAAAGGATGGAGGGGGGAATTGCACTCCCTGATTTCCAGCTCTATTATTGGGCCATCTTCTTAAAAAATGCCAGATGCTTGTTGATGGACATTAAAGATATGCCGCTACAGTACAGAGCCTTGGTATGGAACCTAGCAGGAGAAGCAAATCATTTTTTAAGTTTGGCCACCCGAAGTTTTTTAAAAAGATAAGATTTAGGGTCTCAATAGCAGCATGCAAAACTTGGATACAAATTAGGAGAACTTTAGGGATCCCCTACTATGGCTATTTGGCACCAATCTGGAGATCCCCAGGAACCCCTCTATGTCTAAAGGACAGTTTGGCGATCCCTTTGCTAAAGGCCGGGTTGGTGAGATGGGGCCAACTCGCTGATCAAGAGGGCTTGGCGTCTTGGTCTTCGTTATCGCAGGCTGCTAACTATAAGTTGTCCCGATTCAAATATTACCAGTTGGCAAGTTGGGCACGATTACAGCCTAATCTGGGGTTGGAATCCGAGATCGAGAAGGAGCTACAAAATACCCAGAAATATAGGAAAGAAGTATCCAAATGGTACTGGGCATTGGTACAGGGGGACAACGCTCACCTGATCCCGCCGGAAGAGATCTGGAAGCTGGACATGCCAGGCTGCGATGTTGCATATTTATGGCAAGTATCAGCTACCACATTATGGGCATCAATAAAATCTGCTGCACTCAGGAGGAACCATTTATCACATTATACAGGGTTTACTGGTCCCCCAAGAAATTGGCAAAGATGGGTGGAATTAAGAGAAGAAGCTGCCCGAAGTGCGATTTGGAGAATGCGGACGACATACATCTTTTTTCGCAATGTCCAGCTATCCAGGCCTTCTGGCAAGAGGTGGGAGAAGTCCTGAAAAAAATTCTGGGGGTCAATATTGAGGTAAGCCTATCCCTAATTATCTTTGTGCTATTAAATGTAACTGTACCTGTTTTGGGGAAAACTAAATCTTTACTTTTCATATTAATTGCTGTTGCACGCAGGGAAATATGTAAAAATTGGGTCTCTGAACAACCACTGACTTGTCAGGGGTGGCTAAGCTTTGCTAGACATGTGGCAAGGTTGGATTGTCAATCAGGTTCGGCCAAAAGAGAGATAATGTGGGACAGTTTCTTAAAGATAGATCCCCAGATCAATAGACGTGGATGGGCTGAAGCGGATAGTTGAATCTTGTTAGAAACAAAGTCCAAGGATTAAGACAAACTCAACTGGATGAGGTGTTTGGTGGGAATACCACTAAGATCTGCCTCAGGTAACAGTTGAAAAGGGCGGTTTATGGACGGCGGGAGCATGGAGGTATGTGGCGCTCAGAACTGGGAAACCAGGTTCCTCTCCCAAGCTGCGGCCAAGCCTTTGTCATATATGAGGACTAACAAAAAAAAACTGTTAAAAGTGGGAGGTGGTTAATTGCTCTTTTAGATTTTGGAGGGATGGAGTTAGCCTGTGCAACCTTTATGGTCCTAATATTGATGACTCTACTCATATATGCAATCTCCAATGGAACCTGATGGAAATTGCTGCGCCTATAATAATTGGAGGCGACTTTAATGTCTTGCTCGATCCCCTGCTTGATAGATCGAACCAGAGTAGGCACAATGGTGCCCCTCGAGTTTGTCAGGCTCTAAACAACATGACTCATGATCTGGCACTACTGGATATATGGAGGGTCAAGAGGGGTGATACCCAAGGTTTTACTTTCCAGAGTAAAAAACACGGGCATTTCTCAAGATTAGACTATCTTTTCGCGGATAGATCCATCATAGAACTCATAACTTCTAATAATATTCTCCCTAGCCATATCTCAGATCATGCCGCCATATGTCTCTCTCTTGTGGGCTATGGCCGGTCACCAAGGCCAAGATGGACTCTAAAGAGGGTGATGTTGACTGATCCAGAGATAGCGGTAGCACTTAAACAAGCATGTGTAGGCTACCTCGTGGTTAACATTGGGTCTACTTCATTAGCTGTGGTATGGGATGCCTTTAAGGCTTTTATCAGGGGCACTCTGCATAGTCTTATCTGTGCTAAAAATAAAGCGGAGCGTCTAATCCTAAAAAAGATGGAGGATAAGGTGGGCTCGCTAGAGGCAGATCTTTCCCGGATGCATTCGGGGATGTTCGAAGCAAAGACTCGGGCACAGAAACTGTTGGAAGAGGCCCGACAGGAATATAGGGTCAAGTTAGACTAGAAGTGTAAAGCACAATGGTATACAAAATCAACGCAGAAGTTCGAGTATGGCGAGAAATCAGGCGCTCTGTTGGCTTGGAAGGCTAGAGCAGATCGGGCTAGGAACTACATAAGCAAACTAGTTGTAAATCAAAACGAGGACGTCTCCAATAAAATGTAGGATATGCAAGCCTGTCTAGTCTCACTCTTTTCTGTATTATACGGGGAAGAAATTTCCCCAAACCCGGAGGCCCTTAAGGCCTGGCTAAGTGGGATTCAATCACTGAGTCTAACAACAAATAGCTGAGATATTTTGGATGCCCCGATAACGAGGGAGGAGATTCGCTCAAGTCTCAGCAAAAGTAGGAACGGTAAAGCGGCAGGCACTGATGCACTTCCTAACGAACTGTATAACCTATTGATTGAGGAGCTGGTGCCGATTTTGGAAACTTTGTTTAATTCGGTCTTTCAACTAGGGGGTCAAGTACCCAGGTCATGGAAGGAGGCAACAATTGTACTTATTTTGAAACCCTCTAAGGACCCCACGCGAGCAGATTCCTATAGGCCAATCTCCCGGCTGAATGCGGATTATAAGATCTTCATGAGTATTTTAGCAGGGAGATTGGCAAAAATTGCCCCACAGCTAATCCATCCCGATCAGAAGGGCTTCATTTCAAAGAGGTACATACAGGAGCAGACCCAGCAGCTCATTGGCACAATAGATCTTGCCATCGAACGCTCCGTGCCCTTGGCCGTGGTAGCCCTGGATGCGGCTAAAGCTTTCGACAGAGTGTGCTGGGAGTATTTGTGGGAAGTGATGAGAGCAATGGGTTTTGGGCCCATCCTTCTGTATACTTCAATAATGAGCTACGAAGGAGCCTCAGCTAGGATCCTGCTAAATGGGGTCTTGACATCTAGTTTTAATATACTGAGAGGGACAAGGCAGGGTTGCCCTCTTTCACCTCTGCTATTCGACATATACATAGAGCCACTGGCACAGGTGTTGAGATCTGATGTCTCAGTAATCCCTTTTAGATCTCAATCCTACAGCAGTAAGGTTGCACTCTATGCGGACGACCTGTTGCTCTACACGGCTGACCCAGCTACCTCTATCCCGAGAGTCGTACATCTCCTAGAGGAACATCCAAGACTGGGATGGGAAAGTTAGCCCTAACTTTAAGTATCTTGGGATCATAATTGTCGACGAGATAGACAAAATCTCACAGCTTAATTTTAGATAGGGTAGCAAGAGAAATAGACCAACTACTTGCAAGATGGAAAAATCTCCCCCTCACTATATTTGGACGGGTCAATTTAATCAAAATGGTTATACTCCCCAAACTAACCTACCTCTTTAATGCCATCCCCCTCGGCTTCCCTAAATCAGGCATCGATAAAATCCAGGGGAAGGTTGTAAGCTTTATATGGGCTTATAAGAGTGCAAGGCTGGCATGGAAAAAACTTAGACGTAGGCTTATTAAAGGGGGATTGGCTCTGCCAGATTTCAATTGGTATTGTGCGGCTTTTCAATTTAAAAACATCCGGATGCTGCTTGGGAAGGTGGATGGCTCTACCTGGGGGAGGCTCCTAGGTGAAATGGTTAGGCAATGGGGCGGTTTTGGGTTCTTGTACAAGTATGGCGCCCCCAGTTACTCAAAGAAAGTTCGATTAAAAATACTGAGATTGGCACTTTGTCTGTGGTATAAGGTCAGGAGAAGGTGGGGCCTATGCTATTATTCAGATTTAGCTCCAATCTGGGAATCTCCTGGGACCCTGCTATGCTTGAAAGATAGCCTGAGTGTACCTATTAGAAGGGCAGGTATAATAACATGTTCAGACTTGATGACATCAGAGGGCGTGTACCAATGGGAAGTCCTAAAAGCAAAGATTGGCAACAATTTCTCCAGGTTCAAGTTCATCCAACTTTCTTCTTGGTTCATAGCCGTCAAAGGGGAAGTTCGAGGCGATTGGTAACTGGAGCTCTCTCTACAAGATGCAAGTCCTAAAAACATGGAAGTCTCTAAGTGGTTTGGGAAGCTTCTGGAAGCAGATGAGAAGGAGTGTGCACCTCCTCATTCAGTTTCGAGTGGGTCCTCCTTAAATTGTGATATTAAGGCGATCTGGGACGAATCCTTGAAGGTCCTCTACAGCTTAGTGAAACCGGCCAATGTGAAGAAGAATCATTTTTTTACTATCAATCGCTTATATTGGACTCCAGCAAAAATCGCAAAGTTTGTGTCTAGCCCCCCTCCTAAGTGTCCAACATGTGGCTGTGTAAGAGCAAAGAACCTTCATACTTTCTTCGATTGTACGAAGCTGAGGGAATATTGGAGCGGAATTGAGATTGCCTTTAAAGGTATCTTTGGCAGAGAGATCAATTTGAATACAGCTCTTGTTTTGTTTGGAGGCGACGACGAAGTCTGTAAGCTGCTGAAACGTTCTCACAGAGGGCTGTTATTCTACTTGATCTTGATCGCCAGGAGAGAAATTTGCATAAAATGGAGGGATCCTTTGCCCCCGAAGGTGGAAGATTGGGTTAGGGCAGCCATAAGAGTTGCACGTCTTGACCAGGGAGCGGAGAAGGGGATTATTCCTGTCATTTGGTCCGATTTTCTGGTATGGAGCAGTTCTCTGGGTATTGACTTTCCAGTCCAATGATTACACCAAGGCACCGACAAAGGTGATGGTCTGGTAAGGCATTCAGACCAGAGCGATTGCAGTGGCCGCTGGGCGAAACAGTTTAGAGGAGCGGCTCTACAAAGTATTGCAGACGCTTTCTGGTGATATGAGGATAAAAAAATAAAAAAAGACTGAAATCATGGGACCTGTTGACTCAACATGCCTCCAGTTTGACTAGCCAGACCCCCTCCTATTTCTTTACTAAGCGCATGTCACATGAGACCTCTCCTCCCTTCTGCTTTAAAGGATAACTCCTTTACTCCAAATAATTCAATATACAAGCTTGGAAGGGCCTAGACCCATGCAAAGAGTCTCAATATTCGGCGCTGGACACCAGAACCACATCATGCCTCCAATAGAGTCCCTACTATGGCTGTCGATCAAAGACAGAACACGATTTACGACTTGGGCCTTATTTAAGAGTTTGAAGGATGCATAACATCTGCTTTAAAAAAAATTTGGATGTCCCATCAGCCAAACTTGTGGTTCACCTGCTCCATTTTGAGTCGGAGAAGCTCCATGGTTCTGACGGTGAAGAATATGCTGGCTCCACCGGCTAAAACCATTGACCGATGGTTTGACACTGAGCCGGCAGTGATTGTGCCTTAGACAGTCTGCCCTGCTTACAGTAGATGGTCCAACGTACACAGTTCTTGTTCAAGATTGTTGGAGAAAGTCTGGGAGTCCCAACAGGTCAGAACATTTAGTTTTTGTTTTTCAGTTAAAGAACACTCATGCATTGGGAGTTTGTTTTTGAAAAACAAAATACTTTGCTGGGTGGATGTATTAAACATGATGCAAGCACAGCAAAGCACCAGAGCCTTTAATGGAGCCGCAGTGACAGTGGCTCTACTGGTGGCAAAAAATCCCAGTATCCTTAGTTCATATCTCTGAGCATGGTGGTCAGTGTTCTGTCAGGTCAGCAGAGTACATCCCTATGGTGACCTGACAGACTGGTTGCCATACTTCAGTAACACTTTTTTTGGTGGATATTCTAATTGCAGATTCCTCATCTTTAGAATATTGTGAGGCGCCAGACCGGATCTGGAGAATTGTTTAGCCATGCTCACAGCAGTAGGTGGCGCTATATGGCTCGACAGGAACTTCAGACTGCCCTGGAAGTGACAGAGAAGAGCTGCATCTAAGCGCCACCCCTGCGCGAAGATGTCAGTTTCTTAATCTTTCTCCTTTCACACCCTCAGGCGCAGAGCTGCAATTAGACTAAATTGCAAATGACGGTATGCCAGTATCTAACCTGGGACCTTATTAAGATGCATAGGAGTTCATTCCACAGAACTGAGAGGTGTGAGGGAAGTGAGAAATTCCCAGTTATATAGAATAACAAACAGAAAGAGCGGTTGCAAAGTGAGTCTCCTAATTAACTTTTTGGAGTAAACTGTAGCGCACTCAAGCTTCCACTACATGTTCTTGACTGTGGCAAACTGATCTAGCCAAGCACGACCCACTGACTGAAGATGCCCTTTGCCACCTCGAGATGGAAACACCACAAGTGGTCTGCCGTCTGACATCTGCTCTTGTGTTCAGAGACGGTGCTAGATGGTTGGCTATCATATTGATCTTCTGCTGGTCCAGCCACCTTTAGAGATGAAGAGCCTCTTGGCACAGGATCCAGGACCTCACCCGTCCATGCTTGTTGCAGTACAACATGGCAATTGTGTTGTCTATTACATGGAGCTGGTTTTTCAGTGGACATCAGAGAACTCTGATCTCCACCTCCCCCAGATGACTCTGCCTCTCCCCACCCATGCCCAGCAGTCTGTTACAACTGTGAAATCTGCCTAGGGTAGGAAGAATGGCCTACCACAGGTCAGGCAACCACTCATCTGCCACCACATGAGGTCCTGAGTTGTGTTCAGGGAGATTTGGACTGAGTGAAGTGGCAACTGGGTGCTCAGCCCATTGAAACCTAAAGTTCCATTGCCGGGTCTCCAGGTGCCATCTGGCGTATGGAACGAAGAAGATGCATGAGGCGAGGAGCCTAAGAATCCTCAAAATCATCCTCACCTCAGATTTTAGGATCATAGCCTGAATAACCTAGATTTGCTGCAATAGTGGAATGGCCTTGAATGCTACTATGCCCAGGACAGACCCTTTAAAGGTATCCTCTGCATAGGGCTCAGGTGAGAATTTGGCTTATAATTTGGAAACCCCAATAAGATCAAGTGCCTGGCCATTGTCCAGAGGTGGTCCGTGACTAACTGCAGTTAGCCTGTCTTGAGCAGTCAGTCATCGAGGTACAGGAAGAATGAACCGCAACCACTGGCATCACTTTTGTGAGCAACAAAGGGCCGAGGTAAGGTCGAAGGGCAGCACAGGAAATTGAAAATGTTCCGACCCACAATGAACCGCAGGTAGCATCTGTGGGAATGTACAACAGATAAATGAAAATATGCATCTTGCAAGTCCAGGGAACATCCTCCAGTCTCCAGCATGCAGAGCAGATAGGCTCTGGGCCTAAGTGAGCATTTTCACTTTATCCTTCAGAAAGGCAGGACACTCATGAGACCTCAGTCCTTCTGTGGGATGAGGAAGTAGCGTGAATAGCATTTCTCGTGCCTCTCCTAGTCTGGCATCCGTTTGATGGCACCTTTTACCAGTAGGTGATTGACTTCTTTCATCAAGATAGCAGCATGGTCTGCCAAAAATTGCTCTGATGGCAGGGCGGGGAGAAAATAAGAAGTGGGGATGAAATGAAATGTAGAGCATAGCCTTCTTGAACAATTTTTGGACCCATCAATCTGACATGATTGATCTCCAGACAGGGAGTCCCCTAGCAGCTGGTCGTGGGCCTGGAAGATGAAAAGGAAAGTGGCTTGGGAGCCACTGCAACAGGGGAGGATTAATTAAGAGGATGGCTGTCCCTGAGGATGGTAATGGCCATGGCAACACCATGTCTTCCGCCCCAAAAGGGCTGTGCTTGCAGCTGCACCAGCTGGGAAGGATGGCACGGCCGGTAAGCTGTGCTCTGGAATTGGCCCTAAATTGTCTGGTGGGACATTAACCCAAAGGACCGAGCAGAGACGTGAATCTTTGGAGCGCTTGTGTGATCAGCCAACTAAACAGTCTAGATACATCAAAGTGCATTCTTATAAGGGGCGCCTTAACATCCCCTGAAAATCCAGTTGCCTGCATCAAGGCATGCCCTCTAGGCACTATGCTGGTGCCAATAGTATAGCTTATTGTTATGTTTTATTGAGGATTGAGGACAGCTTGCCTCCGGCTACCGGGCTCGTGACATGGGACGTAGTACAGTTCCATGCTCCATGCCCAAAGTTTGGTAGAATGGCAGTTGGAAGCGGGCGGTTTTCCCTGGCTGATGTGGTCGGGTGTCCGCGCTGTCTCCAGGATTAAATTACATTTAACCTTACTCAAATGGAGTCCATCTTCATTTACAACATTTTTGGCGACGACCTGGATTCAAGAACGGTGCTAAGTCACGAAGGGAAACAGCAAAGCGGATCATCCTGCCAAACCGCGAACCTACGCAGTGCTGCGTCACACCGTGCCAATTGATTTTATCATTACAAAAGTGCCCCAGTTGTATTGACACTTGCGGTAGTTTAGGAATGTCAACTAGCACAAGGTACGTTACATATTTATGTGCACTTTAAGATATTTCAATTCCTTACCTGCATCAACGCTCCGGTTGCGCGTCAACTTCCACTCTGATAATTGTCAGGAGAGGCGGAGCCAATTTCTCCTCAAGAAAAGCTGCTGCGCGCTCGTTGGAGACTATTTATTTATGGGCGGTGACTTTCAGTTTGGCTCTGGGTTAATTAAAGTGGCAGGGCTAATTACCGGGTCTGCAGCGTCGTCACGCATGCCTTGATTCCCAGCTGCCTTCCACTGCGCTGTCATTGAAATTGACTTTAATTCCACCTGTTGTCTCTGTCTGCGGGTCATTGAGATTGACATTAATTCAACTTCATGAATCTTTAAACAGCGGCAGCCAGTAGCAGCGGCAATATTTACTGTATGATTGCTATAGCGGTGACACGCACACCATATCTATTTACAGCGGTGGCACGCACACCATATCCTTTATCTACACAGCGTGTCACAAAGTTGTTGGCAATTTGTTTGGATCTGCAGCGGTGATACGCACGCCAACTACACTTGCAAACAGCGTGTCACAAGTTATTTGGAGAGTGTATGCAGCGGTGACACGCACACCAGAGACTTTAGTTATTTACACTGTGTTATGAACACTGTATTTGAAAGGTGCATGTTTTGTTTTATGCAGTAAACATTTCATAAAGTCACGGTGACACGCACTTCTAGTGTCAGCAGCTTTCTTAGTAAGTTTATGTAGCACATTCATAGCTAATCTTTCAGAGCTTGTTAAAAGTTTATAAGTGGTCACTTTCTTTAGTGTTAAATATGAATATTGCAAATACTAGAATATTGCAAATACTATTACTGCACCACCACCATTCTTAATGTCTGCTGGGGAACCGTCCATTGAATGGGAGGACTGGTGTGATTGTTTTGAGAACAATATGGTGGCGCTAGATGGTACTAAATTTTCAGCGGTACATAAAAAAGCATTATTGCTAGGTGCTTTAGGGAAAGAGGGTCAACATATCTTTAAATACCTCCCAGCCTCTTGAGAAGAGGTAGATGATGTTTACAAGGATGCTATTATTAGATTACGCATTAGATTTGCAAAGCAGGAGAATGTTGCTATGCGAAGACACAAATTTTATACACAACCACAAAAAGTCAATGAAACTATTGATGAGTTTGTATCCAGGTTGAGGGAGTTATCCACCAAGTGCCAATTTGGTCCCATGCAAGATGATATGATTAGAGATCAATTAATCGTTCAATGTTACAGCAAGAAAGCTCAGGAGAGGTTGTGGGCGGCTAGCAATCCCACTTTAAAAGAAGCTATTACTATTGCTAAAGTGGTAGAAGAGTCTGAAAAATGTATGAGGGAAATGAAAACCATCCAACAAGATAAAGGCATGGAGGTAGCTACTCTATACAGTGGTTTTGAGGAGGTGAATGTGGTGCATAGCAAATAAAGTAAGGGGAGTGTTGCCAGTGGTAAACTTAACATTGGTAAAAGTCCGACTCCTTTGTGGCAAAAAGACTCAAATCGCACGTGTCATAGGTGTGGCAGTACTTTTCATTTGGCTGATTCAAAGAATTGCTTTGCCATAGGTAAGGAGAGTCTTAAGTGTGGGAAGAAGGGGCACTATGCCCGCATGTTCAAAGCCACAGGGAAGAAAGTAGCACTGGTGGAGGAAGAGGAGGACAATGAGGTCAAGATCATGGTGGTTAAGGGAGAGGAGAACACTTCCGCTGATTCGAGTAGGAACAGGATTCGTCCCAAGGCAGATTTCTTGATTAATGGGGAGATGGTGTCCTTAATGGTGGATACTGGATCACTGTATACTATTATTCCGAAATCATTATGCGACTCAATCTCGAAAGGGGTTAAATTGATACCATCTGATGTGATATTGAAGTGTTATCAGGGGGCCAACATTGGTGTTCTGGGTTATACGGAGGCAACAATTGCATTTGATAACAAGTCAACTGAAGGGAAGATTTACGTTACCCCGGAAGGTCCAGCCATTTTAGGGTGGCTTCACCAGTACGACCTTAACATTAGAGTAGATCCGAGAGCTGAACAACAAGTGATGTGTATTAATGAAGACAGTGTGCAATGTATATTACGACATGTTAAAGTTTTCAGCACTGTTCTGGGGGAGGCGGTTGGATTTCAACATAAGATAAGCCTAAGAAAAGATGCTCTACCTGTCAAACATGTTGCTAGGAGAGTTCCTTTGGCTGCTAGGGCTCAAGTTAAAGATATTATCAAACAAATGTTGGATGAAAACATTATTGAAACAGTGGAGGCGGCTAAGTGGCTGTCTCCAGTGGTTGTTACACAGAAACAGGATGGTTCACTTCGTTTTTGTGTGGACTTGAGGAGCCTAAACAAGGCTGTCATCATGGACAGCTTTTCTCTTCCAAACATTAATGAAATCATTTTGAGTTTGGCTGGTGGTCGTGTGTTTTCCAAATTGGATCTACGCAGTGCGTATCATCAAATCAAACTCCATCCGGATTCAAGGAAGTATAGATCTTTCATTACGACTGAAGGTACCTACCAGTTTAACAGACTTCCGTTTGGCCTATGCTCAGCAGCTAGTGCTTTTCAACGTATCATCACGGAGATATTGAAGGGTATCGATCATGTGGTATTTTTCCAAGACGACATTTTGATACATGGGCAAAATGCCAAAGATCACAACACCATCTTGGATCAGGTATTATCTCGGTTGACCAGTGCTGGTATGACATTGCGAAAAGACAAATGTTTTTGTGGTGTTGATGAAGTTGACTATTTGGGGTATCACATTATGCAAGAAGGCATCCAACCCAGGCATGATTTAGTCAGTGCCATAGTCAACGTAAGTGCCGGATGATAGAGACAAATTAAGATCGTTCTTGGGCATGGTGGAATACTATGCTAAATTTGTTCAAGACTTTGCACACAAGGTGGAGCCTCTAAGGGAGTTATTGAAGAGAGGCAAGAAATTTACTTGGGGTGCTGAACAAGATAAAGCTTTTAATGTTGTCAAAGAGAACATTGCTAACGCTAACATTCTTGCACCTTTTGCCCCGGCTTTGCCCACCATCTTGACTGTGGATGCCAGCTCGGTGGGTGTTAGTGCAGTCTTAGCTCAAAAACATGCTGGACAAGAAAGAACTGTGGCTTTTGCGTCACGTTCTTTGACTGAAACGGAGAGAAATTACTCTGTTATAGAACGTGAGGCGTTAGCCTCTGCTTGGGCCACTAGACATTTCAGGGTCTTTTTATGGGGTGTTGTCTTTACACTACGCATGGATCATAAACCACTTTTGAAGGTGTTGGGTCCTGATGGCAGAAAAAATTGTTCTGGCAGACTGGCTCATCTTGCTGTTAGATTACAGGATTTCATGTGTGAAGTGGAACATGTTCCGGGTTGGCGTAACAGTGTGGCTGATTGCTTATCCAGACTACCTGATACCAAAGCTGTTGCTTCAGATTTAATTACAGAAGAGGTGGTGGCTAGTCTTGAGGATCTCACGGAGGATTTGGGCAAGGCCATTACCAGAGAGGATTGGGTGGA
Organism: Calotriton arnoldi; assembly: GCA_963921515.1. Taxonomy (NCBI): domain Eukaryota; kingdom Metazoa; phylum Chordata; class Amphibia; order Caudata; family Salamandridae; genus Calotriton; species Calotriton arnoldi. The sequence goes on from CAWUFW010000673.1 coordinate 1,486,676, forward strand.
AGGGATGCACAAGGATAAAATTCTTGCTGGTGTGATAAGAATGATCAAAGAAGGAGTGTCAAGGGAAAGCACTGTGGCACTAGGCCTTAGACCCTTTGTTCAGTTGCAAGATGAACTTTACACGCAGGGGGATTTTGTTGTGATGAGGGGTGAAAGGTTCATTCCACCTGAGTCTCTAAGAAGTAGAGTAATTGGTTTAGCACATGAGGGACATCTAGGTCAAACCTTAACGGGTCGACGTTTAAAAGAAAGATTTTGGTGGCCTGGGATGGATGGTCAGGTTAAGGAGTGGGTAGAAAATCGCGGTAGTTGCAAAGAATCTGAAAAAAGGTTGCGAGTAGGCCTGGACACACCGGTTTCATCTCAGCATGTCATTGGCCTGGAAGGCGTTTGGCAAAAAGTGTGCATGGATTTTATTGGTCCCTTCAATGAGTTGCAGGACTGTGAAAAGTTTGCTCTGGTATTAGTGGATTCAGCTTCAAGGTGGGTGGAGGTGGCTTTTATGAGAAATATCACCACAGAGTCCACCATCAAAGTACTAAGTGAGGTGTTCCGTAGGGAAGGTATTCCAGCCATGCTACTTACAGATAATGGCATATAGCTTACCTCAAAAGAGATGGTGGAGTATTTTGGTACGATTGGTTTGAAGCATATGTGTACATCTTTGTACAATCCTCAGGGCAATGGCTTATGTGAGAGGGTGAATAGACTGGTTAAAGGCACCATGCAGTTAGCTTTAACGTCCAACGTTCCAGTTCAACAGGAAATCAAAGAAATGTTGTGGGCTTACCGCACCACGGTACATCAGGGAATGGACAAGTCCCCTTTTGAATTAATGAGGGGTAGGCAAGCTGGCACAAAGTTGGTTCCCACTTGATTACTCAAAAATGAGGTTAATTCTTCGCCAGGTTTGTCCAACGACAACAATCTGTGGGGTGCTATGAATATTCAACCTGGTGACTTAGTGAAGGTTAAACCTGGTGACGTCAACAAAGGTTTCAACAAATTCAGGGGTCCTTTTCAGGTGAAGTCGACAGGTGGAAGTTGGGTTAAGTTGCACAATGGACAGACTTGGAACCTTAGGAGGGTGGCTTTGTACCAAAAACAAGCTAAGACTTCGCAGGAATCCTTGCCCTTTGAGGTGGTGCGTGGGTCTAATGTCAAAAACAGGCTGGTCACGTCCTCTGCAAGGGATGGTGTTGGCAAGGGAATAGCAGTTAGGGTACGCAGGGTGCCGGAGTATTTAAAACACTTTGTTTGTGATTAAGCTATGGAAGGAAAGGAGTGGGGTTGAACCTTAGATGCCGCTGAGTATTAATTGCCTTATAGTATTAATTGCTTTATCATTCAACCTCATTGTCTACTGTTTGTCATTGCATTTTGCTCTGTGTGTGACATTATCACTCAATCTCATTGTGTTATGTAGGTAATTGCATTCTTATCTGTATGCAGTACTTGGTTCTGGTTTTATTCTTTTTGTTTATTTTGTTTTCCTTCTCAATGTTTTCTCCATGTTAAATCCATTTCTGGAAGGAAAGGAGATGTGTTATGTTTTATTGTGGCTTGAGGACAGCTTGCCTCCGGCTACCGGGCTCATGACATGGGACGTAGTACAGTTCCATGCTCCGTGCCCAAAGTTCGGTAGAATGGCAGTTGGAAGCAGACGGTTTTCCCTGGGTGATGTGGTCGGGTGTCTGCGCTGTCTCCAGGATTAAACTACATTTAACCTTACTCAAAAGGAGTCCGTCTTTATTTACGACACTTATACAGTTGGCTTTGAGGTCTGCATGCAACACATACTCTGCTGGGTCCTGTCAATCTTGGATTTTTTGGGACAGTGAGTTCCTGAGATCCTCCGCAATAGCCGGGCAGACCTTACTGGCTATGTCTCATAAGGTTAAGAGGTACATGCCCAGAAGGAATACCACATTCAAAGAGCATAAAGCTGGGCCATTTCAGGAAAACATTTTCTTTCCAAAGGCATCATACAGTTGGATTGACTTTACTTGTAGACACAAACACCACAATGCTTTCTGTCATAATGGGCTTGTCTGTGCAGTCTATCCACAGATCAGCTACTGGAGGTGCTAAACATGGCTTAGACCAAATGGCATGACAGCCCCAGTAAGAGCCTCATGCTGGTCATCCCACTACTACAGCAAAATAGGCAGTTTCTTCCTTTGGTGGACCAGGTGGTGTCTCTGGTGAGGAAGCTAGCCCACTGCTTTTATCTAACTATAGCACTCTATCAGTGTAATGAGGAGGGATCTGATTGTCCGCTTCCTCGTAATCATTAATCTTTTGATAAATACTGGGTATGCCCTGGGCCACATCCAAGTCAAAGACAAGTTGGATCTCTAACCTCAGATAGTATTGAAGGGAGAGACCGAGGCTTAAGTCTGGCTGCATAATCAGAGGGTGCGCCTCTGTAATTTGATAGCACAACATAGGCCTAGTGTGAGCTGATATTGTCTTGAGGTAAGAAACCAGAGTCATGATTTGGATCCTGCACCTGTGGGTTCAACAACAGTGCCACCACAGAATGGACTGGCATAGAGTGCAGCCTCAGTAAGGACCTAGGAACAGGTCCTAAGGAGGCAGTTGAAGGAGGGCCCGCCAGCTGAGGTCCAACTGCGGGCCTGTGCGGCTCCATGAGGCCCAAACACACATCAATGGGGGCTTGTAGTACCTGGACAATTTTAGCAAGGCCTCCTTGACAGCTGTTATCTGCTATGAGTTGGTCGAAGGCTTGGCAATTTTGGGGATCACCGGGACCAAATAAATTCACCAGCTCAGAGTAAGAAGACGCTAGACCCTCCAAGAGATGTCCCTGTGGCTTCACCCCAGACTAAGTGATGGAATAAGGATGACTCCTGCTTGGCTTTCTTGCGCTTATGGTATGTTTATGACTTCAATTTACCAGAAGACTTTGAGCAGAAATGAGGCTTTGCCTCGGTCCAGCCTCATAACCGCAATCACGAATGGCCCTTCAACTTTCAGCAGGAGGGGGACCACTGTTACAAAAGCAACCTCTTTTTCACAGCAACGTAAAACTTTGGCTACCGGTCCCCGATTGGCTTTAGGTGCATGAGGGCTCATTATTGCACAACTTTGAGCCATGACCGAAGTGCTAGCACCATAGGCACATGTTATGCGGGTCAGTGACAGGCGCATGTTTCTGCCATTGCAGCATGGCTTGAATCCTGTTGTTTTTGAGACAAGCATCTGTCCTGGCACATTGCCTAAAACAAAATTTGGAGTCAGCAGAAAACAGCCAAAGTTTGGATCCGAGTTCTAGATCAGAGTCGTAGAGTGCTGAAAACAAAGAATGTCACTGTGCAAAGGTGGCATTTATATGTGGCTCAGCAACATCACCTTCAGGACAGGGTGAAGTCACCTCAGAGCCATATGGCACCACCTAGTGGCACTTGGAAAGCATGGGTGAAAAAATCTCCAATCCAGTCTGACACATGGGAATATTCTTAAGGTGAGGCATCTGCAGTTAAAAGTATAATACATCTGCACTGGCTATCACCTTTTTGGCTTAATTTTTTTGTTTTTGCAATACACAATTGTTAGAGAAGCTACTAGGCCATCATCGATCTTAAAAATAAAAAAAAAAGGACATTGGTTAAAGCAAACATAATTTAGGTCTCAAAAAGAGCATATTGCCATAGTAGTCCCTAGCAATAAAGACAACTACTTTGTGTGTGGCTGTGCTTCTTGTGAAAGGGCAGAGTGCAGTCACTTGCAGTTACATCAGCCAGTGGCTGAAGTTTGCCGACCCAATGCTCCAAGTTGCATGCTGTGGTTGACGGAAGGAAAATATGAATCATATAATAACAGACCAATAAATGAATGAATGAATAAGGCTGCCTAAAAGTTCCCATACGTAAGCAAATTATACAAATAATTTTAGTAAAATCAAAAGGTCTTGCCTAATGCCAGACCTAAAAAGGAAAGAAAAAGATCAACCCACCGCTTACAAACACATAGCTTTGCTACTGAAATTGCCACAAAGACAAAATAAGGTATAGGCTGTTCTTCATGTCCAAGGTCGGCTATTATGATAGAATGCACACTAGGATGAAAATGTATTTAACAGACATAACTGAATGAATAGAAATATCGGTGGCCAATATCAGTCAAAAAAGGGCATGTAGATTCCACTAGCACCTTGTGCAAAAGAGCGGGGAAATTGAGGGGAGTACCAGCTTTCCTATTTAAATAATCAGGCATGGTCAAATATACTTTGAAGTAAATTTGCCTTTTCAACATGACATCCTGAATGCAGAATGCATAACAGAGATGGATTATAGAAGATCGTCATATCTCAGTAGATCATACTGCGTTGTGACAATTTTGGAGCTTTTTAATCAGATCATGTGGAAGAAGAAGCATGATATTAGGCAGTGATGTCCTTGTCCACATCAGTCCTTGGAGGAAGAATTCTGCAGGTACCTCCCCAAATGATTTCAATAACCCACGGTTAGTTAGATCCCGGAAGTGCAACTACCAAGCATTCACTATCACTAAGTTCAACTCTACTAGGCAATTATGCCAACATGTGTAATCCCAGAGATATGGGGGGTAGGCTCAACATTGAGTAATATTCTTTCACATCTTAATCATAGTCCCAAGTGTTTTAAATGTCACCCGCGTGAGTGCTCCGATCAGCTTTAACATTTGCTGGCACAGAGAGGCCCAGTAAATAGCTTGAAGTTGGGTCAGCCTCATCAACCCATGGCTGTAGGCTAGCATAGACACAGTATGCCAGACAGGGTTTACAGTATACGCCTCGAAATTCCACCATACAAAAAAAAAACATAGGTGGAACATTTTCTTTGTTCAAGCAGCCAAACTATGGAATTCATTACCCCTGAACATAAGATCCACAGATAACTGTCTTATCTTCAGAAGACTAATCAAGAGATGGCTCTTTCCTACATAACCACCATATTCAAACACAAATGTACAGCATATCCCTGTGTATATAAACATAAACATTTAATTTGATTATATGTATGTATCTAGATATGTGTATTTCTTGATATAAATATGCATATGTACTTATGGGTCTATATATTTATTGCTTTACTCTTACTGAGAAAAAAAAAAAAGCTTTGACTCTCACACTATACCTCTCTCAATATATCCTCAACCTCCACTCTCTGACTCACCCCAAACCTCATTCTACTACTATGATCTCCAAAATAACCCTTTCTAGACTCTTCCCTCCTCAATCCCTCCCTGGATCATCCCAAACCTCATTTTAATACTATGATCTCCAAACAACAATTCTAAATTCTTCCCCTCACCTATCCCTCCTTTGACTCATCCCAAAACTCATTTTACTACTATGATCTTCCTAATCCGTTTCAAGAGATTCTTCCCTCCTCCGTCTCTCCTTGTACTGATCCCAAACCTCATCTTACTACTATGATCTCCCAATAAACACTTTCTAGACTCTTCCCTCATCTATCCCCCCCATTATCCTTTTCAATCCAGGTAACAGACTCACATGTCCACCACACAAATGAACTCAAATTTCACTATACTAATCCACCACTAATCCTTTTTGGGTCCTGGAGTAGCATGCTACTCACCAAAAAGCGCTTTGACGCCCTTTCAGAGGTAGTAAGCACTATATAAATACAATTACAATACATCTGCTTCCTGGCTTGTAAAAAATGAATAGGGACTATAAAGCCACAGAGCCCAAATCACATACAGACACTTAGGCAGTAGAATCATTGTGATAATATTGCAGCGTCCAACAAGAGAAAGAGGTAGATGGACCCAATATTTCATAAATATAGAACACTGCTTCAATAAGGGTTTAAAGTTAAGAAATTTTTTCACATTTGATGGATAAGATGACCCTTAGGAAAGTAGCCTGACTAATCCACCCAGGGAGATCATCCATGATTCTCTGGCTTCCTACTATTTGTGCACTGCTTGCTTTTAGGCAATAACCTGACACTATGCCAAACATACATACCTCCGCACATCTGCGGCTGGGCATGCGATGGGTCTCGGATATAAGGGCTAAGTCATTGATGTAGGCCATCAATTTTACGGATAGCTGATCAAGAAGTAGAAAAGGGGTATTAGGATTATTAAGTAATCCATCAAGAAATAGTCCTAAATAAAGATAATGCTGACATCATGCTTTCTCAATGCACATGAGTACCTATAACTTTAAATATCACCAGTCCCTTTAACTCGACACAAGAATGCTGGCATCTGATCCACTATAGGGACGTATGATGACCAAACTGCCATGCTTTTCTCCAGACCTGCAAGTAGACTATGCTTCCTTTCAAATTCCATCTTCAAAAGGTGGAATATGTTTGCAGAATAGGCAGTTTCAACTCATTGTTTACATTTCCAAATGTGCAAGGCTAAGAAATGTTTTAATGCAGTGACATATTCATAAATTGTTTTTTTCTTGCTCCGCTTTCTGTTGAGAACTATATACCTATTATTTATCACACTCACTTTTGGCACATAATCTCCATCAATAGCTGCAATTGCGGTTTGTAAATGCATTCCTTTCAGCAACCCCTCTATAACCTTTGTCCTTCTAGGCTAGGAAATGTTGCAATATGTGCTGTTTCCGGTTACAAGCCTTCCTCTTCGAAAGTGGATAAATTGCTCATGGAGTATGCTTACCACTCCTCCTAGGAACACATGGTTTCCCGCACAAGGCAAGAAAAATGAGGACATGTAAACCCCATATTCTGACTGATGACCGCGCAACCAACAAAAGTGGAGACCCAGAAGGAAAACTGGATACGTTCAGAAATAAACTTGTTCAGTTATATCCTGAAAGTAAGCCTTCTTCCCACAACACAGGTCTTTTGAGGCCCTTATAAATGAGCTATGCTATGCGCATGTGTAGATTATGGGTTTTACTTGCTTAAACTGATCCACACAATGCCAATGTCTAGTTCCTAAGAGTCACTTCATCACAACAGCCTTGGTTTTACACCAAAATAAGGCTTATAAGAATGTTTATTTTAAAAAACTGCCTCACCAACAGCTGGATTGGGTAATCCTCAAGTCTTGATTTAAGTTTCGATGGTACGGGGGAAAACATGTCACAGTATCTCTGTGAGAAAAAAAATCTAATTTATGGGGTATAATTATAGGTGTCTACTCTCTGCATTACAAAACCCTAGTAAATAACTAAAGAGAATCTGCATAAATCGATTTAGGAAGGCTAGGAAAGTTCAATTGCATCCTGTGGAGGAACCAGAGGGGAACTCTGGGTGTACATAGACGAACTGTGACACACTGTTGACATGTCCTCAGCGATTATAACCTGCATTTTTAATCTAAATTTGCCTCATTTTTTTCAAATTTACTGATCTTTTAAATAATTGCAGTTAGATTTCAACAGTAGTTTAGATCACCACATTGAAATCTGTGAGGGAGCGGGTAATTTTCAGGCAAGGGCGATGAGCCTTCCAGCTAACAGCATGTGGGTCAAAAACCTTCCAGTTAATGTGGTTAAGGGGTAATCTGAATCTTCAAAAGTGTCACCAAATAGTATGGGTAAGCAGTCTATTTTTAAATCAGTACCCATTATATATTTAATCTGGGATAGGACCTCTCTCCAGAAACTTCTGACAGTGTTGAAGTTCCACAACATATGAGGCATTTTACCCGTTTCATATTATTTCCTCTAACATGCCCCCAATGACCCAAAACATCGCCATCAAGAGTACATGTTTTAGGTACTTTCGCTTAAGAATTCTGCATCTGCTTTCTCTGTATTAGGAACATTTTTAGATGTAGTGGCACCTCAAGACCAAATATTTAGCCAGGTTTCTACAGCAAGCTTTAGCCCCAGTTCAGATTCCCAACTGGTAGTATGAATCAGTCTAGGAGTTGAGCATAAGTTTCCAACAAAGTCTGTTTAAATTAGAGATGCCTTCTTTGGACAGTGGTCTTTTATCAGATTTCTAATGGGGGCTAAATCTCTAGTGCCACCACTCTCATCTCTCTGTGCATGTGGCAGAGAAAGAGACAGCTTGTGTGGGAGACACAGAGTTGGTGAATGAGAGCCCAAAAGAGAGAGCAGGAGTGTGTGAGATTCATTTGAAAAGCAAAGTGTGAGAGAGTGGACCCTGAGTGCGAGGAATACAGAGCAGAAGAAAGAGAGTGAGGGTGGGAGAGGAGGAAAACAGAGGAAGGCCAGACACAAACGGGATGAAGAAAGGGTGAAGTATCCATGAATATACATACAAAGTGAGGTAAAGAGAGATTCCAAGTATGAGTTGCCACCACACTAATGCTCACTCATTCAAGAAAGGGCATCAGAATGGCAGGCATTTTAATGTTTTGTCAGGAACAACCAATGGAAAGCTCTTTGTAAACTTGAGTCATATGACACTGGTCAAAACAAACCCTTCTGAGTGAAATCCCCCGCCCTCCAGACAAACTGCATCAGTTGCACTGATTCCTCACTAATACCCACATGACACATAGGCATTTCGCATGCCTTTTCCAGTTAAAGCATCTCTTTAACTATCAATGCTGCAAATCCTAATTGTGAGCCACATCACCAAACCTGTGCAACCAGAAGTTCATGCGTGCAGGTTTTGCAGTAAAGCCAGCTGGGCGGCTACGGCATTTCTTTATCATAGGCAACTGGGTGTGTCACAAGTTTTCCCCTCACACACGGCAATAGTGAAAACCTGGCAAATTTTGCAGCGGGCAAATGTAAAGAAAAATCTGATAATTGTGGTAATCCGCACGGTTAACGATTACGTATGTAGTTCCTAATTTTCCCCATGAAAAGTTGGCATGGGAGGCATTTACTGCGCACTGTAAATACCCCACCCCAAGGTACCAGTATTTACCGGTTGAAATACAATCTCCTTTTTTTACCTACTAGAAACGAATCCGAAGTCCCCTAGATGCTCTCTCAACGAGCAATTGCTCTTAATCCAACGTTGCAACCTTTTGCTATCGCCATTTTTCAATCCACTCTTCCGCATATTTAAGTCCTGTCCCTTCAGACCATTGGAATGTAACTACTACAACCACAATGCTGCAGTAGCTTCCAATTGCCGGAAACCCCTCAAAATGTGTGAAGCGTGCCTGGTAAATGCACACGTTTTTCTGATACTTCCTTTTCAGAACTGGCTATATCCTGCTTCAGCTGGTTCAAAGACCTCATGTCATCATTTGTTCAAAAGGGTACAATAAGTCATTGGCTTTCAAGGAGTTTTCCTGGTTTGCCATTACTGGGTTGGCTGTCCATCAAGGCCATGTCATTATGAGGATGGTTCCGTTGCCCCATGTATGTTCCCACTAGATTTAGTGATGGGTAATCAAGCAGTTCTTTTGTTAAACTGCAGATGCCACATGACTTGTAGCTTGTAATGAAAAATCAGAGTCTGTTTTTTGATGTATTTACTTTACTGACATGACAACACTGCAACGTTAATTTCAGGCATTTTTGATTAGAAAGTACGGCTTTGTGTAAGCCTTCCACTGTCATAAAGCAAGTGCTATTCACTAATTGCCCTTGCATCTTCACTTTGGTGTGATGACAATATGTTGCATAATTTACTGCTTTTTTTGCTCACAAAGTAAAGAAGTGCATGCATATAGGTTTCTTAAAGATGCAACAAAAGGGTTAATTTTTATATGTACGCGACGATATTCAAATGTTATTTAAATCACATCCTACAATTGGCGAATCTGATTTTGTTGTTACTACTCCTCAGTTTGTAAGGTACTATATGGCCCATAACATTCTTAAATTGAATATGGATAAAACACAGGTGCTGGTTACCAGAAACCACACATAGAAAAGGTTGCCTTCTTTCGGGCCTACCCCCATTGGCCCAACCCCTACCACTGTAACACTAGTAAAAAAAAAACTAGGGTTTCGGGTAGACGATAAGTGCACCTTAATACTCCAGATCAACAAAGTAACCAGTTTATGTTTCTAGCACTTAAATATTATGGGGAAAATTCTACAATTCATCCCAGCAGACCTCTATACATTAGCAGTTACTACTTATATTCAATCACAACTTGACTATGATATTCCTGCTATTTGACTTTACCAAAATATCTATTAGGAGACTGACTCCTATGTATAGCAGTCTAACAAAAAAGAAATTGGATAAAATGTCAATGAAAAAGAAGGGCGGGGGAGGTAGAATCATTCATGTGGCTGCAGGGCTACTGTGGGTTGCAAATGAAACAGGCGTTGTTTAAGCCTATAAGTTTAGGATTTTGTTAGGGGAATTATTGGTGATGGTTTGCGAGAATGTGTGAGTTGCCCACATCTACTCTAGAAAGACTATCCCACAGTGCAGAAACACCTTGGTGTACAACAATATGGAAGTTTGCAATAGGGCTCCTTTGCTAAACAGACTGCATTAGCAGAGTTAAACTGTACCCTCAAAGAACATTGTTATAAAATAATTTTTCCATTGAAAGTGGTGAACTTAAAAGGCATGCATAGCATAATACAGCACAATAGATGCTTTTGACAAAGGGGCAGTAGTCATTATTAATTATTATTTTAGTTATTTATAATTCATGGGCTTATGCAATCCCTTTATAAAAAAGCATCTCTACTTTCTTTACAGTAGGCAACTTGTGACACACCCAGTCGCCTATTATAAAGAAATGCGGTAGCCGCTCAAATGTAATAACTTACTACAGTTGAGGTCTGAAGTCACATGCGTGCTGCTAAAGCCAGCAGTCACGGGAAGAGCAGGTCAGGTCACGGAGCATAATTAAAGCAGCTGTTTAAATAACTAAAATGTTTCCTTTCTTTCTTCTGCTCTGTTTTTCTAGCGGTACAGCGACAAGCAGAAAGGAGATGTTTATGGCAACATGTTTGTTTTTACACCCCTTAGGTAATTATAGAAAACTTAGAAACTTTCTGCACGTTTCCACACATTCTGAGCCACTGCACTTCTTTTTACAACATATATCTAATGGATTTTTTGATGTGTGTAATTTTGCACTAGAGATTCTACTTTTATTCTTCATATTTGAAAACATGATCTCTATTTCATTTGAAAGAGCTAAGGATTTAAGTGGTTTGTGGGAAAGGTGGTGGTGTGACCATGCATTATAAGAAATAAAGTACCCCCTGCCGTACAAGATAAGGATATTGCAAGTGACCTCTGACATAGGAACTTGCCCTTCGGCCTAGTTTCTTTCTATGGTCATGGAAATCCTCAGCGACTTGGACTATCCTTATAATGTACGGTTTAGAGTACTTTAACCCATATCTAAAACAAATTTAGAACGTACATGGTTTCTGTCGCAAACTTCTAACTGCAGATTCCTCACTTTAATAATAACCCCAAGAGGCGTGGCCAAGATGGCGGCCGAGTAGGACGTGCCTGCTCGCCTCTCCGGTCCTTCGCCTGGGCCCCAGTTCTACAGCAACGTATACAGCGAAGAGAGATCGCCGGCACCCCTGTGCACGATCCTGCAGCAGTTTGGGCTGGGTGACATGACAGAGGCGCGGCACGGACCCTGTATAATTGCGCCCGCCGTCCCCGTGCAGCTGGGCTTCCATCGGTGATGGCCTGAACCAATCACAACCACACCAGGCTGGAGCCCGCATGGGCTCGCAACGACAGGCCGCAGGGCCCCGGGAGAAGATCGACTCGGGCAGAAGACCCAACAACAGTGTCAGCAGCCCTAACGAGCCGGAGTGAGCCGCAAGACGAGGCCGTGTCCGGAAAACCAGAGTAAGCGGGCTGGGCCGGCCTGCAATGCAGTACCCCCTACGGAGCAGCATCGGGGGTGAGGCGGCGAAAAGAAGCACTGACAGCCTGACTCCGGGACCTGCAAAGCCGGACAGTGAAGTGAAGGGCCACGCCGTAATAGAGAAGGTGAGCGAAGCCCTGCTTTTTAACAGCACCGACTACCAGCTAGCGCAGCAACGCGGAGCCAGGGCCCACGCGGGCTCGCGACGGCCGGCTGGCCGCAGGGCCCTGGAAGAAGACAGACTAGGGCAGGAGCCCTGAACTTAGTGCGGGCAGCGCTGCACAGCCGGATTGGGCCGAGTGACGAGGCCGTGTCCGGGTAAACGAAGAGAGCGGGCTGGACAGGCCTGTACTATAGCACTCCCCCCAGAGAAGCAGCGGGGGTGCGGCGGCGAAAGGGAACAGGCCTCACGGGCCCAGAGACGCTGGTGGCCTGACCCCGTGGAGAGAAGGTGAGCGGGGCCCTACAATCACGCGACGGCCCGGGCCAAGGGACCCCCTGGAGGCGTGGTGAAGAGTCGGTGTGGTTGCGCCCGCCGCCCTGGGGAGGTTGGGCCCCCTGCAGTAACGGCCTACGGCAGCTTAGCGAGGCGAAGCCGGGGTCCGCGCTGGCTCGCGATGGCAGGCTGAGTGCGCCCAGTGAGCAGGAAGATGGGTGCAGGAGTAGGGTGTGGGCAGCCCTAAAGAGCCAGGCAGGGCAGAGAGATCGGGCCGCGACCGAGCGACCAGGGAATACAGTCAGGCCTGGCCTGTAAATAGCGCTCCCTAAAGAGAAGCAGACAGAGAGCGGTGAGGAACGAAGACAGCCCACGCGAGCCCCGAGACTCTGGCGGCCTAACTTTGGAGAGGTGTAAGGCCGGAAGGCACAGTGAAGGGCCACGCCGGGAATACTGAGAAGGTGAAGGGAGCCCTCTGGTCTCTCCCCTCTGCTGACTGTATCAAAGACTCTTGGCATTTCAATATACCGCCATCAACAGGGGGGTCCCTGTACGACTCGCGCTGGTTCCTGACTAAAGTGGAGGAGGGGCGGGAGAGGAGGCCCCCACCGGTCCTTGGGACAGCAAGATAGGATAGCTGCAAGCGAGAGCTGAGAATCCGAGTTGCCATACAGTTTCCAGCGCAGCTTATGGTACACTGAAACAAGTGCCCCCCCCGGAGAGCAAGTGTTGGAGAAGACCGGGAGGTAGGCAGGAGCAGTGAGAGTTTCGTCGTCGGAACCTACGAGGCAATCACAAGGGTAGCCCTACCTGCGAGTGGTCAGGCCTCAAACTGCACCCTTCGGACTAGCAACAGCAGAGCAAAAGGGTGAAACGCCGGCGGCGCCCTCCCTTTGAGCCGGGTTAACCGAGACTCTGGTCGCAGAGTGGCCCTCAATTCACAAAGAGCCGTCTGAGGAGTGGCGGAGGGGGCAGACTAGGAACAGACCAGCTGCCTGGAGGGGGTAGCGGCCCACACAGATAAATCAGACGCTCTCGATCTAGGTGACTGGAGGCCTGTATGTCCTCTTCATAAAGCAGAATACTGAAATAAGTGGAAAAGGGGTGACCTCTAGTCATGGCGACCAACAAAGCAAAGAAGGAACGCTCAGTAAAGGATCTCCTCCTCAACACCAGCGCTGGAGGGGCCGAAGCTGCCCTGTCCCCGAGTGGACACTTAGTGGACCAGGAGCCGGGAGACGCCGAGGGCCCTGTCACGTGCAATTTCCTTGAGTCCTTATTCGCCTCCCTGAAAGGAGAATTTCACTCCATGAAAAAGGATATATCCCTGGAACTCCGGGAAATGAGAAAGGAAATAGACTCAGTTGGCGAAAGGGTCGACGCATTGGAGACACAGGCCTCAACGAGGGATGAAGGGATTGACCAGCTTCAACAGGAGGTTCTCCGTCTCCAAGATCAGCAACTGGACCTCCAGGCCCACGCAGAGGACCTTGAGAACCGCTCCAGACGGAACATTAGAATACGAGCGGTTCCTAAGGGAATAGAGGGGCAGGACATTGAAGCCTTTGTGGAAGAACTATTTCGTTTCATATTGGGAGCCCCTCCGGAGCAGCGTATCAAACTAGACCGGACCCATCGTGTGGGGCCTAAGAGACCAGCGACGGCCCCTCCCCCGGGCATCCTCACGTGCGTCCACGACTTTCAGCTCAAATAGCGGATTCTTCGGGAAGCGCGCAACAAGCACCCCATAGACTTTCGATCATCCAGGGCCCTCCTGTATCAGGACCTAGCCGCATCCACACTGCCAAAAAGGAGGGAATTTAGGCTGATCACAGCATACATGCGCTCAAAAGACATTTCATATTCGTGGGGGCATCCCTTTCAGATAATCTTCAAGTGGGACAGCAAGCTATGACAAATTTGCTCATTACAGGAAGCCAAAAAACTAATCAACTTGCCTGAAGACGTGCCGGGGGCCCAATCGCAGGACGACACCGGAGGACGGCATTCTGGAACAGAGAGATGGCGACGGGTGGGAAGGTACCCGCTGCGCCTCCGACCGGACCCTGAGACGATCATCAAAGAAAGGAAAGCAGTTATCGCCTCACTGGAAGAGGACTCAGGTGCCGCAGAGGGAAGTTAGCAACATAACAATAGTTGGGGGCGAGTGGATGAGATGGCGGCACTTCCGGGTCTTTGAAATTGGGGTCCGGGTGGGATGGGGGTGGTGTAATGGGTCCTGCTGTACATCTCACCATGGGGTTTGCAACCCAGGACTACTACGGACTTCGTACGTTTCTGTTCAGTTTTGTATGTTTCGTTTCTAGGGTAATGGGGTTCTCTCCTCCTCCTCCTCCTAAACACGCAAGAGCTTGGAGAAGCTCACAAGAGGGCGACCACCGGTTATTTGGGGTTGGCACGTACACGGATATCCCCAGGACCGGGCAGGGCTTGGGTTCACAGTCTCCTGATGCACACTCGGAAATCCACTTCCATGGCAGCGGACATTAAAATTCTATTGCTCAATGTAAAAGGCCTTACTAGCCCAATTAAGAGGCAAGCAGTCCTGTCGTTTCTAGAGAACTCTGATGCCCACATCTGTCTTCTTCAGGAGACGCACCTCCTGACAAAAGACACCCACAGACTGCGGGCCAGGCATTCCCCCACCAGTTGTTTTCATCTTATTCCTCCAAAACAGCAGGGGTAGCTATTCTTGTCTCTGCTAAATTCCAGGGTAAAATAGGCCTCAAACAGGCCGAGATCAAGGGCAGACTCTTAGCATATACCTTCACATTAGGACAGTTTTCCTTCACCATAGCTACAGTCTACGCCCCTAATGACGGACAGGAGGGGTTTCTCCGGGAAACGATTCAAGAGTTATCTGGCACCCCGGACAGATCAATACTTATTGGGGGGGGGTGGGGACTTCAATTTGGCCTTCGACAACGAATTGGATAGATCTTGTCAGCGCATAGGACAGACCGGGGCACTCACTAAGCAAGGGATACTGACCACGGACACACTGACTTAGCAGACGCAAAAGGCAGTGATCCAGCAGATCACCAAAGCTATAACTGATTATCTGGCCATCAACGACACTCCGGACACTCCTATCGCAATTCTATGGGACGCCCTGAAGGCAGTGGTGCGGGGGGAGTTCTTAGCTATATCTGCAGCCGACAATAAGACTAGGAGAGAGAAAAGAGAGCAGCTCTTGAATGCAGTAGCAGAATTAGCGCGCATACACCAGAGAACAGGGGCACCCAGAGTCTGGAAGCAACTTAAAGCAGCAAGAGCTCAGTTGGCGGTCCTAGATACAGACCGAGCCGAATACGCCGCTCTCTGACTCTGTCATGCCTTCTATATGGGGGGGATAGAAGCGGGTAGTAGATCAGCTAGGGCAGGAGCAAACCACTGACCAGGGCATTGCAGAGACATTTAAGCAATTCTATGCGTCTTTGTATGGGGCTCAGAAACTACCTGAGGAGGGCCCAGTCCGATATTTAAAGGATACGAAAACTGCTAAGCTAGCCCCGAGTCAAGTTGAAGACCTTGAATCCCCAATTAGGCTAGAGGAAGTTATTTCGGCTATATCCAAATTAAAACTGCTAAAATCACCGGGTCTGGATGGATTTTCTTCTATCTTTTTTAAAACCTTCTGTGCTACGTTGGCCCCGGTGCTGGTGAGGGTATATAATTCGATTGGATCTTCCACTCCTATTCCACCATTGATATTAGAGGCATTAGTAACGGTAATATTTAAACCAGGAAAGGATAAATGGCATTGTACGTCATATCGCCCCATAGCCCTCCTCAATGTTGACCTAAAAATTTTTACCAGAATTTTGCCACAGATGCTCTCCCCTCATCTAACAGGGTTGATAGATCCGGACCAGTCGGGCTTTGTCCCGGGGCGTCAGTGCTCTGATAACACTAAACGCCTTCTGCACTTGGTAGACAAATCTGAACGCTTTGATGTCGAGCGCATGATATTCTCTGTCGACGCTGAGAAGGCGTTCGACAGAGTGCACTGGCCATATCTCAAGGCAACCCTGAGTCATTTCGGACTGCCACAGCGTTTTATTGAATGAGTGCTCGGTAGCTACACCAACCCTTCTGCTTCGGTGCGAGTGAATGGTCTCATTACAAACACCTTCCCCATTCAACAAGGAACAAGACAGGGGTGTCCACTTTCGCCACTCCTGTTCGCCTTGTATATGGAGCCCATGACCCAGCGGGTACGGGACGATCCCTTAATATCTGGGGTGAAGTTTGGGGGCGAAGAGCATAAAATTAGCTTATATGCCGATGACGTGGTTGCCACTTTGGAGAACCCCAGGGAATCTCTTTCAGCTCTACTGGCAGAGTTTGAACGCTTTGCCCAAGCATCAGGGTTCAAGGTCAACGTGCATAAGTCACAAGCCCTCAATTTATCTCTCAGCCCCGAAACCCTGGGAGTGCTTCAGCGAGCGCACCAAATTCACTGGGCGCAGGACACAATTCCCTACTTGGGCTTGCAGCTCACGGCTAGTATACAAAAAACTAACTCGCTGAATTACACGGCGCTGCTGCTGCATGTTAGAGATTGCCTTCGTAAGTGGAGGCCACAATTGCTGTCGTGGCTGGGCTGTATCGCAACAATAAAGATGACCATACTTCCTAAGATAATTCATTTCAGACACTCCCGCTGGTTCCCCCCTCAGGGGTACTGCACTCACTACAGAGGGACCTAGAGCGCTTTATATGGCGAGATCAGAGGCCTAGACTATGTAGGGAGTTAAGCTATAGAGACCCTGCTGAGGGAGGACTGGGAGTCCCCAATCTGCAAGATTATTGGTGGGCAGTGCAGTTGAGGTCGCTGGTAGAGTGGTCTCGGCCGGAGTCCGAGAAACACTGGCTGTTTATGGATAGGGCTCTCGCCAGACAACCTCTCTGGGGTGTCCCGTTCCTTACTAAAGCTGCCAGACCCCGGAACTTATATCTTTCCGAGGTGACGCATTCCACTTTATTAGCTTGGGATAGGGTGGCCGTCCCTCGGGGGCTCACGACCCTTCTCTCCCCAATTACACCTATAGTCAATAATCCAGACTTCACACCAGGGCTGGATTCGACAGGATTCACACATTGGACGAAGGAAGGCCGTCGTTATATAGGACATCTCTTCGACACTGCAGGCCCCCTTTGGCCTTCTCTGACTTCCGTAGGGAACACGACCTCCCGGAGACGGAACGCTATCGATACTTACAAATTCGACTTTGGGTGACGCAACCAGAGGTGCGGGAAGGCGCAGGGAGATCCCTCACATCATTCGAGAAGTGGCTACTCACGAGGCACACCGACGCACGCTTGACATCAGACCTGTACAAACTCATCAAGTGTGACCCTAGAACTGGGAAATCACCTGGACAGCTGCGATGGGAGGGGGAACTGGGTAGGTCATTGTCACAGAAGGAATGGTCAGATATCTATCATAGAGCCGGGCACACATCGCGTAATGTAGCAAATATTGAAACGGCCACGAAAATAGCCACTTATTGGTACCCAACTCCCCCGCGACTCCACAGAGGCAACCCAACACGAAGTCCTCAATGTTGGAGGGCATTTGGCTCGCTGGGAACCCTGACCCACCTGCTATGGGAATGTCCCCAATTGACGAGCTATTGGAAGCAGATATTAGACGACATCGACTCCCACTTCAATACCCAAATACCCCGTTTCCCAGCATGCACTCTCCTGGGTCTTCCCAACCCAATCACCTTCCCACTTAGAGCACGGAGAGGCAGACAAATGGCATTAGCACGGGGGGCGGCTCTACAAAACATCCTCTCCCACTGGGGCACTACAACTACACCTACCCATTTGGGGTGGCTCCATAGACTGTGGGGTATACTTGGGATGGAGAAAATGTCACTGTCACTCGCTAACCCTGGTGCTTCCTTCCAGGACATGTGAGAGCCCTTCTTAAAACTGTTGACCTCGGAGTTTACAGAACTTACCTGTCCAAAATATTTGAGACTATTGCGCTTAGCAGAACCACCTCAAAAGGCAACGCTAGATGATCAGGTACAGCATAAGGCCCAAATCCATCTGGGATAATCAACCAAAGAAGAGATTGAAAGAACATACTGTACTTGCTCGAGCTTTTGATAGGAGGGGGGGGTTTCTATGTTTCCTAGTTTATTGTCTCTTTACCACAGCCATTCCTCCTGAAGGAATATATAACAATGAGTACAGCATAAAGTTTAATTCTGTATGTTGTATATTTGCCATGGAAATCAATAAAAGAAATTTAAACATAATAATAACCCCAAGTAACAGACTGGATTAGGAAGATTTTTCAGCACAGCTCCTGTGCACCAGTAGGTGGCATTGTGCAGCTCTGCATCGACTCCACTCCACACTGCTGCAGAAGCCACAGCTGGAGCAGCGTGTAGGCAGCACCCAAGTGTGCTGATGTCAGTTCCTTTCTTTCTGCACCTTTCTACGCAGATCTAGAGCTAGCTGGGATTTTTTTCAATAACATTTTTCTCTTCCAGTGTACAAGGGAATATAACTCCTTCTAAAATTATAAGGTTTAAGCCTTGTAGGGACTTTCGCAAACAAATGTCTTTGACACATCCCCATGAACTGTGTCTCTGGTGTTTGGAGTCGGGCCATGACTCCAAGTTGTGCATGGAGTATGCCCTGATGCACATGAAGGGTAGCTGGGAATGGAAAGCCAAGTTTTAAATTGCTGAGAAGTGACTGAAGTCAGTAGAAGCTGCCCCCACTCAAAGTCGATGAGACAGACCTTTATTGCTCTTGCGGCCGGTACCGCAACAAATCATCATCGCGATCAAAGTCTTCAGGTAAGTCAACTTGAAAAAAGAAACACAAAAAGTCCAAATAGGGCTCGTCCCAGCCTTCCAACTTTCAATGTGGGAAGTCATGAAAATGTCAAAGTGCCCCGTAGACTTGCTTCAGGTCCCCTACTTTACACCTGATTATGCAGCTGATACCACTGTGCCCTGAATTCCCGGGCCCGTCAGTGAGGCCACAACATATTGAAGCATTTAAGGAAACGATGCTCCGCATCTTCGGCAAGCTACTGGCATGCCTTCATGCCCAATGGATCAGGGATGGCCTCCAGTCATGTTACTGCCAGTGGGTCTACCCTCTGTGCCATCTGTGCGTCCTGAACTGCTTCGGGTCCAGATCCAATTCTGGACCCCACTCCGCGTCCAGAACAACAATCCATGCCAGCTCCTTTTGACTCCATGGAGGAGGATGTAAATCGCATAGTTCTTTCGAGTTTATGCTGAATCTGTCTCTACCTCAGTCGAAGAAGCTCTTGAGCTCAGTCCCTATGCACCTGGACCCCATTGTAGGAAATTGGAGTATTATGTGGTGTGGGGGGCTAGTCCTCACCATGTAATACTATCACAATACCCCAAAGATGGCCCTTGGATTCACACTAATAAATCCTGTGCTCAGTCCTGGTAGTGTGGCAAACAGTAGTCAGGCTTTACTAGAGGAACACGTATTAAGTATTTCAGAGTACCAACATGGATGACAAGTAATTGACACGACTTTTATAAAAATAGAGTGTATTTCTATCTTAATTTAGACACCAAAATGAACTGAATAACATACATATAACCAGAGTTATAGATTTTTGAAGCAATATTAAATCAGTGCAAAATAATACATGAAAAGGATAACATTGCGGTCAATGGGAAAAATTTCTAATGACAATCGGTCACTTGCAGGTCGAGTTACGTGGAATCCTTACAGGGTTAAGATCATGCAGGTCCCTGGCCCAGGCCATGACAGTCAGATCAATTTTACCTAGCCCATGGAGTCCGGGTGCAGAGTTGTCCTGGCTGTCCTTGGTGCTGAACGGAAGCCGCGGGGATGCTGTTTTTAAAGCTTACACGGTGCTGCAAGAAACAGAATGTAAAAACACAACAGATACAAAGCTGCTGACGTCAGATGATGGTTGCATGGTCTTCCCTGTAAATGAAGCGTCAAGTGTGAGGGTTAGTTGCCGGATTGGTGACCAACAAGCCTTGGCAGCGGTAAACAGAGCGAAAAAGTACTGGAACTTCACAAGTCCCGGGGAGTGAGGTAGCGGCCTGAAACTTCATGGAAGGCAAGATTACAACTCCCACAATGCACTGGAGCACCTGGATTTGGGCGATCCTACTGAGGTCCCGATGGCCAGCGATTCTTTGGATCCAGTGTTGTTACCTGCAGTTTGCAGGGGACTAGTGCCACTAGTCAACGGGAGTCTGAGGGGACTTCTGGCTTCTACAGGTATCCCTCTCCCCGGGAGTGACTAGTTTTAGTCATGGATGAGGCTTGTTCACTCAGTTCCAAGTCTGTTGCCACAGGGACAAAGTATCCCTCTTTTGCTTTGGTGCTGTGGGCAAAGTCCTGTTGTCTGTGACAAGGGTCTCCTCTTGGTTCTTCCTTGATGCAAGTTGTTCAGATCTGAGATTCTGGTGTGAGGGGGGTCCCTAACATCCTAGATTTAGGGGAGTTAGTAGCCAATGGGCAGCTAATCGGTGCAGCTAGTCTGCCCCTGAGGTGACCACATCCGGGGGTGTAGGTCACCTTTTCTACCTAGGACCCTCTATTCTGCCATTCCTAAAGACAGCAGAAATCAAATTGTGGTATACAGACCAGGCTCCTCACCCTGGAGATGTGGCTAGCCTTCTGGGGATGTACACCTCCCTGCATAGCTAATTTCTCGCCGACCTGGGTGCAAATGTGCCTGGGGCAGGGGAAAGGCTGTTTCCTCCACTGGGAGTCAGCCCTGATGCATATCAAAGGCGGTGCAGCCTTTGAGGCTTCCTGCCTTAATGTGCCACTTTACTAGACTGCTTGGGAGGAGGGAGGTGTGAACTCCTTCCTGCCCAAGCCTTTGTTCTTGACTCCCAGGAGTGATCACGCTGCCTGGCAGGAGGTCAGAATCGTGTCTTGGCAGCAGCAGCCACAAGAAATTGCGGGCAGTCCAGCGACAGCACAGAGAAACTGGGGCAACCAGGTGGGCAAACTCTTAAGTAGCCACCTGGGTGCATGCCACACCACCCAGGGCACGAGATTGGTGTTGGGGGTGAGAAGGCACGTTGTTTGACACCAAACATGACATATTTAGGCAGTATCATAATGAAACTGCCAACCTCAAGAATGCCTGGTTGGCAACCCATGTTGCCCATGGATCTTTTCTAAAGATGCGGGTTTCTGGAGGGTAAGACTGCCATACTTTCATTAATTGAATTGGCGGATCCATTTTGCCACCTGAGCTCATAGCAGTAAGCATGCATCTGTGCATGCTCATGATTTTGATTTGCCAGCGCAGAAGGAGTAAATAAAGCTTTGTTTCCTTCCTTCCGTGTAGCGCGCACTAATTGCAAATTCAAGATGCCATTCAGATTCGAAATATTAGTATGCACTCAGTAAATTACAATTTAAGTTCATTTGTTCTATGATATAGCTCCATTCACACGAAAACATCATGTCGGCATATCATTCAATTTTCAAAACCAAATATTTTATTTTTATTATTTCAAAATTCTTATTGTTCCAGAAAATCACATTTTATCTAGGGAATTCATTGCCGGCGTGTTTTGTCCCACTTGGAACTTCCTAAAGGCATTATTAGTAGCAACATGATATTTAATTCTTCAAATATAATGATGTAACTCGATCCAAATCTTGTTCAAATTATTTACTATATATTGGTAATTTCCAATTGCTCTGATACTTTACCTATAAACCCCCCACCCTGGCCCTAGAGTACTAGCCTCCTCTCACTTCATACTGACACGGGCACCTTTCCTCCAGGTGGTCACTACTTTCCTTGAGATTCTAGTCCTTTTTACACGTGAAGTACACCTTTTTGTGTAGCACATTTTGCAGTGAAATCTCACGGAATCCTTTAATTATATAACATTGTTATGTAAAGAAATGACAATAACATTGTTTGCTTCATTTTTCTTCTTTCTTTTTTCTCCAATTTGCTTTTTCTCCCATCTATTATGATTTAACCTAATTCTCTATTTCTTTTTTATTATATGCCTGTTTTATTCGTCTACACTGATTACCCGTGTGTATAATACACAGTCTTGAAAAAGCCCCAGGCCTGTGCGCCGCTCAAGCACCGAAACACGTGTTGGAATACTGACAATAAATTATTTCTGATTTCACTTTTTGGTCATATTGAATACTAGAGATTTATCTTATCGAAAGAACTTGTAGCATTCACAAACTGTCTACCCTGTATATCTCTTTGAGTTCACTGAAAGTATTGTTTTCCCACCAAGGGTTCGGTTCACAGGCTGCTGTTTGTTCAATGACTTCAAACACTTTTTCCTTTAGAAACCGCAAGGTAAAAGCAGGCAGTTTATAAACGTGGCCTCAGCCTACATGGAAGAGACTTCAGCTTCCATAAAAAGGTGGTAAGAGGAAAATGTGTGGAGAAACAGAGGTGTGATGAAGAACCGCACGTTCTCCTCACAATCTCCGCATTTTAAGGGCACATTCACTGCCCTTCTCTCGCCAGGACGGACATGGGAAAAATAGGAGGAAAATATGCGAAGGCTAACACATTTGTTTCCTCATATTTTTCCCTTGTATACCGCAACTTCAGTCAGTATAAATGAAGTCGAGAGTAGCCGTCTTCCACGTTTAAAATACTCTGGAGATGCTAATAAGTCTGTGCACAAAAAGACAGCCATCAGACCATTGTCTGTTTTCCTACTGCTTTGGCCAACATACGCCATCTTACCATTTAAACACGTTTAGCTCAAACCACAAAGGCATTTTCGGCTGCAAAACCTATGTTTACAGACGAAAATGCCTTCATTTACATCTACGAGGAAGTCACAAAAAAATTCTGGACAGGCGTAAATGGTTTTACTACTGCAAATTTCTCCAACAGAGTTGTAGAGAAATCTGTTTAAGAAAATCCAATGCGCAATAGAGCAGTCGCCAAGGAAATCCGCATAGACTCTGAATTGTATTTTAAGGAAAATAAGGGATCAGTGTCATCGGCGGTCACCCTGTGGGAGGCATTTAAAACGGTGATATGAGACAGGGCGCAAAACATTATCGCACACAAAAAGTGAAAGGAGACACAAGAGATCGAGAGTCTAGAGCGTAAGCTGCTTGACTTAGAAAGCATTGGACTCCCCAGAGCAGATGACCGTATCCTCCGCCAGATAGAGATAACGAGACATGAGTATAGATCTTTGGTGACCCAGGAAGTTAAAACCCAGCTACTGGCCACCCAGCACCGCCTATATGAAGCAGGCGACAGAGCAGGGAAACTCCTCGCCTGGTTGAGTAAGAAAGAGACGGAGGCGAGATGGGTTGCGACTATACAGGAACAGGGACAGACCTACACGACACCCCCAAGAAATAGCGGGCGCCTTTGCCTGCTACTATGCGGAGCTCTAAAGACACAGACCACTAGCGAACGAGACACAAATTAACAGATATTTGGAGGCCATTAAAACTCCAACTCTTTTGTAGGAAGACCGAGATATGTTAGACAAAGAGCTAACCTTAGAAGAAGTGGTGGAGGCAACCGGGAGACAAAAATCAGGGAAAACCCCGGGCCGAACGGGTTCCCCGCGGAATTCTTTAAACAAAATGCTAGCCTTCTAGGCCCACATCTACTAAACTTGTTTCTAGCAGCGAAAGAAGACGGAATACTCCCACCTGACCTACGAACAGCTACTGTGGTAGTGATCCATAAAACAGGGAAGCCCCCAGAGGACTGCGGGTCCTACCGGCCAATAACACTACTCAACATAGAGACCAAAATACTTGCAACCATACTGGTGACACGCTTACTAACCGTGATTACCCCCCTTATACATAGGGATCAATCAGGCTTTATGCCCCAACGAGCCACTCGTTTCAATCTGCGCCGGTTGGCCAACTGGATGGATACGGTTAAACACAGAGATAGCCCACACGTGCTCCTCTCCCTCGATGCCGAAAAGGCCTTTGATACGGTCCACTGGCCGTTTATTAGGCAAACACTAAAGAAATTTGGTTTTGGACCGGTCTTTATGGAATGGCTGGAGCTCCTCTACACG
This sequence comes from Calotriton arnoldi, assembly GCA_963921515.1. Classification (NCBI taxonomy): domain Eukaryota; kingdom Metazoa; phylum Chordata; class Amphibia; order Caudata; family Salamandridae; genus Calotriton; species Calotriton arnoldi. Next base: position 1,510,961 of record CAWUFW010000673.1, read on the forward strand.
GAGCCACGGCTAAAGTCCGAGTGAACGGAGTGACTTCGACAACCTGGCCCGTTCAAAGGGGCTCCAGGCAAGGATGTCCCTTATCCCCACTATTGTTTGCCCTCGTCCTGGAGCCTGTGGCATGTCTAATCAGATCCCACCCGGAGCTGAGTGGATTCACAGAGAAAGGCCAAGTCCTAGAAGAAGAACGCATATCGCTTTACGCGGATGATATCCTGCTATATGTTACCGAGCCGGCAGAGACGCTCCCGAAGATACTACAAATATTTGCTGAGTACGTTCAAAATGCAGGCTATAGAATTAATTGGAGTAAATCTAACCTGTACTCAGTGGGGAGCCCCATCGAGACTCAAGACACCCCTGAATGTCTACAGGTAACCCAAGAAGGGTTCCGTTACCTTGGCCTTTATATTACCATCGATGAAGCGACTAGCCTGACTCAAAATATCAAGCGAGTCCTTGTAGAATTCCAAGAGGAGGTTAAAAGATGGAGAAGACTCCCTCTGACAATAAAGGGCAGGGCCGCAATGTATAAGATGATCACACTCCCCAAGTGTCGTGTAGCTCCTATAGTAGCCCTGCAGGACCTGCGCGTTTGGATAACATATACTGCGGGCTTGGTGGCAGACTGACTTCTACACCCCCACCGTATATGTTAGCCTGGTTTTGCATTAGCTAGCTCGCAGTGCCACTAGTGTCTCCTCTTATAGGGGAGAGATTAGTTTCTGGCAACCTTAGAACATGACAACCCTGATTCCCTCAGAATCGTGGAAACAATGTACTACCTTTCGCTCAGTCATTCGTGCTCACTTATTCGGTTTGTCACAGAGAGTTACACAGAATAAACAGTCGGGCGTTTCAATAAGTATTTATTGAACAGTTGTTATTCTAGTGTAAAATATATGTGCTGCGGTAACCAGCAGACAATAGCAGAGATATATTATCAGCAGTACGATAAAAGCGAAGGGATAGAACAGTTCTACCATATTGCGATAATCATGAGTACATACATGAATATAAAAGCATTATGCAAGTGCGTGTACTCCTACGATGCCTACCTAGATGTACCTGTGTGTACCTAGCATATGTGTGTAGGTCTTAAAAGCTAAGAGCCAAGAATCCTCCTAGGATTTAGTCGAACCCCCATACCTGAATAGAGAGAGAGTGGGACCCCGTCCTGGTCTCGAGTTGGACACCCCGTCCGGGTTGTGTCAGACCACTGTCAGCTTGAGCGACTGCATGCAGGAGCCTCAGCGTCTCTGGTCAGTGTGTCAGCATGGAAGTCTCGGTTCCCTCTATCTTACCGGGGCAAGATGTGGTTTATTTATACCCTAAAGAGTCTCGGTCCTCAGTATGGTTTGTATTGGACATGAGGAAGACGTCAGGGGTGAACTTTGTACATACATATTATGCCGGTGGTGTATTCTTAGAAAGCCATACATAATTAATGAGTACAGTGTGGGCCTGTGTTTGGAAGAACCCTGCTGCATTCAAAACCACAGGATAGATAACGTTCAGCCCTCAGAGCTCGTTGTGTACTAGCTGGGACCAATGTAGGTGAAAGATCATGCCTGTATAAGGAATCATACTATAATAGGACATGTACAGTTGTGACCATAATTGGGCATATGCGGCCATGACCATAATTGGGCAAGTACGAATATGACCATATTAGGGTAAATATGAATACGTCCATTTTAGGGCATGTACGAACGGGTCTACATTAGGGCATCTATGCGGGATATAACACAAGCTGCTCTACATACTACAGAACACATATAACAAAATACCAGAGAGTATATTCACCACACTAAATAACGAGCATCGGATACTCCTGTGGGTTGGGGCACACCCAAGAGTGGCGCTGCAAACACTTCAACGCAACCCATACAACGGGGGCCTTGCCCTACCAGACATTAGAGCCTAATACAGAGCTGCCCACTTGGTGGTGATTAATGAATGGAGTCACACCACAAGGTACCACCCCACATATACACTTGAGAGACTTCAGTTCCGACACCATACCCAATTACATTATCTATATGGGGGCAAAGGTGTCAACCGACTCCTACCAGCCACCCAAAGGGTGATAGAAGCATGGAAAGGGGCTGAGAAGCAGATGAAATGGGACTCCAGGCTCACGAGAGAAACCCCCTTATGGGAGGGGACGAGACTATCAGAAATTGGGAAACTTAAGGGCTTTAAACAATGGGATATGATCGGAATCTCCAAATTAGGAGACGTGCTAGAGAAAGGTACCCTTGCACCCTTTGACGCACTCCAGGCCACTTACCAATTAACAAATACTCAAAGATATGCCTATCTCAGACTGAAACAGCTCCCGATGTTCTCCCCCCTGGAGGGCAGAATCTTGCAAGAAGAGATCCCAAACAAGGCCATCTCATGGACGTACAAAACTCTACTTAACAATATGCCTGACAAATTGGGGCAGCTGAGAGCTAAGTGGGAACTGACCACAGGACCGATGGAAGACATTGACTGGGAGGCAGCCCTCATGCACCCACGTGAAGTGGCAATCAAGCAGAGGTTACGTCTCATACAATATAAGATCCTAGATAGGGTTTACTTTGACAGAGCACGACTTCACACCATGGGACGAGCAGAATCCCCAGACTGCTTAAGATGCCAGACCGAACGAGGCACATTCATACACACATTGTGGGACTGCAATAAAATAAAAACATACTGGGCCCAGATAGTGGGGGAACTGAACAGCATACTGGGGGCCCAACTCGAACTGGAGGCTAAATATGTACTTTTGGGAATCCCTACAGAAATTGACCTAATGCGCCATAAACTTATGTTAGCCAATCTGGAACTAGTAGTAGCTAAAAGAGACATAGTCCGCCACTGGGGGACATGTAAACCCCCTACGCTTAAGGAATGGAAGGCGTGTTTAGACCTATACATGGTGGCGAAAAGAGTCACATATACAGCCAGGGGGTGCCCGCACAAAATCAAAAAGATTTGGGCTCCCTGGATAGACTACTATGGGCTGGAGCTTGAAGGGATGGAGGACGTTGTGAGTTCGACAAGAGAGGAACCGGAGACCAAGCCAAAGTAAACTTTGGTCCCTACTTCCCCAAGACAGACAAGCTAGGTATACATGTAACCCTCAAGACTGGTAACTGTAAAAAGAATAATTCATTTGCTTTTTCCGTTGGAGAAATCCTCGCCGCACTCTATGTCTTGTGTAATCTGATGATGCTTCTTACCCTGTATATCTCGTATATCCAAGATTTCTTTGTTTTTAATGTTAATAAAAAAACATTTAAAAAAAAAAAAAGAAAATCCAATGCAAGAGGTGGGAAGTGACAGGAACAAGGCATGGCTTGCTGTGCAGGTTTCTGAACACCCAAAAACACGTATGTTTGTAAACATCAAAAACGATTATCTTTCCTCTGAGGAAATGATCGCAGCAACTCTGCTTTAGGAACCAGGCCAATGTGTTAGAACACAGCTGGGAAAGCCATGCAACGCAAATATTTTTTGTTATCCAAGACTTTCTGCGCTAAAATATGGTCAAATCCATATTTAGAAATCTAACCATTTTTTACCATTTGATTCGTCCCTGGTTGAGGAAAGTTCTTACTTAGTTTGTGGTTTTGGTCTGCAGTTGTTCTGCGTTGCCTTTTCCTGCATTTGTATCATCTATTTTATATGTACTTGTTTCAGCTCTGCATACCGAATGTTATTTCTTAACTTACTAGTGTAACTAGGACGGATTTGTTTTGCTTTTTTTCCTTCAGTTTTTGAGCTCCATTGAGTAGTTTGATACACTATAGTGTAACTAGGGTGGTTTGTTTTTTTAGTTTTTGAGATCCAGTCAGTAGTTTGATACATTATTTGCAAATGCCATCCTTGAAAAAAGCCCGGAAGTACTAAACCCATGCCATTATTTTAAACCCGGCTCAATGAGATCTCGAGATGCATGTTTACAACCAGTACTGGTTCTAAGATAGGTCTCATTCAGTATAGATTTTTAGTTCTTGAATGACTAGTTACAAATTAGCTTGCTTTGAATTACAAGGGAGGAATGGCTTGTTTTCATATTGGTCCTTATTGCGGTTTCATCGATTGTCCACTATTGCAAGAAACTTGTACTTGAGCACAAACATCAACTTGTGCACAGAACATGGTGATGAACAGGTCTCAGAGACGCCATCAAGTGATGAACCCTAGGAGAACAAGCATTGGCATAGCCAATAGGTCTCGCTTTTGGGACCTTATAAGTATTTAGTTATGGAGCACAATATCCTTGGTGCAACAACATCAACTGTTGTATGGCTAAACACATAAGGTCCCAAAGGCGAGACCTATTGGCTATGCCAATGCTTGTTGTCCTTGCAGGTGTAATGGACCAGAGGATTCCTTTTTCAAATTGTTAATTCTTGCTCATGCATTTAAAAAAAGCAAATGTTTTTTAGCCTGAGTACTTTCCACTTAAGATTGTTTATTTTATTACTGTCTGACAGTTCCCTATAGAAACATGTCAAAGGGGAAGTATTTAGGTAATTATAATGCACCCTATGTGAGAGCTCAGCTGAAGAGCAGTGCTCTTATTTAATGTGTAATTTAATTAGCTGTAGCTTCCGCTCTTTGGAAAGAGAGCTGGAAACGCCTGCAGCTATTTTACAATGATATGCATAGTCCGGGGCGGGAAGTGTTGTTGGGGGAAGGTACAGGGAGATTATGTGAAGTGGAAACAGTGCTGCGGCGAGGAAAGGAGAGGAGAGGGGGGTGGGGGGAGGAAAACAAATATGCTGAAAAGCAGTCCTCTTATTTAATTAGTAGCTCACTTGTAGCATGTAGCTTCCGAACTTTACCCAGACAGCTCGATATGGCTGCGGCCATCTCACCACGCTCCGGGCGGGAATTGTTGGGAGGAAAGTACGAGAAGATTGAGTGAAGTTGAAGCAACCCCCCTGAAAGGACCATGCTTTCAAATGCTGCGCTGATTCTTTGGCAAAGGAAAACAATGCAGTCTGAGATGATGGTAAAAAGGAGCCTCCTGAGTAGTGCTCTTATTTAATAAGTAATTTAATTAGGTGTTGCTTGCTGCCCTTTTCAAATAGAGCTGTAAACGCCTGCAGCTTTTAAATGCAGAGCTCCGGGTGGGAAGTGTTGTTGTGGGAAGCGAGGGAGATTAAGTAAAGTGCAAGCTGCGGCGATGAGAGTGCGAAAACGAACTGGGTCGTGCCTCGCGGATCCTTATCAAAGGAAAACAACAAGACAAGCCCGGCTTCAAAAGTGGTGCGCTCGCAGCAAGCGAGAGGAAAGCCAGATGGCGCCTGATCGGGCGCTGAAAGCTGGCGGCTGCGTGCGTGCACGCGATCGTGAACGCAAGCTGGAGGCCAGCAAAAGCGTGGGGTAGCACTTTGAAAACCCACTTACTAAATGTCTCGCAGAGCAGCGCATGCGCTGGCTCAGGCGAGACCTAAAAAGCGGCCTGTTGCCCAGTGGTACGTGGAAATAGATCCATAGGAGAAAAAGGCCAGAAGCGATTCTCATCTGTGGGGTAGTCTAATAAGGGAAAACTGATGGTGACATCGCCAGCAATGAACTGAAAGATTCTTCACACAAATTGGCAATTATCGACCAAATGCTTTAATGACAAACTGCTTTGCGTAACAGCTCTGTTTGTGAGTGGTCTTATCTCATTTCCTTAATTATTCTAGAATACTTTGAAAGCAATAAATGCAATTGCACTGCTACATAATGATAAATAATCAGGGCGATGGATATAGATGGTGCTGCAGTCTCTGGCGTAACAGTAATGCAATAATACACATTAAAGCTGCTGTTTACAGGTGGTGGATTATTCACCGCCTCAAGTGATATATAGAATCAAACTAGCGCAGCGGATCGATTTCTCATACAGAAGACATTGCCAGCTGTCAGTAAGACCCATCTTTTCAAAATTCAATGCATTTGCTCTTTTCTACCTTATTTTCTCTTTTATTGTAAATGTGGGTTCGTTTTCTTCTCTATTATCAAGATTTATTGCTTGTTCTTTCTAATCCAGGAGAGGCGACCTTTGTATTAACCTGTATGGTGTTAAGCACTGCAGCTCCGAGAACTCTAACTGAAGGCTAAGTAAGCCAGAAGACCAATTTGGCCTAGGCTTTCACTCCTCTGAACAGGAAAGGTGGAAGGAGGCTGGAGATGTCATTCTTGACTGTTAAGGCTTCCTGAACAAATCCCCTCTCTGAAGCTCTAGTCACACATATCCACTCTCCTCCATTCCAAAGGCAACATTATGGACCTCATACTCTCAGCCTTAACCTCTTCTCACATGCTTTAACCCAGTCACCCTGGACTGGGCTGGTCACTATGCCACTCCCTTTAACATATATTAATTCAAACCTGCACACAAAGGCTCCTCAGGCCAAAATGAAGTACCTGGGCATTCAATTGAGAAATTCCCAATCAATCCACTCACAAGCTTTGATCTGATTTCCTCCATCCATATCTGAATCCATTTCACATCGTGCTATTCACATCTGTACACTTTGATCCCAGTAAAACTGCATATACTTCAGTGACAAAAATTACCAGCTATCGACAAAATAATACAAAGAGAACTCAACAGTACCAAAGGTTAAATCGCCAAACTCATCATAGACACCAAACACAGTTGATGACACCCAAAAGGAACTTGTCGTGGGGCCCCTTAAGACAGAAGTAAGCCAGTCAGAAACGATACTCCAGATGCTCATGTGAGATAAAGGGTTGTTAGTTTCAAAGGGTGCAACCTTTGAAACTAGCAACCCTTTAATCTCACATGAGCATCTGGAGTATCGTTTCTGACTGGCTTACTTCTGTCCCCAAGAAAAAAGATTACTTTGTGCCAATCAACTTCTCCAGAAATGTCCATCTCGTTAAATGGAGTGTCTCCTAAAGCTCCATATTTTTGCCCATGATGTTCATTTTACATACGGGACCCTTGCGATTAAACACCATTAAAGGGCACATAAGCAAACCTCCTACCTTTGTAGCCAAAACTAGTTTGTTCACATGGGCACCTCCAGGTCACAAAAGAGTTCTGTCACATGCTGAGTCCCCCACAGTTCTATACTGTCTCCTGTCTTCTTCAACCTTTACATGCAGTCGCTTGTTACTCTACTCACAGATAACAGCATCAAATTCGCTAATATGCTGACATACACCTCTACTTGAAAGAATCCTCCGCTTCAGACATCCAATGCCCTAAACACTGCTTACACATCATCCACACCTCAAAGTCCAGCGCCAACCTGAAAACAAACAAAACAGAATTCCTATTTTTGGTCAAGAACAACAAACAAGGTACAATACAAATCTGGTTCAATGTCATGAACCTTGACTGTTTTCAACCCCAACTCTAACCGAATGCCAAATCACAAGGATTCACCCTGGACATCAACCTCTCCCTCAAGGAATGCATTACCAAAAAAACAAAGACGGCCTGGTACCAGCTCTCTTCTAAAGAAAGTCAAACTGTTTCTTCCAGAAAGCAACTTTAGAACTGCTGTTCTTGTACTCTCGCACATGGAAGGTGGTAATGCCCTACTCTGTGGACTCCCAGACTGCACACTGGCATCCTCTAGGGGCATCCTACACACCGCAGCATGTATCATCCAGAGCTTGAAGAATTAAGATCACATCACCCACACACTGATAGAACTCTATTGGCTCCACTTGCCAGACTGCACAACCTTCAAAACTAGTTGAATTATTTACAAAGCTATCACAACCAACAACGTCTGCATCTATCCTGCGCCGGGAAACCCCTCGGGGTAGCTGTGCGCATTATAATTCTGCCAAATAAACCTTCGCTTATATTGCAGACAAGTTCAAAATCTTTGGTGGTTCTCGGCACACCCACAGCCAGGACACCTTCAGACTGCAGGCTAAGAAGTGTAAAAAAGAAAAAACAAGATAAGGTGCCTTTTCTATCTATGCACCCAGGATCTGGACAACATTCCTGTATTCATCAGGACCTGTCCAATGCTACCCTAATTTAGGAATGAGTTGAAGTCTCACCTATTTAACACAAAATAACAATGCATTAACCTTCCACAATTCAGCACCTGCTCCTATTTCTAGACAACTTTAAGCTTGCCTTTGACCATATACAGGGCTCCGCTGCCTTTTTGGCTACATTCGGTCTATAGAAATACCATATACATACATACATACTTGCTGGTAATCTTAACATCAAGCTCATCGGCATCAAACTTTTTACTGCACACCCCATGTTTAAACTTTACTCTTCTACCATTCAGATACAACTGCTGCATATATTAAACAGATGATCCTCTACACAAACTAATTTTTGAGCTTTGCTTTAAACCTAATCATGACTCAGTAAATGATGAGGAAATAATGTGGTTAAATCTCAAGGCCTACTTTCGAGGGATATTGATTGCTCAAGAGGCCGTCGCCCATATGGCACTAAGGTGCGACGTTGATGAGATATGTGTAGTTACGTTTGCGATTGTTGTTTCCACTGAAAAGGCACTTTTTGATTGCCTACAACTTTTGCCATCGTGGGCGGATTTTCATGAAACTTACTAAGTCAGCTAAGTTTTGTGACAATCCGTCGACAGTAGAAAGTTTTAAAAGGGGGGTAGGGGGTATCATTTTCGTTTTTAGCTCCCAAAGAAACTTTTGGCAAAAGATAAAGGAAAAACAGCTGAATAGACTTACACCAAAGTTGGGATGAACACAGGACTTTACCCAGAAAACTTGCTTTTGAGGTTGCGCCTACCAAACAGCACAAGCAATCTGGTTACAAAAGACCTAATATGAACTTAATGCAGGTTTGCAGCCGACTCATTGCATACTATTTGCTCTATTGAGACTCCCATTATTTTGCTTCTTATTCAATGGCTTGCCTTCCTCTTCTTGTGTTTGTTCCTCCCCTGGAGCATATCCTCAATACAATTCTTTGATTGGCTGACCTGTATCCTTCCACTACTCACATTTGGGGAACCAAGTTATTCTTTTTAATTCTATGTCAGGACCCAGAGGCGAGGATTAGGCTTTAGTTTCTTCATTTACCCTCCGCAGCACCCAAGTTAAACATATGTAACAACATCAAACTACATTTCCCAGAAACACTAGGGAAAGGTAAGATCAGAGTTCAAAAAGGTCATCCAATCATGGCATAGGACTGTCCATATCCTTACTAGTCCACTCTTGCTTTCCCTCTTTCTTCGCTTCTCAACAGCCGTCTGAAACCTGTGTCGGGACTCCAGCCCCCTTTGTATATTTAATACTCATTGTGCAGCGTGTTGCTGTATTTCCTGCCGTAAACAGCTTTGGGACTCCGGTCTCCTTGCAGGATGTTTTTACTGTGCATTGTTAACTACTGCCTTTGTTTTTCAGGGAGGCTATCGCGCCTCATAACAGTAGCCACTGAAACGTTTGATCACTCCCAAGCAGCTGCTTCCAGTCAGTTAGTCTCTCTGCGGGGGCAGGTGGGGCATGCAGCGGTCCTCCAACCGCAAGAGGGTGCACACCCCATTGCACGCTTCGCACACTTTTCGCTATGGCCCGCGGATCAGAGCGCATTTTGGCATTTCATCTCAGATCCTGCCGAGCGCCTCCAATCGTGGTGAGCTGGCCACGGTCCCTTTAAATGCCCCTCCTGCGTGGTGTCTGAGTGATCAAAACGGGTAAGTACCAGTTATAAATCGGAGTGTTATCTCCTGCCTTTGCAGGCACGACTCAGGCAGTGACTTCAGCCTTTGTGTACAATTACAGGTGATTGGTTTCTACATAGGCCTACGGCCTCTAGTGTGCCCATAATAGCAAACTTTAGCGTAGCTACCCAAATATTTCTGGGTCCCCCCAGTTTCAAATACCCTCTTAACCCACGCCCCCGACCTGTGTATGAGTCTCTCATTGAGAGGTCCCCCCATACTTACCTCATGGAGGAGTACGATCCCTGCTACACGGAGTAGGAGGAGATCTCCTATTTTCCGGTCGCTGATGACTTCTGTGACACAGTGGATGCTTCAATCCACAGAGCGGTCTCGGATACAGTGGTGCTCTTGAAGACGAAACTCCTTGAATATACACAGACAGAAGTGCCTAAAAACCCTGCAAGTGAGGGAAGACCTCCCAGAGCCTTCGGCCCCATTACCTCCAGGGCTGCTCACTGTTAATCCCTCTAAGAATCTGCGCAAATGCCCTCGGCTCTCCGGTGTGGACCTGGGCCCATTTGCCAGGCTCAAAACAGCATTCCTGGGGCATTCAACCAAAAACTACAGACCCATCTCCCTGCTCCCGTTCCCAGCGAAAGTCATCGAGAAAGCCATCAACATCCAACTCGCCACATTCATTGAAGAACACAACATCCTCGACTCCTCCCAATCCGGCTTCAGAAAAAACCACAGTACGGAAACCGCCCTCCTCGCCGCAACAGACGACATCCGCACCCTACTGGACAAAGGAGAAACAGTAGCCCTCATCCTCCTCGACCTATCAGCGGCGTTCGACACAGTCTCCCACCGCACCCTAATACGCAGACTCTACGACGCAGGAATCCAGGACAAGGCCCTCGACTGGATCCGCTCCTTCCTCTCCGGCAGGACGCAGCGGGTCAGACTCCCCCTTTCCTCTCGGACCCCACACCTACCACCTGCGGAGTCCCCCAGGGCTCCTCCCTCAGTCCGACGCTCTTCAACGTCTACATGGCTCCACTCGCCCCCATCGTCAGAACCTACGGACTCAACATCGTGTCATACGCAGACGACACCCAGCTCATCCTCTCCCTATCCAACGAGCCCAACACCGCCAGACGCAACTTTCGAGAAGGCATGGAAGCCGTCGCCAAATGGATGAAAAACAGCTGCCTACAACTAAACACCAACAAAACAGAAGTACTCATCATGGGCCCAAACCCCGATGCCTGGAGCGACACCTGGTGGCCCCCCGCCCTCGGAAACCCGCCAACCCCCACGGACCACGCACGCAACCTGGGAATCATCCTGGACTCCGAGCTCAAAATGGACCGCCAGATCAACTCTGTCTCGTCTTCCTGCTTCCACACCCTCCGCCTCCTTCGTAAGACCTTCAAATGGATCCCCCTCGAACACCGAAAGACCGTCACTCACGCCCTGGTCACCAGCAGACTCGACTACGGCAATGCACTCTACGCCGGAATAAACAAAAACCTCACCCGCAAGCTACAGAACATCCAGAACGCTGCCGCAAGACTGGTCCTCAACCTGCCAAAACACTGCCACATCTCCCAGCACCTGCGCACACTCCACTGGCTCCCTGTCGAGGCGAGAATCACCTTCAAGATGCTCACCCACGCACACAAGGCCCTCCACGGCACCGGACCAGCATACCTGAACAGCCGACTCAAATTCCACGCACCCCAAAGGACCCTACGATCAGCCCAGCTCTCCTACGCCGTGGTCCCCCGCACCAGAAAGACCAGATCGGGAGGCTGCTCCTTCTCCTTCCTCGCGGCCAAAGCATGGAACGCCCTTCCGCTCCACCTCAGACAGACAACATCGCTCCCCATCTTCGCAAGAAACCTCAAAACCTGGCTCTTCGACAGACCCCCTCCTTGATGGATGGAACCTGCACCCCTGCCCCACCCCCTAGCGCCTTGAGACCCTTACGGGTGAGTAGTCGCGCTTTAACAAACCCCTGATTGATTGATGGTTCAACCCCCCAACCGGATATTGAGATACTGACCCCCGAGGACCCTACTCCCCCTTCCCCGGCCTCGGATGGCTCCCATAATGGATCCAATGGTGACTCTGACCATGAGAGGCCATAGCACCCAATGAACGCTTCCCCAGTGGGGACGGTACCCAGCTCAGAGGCATCCCGTGGGGCGCGATCAGATATGTTGGGCCCCAAGAAGCTAATGCTTCCTCGCTGCTCTGAATGGGCTCGAGAGGACAAATTGGCCTCTTATGTGGCTGGCAGACTACGTAAGCCCCTCGACCATGTCAGAAGTCGCCTTAAGGCGGAATATCTCTAGATGGTAAGCTCGCCGCTATTCCAGATATTGATGTCAGAGTGGGCACCTTTCTGGGTAAATACATCAGAGACCCTAAGAAGGGGGTCGACAAGTCCTGGCGCTCATGCCAGGATAAGCTCCTAGATATCACAGGTCCCCTAACAAAGATCCTCGATATGGAGGAGGACTCCAAAACCTCGGGAATGCTAATCTAACCGGAAGTCTTGTCTGGGTGGGCCCCGTGGGCAGTAATTTTGTAAGGCAATGCCAACTGTGACATCTCTACTGAGAGGCGCAGATCAATTCTCATTAAGATTGACCCAAAATTGGGGGACCTAGCCACATCAGAGGCCGGCAAAGTGGTGCAGGGCTGGCTCTTTGGCGATGCTCTCGTCAAAAATCTTGGCAAATTTGTCTCCACCTTCAATTCACTGCACTAGGCCCAGTCCTCAACTAAGAGAATTTTCAATCCCCGGGTTTTCACTGGGGCCAGCTGCGCCCAGTTTTAACACCTCAAATAGGGGCCAGCCCTCACAAAGAGGCCAGTGGCAGGACTCATCTAGTTTAGGGAACTTCTACTCGACCAGAGGCTACCACAGACAGAGAGGCGCTCGCAACGGTTCCAGAGGTGGAGGCCCATCCACCACTGCCAATGGTGAGTGTACATCTTCTTTCACACAGACGCTTGGGGGGCAATTTGGCACACTTTTTAGACAGTTGGAGAAATCTCACATCGGATGCCTGGATTCTCCAGACCATATCAAATTCTATGGGTCCCCTGTCAGCCCGTTCCCTCTTGTCCACTCTGTTTTTCGAAGCAGGAGGCAACTCTCATTTGCCTGGAAATCCAGGAACTCCTGTCCAAAGGGGGGATTTTTCTGTCCTGCCCCCACCAATCAGGGTTTTTGAGCAAGCTTTTTCTGGCAGACAAGAAGGATGGGGGTCGATGCCCGGTAATCAACGTCCGGGAATTCAACGAGTGGTTGGTCTTCCGCCACTTCAAGATGGAGGGCAACCACCTCCTTCGCGACTTTCTGAGACCAGACGACTTCGCGACTTTCTGAGACCAAACGATTGGATGAAGAGATTGGATCTCAAGGAAGCTTACCTCATGGTCCCAATCTTCCTTCCCTATTGTCTGTTCCTACGGTTCCAATGGGGAGGTCAGACCTTCAAATTTGCCTCCCTCCCCTTCATCCTGTCATCGACCCCCTGTTGTTTTACCAAAATCCTCAAACCTGTTATCGAATAGCACTGGGCATCCGGGATCCACATGATCGTCTACTTAGCTGACATACTGCTGATGGACCAATGCCCTCGGGCACTGTCCGGTCACCTGCGAGAACGGTGGATCTCCTTCAATCTCTGGGGTTCATTTTCAACGTCAAGAAATCAGCCTTGGTTCCTTCACAGAGCCTCATGTTCCTTGGCTTCGTGATCGACCCAGTAGTCACCAATTAGACTACCATCCAGGAAAATGGCCAAATTCCAGCACAAGATATGCATAACACTTTTCAAATTGGAAACCTCCCTGCATCGGATTGCCAGGGTGGTTGGCCACCTTTCCTCTTCGATTCAGGTAATATTTCTGGGCCCTACAGGGTCTGAAGGCTTCTCACTTTCACCACAGTCTCACATACTCTCAGTTCATCCCCCTGTCACAGGTGCCCAGACAAGTTGCATTGGTGGCCTGGAACGGGAGGGCCATCTTCGGCTTCCAACCGGATCTCGTTACCAAGTCCGACGACAGCAGCATTGGCTGAGGAGCGCGCTGCTGAGAATTTACCGCAGGCGCTGAAGGCCTCCAAAGAGTGATCCCTACACATCAACTGCATGGAACTAATGGCAGGTGCGTACGCTGTGAAATGTTGGACCAGGGAATGGGCAGAGTGCTGTGTGCTTCTCAAGATGGACATGTGACGGAGGGGGCACTGGCTCCATAGCCCTTTCAGATCTGGCCAAGAACGTTTAGGAATATTGCCTCTAGTACCAGATCTTGGTCATGGCGGAACATCTCCCAGGATCGTCCAACCAGGATGAGGATTGGCAATCTCGCCATATTCGAGACATGAGCTTGTGAAAGCTGCTCACGTCCATTTTTCTTGGGTCCATTCACATTCGACCTCTTTGCGTCCCACCTTGATCACCACACTCCCCGGTACGCCAGCTTGAGACCGGATCCAGAGCAGTAGCGACGGACGCGTTCCTCCAGGACTGGTTGAAGGAGAATGGGTATGCCTTTCCCCCTTCACCATGATAATGAGAACAGCGGCTCAAACCTGCAGTTAGATGGTAGACCTTGTGGTGGTGACGCCGATATGAAAGTCGTAAGTTTGGTTTCTGGTTTTGATGGAACTTACTTGGGATTTTCCAATACGACTAGCCCTCGAATCAGCTCTCTTCAGCGATCCCTTTGGAAATCTCCTCATCCTCTTGTGATGAACAGGTCGCTCCAACTTATGGCCTGGAGGATTACTGGCGTCGATGGCAAGTCCCAGGACATTTGAGAATCGCTGCGGTCCTCCTTTCCCGCGCCTGAGCAGATGGTACGGTCAAAGCTACCGATCACCATGGGGCCGATGACTGGGCTGGTGCCAGCAACAGGATTTGGATTCTGTGGGGGTTGAGGATGTCCACATTCTACATTTTTTAAGCCTCTTTGGCCAAGGAAGGGATGGCTTACAGATCGGTTAATACCTTCCGGTCGGCGATTTCGGCAGGACATACTTGGTGGCGTGGCCCCTGGTGGGTGAGCACCCTCTGGTACTGAAGTTGCTTCAGGGGCATCCGTTTATCTACCCCCCCAACCAGAGCCCCGGAACTCGGTCCTTTGGGACATCAATCAGGTACTGAACCTTTTTACATCATGACCTGGCAACAAGTACCTTTCATGAAAACAACTGTCAGCCAAATCGGCCACCCTTTTATGTTTGGTTTTGTGCAGGAGGGTCTCAGATGTCTGGGACTTGGACATTACTGGCAGAACTTTTGCTCGAGATGGGGGTCACGTTTCACGTTTCCAGACGCACAAAGTGCAATTTCCGTTTGATCTCCTATCCGGTCTTCCCAGATTCCCCGAAACTGTGTATGGTGCATTGTATCAAAGCTAATGAGGCTTTGACAGCTGATCTACAACACCAGGGGGAACGACAAATGCTCATTGCCCTGCAAAAACCATTCAGGGCAGTCTCTTCTCCCACCATTGCAAGATGGGTCATGCAGGAAGCGGGTATCAATGCTAGGTGTTCGGTGCACATTCTACCAGAGGCGCTATGCCTTCGTCCTCAGCGCACGCTTAGAGGATATCATGAATGCAGCAGACTGGTCTTCAAATTCAACCTTCAAAAGGCTCTATTTCAAGCCTAATCCTCATCTCCGGGTCCTGATATAGAATGAAACTTTTTTTCTAGCTATTTTATGGTTAACTCTGTTTTTTATTGTTTCCAAACATGTCAAAATAATGATGGAGCTTTAGTTACAACAGACAATCCCATAAGATATGCATAAAATCGTCATTTCTCCCACCCTCGTCATACCCGTAGACATGTAAAGGAATCATCGTAAGCCGGTTCTGGACAAGCGTGGAGGTAGACTCATGGGGGGTGTTGCCTGGGGTTGTCTGAAGTCAGCAGTATATTATACTGATGTGTGGATCAAAAACAAGCGAAAGAAAACTCCCTGACCCCCTCCCCCTTCCCAGCCCCCCTTCCCCCCTCCCCGAACCGGTGTGCTGGATAAGTGACTCTGAGGAACCTGACGTGGGAGTCTTGTACTAGTGAGCAGGTTGAGAAGGCTCGTCCGTGTGTGCCATTTCGGCGAGCCGTGGGATACGGAGGTATTTAGGGCAGGTTAGTTCATTCATTTCGAGCTCTAACAGGGACAGCAATGGGCGCCATATAGTGCGGAAGGTGTCTGTAGAGTTCGTCAGGGTGGCTTGGATCCGCTCCATACCTATAATGTACCATAGTTTGTGTAGCCAACCTGTGTGGGTTGGTCTGGTCTGTGTCCCCCATAATGAGAGAATGTGTTGAACAGCTGCACCCATCGCCAGACCCATCTGTTTGCCCCTAATCGACTTCAGGGGGTAAGTGAGTGGATTGGGCAACCCCAGTAACGTGTATGCGGGGAATCGGGGAATTTCAGTCTCGAATTGCTTATGTATGTCATCTAGGATGGCACCCCAGTAGTCAGTCACTTCTTTACAGGTCCCAGAGCAGGTGCGTCAGTGTGCCCTCTTCGTCGCAACCCCTCCAACAAGTCGGGCTTCGATCAGGGTTCCCTTTATGTAGCCTGGCCGGTGTTAGATACCAGTAGGTAACCACTTTGACCGCAGCTTCCCTGCTAGCTGTATTGCGGGCTGTATGGTTGGCCCGAAAGTATATCTCTTGCCACTCCTTCGCCGTTAGGTCTCTCCCGAGTTCCCGCATCCATCGCCTCTGTCCCGCAGAGGGTAAGGAGGGAATTGGTGAACGCAACATACCATATAAGTCAGAAATCATTTTTTTATCCGAATCTTTGGTTAGTAGCCATTTCTCATACGTGGTGAGCTTCCTTTGAACCAGCGGCCTCACCTCGGGGTGGAGGAGCCAGTGGCGAATTTGGAAGTATTGATAGCGTTGCGGGGCGGAAATTGTATAGTGTTGTTGTAATTCCGCAAGTGGCAGAAACCCCTCCAGGTCAAAGAGGTGTCCCGCCGACCTGCAGTCTGTGGTTCGCCATTGCGGAAACGCTCGTTCTTCAAGCCCTGGTAAAAACTCTGGGTTATCGAATATGGGAGTCATTGGTGAAGGAAAGGATGTGAATCCGCGTTTGACCGCCACCGAGTCCCAGACTCTTAGCAGCGTATTGGTGACTGGGGAGCCTTTGAGATTTGGCGGTCTATCTGGCCGTTTGAGGAAAGGCACCTTCCACAAGGAGAGCTTCGCCAGTGCTCGGTCCTGGAACAGCCATCTTTTTTCGGACTCGGGTCTGCTCCACTCCACTAAGTGTCAAAGTTGCACCGCTCTGAAATATTCTAGGAAATTTGGGATACCCAATCCTCCCTCGTCTGGGGGTCTGTGCGAGAGATCCCTACGCATGCGCGGACGGGCCCCGGTCCAGATGAATTGCTGCACCGCATTCTGTAGTTTGTGTAGGGTCCCCGGTGGGGGCCAGGCCTGGATAGTCTGAAAGATATAGCGAGCTTTGGGCGGGATATTCATTTTGATAGCTGCTATGCGGCCTAGTAGTGATAAAGAGTGTTTCTGCCATTGTCTAAGGTCTTTCTGAATTTGGGCGAGGAGTTTAGTATAGTTCTGTGTGACCGTGTGCGCCACAGAGGGAGCGAGTTCTATCCCCAGGTAAGTAATGGAGTCACGAGATTGCAGCTCACCGTAGTGTGGGCGCTCCTCCTTCCGCCGGTCTGCCCCGCTACCCAGATGTAAAACCATGGATTTCTGTACGTTCACCTTGAAGCCGGATACCTGACCGAAGGCGGTCAGCTCTTGCAAGAAGGCTGGGACTGAGCGTTCAGGGGACTCCAAAGATGCCAGGATATCATCGGCATATAGGCTCACGGTATGCCGTTCTCCCCCGAAAGGGATACCTAAGATATCAGGGTTGTCTCGAATTCGTTGCGCTAGAGGTTCTACGTATAGTGCGAAAAGAAGGGGTGACAGAGGGCACCCCTGTCTCGTACCTCTCTGTATCTCAAAGGGTCGGGAGGCCACGCCGTTCACCCTAATTACTGCCGTGGGCTTGTAATAGCAACTCGCTACCCAGGTTCGGAAGCGATCCCCCACGCCAAAATGAGCTAAGGTTTTGTCTAGGAAATCCCAACTGACTATCGAACGCTTTTTCTGCGTCAACCGATAGCAGTAGGGCGTTCATTGTGGTGCGATGGGCTTTATCTATCAGATGTAGTATTCGTTTAGTGTTGTCACTGCTTTGACGATTGGAGATGAAGCCTGATTGGTCCGGTTCAATGATTCCGGGCAGTCGCGGGCCTAATCTAGCTGCTAGGACCCTAGTGAACAACTTCAGATCGAGATTGAGGAGGGAGATTGGGCGGTAAGAACTACATTGAGTTGCGTCTTTCCCTGGTTTAGGGATGACTACGATGTCGGCCGTCAGCATGTCCCTAGGTATAGTCCCAGGTCCCTGGAAGGAATTAAAAAGCAGCGTTAAAATCGGGGCTAGGAGTGGGCATAGGGTCTTATAAAAGCCCGCCGAGAACCCGTCAGGGCCCGGCGACTTCAAGGGCTTAAGACGGAAAATGGCTCCAATTACTTCCTTGATCGTAATGGGCGCGTCTAGTGCTTCAGCTCCCATGACGTCCAGCGCCGACGTGGCTGCCCCCTGGAGGTATGTGGCCCCGTCACCGCCTAACTGTGAGGCTTCCCCGTATAACGTGGAATAAAAGTCCCGTAGGACCGCAGCGATCTTCTCATCCCCCTCAACCGGTTCCCCATTATCATTCCGGAGCGTTTGTATTTTGCCCCGTTGGGCTCGGGCCCTGAGCTTACTGACTAAGAGTTGTCCCGTTTTGTCGCCCCCCACATAGTATAAGTGCTTCAGTCGAAGGGCTGCGTATTCGGCCCTGTCGAGGTCTAGTGACCCTAGCTGTGCTCGTGCTGCTTTTAGTTGACGCCATATCCGAGGCGCGCCTAGCCGCTGGTGTATGCGTTCCAGTTCTAGCACTCTCTCTGTAAGGAGTTCCCGTTTTTCTTTGCGTTCTTTGGCTTCGGCGGCAGAGATAGAAATTAGTTCGCCTCTCACCACGGCTTTCAATGCCCCCCAGAGCGCTGAAAGAGGCGTGTCTGGGGAATCGTTTATCGCTAGGTAGTTAGAGATGCATTGTTGTAGTTGCTGGGACACCCCTGTTCTAGAGAGCAAATTTTCTCGGAGTCTCCACCTCCCCGGAGGTCGTTTAGTTGAGGGGATAGAGAGGATCATTACCACTGCGTCATGGTCCGAGAGTGCCGCTGGTGTGATATTTACTGTGTCCACCATTGTGTGTACTTCTGTGGTCCCTATGAAGTGGTCCAACCAAGCGTATTTGTGGTGTGCATGGAAATAGTAGGAAAATTGTGTGAGGTGGGGGTGGGTCACCCTCCATAAGTCCAGTAGACCCCTATCTCTCAGCCATTCCCTTCCTGTCTTAGAAATTGCCCCGGTTTGGCCATATCGCTGCCCTGATCTATCTTTCTCCGCGTCCATGACCAGATTTAGGTCCCCTCCAACGACCACCTTCCGTTCCTGTGAACATAAGACCTCTGAGAGTGCTATTTTCAAAAATTGTTCCTGTCCCGAGTTCGGGGCGTAGACCGAACCCACCACCAGAGGAGCACCCCCCACCCAGAGCGTGTAGGCTAGTAACCGGCCTTTCACTTCTGCCACTTTGTCCCCTATCGTACCTGGGAATGATTTAGATATCAGAATGGCCACCCCCGCTTTCTTATCTGAAGTGGACGAGTAGAATTGGTGGGGAAAGGCTCGGGTTCTCATACGGTGCCAATCTTTGGAGAGGAGGTGGGTCTCCTGCAAGAGGCACACTGACGCCCCCGAGTTCTCTAAATAAGATAACACCGCTCTTCTTTTAATGGGATTGTTCAGTCCCCGCACGTTAAGGGTTAGTATTTGCAGTGCGGACCTTGACATAGGGTATTTATGGGGTCAGACAGCTATGTCTGGTGGAAACCACCTCTTATGTCCCCCAAGCCCCCTCCTATGTTCGCGATACCCTGCATAGATGGATATATGTCTCGTATGGATCTCCCCTGTGAGCAGCACACCGGTTCCCCCCCGCCCCTTTCCCAACTCCCTCATCCCCCCAGCATGGTAACGAAACCCCCCCCCTCACCCCCTCCCCCACCCTGACTTCTTCTACCCTCCCTAACCCCAACTTGTAAACCCCAAAGTCCCATCATTGTCCATTGCCCTTCGTACGAGAACCTGGGCATGTGGTAAATAAAGAATCGGGGTGAGTGTGTGGACCAAGTGTCCCGGGCCCCCGCAGCCCCCCCCCCGTTAATGCAATACCAATGCTGAATAGTCCCTCTGGTAGAATCATGGTGGGGTCGTCGGAGCGGTTTCTTTCTGTACCGTTTCTAGTGCTAGCAGTCTCTCTTGCGCCATTGTGTCTGAGCTTGGGCATAGTTCTGGATTGGGTGAGCGTTTGCCACCCACTGTCTGCCACTCATTCCTCACCGAGTTCTGTGTGCGACTGGGTGACTCTCCTGTGGTTCTTTGTTCCAAGCCCAGGATCTTACAGGCTTCCCGGAAGGATCAGAGTTGGTGTAGTTTGCCGTTCATTTTAAAGATAAGGCGGAAAGGATGTCCCAATGAGTACGCCACTCCTTGTGCTCTTAGGTGGGTAGTCACTTCCTTAAAGTCCCTCCTTTTTTGTAGTGTGATAGCGGCGAGGTCCTGGTATAGGGCAACGGAGTGACCCTGATATTGTAGAGGTTGTTTCGACCGTGCTTCCCGCAGTATTCTTTCTTTGAGAGGAAAATCTGGTAGGAAGGCAAGGATGTCTGGCGGAGGAGCAGGGGCCCGTCTCGCTAGTCCAACACAGTGCGCTCTGTCTATGCGAATAGGAAAGTCTTGTGACTCACCTAGTATGTCTCTAAACAAGCCCTGGAGGTATTGGTTCACAGCTGTTCCTTCCGTTTTCAAAGGGACCCCCCTGACGCGGATGTTATTTCTTCGTGAGCGGTTTTCGAGGTCCTCGGCGTGTGCCTGAAGGTCCAGCTGTTGATCTCTCAGGCGAATCACCTCTTGTTGGAGCTGCTCGACCTCTTCCCCTTTGGTTATGTCGCGTTCCTCGATTGCCGCTACTCGTTCCCCTATTGCGTCAACATCTCGGCGAATCTCGCGGACCTCCCCAGCCACTTCACTCTTAAGGGTCTGGAAGTCGTCTCGGAGGACGTTGAAAAGCGACTCCAAGAAGGAGCGGGTGATTGGGACCTCCCCATCTTCCGGGTCTGGTTGAGTTTTCTGGGGCGGTGATGTTCTGTTGCCTTTGTCCGCAGGTAGGGGTCCTCTGGTTAGCATGTCTTTCAGAGATCTCTCCCCTCTCTTCCTCACCGAGGACATTGCTAAGCCTGTCAGCAGGTGGGGAGCTCAAGTCGCCTCTGTTACTCGAGCCCTGTCTGGGAGACGGGAAGAGGGTCCCCGCGTCGTCCGATGGCGTGCAGCCTCCTCCAGGAGGCACCCCTCGATCCCGCGTGGCCCTCGTAGTAGCTGTTGCCGGTTAGTTCCCCTCCTCCCGCCAGCCGTCTGGTTGAGTGTTGGCCCCTCTGTTCTCTTCACCGCCTCCCCACCTTCCCCAGCGTCACTCTATGGGCTCGCAGGTCGGACATAGACTCCCACAGCTGTCTCAATGGCGACCGTGCACACTAGGCCTCTCCTCTCTCCCCACAGGAGTCAACCGCATTGAAAATCTGCCCTAGGGCCTTCTGTCCCGCCCTGTTTATATTGTGCCCCCTGGGGGTCTTAGTGGTCACTGCCCTGACCTGTTAGCGGTACTCCCCCAGGGGGTCCTCTCCACTTCTACGCTGCGTAGGGCTCCGCTCCCAGAAGAATCGGTCGTCTCTCTGAAGTTGGTGCCGGGGGCTCTTTTCTGGTCTCTGCTCCCTCCCCCACCATCCGCCTTCTTCGCGCGTTGGCCCCCTTTGTGTTAAGTTTCTCTAGGCCTGTCTTGTCTCTTACACACACCGGGTCCCGTCCCCTCTCCTGGTGTTTGTTGCTGCTTGGCCTCTCAGATCTCAGGCCTCGACGCTCTGTTTCTCTCCCCCTAGCTCACTGATGCGGGCCCCCACTGTGACCGGTCCTTTTGTTGGCCCTCTTATGAAATTGCCCCTTCCGGTGACAACAGGCGCGGGAGTCTCGACACCCCCCTCTTCGAATTCCCCTGTTCAGGCCCACAGCACCCGGCCTAGTGCTCGATGGGACTGTGCGCCCTCGTAGTTGTCGCCTCCCACGCACTCTAGGCCCCTCGGAGATCCCGAGCCTGTTTGGAGCCCCGGGGCGCGGATCACCCTGCTCACTCCTCACCTCTTCCGCCGCCTCTTCAGCGTGGGCTCATCTCTAAGCGGCGCTGCTCTCCGTCCCGTTGCAACGCAGATGACAGGCACTGCTCAGCCCGGGGAATCCGATCTCATTCGCGGTCGTGGTGGGTCGCTGCGGGGCGCTCAGTCTATCCACGCTCCGCTCCCAACATCACCGCTCCTCCGGGCCCTCAGGGTTCGCCGCTGATCCCGATGGGCCGTCTCCGTGGCTCCGCTGTTCGGGGCCTCCCCTGCCGACGCCGGCGTCTCCGCACTAGCGATCCTCCGGCCTGGGCGCCATTTTCTTGTGCCGAGTCTGCCCGCTCTCCTCTGCCTCTTTTGCCCTCGGGCGGGCTCGAATCGTCTCCGTTTGCGCTGTGGAGACTGCCGCTGCACTCCTCCGCCCTTTCCCACCGTGGACAGCTTGTCGATGGGGCCAAATGCGAGGTTGTAGCCGGACGAGTAGGCCGGGAGCATGGAGCCTCCGGGACAAGCGACCGCTCAGTCCGCCATCTTGGCCACGCCCCCTTTCTAGCTACTTTAAAGGAAAGTTTTATCTCTATAAAGGACTTGGAGGCAAGGATTAGCCCACCCAATGCTATACCATTGCCCACCCTGACTTGTGGATCTGTTACGAGATGTAAGGAATATATTTACGTTCAATACATGTACATGGTTATGCATTTAGGTATGTTTATGTTCTGTGGGAACATAATGTTTTTCCTTTAATCGTTCTGTGTGAATTTCTAGTTTCATGCTATAAGCTAGCTATACCTGCGGGTTACATGCTTTACCTGTTGTTTATTGCAGGTTCGGAGTCTTAAAAGGAGTAACATCTGCCAAGTCCGGCTTCTGTTGCAGGAAGAAAGAGGGCAAGCAAGAAGGGACTAGCAAGGATATAGACAGTCCTATGCCATAATTGGATGACTTTTTGAACTCTGATCTTACCTTTCCCTAGTGTTTCTGTGAAATGTAGTTTGATGTTTTTGTTACATATGTTTAACTTGACTGCTGCTTAGAATAAATGAAGAAATAAAGCCTGATCCTCACCTCCGAATCCTTAATAGTATTTAAACTTTCCTTTAAGATAGCTAGGAAAAATTTCATTCAGCACTCCATGAGAGTGCATGTATTTTTTAGCTTTCTCCTTTGTGTACTGCTCCCTTCAAGTCCCTCCCTCACCCTGAATGTTGCATTTCTCCCCACTCCTCTCAGTTGGTCTGCAAAAGCACAGCACTAGGGGTATTTTTGCTGGGGTAAAACTGAACAGCAGACTTTAAGGGTTGTTTTTGTTTTATCTCCTGCATTCCACATATTGCATAAAAGCACAAGCTTTAACACATAAGGGCTCTTATGGCACAGGATGAAGAGCCATCTGCTGCACCCACTCGCCAGCATCGGAGGCAGAATGTGTACTTAGCATGACACTTCTTCTGGAGGCTCATAAATCTACTCCCTGGGCTACTACAGAAGACAAATAACTGAATCCTGTGGAAAGTTACTTAGGACTTGGCAAGTATTCCCTTTTACATTCTAACACTTCCTTATTCTTTTTACATTCTGTTCAGAGTTTCCTGAGTGAAAAGTATTTGGAAAATAAACCACACCATTT
The DNA here is from genome assembly GCA_963921515.1 of Calotriton arnoldi. Lineage (NCBI taxonomy): Eukaryota > Metazoa > Chordata > Amphibia > Caudata > Salamandridae > Calotriton > Calotriton arnoldi. Next base: position 1,534,593 of record CAWUFW010000673.1, read on the forward strand.
ATTAAGATTGAAAACAATTAATTCAATGTACAGTTTTGATATACCATAGTACATGTGTTTGCTTTTCCTCCAGTAATTCGATTTTTTTTCTTTTACCTTTTTAAACCATATTTTAACAGAAAATAATTGGCAAAGCCAACAGCTCAGCACTCCTATTATAAAGATGAGACCTACTATCTTTGCTAATGCTTGGTGCATTGGAAGGGTTAACATTTTTGTATATCTAATCAGTTGAAAAGCCACGTGTTCATTTTCTTATAACTCTGGCACAGTTTGATGAATATGCCCTACATAGGGCAGACACGACTTGATTACGAGTTTGGCAGTGTGGCGCCGGGTCTGCCCCGCACCGCCAAACCCGTGGTCAGGCTGTCCACCAGATTACGAGTATTTCTTGTGTCTGACAGGCTTTTTTTTACGTTCCCACGTCAGTGCCCTGAAAATGGGTACTGCAATGGGAACGCCAAAAACAGTTCCTGCACGGCATGGACTTAAAAGTCCATGCCGTGCAGGAACTGTGGTGCATGCACACAGGGGGCAATGTTGTGCCCCCCTGCATGCACCCCAGGGCGCAAAGGCAACACCCCTTTGTTTCCTCTCCGCCACAGTGTTTATGGAGGAGGAACCGCCATGAAAACTGTGGCAGAGAGAAAACGTGTAATATGCTTGGCTGGACCACAGCGGTCCCACCAAGCATACTGGGGCCTCCTGACCGCCGCAACAGCGCCTGGGGATGGCAGTTCCTTGACGGCTGTGACGGGGCAATGGCGGTCCAACCGTCCTAATTGTAATAGGGCGGTCGGAAGACCACCACCACCTTGCCCCCACTAGTCTGGCGGTTTGTGGACCGCCAGACTCGTAATAGAGCCCTAAATATGTTCAGATTACTATCTGTATTTTAAAATGTGTGCCTATACATAACGAGGGAGCCCAGTTGAATATGAGGGTTTGGAAATGTGTTTATTTGCTAATAAGTTTGGCACTGTGTGATGAATCTGCACAAAATTTGGAAGAACCTAGGAAGGATTTGTTTTTTCTATTCTTATGCCAAGTTTTGTGCCATCCATAATGGGGTGGAACTAAAGGATGGGGGGTTAAATGACATTTTCTTTTCCTTATAACTTTGGTGTTTGATGGATCTGCACAAGATTTTGCAGGGACTTAGTACATTTAACCTTCTTTTAGTTTTTGGTTTACGTTCACTACATTTCCTTCTCTGTATCTCTATTCATATCTATATCTACCTCACTCTAAAACTTTATTTTTTTCTGCTTCTCTTTCTATACCTACATCTTTCTCTTTTCACCTCTCTATCTTTTTCTTTCTGGTTACCTCACCTTTCTCCATATATTTGATGTCCCTCCCTACCTCACATATCTTTCTATATCATTTCTATCCCCATATGCTTCTATTGCATATGTCTCACTATGATCTTGTCTTTATGTCTTTGCCCTTCTTCTGTATCATGCAATGCCCAAATTCCCTTACTCAGGATGGTTACAGGTAACGTGTATCCTTGGAAGTGCACACAGAAGAGAAGAGTGACAAGGCAGGGGATGCGAAAATAGGCAGAAATGATCATATTTTAACCAATGGAAAGCCTCCCAGCAACACTTTGATTATTACCGTTTGCAGCAAGAACACCAGCAATGAAGGGGATATATTTGTGATCACAAACATTCAGCAATGAAAGCTACAATTTCAAGTGCTAAGTGCATATGTCTTATTTTAATTATGTACTAGTCCACTAAACATTTACCAAGTCACCTTTAGCATGTTTTCCTACAATAGAAGTAACAAGCTGGTAAACACTGAACAACACATAAAATGTTATTGTAAGTAAAACAGATCTAGATCCAAGCTTAAAGAGAAATGGCTTCATCAATGCTTGTTCAAGCTTTCTTTCTGTGCTATTGGGCTCAAGGACAATAGGCAGCTTGAGCTTTTTACTGCTAGTGTGACCCGTTTCTGAAGATTTAACATATGATACAATATTGTTGAGCATCAGGAGCCTCAAAGGAGCCAAAAAGTAATAATACATTCTAAGTTGTTCCAAACGGGGTTAGGGGAGGGAGCAAAATATATCTTATCCTGGGCCCCACAAATCCTTAAGATGTCACTGCTTGGGACAGCAGCTGACTACTACTCAATTGTACTGTTCCTGAGACAAATTCTTTACACCACACAAGTACTTTCCCCAACATTTTTCATTTTGGACTGAGATCTTTGTAACAATTCTGCAGATTACATCTTTAATCTCAACTGCTGACTGACTGCTTGCACTGCTAGGGATCACAAAACACTCCCAAGACATCAAGGAGGCCAGAAGATTGTCTCCAAATTCTCTTAGAAACTGAAGAATTGGTCTGGCTGGGTTAAGGCCCCTGCTGCACCTCCTCCCACACATGGGTGGAAAAAAGTGAAATTGAACGAAGCATATTGAACATTGATACCATACTCTGCAAGACCAAACAGCAGCTAGTCATAATTTAAGTACTTCTCTATATGGTGAAATGAAGTAGCCTCAGAAGAAGACCCAAAAGACAAAACTAGCGCCAGACCACAATGAATTGCATATAATAAATGTACTTGATTGTAGCATAATAGTTCATAAGTTATGATGCACAAGTTACTAACTTGTGTAACGATATATCTGTAAGAGACAGTAGTTAGTGACAGATTCCTTACCTTAGAATATCCCCAGGCGTCAGGCTGGATCCGGAAAGTTTTGCGTAGCAGTACCCTTGCGCGTCGGTAGGCGGCGTCGTGCGGCTCCGCGTCCGTCGTCGGCGTCGTGATCGCCGGGATGACGTCGCGGGCAGTACTTAGGCGCCGCCCCTGCGCGCTGACGTCAGTTCTGTACACGACTTTCCGCGCCAGGAACGCAGAGCCATGCAAGAAGCTGACACAGGTGTCTGAAAAATACTAGGGCCCTGAAAGGGATGTCCTTAACCCTAGAAATCAGTTCGCAGAACGGGGAGGATGGGTGGGCGGTAAGGAATCTGTCACTAACTACTGTCTCTTACAGATATATCGTTACACAAGTTAGTAACTTGTGCATCTGAAAGAGACACGTTAGTGACAGATTCCTTACCTTAGAATAGATACCCCAGCAATACCAACCCCGGTGGTGGGTCTGCGAACAAAGATCAAACAAGGAAGTCCTGGAGGACAGAACGGCCAAAGAAGCCGTCCCTCCGGACCTGACTGTCAAGGCAGTAATGCTTTGTAAACGTGTGCAGCGAGGCCCACGTAGCTGCCTGACAGATAACCGGCAGCGGAACACCGCGGCCCAAGGCCGTGGTAGCAGCCGTTGCCCTGGTGGAATGGGCACGCAGCCCAACAGGAGGCTCCTTCTTGGCCAAAGAATAGCAGGTCTTGATGCACAAGGTAACCCAGCGGGAGATGGTCCTCTTGTGCACCGCCCGACCTGTTTTGGCGCCCACGTAGCCAACAAAGAGCTGGTCATCCACCCGGAAGTGTTTTGTGCGGTCGATATAGAAGGAGAGCGCACGTTTTGGGTCCAGACGGTGGAGCCTCTCTTCCTCTCTGGAAGGATGCGGAGGCGGAAAGAAGGTGGGCAAAGTGATGGTCTGCCCAATGTGGAAAGCAGTAACCACCTTTGGCAAGAAGGACGGACGCGTCCGAAGAACAACCTTGTCTGGATGAACAGACAGAAAGGGAGGTTTGCAAGATAGAGCCTGGAGCTCACTCACCCGCCGAGCGGAGGTGATGGCCACCAGAAAGGCTGTCTTCAGAGTCAGAAGACGAAGAGGACAGTTATGCAGAGGCTCAAAGGGAGCGCACATTAAAAAGGTAAGAACCAAGTTCAAGTCCCACTGAGGCATTACAAACGGAACAGGAGGGAAGAGGTGAGTAATGCCTTTTAAGAACCTGTTAACAACAGGGGACTTGAAAAGGGAGGGCTGATCAGGGAGCCTGAGGAAGGCCGAGATAGCACAAAGATAACCCTTGATGGTACCCAGGGCAGAACCCTGTTCGGCCAGAGAGAGAAGGAACAGAAGGACCTCAGAAAGAGGGGCAGAAAGGGGATCCACAGCCTTTGCTGTGCACCATGCCACAAATTTGTTCCACCTGCAGGCGTATACCACCTTAGTGGAGGGACGCCTGGCTGCCAGAATCACATCACAAACTTCGGGAGGCAAGTCGAAAGGAATCAACTGCCGCCGCTCAATCTCCACGCAAGCAGGTGTAGACTGGACAGGTTCGGGTGGAGGACCGTCCCCTGCTGCTGCGACAGAAGATCCTCCCGAAGAGGCAGACGGATCGGGGGATCTATGCTCATATTGAGTAGCTCGGGATACCAAACTCTTCGAGCCCAGTCCGGAGCCACAAGAATGACTTGGGCCCGGTCGTGCCGAATCTTCTTCAACACTCTGGGTAGAAGTGGTATAGGCGGAAAGGCGTACAACAGACCGCAACTCCACTCGCGACGAAAAGCGTCGCCGAGCGAGTGCCGCCTTGGAAATTCCAACGCGCAGAACTGATGACATTGCGCGTTCTCTTCGGTGGCGAATAGATCTAACCAAGGCTCTCCCCACTGTAGAAAGAGTCCTTGCGCCACTTCCAGTGAAGACGCCATTCGTGATCCATCATGCACCTGCGGCTGAGTTCGTCCGCCCTGGCGTTCAGAGAACCTGCCAGGTGTTGAACCATCAGGAACATGCCCTGATGTTCCAGCCATGTCCAGAGGCGCAGAGCCTCCTGACAAAGGGTCCAAGACCCCACCCCGCCCTGTTTGTTGCAGTACCACATGGCGGTGGTGTTGTCTGTGAACACCTGCACTACCTTCCCTTTGACAGAGGGAAGGAATGCCTTGAGTGCAAGCCGGATCGCCCGGAGCTCCAGAAGGTTGATATGGAGCCGGGACTCCGCCCGGAGACCAGAGGCCTCTGATCTCCGCCTCTCCCATGTAACCGCCCCATCCCAGAAGGGACGCGTCCGTCACAACTGTATGCTCTGGCTGGGGAAGGGAGAGGGATCTGCCCATGACCCATTGCCGGTTCGAGAGCCACCACTGCAACTGTTTTGCAGTCCCCTCCGAGATCTGGACGTGATCGGACAGGTTGCCCTGGTGCTGCGCCCACTGGAACTTCAGGTCCCACTGCAGAGCCCGCATATGCCATCTGGCATGATTGACCAGCAGGATGCAGGAGGCCATGAGGCCCAGCAGCCTCAGGGTCATCCGTACCGAAACCCAGGATAAAGGCCGAAAGATCGGAATCATAGCCTGAATATCCCGGACTCGCCGTTCGGGAGGATAGGCCCGAAACTGCGTCGTGTCCAGAACTGCTCCGATGAAAAGGAGCTGTGGAGAAGGAATTAGATGCGACTTCGGCACATTGATGGAGAACCCCAGCGAGTGCAGGAGTTCGGCCGTAGTCTGGAGGTGGGAGACGACTGCCTGGGACGAGCCCGCCTTCAGCAGCCAGTCGTCGAGGTAGGGGAAGACTGAAACCCCTGCCCGGCGCAGATGAGCTGCGACCACCGCCATCACTTTCGTGAACACCCGAGGGGCACTGGTAAGGCCAAAGGGAGCACGGTGAACTGAAAATGCTCGGGGCCTACCGTGAACCGAAGGTAACGCCGGTGGGCCGGCAGGACGGGGATGTGGAAATACGCGTCCTGCAAGTCCAACGCTACCAACCAGTCTCCAGGGTCGAGGGCAGTCAAGACCTGAGCTAGGGTGAGCATCCTGAACTTCTCCTTCCGGAGGAAGCGATTGACGTTCCGGAGGTCCAAGATAGGACGCATGTCCTCCTTGTCCCTTTTGGGCACCAGAAAGTAGTGGGAGTAGCAACCACGCCCTACTTCTGGGGTCGGAACATGCTCGATGGCCCTCTTGGTCAAGAGGGCCGTGACTTCCTTCTGTAGAAGCACCAAGTGATCCCCTGACATGCGGTGGAATTGAGGTGGCATGGCTGGGGGGTGGTCTCGAAGGGGAGGGAGTAGCCCCTTCGGACAATGTCCAAGACCCACCTGTCCGAGGTGATGGTGCGCCAGTGGGGAAGGTGATGGCGGACCCTGCCCCCTACTGGCGTGCCGTGCACCTGAAAGGAGGGACTAGGAGGGCTTGGAGGCCGCGGACGGGTTGGAGGTGGTGGCCTGACCCGCACGCTGGTTGCCCGATCCGCCACGGCGGAATCCACGTCCTCGGCCACGCGAAGACGCCTGCTGCGCGGGCCGGTGGCTGGGCTGCTGACGTGAAGGGGCGCCCCTACCGTGGCCACGATAGGGGCGAAAAGCAGAAGGCAGCGGAGGGCGTGTAGCAGAAAGGCCCAGGGACTTGGCAGTAGCCCGTGAGTCCTTAAAGCGCTCCAACGCATGGTCTGCTTTGGACCCAAAAAGACCGACTCCATCAAAGGGCATGTCCATGAGAGTATTCTGGACATCCCCTGAAAAACCAGTGGTTCTCAGCCAGGCGTGGCGTCGGAGCGCCACCGTCGTTGCAATCGACCTGCCCAGCGAGTCGGCGGTGTCAAGGCCACAACGGATAGTGTATTTGGCCGCATCCCTTCCTTCCGCAATGGCGCGGGAAAGCAGTGCCTGGACCTCCTCAGGGCACTGGGGCAAAACATCCGCCACCGAATCCCACAGGGAGTGGGTATATCGGCCCAAAAGACAAGCGGTGTTAACGGACCGCAAGCCAGCACTGGAGGAAGAAAAACCTTTCTTCCCAAACTGATCCAGGCGTTTGGATTCCCTATCCGGAGGAGCGGTAGGGAAGGCGGTTTGGGAAGCGGAGGCTTGGACAACCAAGCTCTCAGGAGTGGGGTGGACAGAAAGAAACAGGGGGTCGCCCGGAGCAGGGCGATGGCGTCGTGACACGTTCCGATCCACAGGAGCCCCTGTGTTGGGCTTGGACCAGGCGCCCAAAAGAACGTCAGTGAGGGCGTCGTTAAACGGCAGCACAGTCTCCGCAGAGGAGGCTGCCGGCTGAAGCACCTCTGTCAAGATGTTAGGCTTGACCGTCAAAGTAGGGAGCTGGAGACGTAAGGCCCCAGCAGCCCTACGCAACACCGTACCAAAATTGGCCCCCTCCTCCGTAGCCACGGGAGGAGACAGCATGCCAGTGTCAGGGGAAGTATCCAGACCACTGGCCTCCCTAGACTCTCTGTCCAGTCCTCATCATACTGACAGTTGCGCGTCAGAGGGTCATCAGACCCCTCCCAGTCCAACTGGTCCTCCTCAGGTTCAAAATAAGGAGGAGGAGGGACAGTTGGGACCCAAGGTCCCATCGGCGCCGGAGCCGGCGTCGAGCGGCGTCGCTCCGGGTCCATGTCCGGAGCCGGAAGGAACTGGGGGACGACGCCGCCCGGAGCCCAGGGCGGCGTCGAGAGCGGCACCGGAGACATCGGCGCCGGCGGAGGTGTCGTGTGGTCGACCGGCGTCGATGGGGGTTGTGGAGCCGGGATCGAGGCCGGGGCCGAAGCCGGAGCCGGGATCGAGGCTGGAGGCACGGGCGACGCCGGGGCCGGAGCCGCCGGCGGCGCCGGAGCAACCCCATCAGGGCCCGCGGGGCCCGAAGGCGCACCGGAGGGGCCTGAAGGCCCGAAGAGGCGGGCCATGGCCGACAGGAACTCCTGTACCTTGGCCGGATCCGCCCCGAACCCGGGAAGGGCGGGTATGGCGGGGCGACTCCACAGGCAAGTCCGGGGCCGCGGGGCGGGGACGGTGCCGGGAGGGGCCTCAGCCGAGTCGCGAGACCGGCGGGCGAAGTCCGAGAGCGACGATGCTTCTTGGACTTCTTGTGCTTAGACTTACCGGACGAAGAAGACTTCGACGCCGACGACCGGTGTGCACTCCGCGAGCGACCCCTGGACCTCTCACGCGACCGGGGCCTCCGTGGAGCCGAATGCCGGGCCTCGAGGAGCTTTCGAGACCGCTCTCGCAAAGCTTTCGGGTTGAGGGCCTGGCATTCGGGACAAGACTCGGTGTCGTGGCCTCGGCCGAGGCAGAAGAGACACTCCCAATGCGGGTCGGTGACGGACATCATCCGCGCACAGGCGCCGCATCGCTTGAAGCCGGGCATCCCTACGACACCTTTAAGTTGGAAAAAACAGTGAAAAAATCACCAAAAAGTATGGTCAAAAATTGACCAGGGCACTGCTCTTCCCGGATCTGCGCTTGCTGGCGCGGAAAAAGAAGAACTGACGTCAGCGCGCAGGGGCGGCGCCTAAGTACTGCCCGCGACGTCATCCCGGCGATCACGACGCCGACGACGGACGCGGAGCCGCACGACGCCGCCTACCGACGCGCAAGGGTACTGCTACGCAAAACTTTCCGGATCCAGCCTGACGCCTGGGGATATTCTAAGGTAAGGAATCTGTCACTAACGTGTCTCTTTCAGATTCATTTATACAAGAAAGTTACGGCTATACCTCATGTGAAACACCTGTAGTTAATATATCCATGAAGCCTACCAGTTAAACTATTTAACCATCTTATGCTGTTTCGCTCTATTTACTCTATCTGAGGATAACATAATTGGCAATGCAACGCAACAAAAAGACATTGCTTCTCTGTTTGGCAAGAAATAAGAGTATTCAAGAATATTTAAACAAAGATGTAAAAAAAATAACAGTTAAACCGGAGTATTGTACCGAACTGAAGAAGAATGTCTTCCTACATAATATTTACACACCTTCTTTCAATATGAACTTTAATGAGAAAAGGCTAGAGCTGTTACCAATATGAACATTAACTTTGGCACTGTGCAAATGAATATACAGTGCATTATTTTCCTACCTAAAACAATATTATTAGTGAACATAAGATGACCATAGGTGTACATTATTATGTGCATTCTGAAATTGCCAGGTCATCCTTTTGATTTGTTCCAACATCAGAACTGGAAAGAGTGATTCATCGTTACTAATAGGACTGTGTTATAACGAGAGGATATAGCAGGGTTTTGTCAAGGGACAGATTAGATGGTCTGGGAGAAGATTAAAAGAACAATTATTCTGGTTCATATCCTAATGACTACACCATTAATGCTAGTTTTTGGAGGTTTCATTGATTTCAGAATCTTCTTTAGGTTTTGCTGGTATTGTACTGTACTGTTTGGCAGCATTTATATAGTGTTTACTACCCCTATGTGGAGCGCTGAAGGGATTGCCTACATGAGTAACATGCTAGACCATGCAGGGTGTGTGGTTGAAAGGATGTTATTTTTGTTTTGATATGTAGAAAGTATCGCCCTGTCATGTGTGATGACCACCGAGGTGCATTTATCGTGTTATGGGATGCAGCATGTAGCAGTGTGTTTGATGATGAAGTGTAAGAGACTGACGCACAGTTGTATGGTTTTCGGCATGATGGTGGCTTTGAACAGCTCTGCAGGTATCTTTATGGTATTTCATATGATACAGTGTGCTTATCTGGTTACTGCACTGGATTGTCCAATCTGAGATTTTGTGTATAGTTGTGGTACTGAGCTTGCATGGTTGGAGGAAGAAAGAAGTGGAGAGATCTGTTGGGATGGACATCTTTTATTATCATCCCATATCTGAGTGTCTATGCGAGATATATAGAAGTGATCAGACTGTATAGGTATTTTGGACCTGCAGGGAATAGACTATATTAAAGTCCTCCAAAATTGTCCAGTAATGTGTGACAGTTATTTCATGCATGTTAATTCGGTAATGTTTAACTGTACAGTGCAGGTGATGCAAAACCACCATAGCAGATATGTCTTATGTGGATTTAATATGTATAAGTTACAATTTGTTTTTCACCGCTTCATAGCGTGGTTTTTAGTATTGTTGTTGGTCATAATTCACATATATGGAAGTACATAATTATATAATGCCAGGGCGAACCGTAGGTCAGCCATATTTTTGCTTACCTGCATAATAAAAGAGGTTTACTGAGAAAACTGTCTCTCCTATGGAGTTTTATGGTAAGGTGGCATGATAATAAGTGAGGCAAGCTTGGAGTGCAGTGTTCTGTGTGGTTTGTATGGCTTGAAATTAGCTTATAGATATAGCGTTTTTTCTTCGGGAGGCTCTTTGGAGAATGCAGAATACCTTGCACATTGCCCTTCTAGCTATAGTTAGCCCGCGGAGTGATTGCAGAACTGGCGTGGACTTGGGTGAAAGCAGCAATATTTTGGATGGGTTTTACTTTGCGAATAATGGATGAAGGCCCGCCAAGGTATAAGCTGATGACATTTGCTCCTTGTGTTTGCCCCAAGTTGGCAGGGTATGCCCAGACGTGGGTCCCTTGCTCACTTTGCCACTGGATTCAAGCTAGCCTGGCTGATGACGGGTGTTACCCAGAAACCGGTCCCAGGATGCTTGTTTCCGGTTCAGGGAAGACCTGGCTTGGCAGTTCGGGCTGGACTGTTCCCATGAGGCACAGGGTCAAGACTGATTTGCATATAGCTCGGTCTGAACTGAGGTGGCGAAGTGAGATAAAGAACGATGATGGATTCAACCCAGATCTGTGACTGGGGATGAGTGTCTGAAAAGTTTCAGCGCTCCGTCCATCATCTCCTTGTGTTTGCTCTGTTCGCCCTAAGTTGGCAGGGTATGCCCAGAAGTGGGTCCCTTGCTCACTTTGCCACTGGATTCAAGCTAGCCTGGCTGATGAAGGGTGTTACCCAGAAACCGGTCCCAGGATGCTTGTTTCCGGTTCAGGGAAGACCTGGCTTGGCAGTTCGGGCTGGACTGTTCCAATGAGGCACAGGGTCAAGACTGATTTGCATATAGCTCGGTCTGAACTGAGGTGGCGAAGTGAGCTAAAGAACGATGATGGATTCAACCCAGATCTGTGACTGGGGGTGTGTCTGAAAAGTTTCAGTGCTCCGTCCATCATCCTCTTGTGTTTGCTCAGACCGTAGGTCAGCCATATTTTTGCTTACCTGCATAATAAAAGAGGTTTACTGAGAAAACTGTCTCTCCTATGGAGTTTTATGGTAAGGTGGCATGATAATAAGTGAGGCAAGCTTGGAGCGCAGTGTTCTGTGTGGTTTGTATGGCTTGAAATTAGCTTATAGATATAGCGTTTTTTCTTCGGGAGGCTTTTTGGAGAATGCAGAATACCTTGCACATTGCCCTTCTAGCTATAGTTAGCCCGCGGAGTGATTGCAGAACTGGCGTGGACTTAGGTGAAGGCAGCAATATTTTGGATGGGTTTTACTTTGCGAATAATGGATGAAGGCCCGCCAAGGTATAAGCTGATGACATTTGCTCCTTGTGTTTGCCCCAAGTTGGCAGGGTATGCCCAGACGTGGGTCCCTTGCTCACTTTGCCACTGGATTCAAGCTAGCCTGGCTGATGACGGGTGTTACCCAGAAACCGGTCCCAGGATGCTTGTTTCCGGTTCAGGGAAGACCTGGCTTGGCAGTTCGGGCTGGACTGTTCCCATGAGGCACAGGGTCAAGACTGATTTGCATATAGCTCGGTCTGAACTGAGGTGGCGAAGTGAGATAAAGAACGATGATGGATTCAACCCAGATCTGTGCCTGGGGGTGAGTGTCTGAAAAGTTTCAGCGCTCCGTCCATCATCTCCTTGTGTTTGCTCTGTTCGCCCTAAGTTGGCAGGGTATGCCCAGAAGTGGGTCCCTTGCTCACTTTGCCACTGGATTCAAGCTAGCCTGGCTGATGAAGGGTGTTACCCAGAAACCGGTCCCAGGATGCTTGTTTCCAGTTCAGGGAAGACCTGGCTTGGCAGTTCGGGCTGGACTGTTCCCATGAGGCACAGGGTCAAGACTGATTTGCATATAGCTCGGTCTGAACTGAGGTGGCGAAGTGAGCTAAAGAACGATGATGGATTCAACCCAGATCTGTGACTGGGGGTGTGTCTGAAAAGTTTCAGTGCTCCGTCCATCATCCTCTTGTGTTTGCTCAGACCGTAGGTCAGCCATATTTTTGCTTACCTGCATAATAAAAGAGGTTTATTGAGAAAACTGTCTCTCCTATGGAGTTTTATGGTAAGGTGGCATGATAATAAGTGAGGCAAGCTTGGAGCGCAGTGTTCTGTGTGGTTTGAATTTAGCTTATAGATATAGCGGTTTTTCTTCGGGAGGCTCTTTGGAGAATGCAGAATACCTTGCACATTGCCCTTCTAGCTATAGTTATAGTGATTGCAGAACTGGCGTGGACTTGGGTGAAGGCAGCAGTATTTTCGATGTGTTTTACTTTGCGAATAATGGATGAAGGCCCGCCAAGGTATAAGCTGATGACATTTTCAAGCTTGGAGATTACAGTCTGAGGATGGCTTGCAGTTTATGTTGGAACAGAAGGTGACATTCTAAACAATAACCCATTCCATACTTTCTATGGAACTAAATAGTTAAGGCTTACACATATTTCATAAATGTTTTGATATTGTCATGCGGTTCACTGGCACTCATTGTGCATGAAAGAAAGCTTAGGGGTTCCAGGCGATGTCAATAGCTCCAGTAAAGTCATATGGTAAGCATGCCCCTACCCCCCCAGAACAGTCAAGGATATTATTTCCCCAGATGGTTTCTCCTAGACAAGTCAAAGCCATGATGAACCACACAAGTGTCCCCTTAGGTGAATCAGCTTCAAAATGCAACTCAGGAGTTCCCCATCAGCCAGTCAAGTCAAAAACACAATAAGCACTAGCCATACCCAGTCATAGGCCAGTCAAACCTATGATGTGTGTCAGATTTCTCCATCAGAGCCATATCAATGCCATAAAGTAACACAAATATTCCACTATGCCAATCAATTAAATTATACATGTGTCAGTCAATGCTATGATGGGCGGCAAGCACCCACTGCACGCCGGCCATTCAGTGAGATGTGCATCAGATATTACTACATAGGAGAGTTAATGCCTATATGGGAGTATCATGCATGTTGTGACCCAGCTATATTTCACTGGTTATGGAGTGGCTTACTTTACCCCATGTGCCCTGCATAGGCCCATCAGCGTCATGATGTGCCTGTGGCATCACGCTTTATGGGCTATCCACTGAAATGATGCACTGCCAGATGCGCCTATCACGGGGAAGATATGCCTCATGCTCTCTCCGCATAAGCCAGTCAATGGCATGATATGTCCAAGAAGCCCCATAAGAGGTGAGTAAACAACAAGTGGCCAGTACACTTGCCTTTATCCAAGTCTAGTTCACTCCCATCAGTGCAAGCTTGGATCAAAGGTGGATATGGAGGTTGTTCTCTTGTCAGCAGTTTGGCCACATCAGGTGTGTGAGTTAGGAGAAAGTTATGGAGATGTACAGTCTGTGCAGGCTGTTAGATATCTCTCCCTTTCTAAAGTGACTCAGCACTTACACAGACATTGTGAATAACAACGTGGGCTGCAACAGTCAGGTACTGGCAAATACTGAGTACCTACACTTGCTTCATTTGAACTGGAGAGGACTAGCACTTCTCAGCAGAGCTGCAAAGCATTAAATAACAGAGTACACCTGCAGTTCTCAGTAGCCAGCAAGTACTCTAGTATAGTGAGTATCTGCACCTTTACATTCCCATTTAAGCACTATGCAAAACACTGCCTATTAATACAGTGCTTCGACTAAGCCGCACTTTCGTAAAAGCAGTCCAAATCTTCAGACCAATTTGTGAAAAATCTGCAAAATATATCACTAATTACCAATAAAATTACTAATAGAACAAATATAAATCATGCATTGATAACTTCAGGTATCTGAGACAATGACAGTGAAATTACATATCAATGTTTCTCATTATATGACAAAAATAATTAATCAAACTACCCTAACCGGAACAAACTAAATTTAGTTCCAGACTTCCTCAAAAATTTGAAACCAAGCTGAAAAGATATGTATGGCCTCTGTAGCCCCCATGCGCCTCTTCTCTGCCCTTTTTAGCAAGCTGCTGAAGGTCAGATAATATTTGTAAATCAAGGCTCAACTATCCTTACCGAAAAGCTTCATATGTGGTAATGTCATTTACAAATTTAACAGGCCCAAAAGTGGAAACTGGGGTTTGAGCATTGGCTTAAAAAACAAGTTTCTCTGTTGGATTCATTCTCTAACCACTGATTCCTCAAGTTTTAAATACTCCCAGGTGTCAGACTGGATCCAAAATACTTTCTGCAACAGCTTCAGTGCGCTACAAGGAGGTGCCATCTGATTCCATGACAGCTCCGTCCCACCTCAGGAACTGATGGAAAAGAGACACGTATAGGTGCCAACCCTGCTCACTGAGTTTACCACAGATAATTTCCATGCCCTCAGATGCAGAGCGACTGACAAATTAAAATGTAGATAGCATGCAAAATCCAACTTGGGACTATAAAACCTACAAGAACTTTACACCACAGAATGGAAAGGTGGACGGGTAGTGAGGAATCTACCATCAGACTATCCACCAGAAAGAGTGCTACCAAAGGTGAGTAGCTTGTTATTCTGAGCAATAATTCTAACCGCATATTCCTCACCTTTTAAACTGATACCAAATCAATACCCATCAAAGATGGTCGATCAGAGGAGTACACCTGGAAGTCACGTAGGACCAAGCAAATAAAACTGTAATTCCTGCTAGACCCGGAGTCAATACAATACGAACAGACACACATCTAGCAGCTTTACAGATATCCAACATCAGAAGGTTAGAGAGGCCCTTAGTCACAACCTTCGCTCTGGTGGAGTGAGCTTAAAGGACCAAATGAAACTCTGTTTTAGCCAAAGCATAGCACAGCTTGTTGCGATGGTAATCCATTTAAATGATGTCCATTTCTGGACTGGCTTTCCATTTATGGCACCAGCAAAACCAACAAAGGGTTGATCGGCCACACAATGCTCCCTAGTCCTATCAATATAGAAACTGAGGGCCCAACAGGTACAGCCTCTTATCCTCCTGAGTGGGATGTGGGGGAGAGAAGAATGCTGGGAGCAAGATGGACTCCCCCACATAAAAAGGAGTTATAATTTTTCGCAGCAAGGATGTCCAAGTCCAAAGCACCAGCCTGATGGAGGAAAAAAGTTGGTATAAGGCAGCTGAAGGGATAAAACCTGCAATTCACTGAAACAATGGGCAGAAATTATGGCAAGAGGATGAATGATCTTGAAACATCAGGATTATTGCTGGAATGTCCAGACTCGTTATGGAGGCAGAGGCCTTTAAAGTCACCAAGCCCAGGATGGCCCTTAAAAAGGGAACCCTCTGCGCAGTCTGAAGATGTGATTTCAGCTCACTGATGTGGGGAATTCCAGGGTGGACAGTACCAAAACTGTTGTTTTCAAGTGGTCCGAGACCAACTGAAGTGAGCCGGCCTTTAGCAGCCAGTCATTAAGGTACGTGAATGCATGTATTCTTGTTTTTATAAGTAAGCCACGACTTTTGTGAATCCCCTGGGGGTTGAGGTAAGGCCAAAGGGCTGGACAGTGAACTGGAAGTGTTCCGATCCCACAACAAACTGGAGAAAACACCTGTGGGACTGCAGGATCAGAAAATGAAAAGTAACCATCCTGCATGTCCAAGACAACCATCAAGTCTTCAGGATCCAAGCCCACCAGGATATGAGCCAATATCAACATATGGAACTTGTCCTTCCTGATGAAGGTATTCAGAACCCTGAGATCCAAAATCACCCTCAGACCCAGGTCCTTCTTGAGGACCAAGAAGTATTGGGAGTAACAACCTGTGTCCATCTAGACTACAATTTGATCGCACGCTCAGCAAAAAACATGTCTGAACTTCTCTGGATAAGATGGTGGCATACTCGGCCAATGTTTGGCCACAACTGGTGGAACCTGAGTAGGGTGTAGACAAAAAGGCATAACCAAATTGAACAACCTGAAGAACGACTGGTAGGAAGCAATTGCATGCCAGCCAGAGAGGCAAAATCAAACTCTGCACCCTGCTGGTCCCATATGACCAGTGAAGAGGAAACTAAAAGGGGTTTGGCAGAGGCTGCAGCTGATAAGGTAGAAGATGAAGGGACTACTGCATCAACTGGTGGACATTGCCTCTGCTGCCCCAACTCCCATTGGAGCCACAAAGAAGCTGTACAGGTGGGGAGTCTGTCAATAGGCAAAGTGCCTCGAGTACCCCTGGAAAAAACAGTATTGTTGGTCGAACAGACGGGTGGGGAAGGTAAACTGAGGACTGGGCAGTAGCCCAGCTGACCTTAAAGGGCTCTTGTGCCCAATCTACTTTCACTCTGAAGAATTGGCTCAATCGCATGGCATATTCATCACCAATGCCTTGATATCTCCGGTTAACATATTAGCATGCATCTCAGCTGATACAGTCTCTAGTGTCCATGCTGGTATCTTGAAGCATCTTGGCCGTCATGAACAGTTTGAGCAAAAGAATCTCAAAAATCATCAGGAAGAGCAGGCAAGATCTTGCTCGCCATGTCCCAAAGTGAATGTTTCTAGCTGCTCAAAGAACAGTGTTTAAAGAACTTACAGCCAAACTTATGGAAGAAAGAATATTCTGCAGAGAGCATTGCAGTCTACTATGCGGCAGATTGGTTGCTGACTAGGTTTGGCAGGCTGAATCTACTGTTTGACGAATGTGTGACTACAGAGGAGGTGCCCCACTCTTGACCATGATGCTTAGAGGTACCCCAGAATAGGGTATCATTGCTGCATTACAGTAGATAGGTATGAGAGCCGTATGCCTTGTATATTGCATGGGATATATGCATTAATCAGGCAGGGAGGAGTTCTCGAGCCCTGAAGAAGACCATTGGCCTGTACAGATGTAATAACCAGTAGAGACATGTTGGCAATCATATGTGGTTAAGTGAACCATTATTACTCACCTTTGAACGAGAAGATGTGGTTTTAAGATATACCAAGAGTACCTACAAATAAATGGAAATCTTTTGGGTATTCCCCTAGGTATTTTGAAATACGACATTTGGACCCATCGATTTCCTGGATAAAAGAATATTTAAGAACCTTGTATTTGGTCTAGTCCACCAGAGTGGTATTATCCTACTCTGGGGGTGTCACTAAGAATTAAACATGCCACGATAAGTTGTGGGCGAGGAGATCCCTCTAAGTTAGGTTTTATTGACTCTGGTGTAAATTTCACCATAGTCCATTTAGTACTCAAGCATTTGTTTTTGATTTCTTTGTTTAATTAGGAGGATGTGCTTGGGCTCTTATCCTTTGTCTCTCCTAGTATGAATGCGTAAGACCTAACCAGGTCAGCTGACAGTGAGGGTAGACAGCAGAAATCCAACTGGAGACCATGGCAGATCAAAATGGCCTCAAGGTGTGCTAGAGGGACGAGAACAAACTGGAATAAATGCAGTATCGTTTCCTTAAAGGCCTCCATCTGCTGTGGAGGCGAAAATGATCGGGGAAAATTGTGGCACATTGGCTTCAAATTTTGAATAGGGTTCGACTCCGAATTTCAGCTGCACAACTTCTCCCTAGAATGGGAATGCTAAGGCAGAGTCGAGTTCTGCCTGTCCTTTTTGCGCTTGTGTAAGAACTTGTCTTTTGACTTTGTCCTTGATTTACCATTGCCTTAATGGTGGAGGAGCATCGCCCCACTCGTCAGATTCAGTCACAGAAAATAAAATGATAATAAAACAATATCCTTTTATTTTTCTGAGACTGGCTCTGGCATGAGTGTAGGGTGGGGCAGGGCCATGACAGGTACGTGGTGGGCACTTAGAAGTACGCATGTAAGTTTGTCAGGCCGTCCTAGGCCGGCCAAACAGACATGCGCACTTCTATTTCTCCAACCCAGCTGTGTTCACAGCCGAGTTGGAGAAAAGCAGCAGGTTACAAAGCAGTGTCTGAGCAGCAGAGCAGGCCGCTCAGACCAATCCTGGCGCAACTCTTATAGCATGAAGCAGTGTCTGGATTGGCTGGGCAGCCTCTGTCTTCCCAGAGACTGCTCGGAGAGCACCGAGTCGGCCGTCGGAGGCAGCAGCGAGAGGTAATTTTTTTAAAATTATTTTCCCATCCCTTTCCCGTCTCTCTCCCTCCGCCCCCCCACCTTCATGTTGTGGCGGCCGGCAATGACCAGAGGACTGCCACTAGAAATAGTTTTGAGATCTCAACCAGGACTAACCCAGCTTCATTTGCTCTGTGACATACAACATAGCTGCACACTCCCAGATGGCCTTCGGATGCATTAGGGATCCTTTGTCACATATCTTAAAGTTGTGTTTGGAGTCTTCAAGTTGTGTTTGCACTCAAGGAGTCAAAGACAGGCACTGGTCCATGACTTCCAGATGTTTCCTTACAGGCATGGTACAGTTTAAAACCTGAGATCTGAGGGAGGTGCATCCATGCACACTGTGAAAAAAAACAAATTTTGTAAACTTTGTAAACAGAAAAAAGTTGAAAGCAAAACTTCATCAGCACGTACGGGTGGCGTCTATATGCGGATCCGTGTCATGTCAAGAGATCGGATGGAGTACTCAGGGAGTTCGATGGTGCCACCTGCCCGCGCGAGGAGTTACAGCAGAAAGATTTCCAGATGCATTCTGACGCCTGGTAGATTGAAAGGGTGAGTAGAGTAATTTGCATTTAAAAGTATCTATCAGAAAAGTGCTCTATTCTAAACTTGCAACCAACATACTGAAGCTGACTTGAGATGGTCCATCCTTGAGAGAATTAAAGTACCTCCAGGAAAGGACCCTATGCAGATAAGGAAAAAACGCGAAGTCTTTTGGATTTATTTTTGGAATTCTGTAAAGAAAGGGCCTCAATGAGCACTGTCCTTGGGAGAATGCTATTATATAGCAGCTTTCCATCTTGACCCCCCTATATGTCCATCTTCACATTCTGTGGTTCCACTATTTCTATGTAACGCCATCTCACAGATCCTCCCCTTAATCCAAGTGATTATTGTGGTTTATACATATTTTTTTCAGTGTGTGGTACATTTAGCCCTGAGTTGCTTCACACATTTTATTGTTCTAAATTTTGCTGTTTGGAGGAATTCTATCCCCTCTCCTTATTGATGGCTGACTTGCATTCGTTATTGTATTTTTCCTTACATCCTTTGAGTCCTTCGTTTATGTCCATATGTTGCCTGTCGATCCTAGTACGGGCGACATGTTTGTACCACCCATGCCAAGTTATATCCACTCCTATTTGGGTTGTTGTATTGAATGGGTGACGCTGTGACTCCAAACCGTTCCTTCTGTTAGGCAGGATCTTATTTCGAGTCTATGAGTTGGACCGAGGGATCAGTTGGGTATTGATCATTCTCTGTCTGATTATCATATCCCTTTACCTGTTTTAAAATGGCCGCGGTTTTCCTCTAGTGTCTATCCCCCATGAAGCTATGGGTCCTTTGTTTATGTTTACGTACCTATGTTTGGCGGGCTTTCGGCGGATACGTTCCCCTTATCTAGTTTGCTTCTCTTTCATTCTGAAGGCAGACAGCAGAAGGAAACGGGCTATATCAGTACCCGCATTCTGGAGCGTGGGTTCTTTATCCAGGTAATGATACTTGCCTTAAAGCACAAGTTACTAACTTGTGTAACGATATATCTGTAAGAGACAGTAGTTAGTGATAGATTCCTTACCTTAGAATATCCCCAGGCGTCAGGCTGGATCCGGAGAAGTTTTGCGTAGCAGTACCCTTGCGCGTCGGTAGGCGGCGTCGTGCGGCTCCGCGTCCGTCGTCGGCGTCGTGATCGCCGGGATGACGTCGCGGGCAGTACTAGGCGCCGCCCCTGCGCGCTGACGTCAGTTCTGTACCACGACTTTCCGCGCCAGGAACGCAGAGCCATGCAAGAAGCTGACACAGGTGTCTGAAAAATACTAGGGCCCTGAAAGGGATGTCCTTAACCCTAGAAATCAGTTCGCAGAACGGGGAGGATGGGTGGGGCGGTAAGGAATCTATCACTAACTACTGTCTCTTACAGATATATCGTTACACAAGTTAGTAACTTGTGCATCTGAAAGAGACACGTTAGTGATAGATTCCTTACCTTAGAATAGATACCCCAGCAATACCAACCCCGGTGGTGGGTCTGCGAACAAAGATCAGACAAGGAAGTCCTGGAGGACAGAACAGCCAAAGAAGCCGTCCCTCCGGACCTGACTGTCAAGGCAGTAATGCTTTGTAAACGTGTGCAGCGAGGCCCACGTAGCTGCCTGACAGATAACCGGCAGCGGAACACCGCGGCCCAAGGCCGTGGTAGCAGCCGTTGCCCTGGTGGAATGGGCACGCAGCCCAACAGGAGGCTCCTTCTTAGCCAAAGAATAGCAGGTCTTGATGCACAAGGTAACCCAGCGGGAGATGGTCCTCTTGTGCACCGCCCGACCTTTTGGCGCCCACGTAGCCAACAAAGAGCTGGTCATCCACCCGGAAGTGTTTTGTGCGGTCAATATAGAAAGAGAGCGCACGTTTTGGGTCCAGACGGTGGAGCCTCTCTTCCTCTCTGGAAGGATGCGGAGGCGGAAAGAAGGTGGGCAAAGTGATGGTCTGCCCAATGTGGAAAGCAGTAACCACCTTTGGCAAGAAGGACGGACGCGTCCGAAGAACAACCTTGTCTGGATGAACAGACAGAAAGGGAGGTTTGCAAGATAGAGCCTGGAGCTCACTCACCCGCCGAGCGGAGGTGATGGCCACCAGAAAGGCTGTCTTCAGAGTCAGAAGACGAAGAGGACAGTTATGTAGAGGCTCAAAGGGAGCGCACATTAAAAAGGTAAGAACCAAGTTCAAGTCCCACTGAGGCATCACAAACGGAACAGGAGGGAAGAGGTGAGTAATGCCTTTTAAGAACCTGTTAACAACAGGGGACTTGAAAAGGGAGGGCTGATCAGGGAGCCTGAGGAAGGCCGAGATAGCACAAAGATAACCCTTGATGGTACCCAGGGCAGAACCCTGTTGGGCCAGAGAGAGAAGGAACAGAAGGACCTCAGAAAGAGGGGCAGAAAGGGGATCCACAGCCTTTGCTGTGCACCATGCCACAAATTTGTTCCACCTGCAGGCGTATACCACCTTAGTGGAGGGACGCCTGGCTGCCAGAATCACATCACAAACTTCGGGAGGCAAGTCGAAAGGAATCAACTGCCGCCGCTCAGTCTCCACGCAAGCAGGTGTAGACTGGACAGGTTCGGGTGGAGGACCGTCCCCTGCTGCTGCGACAGAAGATCCTCCCGAAGAGGCAGACGGATCGGGGGATCTATGCTCATATTGAGTAGCTCGGGATACCAAACTCTTCGAGCCCAGTCCGGAGCCACAAGAATGACTTGGGCCCGGTCGTGCCGAATCTTCTTCAACACTCTGGGTAGAAGTGGTATAGGCGGAAAGGCGTACAACAGACCGCAACTCCACTCGCGACGAAAAGCGTCGCCGAGCGAGTGCCGCTTTGGAAATTCCAACGCGCAGAACTGATGACATTGCGCGTTCTCTTCGGTGGCGAATAGATCTAACCAAGGCTCTCCCCACTGTAGAAAGAGTCCTTGCGCCACTTCCGAGTGAAGACGCCATTCGTGATCCATTATGCACCTGCGGCTGAGGTTCGTCCGCCCTGGCGTTCAGAGAACCTGCCAGGTGTTGAACCATCAGGAACATGCCCTGATGTTCCAGCCATGTCCAGAGGCGCAGAGCCTCCTGACAAAGGGTCCAAGACCCCACCCCGCCCTGTTTGTTGCAGTACCACATGGCGGTGGTGTTGTCTGTGAACACCTGCACTACCTTCCCTTTGACAGAGGGAAGGAATGCCTTGAGTGCAAGCCGGATCGCCCGGAGCTCCAGAAAGTTGATATGGAGCCGGGACTCCGCCCGGAGACCAGAGGCCTCTGATCTCCGCCTCTCCCATGTGACCGCCCCATCCCAGAAGGGACGCGTCCGTCACAACTGTATGCTCTGGCTGGGGAAGGGAGAGGGATCTGCCCATGACCCATTGCCGGTTCGAGAGCCACCACTGCAACTGTTTTGCAGTCCCCTCCGAGATCTGGACGTGATCGGACAGGTTGCCCTGGTGCTGCGCCCACTGGAACTTCAGGTCCCACTGCAGAGCCCGCATATGCCATCTGGCATGATTGACCAGCAGGATGCAGGAGGCCATGAGGCCCAGCAGCCTCAGGGTCATCCGTACGAAACCCAGGATAAAGGCCGAAAGATCGGAATCATAGCCTGAATATCCCCGGACTCGCCGTTCGGGAGGATAGGCCCGAAACTGCGCCGTGTCCAGAACTGCTCCGATGAAAAGGAGCTGTGGAGAAGGAATCAGATGCGACTTCGGCACATTGATGGAGAACCCCAGCGAGTGCAGGAGTTCGGCCGTAGTCTGGAGGTGGGAGACGACTGCCTGGGACGAGCCCGCCTTCAGCAGCCAGTCGTCGAGGTAGGGGAAGACTGAGACCCCTGCCCGGCGCAGATGAGCTGCGACCACCGCCATCACTTTCGTGAACACCCGAGGGGCACTTGTAAGGCCAAAGGGAGCACGGTGAACTGAAAATGCTCGGGGCCTACCGTGAACCGAAGGTAACGCCGGTGGGCCGGCAGGACGGGGATATGGAAATACGCGTCCTGCAAGTCCAACGCTACCAACCAGTCTCCTGGGTCGAGGGCAGTCAAGACCTGAGCTAGGGTGAGCATCTTGAACTTCTCCTTCCGGAGGAAGCGATTGACGTTCCGGAGGTCCAAGATAGGACGCATGTCCTCCTTGTCCTTTTTGGGCACCAGAAAGTAGTGGGAGTAGCAACCACGCCCTACTTCTGGGAGTCGGAACATGCTCGATGGCCCTCTTGGCCAAGAGGGCCGTGACTTCCTTCTGTAGAAGCACCAAGTGATCCCCTGACATGCGGTGGAATTGAGGTGGCATGGCTGGGGGGTGGTCTCGAAGGGGAGGGAGTAGCCCCTTCGGACAATGTCCAAGACCCACCTGTCCGAGGTGATGGTGCGCCAGTGGGGAAGGTGATGGCGGACCCTGCCCCCTACTGGCGTGCTGTGCACCTGAAAGGAGGGACTAGGAGGGCTTGGAGGCCGCGGACGGGTTGGAGGTGGTGGCCTGACCCGCACGCTGGTTGCCCGATCCGCCACGGCGGAATCCACGTCCTCGGCCACGCGAAGACGCCTGCTGCGCGGGCCGGTGGCTGGGCTGCTGACGTGAAGGGGCGCCCCTACCGTGGCCACGATAGGGGCGAAAAGCAGAAGGCAGCGGAGGGCGTGTAGCAGTAAGGCCCAGGGACTTGGCAGTAGCCCGTGAGTCCTTAAAGCGCTCCAACGCATGGTCTGCTTTGGACCCAAAAAGACCGACTCCATCAAAGGGCATGTCCATGAGAGTATTCTGGACATCCCCTGAAAAACCAGTGGTTCTCAGCCAGGCGTGGCGTCGGAGCGCCACCGTCGTTGCAATCGACCTGCCCAGCGAGTCGGCGGTGTCAAGGCCACAACGGATAGTGTATTTGGCCGCATCCCTTCCTTCCGCAATGGCGCGGGAAAGCAGTGCCTGGACCTCCTCAGGGCACTGGGGCAAAACATCCGCCACCGAATCCCACAGGGAGTGGGTATATCGGCCCAAAAGACAAGCGGTGTTAACGGACCGCAAGCCAGCACTGGAGGAAGAAAAACCTTTCTTCCCAAACTGATCCAGGCGTTTGGATTCCCTATCCGGAGGAGCGGTAGGGAAGGCGGTTTGGGAAGCGGAGGCTTGGACAACCAAGCTCTCAGGAGTGGGGTGGACAGAAAGAAACAGGGGGTCGCCCGGAGCAGGGCGATGGCGTCGTGACACGTTCCGATCCACAGGAGCCCCTGTGTTGGGCTTGGACCAGGCGCCCAAAAGAACGTCAGTGAGGGCGTCGTTAAACGGCAGCACAGTCTCCGCAGAGGAGGCTGCCGGCTGAAGCACCTCTGTCAAGATGTTAGGCTTGACCGTCAAAGTAGGGAGCTGGAGACGTAAGGCCCCAGCAGCCCTACGCAACACCGTACCAAAATTGGCCCCCTCCTCCGTAGCCACGGGAGGAGACAGCATGCCAGTGTCAGGGGAAGTATCCAGACCACTGGCCTCCCCTAGACTCTCTGTCCAGTCCTCATCAAACTGACAGTTGCGCGTCAGAGGGTCATCAGACCCCTCCCAGTCCTCCTGGTCCTCCTCTGGTGCAAAATAAGGAGGAGGAGGGACATTTGGGACCCAAGGTCCCATCGGCGCCGGAGCCGGCGTCGAGCGGCGTCGCTCCGGGTCCATGTCCGGAGCCGGAAGGAACTGGGGACGACGCCGCCCGGAGCCCAGGGCGGCGTCGAGAACGGCACCGGAGACATCGGCGCCGGCGGAGGCGTGGTTAGGTCGACCGGCGTCGATGGGGGTTGTGGAGCCGGGATCGAGGCCGGGGCCGGGCCGGAGCCGGGATCGAGGCTGGAGGCACGGGCGACGCCGGGGCCGGAGCCGTCGGCGGCGCCGGAGCAACCCCATCAGGGCCCGCGGGGCCCGAAGGCGCACGGAGGGGCCTGAAGGCCCAAGAGGCGGGCCATGGCCGACAGGAATTCCTGTATTGTGGCCGGATCCGCCCCGAACCCGGGAAGGGCGGGTATGACGGGGCGACTCCACAGGCATGTCCGGGGCCGCGGGGACGGTGCCGGGAGGGGCCTCAGCCGAGTCGCGAGACCGGCGGGCGAAGTCCTAGAGCGATGATGCTTTTGGACTTTTTGTGCTTCGACTTACCGGACGAAGAAGACTTCGACGCCGGCGACCGGTGTGGACTCCGCGATCGACCCCTGGACCTCTCACGCGACCGGGCCTTCCGCGGAGCCGAATGCCGGGCCTCGAGGAGCTTCGAGACCGCTCTCGCAAAGCTTTCGGGTGGAGGGCCTGGCAGTCGGTACAGGACGCCGTGTCGTGGCCTCGGCCGAGGCAGAAGAGACACTCCCGATGCGGGTCGGTGACGGACATCATCCGCGCACAGGCGCCGCATCGCTTGAAGCCGGGCATCCCTACGACACCTCGAAAGATGGAAAAACAGTGAAAAATCACCAAAAAGTATGGTCAAAAAATGACCAGGGCACTGCTCTTCCCGGATCTGCGCTTGCTGGCGCGGAAAAAGAAGAACTGACGTCAGCGCGCAGGGGCGGCGCCTAAGTACTGCCCGCGACGTCATCCCGGCGATCACGACGCCGACGACGGACGCGGAGCCGCACGACGCCGCCTACCGACGCGCAAGGGTACTGCTACGCAAAACTTTCCGGATCCAGCCTGACGCCTGGGGATATTCTAAGGTAAGGAATCTATCACTAACGTGTCTCTTTCAGATACTCGGTTTAGTGATACGCGTTTTCGCTACTTAGGCCCTGTAATTGTATTGATGCACTATGGGCTTTAAACAACTGCTGGTCGAATTTGGATTGGGAGGATTTTCTTGCCTTAAACGATATTAATGGCTTAAATATGACATGTGTGACCATTTTTACATTTGAGTCACACGCTTTGGTGCCATGGCCTTTTCTCTATTCATGATTGTTGCGCTTAGGACCTTTTTTAATTATGTCTCTTTGTATTTTCCCTAAGACCTACGACTGCTTGGTGTGTCAATCAAGAGCCACTATCAAATTAGATTTGGCAGAAGCAGCCTAAAAAACGTTATTCTTGGCCAAATGGGCCCCTGAATCTATCCGATTGGGTATGTTATTACTGTTTGCTCCTTATTATTAAGTTTCTATTTATAGCGTGGCTTGGTCCATTTCCAATTTGGGTCTGCTCATTTGTTTTACAGAGAGGAAGGTTGCTTTCTCTGACTATACATAGACCGACCAATGAATTATCATTTTAGTCTGTCGTTGTTGGACCTTGATTTGTACAGAATATCATTACTGGTATGTTTATTAACTTATTGTGAGCACTATTGTAGAGGGTCTTTACTTAAAGAATACTGGGTATCCAATTGGAGCACCCTCACGTGGTTTTTATTATGTTTCTTGGAATTATGAAGAACAATTTGTGATTGGTGGTTGGTATATATTCTATTTGGGGACCTTAGTACCACTGTCACTTATCGTTCTCATGACATTCTGCTCTCTCTAAATGGCACTTGATCGGTTTGGGTGTGGCTGTTTGTTCATTTTATTTTTCGATGATGCACATTTCCTTTCTTGTTTTTCTGGCCTATGTGGCTGGTTTTTCATTTATTTATCCTTCTATATCATATCCCCTTAGCTTCTCATGCATGCATTGAATATGATGTCATGTTTGTTGTGGAATATTACAAATTATATGTTTATATGTACATATATATCATTTTAGGTTTATTGAGTGCCCCACATCCTCCATGTTAATGATGACTCGCCCTGAGGAAGGTGTGGCCCGTGAATAGGGTTTCCACCGAACGCGCGTTGGCGCTTGTCCTTTCAATACCTTAATTCATTTCGTACCCTCCAATTTTGGATCTGTATATAGAATATTTATTCATTCTGTGGGCTTTCTTTTCTATGTTGGATATTTATGTGTCAATGTTGGATGATTTTTGAGTATGTCTGTTTGATGTTTTGTGCTCATATGAATGATATGAGTGTGTTTGTATGAATGATGAGTGTTTGTGGGGCAATGTATTTATTGTATTTCCTTTAGTATATTTTATTTGTATGCATTATTTTCTGTAATATTAAACATATCTTTCGATAATCTTTTGATATTTTGTTAATAAAAAAGACAAAACGATTTATTGTTTCCATTGTTGTTTTTTCCCTGCATGCATGAGATTGCTTTGTGCTCTTAATCATCATCATAGGACTCCTTTGCGGGCCTTTACTATTTTCAAAAGGGTGGGTACTCCTTTGTTTTTGTAATGGTACAGTTTAAAACCTGAGATCTGAGGGAGGTGCATCCATGCACACTGTGAAAAAAAACAAATTTTGTAAACTTTGTAAACAGAAAAAAGTTGAAAGCAAAACTTCATCAGCACGTACGGGTGGCGTCTATATGCGGATCCGTGTCATGTCAAGAGATCGGATGGAGTACTCAGGGAGTTCGATGGTGCCACCTGCCCGCGCGAGGAGTTACAGCAGAAAGATTTCCAGATGCATTCTGACGCCTGGTAGATTGAAAGGGTGAGTAGAGTAATTTGCATTTAAAAGTATCTATCAGAAAAGTGCTCTATTCTAAACTTGCTTAAGCATTTCCAACGAATAAACAGGTTAATCAAAGCTCGTTTGCCAGTTTTTGGAGTGCTTAGGCTGTGGGGAATGGTAACAAGCAAAGAAAAAATTTAAAATGGCAAAAGAAAGTCATACTATATGAAGAAGAACAAAAATCAACGTCATCTGGGTAAAAAAGGAGGTGAAAGAATAAATGTCAACCCGAAAACGAAACTCAGCTAGTTAAAAGAGAAAAGAAGAGGGAAGACTGGGAGTTGAAGGGCACTGAAATGACATGAGATTAATTGACAAGTCTTCGGCGAGGCAAGTGGATGGACCTGGTGCTGCATCAGAAGAAAGGGTAATTATTTAATAATTTTAAGGAAAGAAAGCCAATATTTAACCCTGGTCAGTTGACAGCAGAACATAAGAATGTTTAATCACTAGGTAACTTACCTGTGCGAAGTCTGCAGCAAGTCGCATTTTTCCACCTTCGCCAAGGGGCCTCAGTAGACTGGCATTGCGAATGAACACTTCGATTGCTCTCTGGGCAATGGCTTCTGTGTTGTCATAGACAAAGTCGGAACACTCGAAGTGTCTGAAGTAGTCACTCATAACTCTGGCTATGAAACCTTGCAGCTCTTTCATATACAAGGAACAAGGCACATCTGGCCTTCCCGAATTGGACAGCTGTCTGCAAAAAAATAAAAGAAATAAAGTGAAATTACATGTAAGGCATTAATGCAAGTACTAGCATAACAAAGCACACAGGAAGGCCAAGTAAGAGAAGAGATTAATTATTCCATTACAGAAAGCCCTGCAGGGCCCAATATTGTTGCCCCTATTGAAAGTTGTTAGCGCAGAGCTCCTTCCAACAATCTCATATGGGTGCGAACCCCTTTGTGGCTTAGAAACAAAGTTATTAGATCTTTCAATCTAAACACCTACAGGCAACTTTTCTGTCTAGCGCGGAACGCTTCTCCATCTCAAATCAGGTTGGAATTTGACCTGGTCAAGCAATCTATTGCAAGACAAGGCACCTTCTTAAAACTTGGTTTTTAAGGGGGGGGGGGAGGGGGGCATGGCCAAGATGGCAACCATTTGATAAGTGCTTCTCTGTCTCTCCGCTCGTGCCCCAGGCCGGCCCTGAATGACACCCATTAAATAGCGGGGCTTTTGTCGATCCTGCCTGGTGACTGACCCCCCCCCCCCGACACTCAGAGGAGCGAGGGCTGAGAGAGAGGCGACCCATGGCCCCAGAGGCAGCGAGGACCGAGCTGGTGGAGAGCTGCGGCCCGCGGCCACTTGGACGATGCGCACCACGAGCCCCAACGGAGGTGTGCGCTGCCGCCGGCTACAGACCGAGCCGGGGACGGAACTGGGGCCAGGACGCCAGAACCTGCGGCGAAAGAGGGCAGTGAGACACCACGGATTTGGCCTGAACGAAGCTGCGGCCCGTTTGAGAGGGGGGAGGAGGCTCCTGGGTGCTGTGAGGGCCGCAGTCTGACTTTCCAGACCTGCGCTCGACCGGGGCTCCGGCGCCCCCAAAACTCCTGATCCTGCAAGGTGGTGTTTCCGACGACGGCTGTGCCTGAGGCCCTCCCGGCACTGCTGAGCGGCCCCGGAGACAGGCGGAGGAGCAGAGCTGCACGGAAAGTAGGTGAGGAGAGCGATGCCCGCGGGAGGGCAGGGCCACCCGGGCCTGCAGTGGTGACTGGTGGTGAACAGGGCCCTCCGAGATCTGGGGATTCACGGCTGGGGTCCCCTCCTTCTCCTACAGCATACCTTGAGGGGGGTGCTCTGGCCTGGGTTGTGGCCGCGAGGCTCAGGCCTTGGGAGGCCTGAGCCCGCAGCGGACACTGGTGGTAGGCCGATCTCCGGCTGTGGGGCCCATCCCCCACTGCATCGAGCCCCTTGGGAGGGGTTGACCCCCAAGGAACCAGCCGCACCCGAAGCTCACATTCCGCAACTCGAAACCTGAAGGGACTGCCTGCACAGTGGCTGGGACCCGGGGGTGCAGCCAGGACCTCTCGCACTGATCTTACTGGCCCACCTCACACACAGTTGGGGTCCCCCCTACCGCTCTCAGAGCGTACTCTAGTTGGTGCTGCTTGGGGCCCTGGGAATCCCACATGTCGGGGCCTCGTCTCTGATCGCAAGGTGCTGCCCCATCTAAAGCCTCAAACCCCTTATCTCAGCAGACCTGCGACTTCTGGTTCACCTCGGGCGAACCCTGACTTTTACCGGAGGCCTGGACACGATGGCCACTGGCAAAGGGAGGAAGGACAGGTTGGTGAAGGACATGCTCCACAAAACCCCCAGCTCCCTCCCCGAGGGCCCCACTCTACAATGGAACATGGATGATCCTGTCCCCGGTCAATCGTGCTTTTATTGAGTCCTTGTTCTTGTCCCTACGGAAAGATCTCCAGTCAATGAAAAGGGAGCTCTCAAGTGACTTGAGAGAGGTTCGCCGGGATCTGGACTCCGTGGGCGACAGGATCAACACCCTGGAACACCACGAGGTTGGCAGAGACGAGGAAATCGACTGCCTCCAGCAGGAGGGTCTTCGTTTGCGCAATCAAATTTGGATCTTCAAGCCCACATGGAGTACTTAAAAAACAGCTCCCGGCACAACAACATATGCATCAGGGGCATGGCGACAGGAGCGGAGGACACAAACATAGAGGCCTTTGTATCCGATCTCTTCCGCACAGTTCTGGATGAGCCTCCGAACTTTGAAATCAAATTGGACCGCATCAACTGGGTGGGCCCCAGAAGGCCAGCCCCAATCCCCGGCCCCACCAGCTGACATCCTGACGTGCGTCCACGACTTCCCACTCAAGGAGCGCATCCTCCGAATGGCCAGGGACAACCCTACGCTTCAGTTTAACGGCCATAAACACACGATATACCAGGACCTGGCAGCGTCCACCCTTCAAAAACGCAAGGTCTTCCGGCCTGTCACTTCCCACTTACGGGCCTCTGGTATATCCTATGCCTGGGGCCACCCATTCAGACTGATTTTCCAGTTCCTGGGGGAGCTTCGTCAAATGCTCTCAGTTGAGGACGCATGCAAACTGCTGGGGGTGAAGGCCACCCCATTGGACCACACGCAGCCAGTCAAGACGAGCCAGGCCGCTGAAGTGGCCACGGCTGCACAACAATCAAGCCCTCGACCCCAGGCCTTCGCCGTGACCCCGATACCATGGCTAAAGAAAGACAGTGTCTTGTGGATTGTTACCTGTCTTGTTATGTTGGCCTAGGCCTGGCTGCCATGCTGCTTTTCTTTGCGCACGTTACACTGAGCCGGGCCTCCCTCGCCCTTTGCTCGTGCCAAGTTCTTTTGCACTGTCTGCATTTTCTGTTGTTCACCTTTTTGGGCTCAGTCTGCACAAACATGTACAAGGTCGCATAACAATGTATTTTGGTTCTTCCTGATATGGCCAGTCTCGCGCACCCAGACATAACATTAGGTGCAATTGCCATGAAGAATTTGGTATGCTTTTAATACTGTGGTTTACTAGCGCTTAACACACACTTGGAGAAATCCCTTTCAGTGAGAAGAGCTATGATGTCCTGCTGATGTAATTCTGCATCTAGAGACTGAGGTATGGGGGTTCGCTAGTCAAAGCCCAGAGGTCTTCTATTATTATAATAAACTATCTTACTGCAAGGGGAGGGTGGTAATGTTATTTATACGTTTATCCACTGAGCTCTGAGATGCTTTCCCCGTTTGTATTCTATGGAATTGTAACCATGCTGCTTATATTAGTCATATGCATTATGCTATTAGTACTGACACGTGTACTGTACAATAGAGCACGTAAGTTGGAATAAACATTTTAACCTATCCAGTGTCTCTTCCTACGCACCTTGTGGACAAGTACGAGTGAGTGACGAAAGAGTGTTCTTGCTTCTGCGAGTCCTGAGATAAAGATACCGTGTTCTGGGTTGTCCAATCATTGGTACTTGGGTGCTAATGGGATGCTAAGCTAGTTGGGTTGGGGTTTTTGGGTGCTACGGTATATGGTGGCAAACCACTGTATTCCGGGGTCCCATTTTCCTGTGCATAGCTCTGTGTATGTGCAGAAACCTTATGACATGGCGCGACCACCGTGGGGCAGCTTAACTGCGAGACGCTTGAGTAGTACTTGTGCTTGTCCACAATCCCCTCGCGTACGCTTCCGGAGGCGTATGTGACGGTGATACCTCCTATATTGAATGTTTTATAGGTTCTTTCAAGCTTGATGTTATTAAAAAGGTTAGTTAAAAGACCCATTTTAGTGCTCCCTGTTAGGTTGTCGAATATAACTGTTTAGTCATGGCTGGTGTGGCGATTGCTGCACATAGTCGAGGAGCACTCCGAGACCACTTACGGGTGTATGGAGTGCCTGATACAGGGATCGATTTGGTCTTTGTGGTTCAAGCCGATCCGGCTTACCACTTTGAGGTGTTTTACACTTGGATCACTTTTGAAGCGGTGGAGGCAGATGATAATCTGTTTCATGAATATAAACCCACCGTTATTCCTGCTGCCTATCGACCCTATACCACTCTTGAAGTACCTCTCACGGCTTGGCAGCACCGTGTTTGGTTTAATGGCGCCCTACCACAACCAACTACCGCAGTTCGTTTAGGCCCCTTATCAATTCAGGGGGCCACTTGGCCTGTATTGGCCGGGTATACCCCGCATCCAAATTATCTGGCATTACCGCTTGCGGAACTGCGCACTATGCATACCGAATTGGTACGAGTGCATCGAGCCCTAGTGACATACGTTACAGGTAGCCTACATGGAGCTGCTCCTGTAGTCGCAGGCCAACCAGCTATAGCCGCTGGAGTGACCATAAGTCCTGTCATGGTAAATTCTGTGATGGGCAAACGTCCACAAAATAAGGACGACTATCCTTACTGGCTTGCAGAAAAGTTCGATCAGATAGAAGCAGTGTTTCCCCATACATCCCCAGTAGATAAACATCGCATCCTCACGATAAGTTTGCCAAAAGACATAATCCCCGATTTGACATCATGTGAAAACTGGGGTAAGGTATTCGCAGCAGTTTATTCAAAATGTTTTGGAACTCCTTCCATGACGGTTCTACCCTCTGTAATTAAAAAGTACAGGATGAACATGGCCCTGAAGCGGCTGTGGAATTAGGGATGAGACTAGTGGGAGTGTTTGATGTAGTAGCTGAGCTGATCCTTGGAAATGTCAAGGGCGATGCTATGAACTTTCAAGTAGCGAATGCTTTGGCTTTGGTCCCAGAGTTGGACAGGCCCCGCGAATTACCGAAAATTATTGCCCGGGCTTATAAAACAATTGGAAGAAATAGCCTGGGCAACAAGCCTTTTGTAAAAATGCAAACTCAATCGCAAACACAAGTTACACAAACAAAAAGTGCATCTGAGAAAGATGATAAACCGGTCTTCACTAAAAAGAGTTGGAGACAGAAAAAACAGGGTAAGCAACAAAAGAAGCCGGGGTCGAGAGGCGCTTCCCCAGTTTCGGTTTCTTCTGAACGTACTTATGATTTACGTGATAGGTCAAGGATTAAATCACCAGAAAGGTTTCAGAGCTCTGATACGCGTTCTCCTCGTTCTTCACAGGCCCAGACGTCGTCACAGGCTGGTGGAGGAGGACGGCAAGATAGAGGAAGGGGCCGAGAGGCTCCCCAGGAGCGAGACCAACCTCGACAACAAGTCAGAGGGAAAGCAGAAGACTTTCATCTTCCTCGACCGCAATTTCAGAAGAAAAAAGTTGCCGCTGTCACAGCGAAATATGCCTCAGACCGTGAGAACGAGACTCCAGAATTGGACGTGGGCAGTGACCCTCCTAGACAGCGCCGCGGAAGTTACCATAGTGCGGGAGGCGCTACGTCCTCATATGGAGGCGACAGCAACTGAAACATTCGTTACTGTAGAGACAGCTGACACGAGAGTGGCACCCCCTGACAGACTTTACAACATAGTAATACAAATTGAAGGTGACATACCGCGTGAAATAAAAGGGATTTTTTGGGAAAATCTAACCTCTTCATATGACATTTTGTTAGCAGAGGTGGATTGGCCACCCCCATTCGTTTTAGCTGCACATAAAGGAGAGGAGGTAATCCTTCCAAGCTTCTCACGGCATGTCCCAAAAGACAAAGCTGAAGCACTTGCAGCTGAGTGGGCTGTGTACCTGGCACCAGCGTTATACCGCAACCATGTGGGATGGGATGAAGAATCACCTCCTCATGCAATACCTTTGCGGTCACTACCGCAGCCACAACCCCAATATCCCATCAAACGGCAGGCAAAAGGCCCCGTCTCCGAAATTCTGACACAGTTGGAATATCAGGGAGTAATTGAACCATGCGTATCACCTATGAACAATCCCCTTTTCGTGGTTTCTAAACCCGATGGATCGTACCGCTTAGTTTTGGATTACCGGCATTTAAATACTCATTGTCGGAACTTTGCGGTGCAAAATACACACAGTTCTGCGCTTGTAGACAGTCTTGTTCGTAAAAAATACAAAACGACACTTGACCTTTCAAACGGTTTCTACACGCACAACCTAGCCCCGGAGAGTGGTCAATGGACCGCATTCACTTCCGGTGGTAAATTATTCCAGTTCCGGCGTTTACCCATGGGCTACAAAAATAGTCCGGGTATATTCGCCGCCCGTGTTGTTTCTTTGTTAAATGACATTGATCAAGACGCATGTTCGTACGTAGATGACATCTATCTGACGGACGACGAATTATTTCAGCATTTGTCCCGTGTGGACCGCATTATTCTTGAATTTGCGGAGCAGGGTTACAAATTTAACTTTACTAAGTCACACATTGCTGAATTTACCGTTCTGTTCTTGGGCTATGAGCTCAATAACGAAGGTAAGGGCTTAGCCCCCATTTCTTGGAAAAATGTGCACATTTGTGCCCCCCAAATACTCTGAAGAAACTTCAGTCTTTGCTGGGTTTCTTGAATTTCGGGCGTACTTACATTCCCGAATATGCCCAGCGTATCAAGCCTTTGTATGCTTTGATACAACCTACTTATTCAAGGTCTTGCTGGCTGCCTGAGCATACCTCGATTCTGCAGTCTTTGCAGACAGACCTATTGGAGTCTAAATATCTTTTGACTCGTGATAACCACACAAACCTGGTGATTAGAATAATTCCGGGGGCGGTGGGATTCACATACTTAACCTTTAATGAAGGTGATACAGTACCCATCGCATACAAGTCACATCTGTACACTTCCGCTGAATTGCGCTTTACATCTGTCGAAAAAGTTCTAACTGCAGTGCAAATGGCGATTCTAAAAGAACGCGCACTGGCACAGGGTAAGCGAATTCTGGTGGTAACACCCTGTCCTGCCCTAGAGGCAGTAACAAAGGCAAGTGTACCGAACTCAAAAGCAATGCATCCCCGTTGGATACAATGGGCTACATCCTTGACGTCTTCGGACGTCACTTTTGTTTTTGATTCTTCTCTTCAGACTCAGGAGTTTTTGCAGTATGAATTCGTTCATCCTCCTCCTTTGTTTTTACTACCGCTTGAGGATTACAAATGTGTGATCTACACCGATGGTTCGGCGCAACCGGCCACTGGGTCCAACAACGCTTATTCAGCTGCATGTGCTATTGTTGCGGGTTCCTTTGTAGATGGAAAGTTCAAATCCTCTGCAGTGCATACTCGCACACTTGGAGATAGTACCGCACAATTGGCCGAGCTGCATGCATTGCTACTTGCACTTGAGTTCGCTTCTCAGGATGAGACCACTCTTATTGTATGTGATTCTTTTTACTGTGTACAATCTTACAATGACAATCTGTTTTTCTGGTCGAAAAACGACTACAAGGACGCAAAAGGGAGCACAATTAAGCATAAAATGCTTTGGGTTCGAGTGGCAGAATTGCAACAACGTCTGCCCCTCACACAGGTGGTTCACACCTTAGGCCATCAGCGGGTGGGCGCACACGCTATTGGTAACGATCTGGCAGATGAAGCTGCCCGTTCAGCAGTAGTCACGTGTTCAGTAGCAGCGGTTACCAGGTCCATGTCTAAAATAGACCCTGTAATATTAGCAGCTATTGCTGCAACCAAGGAAGGTAATAATTACCCTACAGGTTTCCCTTCCAAGTATTCTTACACATTAAGTCCCGATCAGGTTCCTTATGTAACTATACCTGACGTTGGAGATCGGCTGATCCCCAACGCGGACCGCAGGAGTGCCTTGATATCAGCTGCACACGAAGGCATGGCTTCTGCTCATGCAGGTGTGTCAGCTACGGTTTCCATCTTGCAGCAGCGTTATTGGTGGCGTGGGTTATATAAAGACACTCGTGCTTTTGTGCTTTCTTGCGACGTTTGTCAACAGATTAAGCCTTCCACAGTAACACGTCCACCACAAACACCGCTCTGCATTGCTAACAGACCCTTTGGGTGTGTTTACTTGGATCACTGCGGTCCATTCTCATCAGACACTGCCTATAAATACATCTTAGTGGCAGTGGACTCGTGCACACGGTTTCTCTGGGTCTGGCCACAACGGAGTGCTGACGCCCGAAATGTAATCAGGGATTTGCGTGTCTTTGTGGGAATTTTCGCATGCGGCACCTTCCATTCGGACCAAGGTCCAGCGTTTGCCTCTAGGGCTTACAAGGATGCAATGGCTTCGCTTGGGGTGCGGGTGAAATTTTCGTCTCCGTATAGGCCTGAGGGCAACTCTATCGTTGAACGAATGAACCGTGACTTAAAGCAATCCTTAACAGCTAGGGTTATAGGTACTGGCAGGAACTGGCTGGCCCATTTGTATACCGTTCAGCGTGCACTTAATAATCTCCCTAGAAGACCTCTGGGTGGGCGGACCCCATACGAAATGCTCTTTGGCATAAGAATGTTTGTGCCTGACCTTGAGGGTCCAGACATCGCGGCGCAATCCGCCAAGTTTGATGTAGATAACCATTCTGCTATGTTACAGGACTTACAAGAAGCCCGAGACAAACTTGCAACTACACATTTGCCTTCAGCCACAGATCCTGCGTTGCAGATTCCGGTAGCCGGCTGGCTTCCAAAGGTTGGAGAACTGGTTCGAGAAAAGGTTGAAAACAAAAAAGAATTCGGCCCCTCTTTTCGTGCACCGGTTCCAGTTCTGGGCTTGAAGGGAACACGTACAGTCATTTTACCACCGCTTCCTGGTCGCAAGGAGAACAGATACATCTCAGTGGAAAATGTCAAGCTACAGCGCCTGGCCGATCCTGAATAGTGTCACACCAGCGGTCTCTTGTCCTGCCATTTATCGGACATATGTTCATAGTCCATCTGCGCGAACGATCGCTGATGCTGTAATTGAGATGGTTGATTTGCCTGAAACTACGATTGATCCCCAACTCTCCACCAATATCGACGAGGACGAGTATACTTATCCTGCATCAGAATCGGTGGCACATCAACCAACAACGCCACTTGGCCCGACTCGTTATTCCTTTGATTCGGATTCCACATCTTCAAAAGTCCCATCCAAGTTCAGTCTTTTTGTATCCTGGTTTAGAGACAATTTTTTGATTCCACCCTGGACATACCTCTGGTTGGTACTTTTCTTGATTTTTTTGTTCATGTCCATTGGCTTTGTCACAGTGTTTTTTCTACTAATTAATGGTCACTATTTACCTGAACGCTCTGCTGTAGACTATGTTTCTGGAACTTTGGCTCCTCATTCCTCGTCTCACATCATGAAGCGTGACCACACATTTGTGAACATTTCAGCTTTCCCAGTTGCTGATGGCATCGTATGGGATGCAGTGAACTATCAAATCCATGGTCCGACGGAAATTATTAATGTACCTAATGTCCTTCGTGTTTCAATGGGTGATGTAGTACAAAATAATATTCATTCTGATGATTGGGATGTGCATGCCGTTGAAGCATTGTTTGCCGATTTAAAATATTATGCATCTTTTAATGCTGAAGATTTATATATGAATTCTGCGAATTATGCCGATTTGTATTGTTACCAACATTGGGGTAATCATTTTCTCCATAAGCCAAGTGCCCTGCGTAGTTCTGTTAACTACACCCAATGGGAACATTGTCCAAACCCCTTGCCAGGTAGCTCACAAACTCTTCGAAATAAGTTTACCTATTTCACTGATTTTAATCGGTCAAACCCCGCATCCTATTATTTTAGATTAAATACCACGTCAACTCAGAAAATTATGTTAACACACACCAAATTGCTTTATTCGGGTTCCTTTTTAAGTGCCCTAGCAGTGGGTGGTTATGAGTACTGGGATAATACAGTGGATTTAAAATCTATTTGGGGCTCCAAGCCATGGCAGGTACAGGGAACCGAGGCGTTGCATCGTGCTTGCATCATCCCTACCCAAATTATGTTCCTAAATGCTTCCATCTATCAAACTACGTGTTGGGGCTTAGCTACCACTAAACAATTAAACTCGCCCTCAATTCCATCCCTTTCGAGTTTTCCCAATGATAGCTCACGTTTTAACCTGTCCCTGACGACCCTACAGGCTCTATTACAGAATAATTCATTTAATGTTTCCAAACTGGATCAGTCACCCTGGTTGGTATGGCCTATATCATCTAATGCATGTCAAATGCGTTTTCACGACTCAGGAACTAGATACACACAGGATAGGCCTGATCCGAGATTTACTGCTTCCCGTACTGTCACTACATATTCTGTTGGTAAATTATGCAAACAATGGCTGCAACATTCGTCCCTTGATTCTGTTAAACAACATTTGTCCCTCCTTTCAGGCAATATTGCTCTGTCCGACTTTGTTTTGGGACCTCATGGTCCCCGACCTAAAAGATTCATTTATGAGACATATAATGAACTCTGGAAGCTATCACAAATGGAAGCTGCTTCCCGTCTTCGGGAGATAGATCAAGCAAATTTGGAAAAGGTGCTTGCTGTTGTTGACAATAGTATTAATACCCTGTCTTCTCGCATTTATACTTTAGAGAATATTGTGTCCTCTGTTGTTGATATTGTACAAGATGATGTTTCTGTGTTATATCATGGTCAGAATCAATTGCGTTCGGTTATGCAGTTTGCATGGACTTTACAAACGCTCAAGTTAGGTAAAGTTCCTTGGCATTTTTTGAACACCTCTGCCTTGTTTCTACCTTTTAACTTAACTGACAAACAGCAATTTATGTCCATGAAAGATGCAACTTACACTCTATTACATATCGAAAAGATGGATCCTTTGCCGTTCTCTGTTGCAGAACTCGATTCTGCTGTATGGCTAGTCCATGGGGTTATCGCTTTACCTTTTTCCTTGTTTGAATTTGACTCGTGCATGAAACATTATCCTGTGGGCCGTTACCGGCCCTTGGGCAGTGCTTTCCTGCATGAACTCTGGTCCTTGCCTTTCATGTATAAATGCCTTCGGGACGGCAAGGAAGTCTTTCTCACGGGGGAGTACTGCGACTCGACTATGGGTCATTCGCTTATTTGTAAACACATTAAATTGCATGGCTCATGTAGCGTTTCCGCTCCTAATCTTGCTTGTGTGCTGAAAGGTATTCCTGCTCCTGTTATTTCACCTACTTTCACTCTCCTTTCCAATGGTAGTTATTTACTTTTAAATAACGAAAACTGTTGTGGCCTGCAGGCCGGCATTCCTTACATTGTAACAGTTTCGCACAGGGTTGTCTGCTGCAAAAATGTGCTTTTTCCTCCCCCTCATGGCAAGGTTGATATCTCTATTTGGCCTTCCATCCCTACCATGGAAGCAGATTTCAATAGACTGAGCAGAATAAAGGCACTATTATTAAACGAGGAAGTTATGCTCACGTCCGCCCGGGAGACATTCATTCTCCAGGTGGCGAGTACCCACAGTCAAATACAGGCCCTTTTAAACACTAATCTCCCCCAACATTTTGGGGAGTTAATACATCGTATTTTTAACGCATCTAACACTGAAGGCCTAGTACACTTTTTTAAGGTCGTGGGGTCGGGCTTGGTGTCCTCCTTCCAAACTATTTTTGGTGCCATCCCGGCTTTCATACATTCTATTTTTTCCAGTGTCTTTGGCGGTTTCCCATTGATCCTCGCTTTAGCGGCTGGTGTCTTGCTCTTAATTTGCTTTCTGCGCAATGGCTGCTCCCCGATGGGACCTGCTCGATCCAGAACGCCTCCAGCTGCTCCGTGAGCGCCTTTTGGCCGGTTTTGGTGTCTTGCCATTGGCGACACTGAGTGTGTCATATACTCTTTCATTTCGCTTTGCGTATTTCACTTGCGTGCAACCTGTGATGACTTGTGTCCGCTGTCCTTTCACCTGGACTCTGGATTATTGCCTCTCCAATTCGTCATTGTCTGTTCCGGATTTTGTTCAGTTGATGGGTCCCTTAGAGGCCCATGAGCAGGACTGTTCCGTTGCTGGCTGTATGGCGCGTGCGGCTGCACTGGGGATTTTGGCGCAATGGGATATCTGGGCGGCTGCCCAGGATCTCCTACAACGAAGCTGTTTCAATTATCACGCAAGCTGTCCCGCATTGCTTCTGGATGCTCCCTTTGTTGAGGAGCATTCCTGCTCTTTGATCTCATGGATTGGATGGCATCTATGTTTTTTGACAATTCCAATGATGAACTCTTGGAGGGTATGGCTTTTCTCTGCACTTACACTTTCATGGATTGACCTGCCCTTCGCCGTTTGGGCGCTCCCTGTGCTCCACCGGCTGTGTTTTTCCTCTGATGGGCCTCTGTCCTGGCCGCTGGACTGACCAGGGGAGGGTGTCTTGTGGATTGTTACCTGCCTTGTTATGTTGGCCTAGGCCTGGCTGCCATGCTGCTTTTCTTTGCGCACGTTACACTGAGCCGGGCCTCCCTCGCCCTTTGCTCGTGCCAAGTTCTTTTGCACTGTCTGCATTTTCTGTTGTTCACCTTTTTGGGCTCAGTCTGCACAAACATGTACAAGGTCGCATAACAATGTATTTTGGTTCTTCCTGATATGGCCAGTCTTGCGCACCCAGACATAACATTAGGTGCAATTGCCATGAAGAATTTGGTATGCTTTTAATACTGTGGTTTACTAGCGCTTAACACACACTTGGAGAAATCCCTTTCAGTGAGAAGAGCTATGATGTCCTGCTGATGTAATTCTGCATCTAGAGACTGAGGTATGGGGGTTCGCTAGTCAAAGCCCAGAGGTCTTCTATTATTATAATAAACTATCTTACTGCAAGGGAGGGTGGTAATGTTATTTATACGTTTATCCACTGAGCTCTGAGATGCTTTCCCCGTTTGTATTCTATGGAATTGTAACCATGCTGCTTATATTAGTCATATGCATTATGCTATTAGTACTGACACGTGTACTGTACAATAGAGCACGTAAGTTGGAATAAACATTTTAACCTATCCAGTGTCTCTTCCTACGCACCTTGTGGACAAGTACGAGTGAGTGACGAAAGAGTGTTCTTGCTTCTGCGAGTCCTGAGATAAAGATACCGTGTTCTGGGTTGTCCAATCATTGGTACTTGGGTGCTAATGGGATGCTAAGCTAGTTGGGTTGGGGTTTTTGGGTGCTACGGTATATGGTGGCAAACCACTGTATTCCGGGGTCCCATTTTCCTGTGCATAGCTCTGTGTATGTGCAGAAACCTTATGACAACAGGAGGTCCTGGCGTCACTCGCGGAGGACCTCTCAGGCCCCTCGCCATCATGAGTCGGGCGAGGTGTCTGTCACTGATCTGCATGGCTGCCCTCTTTCTTCTTCCTCTTGCTGAGGGCGCGGGGGGGCTGGGCATGGGCGGGAGGAGGGAGGCACTGGCCATTGGTACCCTCATTCTATTTCTCCCTGGAGCATGACGCTTCAGACTTTGACCAACTACAAGATGTCTGTTCAATTGTTTGCAGTTTGGGGTTTGTTTGGTTTTGTTTACCCCCTTGGGGCCCCTAAACATCCGCCTTCTTACACACCTAACCCAATCCCACCAAGACCCCACGCCTAATAACACGGAAGGGCACAATGACCAAGATCTCAAGGCCAAATGTGGAGCTATACCTAGCTCCCCTATTACTACCCAGCTCATATGGTAGCAGATCGTAAAATCCTCACCTTTAATGTTAAGGGGCGAACAAGCCATTTAAGAGACGGGCCATCTTATCCTACTTAGAGCACTCAAGAGCCCATATCTGTCTTCTACAGGAAACTCACCTTCTGACCGGGGATACACATAGACTCCGATGGAAGGCATTCCCACACCAGTATTTATACTCATGCACAACCAAGACCACAGGGTTGGCTATACTCATCTCTAACTCTCTTAAAGGAAAAGTGGGACCCAGACAGGCCGAAATTAAAGGGAGACTTTTGGCTTACTCTGTCACTACGGGCACCTACGGTTTCACCTTGGGCTCGGTTTACACCCCTAATGAAGGGCAGGAGGCCTTGCTGCACCGAGCGGTGAGGGAGCTGGTCAGGTCGTCGGATCGGCATGTGATGATGGGAGGGGACATCAACTTGGTTTTCCATAATCATTTTGACCGCTCGGCCCAACATCAGGGAAAATCTGGGGCCCTGTCCCTGGACAAGGCGCGATGACTGCGGGACATGGAGTTGGTTGACATTTGGCGGACTCTACACCCCCACAACACAGATTACACATTCTACTCTCACACACATGACACATACTCAAAAGATCAAGCCCTGTTCACTCTCTGACCATGCAGTAGTGACCCTCACACTAGATGTCCCCCCTGTGGCAGACCCTCACATTCATGGCAGCTACGCGACACGCTACTCCATCGCCCTGCGGTTGTATAGCGACTCACAAAGACACTGGAGGAGTTTTTGGCCTTTAATGACACCCCCGATACGCTCATCACCACTATTAGTGGCGCAAGGGGCTTTCATTGCAATTTCCTCTGCAGATAACAAGATGCGCAGGGATAAGAGAGACGGCCTCACACACAGGTGCGCCAAGAGTCTGGCGTCAGCTAGAAGCGGCACGCTCGCAGCTCGAAGGCCTGGACCTGGATAGAGCGGAATATGCGGCCCTGTGATTACGTCTTTCCTTTTACATGGGTGGAGACAGATGCGGACTTCTTTTAGCCAACAAACTGAGTGCAACGTCAGGCGGCTACTGTTCAGATGGTATTAGATATGGCTGGCTCGGAATGTACCAGCGACTTACACATAGCAAGCGTGTTCTGCAACTTTTACGCCGACCTCTATACGGAGCAACAACTTCCCGAGGAGGCATCGATGAAATACCTCCGAAGGGCGGCCCATGCCACACTAACCCCAGATCAGGAGGCTAGCTTGGATAGCCCGATCCGCATAGAAGTGATTTCCACTATTGCCCGGCTCAAACGTCCCAAATCCCCTGGCCCAGACAGGTTCTCAGCCTTATTTGATAAAACCTTCTGCAACATCCTAGTGCCTATACTAACTAGACCAGTGGTTCCCAAACTGTGTGCCGTGGCTCCCGGAGAGCCGCCAAACCTAGCCAGGGGAGCCGTGCACCAAGCACTTTAAGGCATTTAATGTTGAAGGGTCTGTTGGCTTTAGTTAAACTAATTAGACTTAAAAGCATGATGTCGATGATTTGTAAGTGACATGCCTAAAGCTGTAAACGTAGTGCTTAATTGATGGCATGTCGAGGGAGATGACCTCCATATTTCACTGGATACCCACGTTCCAACACTCCCAGTGAGCGGAAGATGCCTGATTTATTTTGTTAAACTCGTTAATAGTTTCGTTTTTTCCCAAATGCATTTTACACCAATGCAAGTTATCAGGAAAGTATAGTTGTCCTGTCAATTAAACACACTAAGTATTATTAAGTATTGACATTTGTACTTGAATCATAGGTACTTCCAGTACACATTTCTTTGAGTACACACACATTTCTAGACATGCCTGCTCTCTCCTGGAGCACAGGGAAGTAAAACACCATATATGGCATAATGCCAACATTTGGAAGCAAGAAAGAGGGACGTTTAAAAAAAAAAAAAAAAAGAGGAATTTATTTTACTTGCATTGGTTTGGAGACAATTTTAAGGAGGAGACAGCAAAAATAAAGCTGCATGTGGTTTACAAAATCGGTAGTCACCCTGCTGAGACAAGTGTGTTGGCACATATGACATGGGTAAAAATGGAAGTGTATGCAAATATTCTTCAAGCGCAGAAACACTTTGGCAATGGGGCCTACATGCATAGGGGTGCTATCTAGCACTGTAAGTGGGATAAAAAAGTTTGAGAGGGTACTCTAAAAAAGGCATGGTCAAAGAAGTGTAACTAGGAATATTTTATTAGAGGCGCCGCCTTAGTAATACGAAGCACCCTGCGTATATGATTATAATACCTTCATCAGCTTCATCCCAATCATTTTCAGGGAGAAAAATGCAAGTACTCCTGAGGACGGGCTTACACCACCCCACCCTCCAAAAAAAAATAACAGTGGGGAGCCATGGGCAATGGCCAATGGGTCAAGGAAGACGCGGGTTGAAAAAGTTTGGGAACCACTGAACTAGACTATTCAATGCGATAGGCGACTCCTCCAATACAC
This sequence comes from Calotriton arnoldi, assembly GCA_963921515.1. Taxonomy (NCBI): domain Eukaryota; kingdom Metazoa; phylum Chordata; class Amphibia; order Caudata; family Salamandridae; genus Calotriton; species Calotriton arnoldi. The sequence continues at coordinate 1,578,115 of CAWUFW010000673.1, forward strand.
CTATCACGATGCTCTTGGCCTCCATCGTGGTACTTCCAAATCCCGGCAAGGACAGACGGCATTGTGCCTCTTACCGACCGATATCCCTCTTAAATGTGGACTTGAAGCTCTTCACTGGGATCTTGGCCGGCAGACTGTGGCCGATGCTGCCAGGACTGGGGGATCCATACCAGGCGGGCTTTGTCGCAACCGACAATGTTGTGACAACGGAGACTACTGCATCTAATTGATAAGGCCCAACACCAGGATGTAGAACGCACGTTACTCTCAGTCGACGCCGAAAAGGCGTTCGACAGGGTGCACTGGCCATATCTAGCAGCCACCCTCAAACAATTCAGAATTGGGGACCGCTTCTGTAAATGGCTATATAGCAGCTATACACAACCAACAGCAGTAGTACGTGTAATCGTACACTCATTTACTACTTTTCTGATCGCCCGAGGCACGGGTGCCCACTCTTCCCCTTCCTATTCGCTCTATACATGGAGCACATGGTGCAGAAGGTACGGGATGACCCTTTGATCAGAGGAGTCCAGTTTGGCGAGGACAGGTACACTGTTAGTCTCTATGTAGACGATGTCATTGCCACTTTGGAAGACCCCCAGACCTCAAAACCGGCTTTCTTTTCAGAACTCGAATCCTTTTCTCAAGCTGTGGGCTTCAAAGTCAATGTTCACAAAAACAAGCCCTCAGCATTTCCCTCCACCCCTCCACGCGGGATGCCCTACGGCACTGGTGCCCAGTCCAGTGGGTGGCAGGCTCAGTCCCATACCTAGGGCTCCAACTTACAGCTTTGACCCAAGACACTTTCTCTCAACTGAAAACATACTTCATCAAACCCTTCAAGACCTACAAAGCTGGAGCCCATTTGGACTCTCCTGGTTGGGCCGCATAGCGGCCCTAAAAATGAGCATGTTGCCGAAGATATTATACCTATTCCAAACACTTCCAGTAGAGTCCCCACCTGGTGTTCTTCACACGCTCCAACAAGAGTTCCTTTCTTTCGTCTGGGCGGACAGGAGGCCCAGGGTTTGCAGAGAACTGAGCTATAAGCCCCCCAGGGAGGGAGGCCTCGGAATACCAAACATCTACTGCTACTGTCAAGCTACACAGATCCGAACTCTGCTGGAATGGTCCCCTAGTGAATCTGAAAAACACTTGCTTTTTATAGATCAGGCCATAGCTGGACAATCACTGTGGTGGATCCCCTTCCTCCAAAGGACCCAGCGACCCAAAAGTTTATATAGATCTCGGGTCACAAGCGCTACACTGAAAGCTTTGGACTGGACCGCCGAATGATGTGGGCTCAACTCATTCCCTTCATCCGTGACGCCCATTGTAAATAACCCAGATTTCACTCCGGGTCTTGACACTGCGGCCTTTCACCGGTGGGACCCACAGGGGTGCAGATCGATTGGCCACCTCTTCGATGAGAAGGGCCCGCTGACCTTTGAAAGCCTTCGCTCAGATCTAGCAATGCCGGAAAATGAACGCTACCGCTTCCAACAGGTACGACTCTGGGTCATGCACCCTTCAAAACGTCCTAACACCCAAAGACCCCTCACTCCCTACGAAAAATGGTTGCTTTCCAAAACTTCTAACACATCTCATCACCGAGCTATACAATCTTTTGCGCACACCAGAGCCAACGTCTAAATCTCCAGGGCAGAGACGCTGGGAATCAGAACTGGGACGTACTCAGAAGGAATGGGGTGACATTTTCCATTGCGCGCGGCACACAGCTCGCAATGTTTCTAGCATTGAAACGGCGACCAAGATCGCTACCTAATGGTACCTCACACCCCCTAGATTACACAAAAGCGATCCAGCTCACAAACCTGACTGCTGGCGAAACTGCAGGTCCCTAGGCACACTAACTCATCTGCTGTGGGATTGTCCCACCCTCACGCCCTACTGGATGCAGGTCCTCGATGACAGACAGCCACTTTGATACACAATTGCCTCGTTTCCCAGCATATGTCATTTTGGGCCTACCCAACGCATTTACATTTCCACTCAAATCGTGCAAAGGTAGACAAATAAGCTTAGCCCTAGGCGCGGCCATGCAAAACATACTATCCCACTGGGGCTCAGATCGGAACCCTACTTATCAAGGGTGGTTATACAAAATGTGGCACGTGCTGGGCATGGAACGCATATCCTTTTCACTACAGGGAAATGGACCCACCTTCCCGAACCTTTGCCACCCATTCCTCTCCTTGTTGAGCGTGGAGCTTCATGAGCTCACCTGCCCTTAGTACTTACATCTTCTACGGCTTACAGAGCCCCCTACTGATACAGCCTAGAATCACGTTGACGAGTAGGAGCTTCTAGGGGGGTCTAACACCTCCCTTCCTTTTTCCTACACAGTGTCCCTGGGGGAAGGGTTGGGGTGGGGAGGGGAGGGGGAGAGAGGAGGGAGGGTTGGGATTTGGGATTGGGGTTTCAGTGTTTTCACAAGAATGCTTCTATCCATATGACTTTGTTACCATATGCCACTGTTTTATATATTCAATAAAAAGATTTAAACCTTAAACTTGGTTTCAAGTTAAAAGTTGCCCAGGAGGGCTCGCTCAACCACTTACTATGGCAAGAACTGGCCAATGACTCCGAGAAATAAATGCAGAGAACTTAAGGAAATGCATAGGGAACTTGCAAATTAACCAATTGTGGGATCAGCAGGCATCATTTGCAGTCGCCAAGAAGTATGTTAAACACTCCATGCGGAAGTTATCCCATTTTGAAGGCAAAAGCGTCCTTGCAAAGCGCTCACTTGCATGGATTGTTATTAAATCTTATTAAGCTCTTAGACAACAGTCTTACCTAGGAACTTGTTATGGTAACACCATGACCCTGAGATTCATGAAACAGCGTCTAGGAGACCTACCAACCTTAGATCATCGCCCAAAATGGATAGCGACAGGACATAACAGTATTTGCAGATGGTGTCACCAAATGCAAGAAACCATTGTGCATATCATCTGCTCGGCTCTTCTCCTTCAACATCGGCGCCTACTACGGCATCATTTGAAAGTTTGGGAGTAGGAACTGGTCGCCAAGTCTTTATAGAATGTTGCAGTGGACACAATGTAAGGCCTAATGTGCAAACTAACATTTTTTTAACCTCACAGAGAGGAAACTACAAGCTCATTTATCAACTTTTTAAGAACTGCTGCACTTTAACCTTTTCTTGTTTCCTTCTTTTATAATTTTATATATAGACAAAGTTTCAAGTGATAAATTAAATATCACATGTAGCATAACTCAGAATTTTATACGAAGTTTACACAAATCATGGAAAAACATTTTAATGTGATAAATGTTTTATGAATCTATTTATGTAATGGTTTTTATTAATCAAGCATTAATACATTTGACTTTGATTAATTATTAGCACCGTGGCCCAGTTTGTCTCCCCTGCAAACTGCCAGTACTGGAACATACAGACTGGGGCACCAAATCAGGCATTCTAGAATCTGATGGCCTCACAAGTGAGCACCAGGCGGGAATCAATCCCTACACCACACATCATCCCTTTTTTAAATAAGTAAAGAACAACTTTATTAAAAAAGAAAAACAAAGCAATACACTGGTAAGAAATCTAAATTTTTCACAGGTATTGGTTGATAATGAGAATAGAGATGTCAATTAGTAAGACATAATCTTTCCAAAATGCTGACTTGTTCTGCACTTATTTTCCTCCTGCAAGTCCTGCTCGCCTGGTTCTGTCTTCCATACTATTACTTCTCCTGTTCTGTGTCTTTCCTTTCAGAAGAAGAAACATATCTCTCTAAAGCACCATTCTTTTACGACAGGGCCAGCAGTTTTTAGTATAGCTGTCAGGATTTTAACCAAAAGAGACAATTGATGGACGGAATGCAGAACAAATCAAAACATTCACCCCCAGTCAAGAGATCTGGGTTAAATCCATCATTCTTTTGCTCACCATGCCACCCCAGTTTAGACCTGGCCATATGCAAATCAGTCGTGACCCTGTGCCTCATGGGAACAGTCCAGCCCGAACTGCCAAGCCAGGTCCTCCCTGGACCGGAAACAAGCATCCTAGGACCAGTTTCGGGGTTTCACCCCTCATCAGCCAGGATAGCTTGAATCCAGTGGCACAGTGAGCCCGGGACGTACTTCTGGGCATACCCGGCGCATTTAGGGCGAGGAAGCAAAAGACACACAATTGATGGACAGAATGCAGAATAAATCAAAACATTCACACCCAGTCAAGAGATCTGAGTTAAATCCATCATTCTTTTCCTCACCATGCCACCCCAGTTTAGACCTGGCCATATGCAAATCAGTCTTGACCCTGTGCCTCATGGGAACAGTCCAGCCCGAACAGCCAAGCTAGGTCCTCCCTGGACTGGAAACAAGCATCCTAGGACCGGTTTCAGGGTTTCACCCTCCATCAGCCAGGATAGCTTGAATCCAGTGGCATAGTGAGCCCGGGACCCACGTCTGGGCACAGTACCAGCACTTCTCTGAAGGTAGAAGATATTTAGCGCATGTGTACTTCATTTATGGTGACTTGGGTGCACCAACATGCATGTGCAGATCAACATATTTAAATATAATATGTCATGGCTCAAAGCTTGAGAGGTCAAGACATGCAATGCTAAAGAGTTTTTTTTTTAAAGTCAAACTGCATTTGGTTACATTTGACATTTTTGTAATGACCGCTAGAGACATAAACTGAGAGTTTCTCTTGCCCCTTCACCCTACGTCACAACCACTCCTCTCGGATGAAATGAACCCTACATTTTTATGTTCTACAACCATGGGTTTGGACGTTATAATGCTAATGGACTTTGAACCTCATTAAAATGTTTTAAAAAAATAAAAAAAAACAATAGAAATACCCCAAAAGCAATCATCTCTTTTTTATGAAATCTGGGAATCATGCTAAGAAACTTCCTAAGACGATAACTAAACACATAATTCTCTTACTATTATGAAACCTTCTTTTGACAAATGTAACACAATTAAGGCAAAATATCGTTTGTGTATAAATTAAGTATTCAAAATATGTTACACTGCTGAGAGTGCAGAAAAGCCATCTCCAATGAGCAGAAAGAGAGCACTTTGTGAAGAGGATCCTACCATCAAGATTATCAATTACTCGGTTATTTATCCTGGCTACATCATTTCAATTCAGAATGCATGTTCTTTGTAATGTTCAGGTCCAAAGATTCTTTATGTGCGGTCAAATACGACAGTTCAGTAGTTCGAAGTGGATTCTTTATGATTTCCTTAACATGTTGGACTGCATCACGTACACATTCAAAGAACCATAGAGATACATGGAATTACCATAAAGGCAAAAAAGGTGGTACTGGTCGTTCAGTACAAAAACTAAAAAGAGACTCACATCATCTGCAGCAATGTCGAACCCCACAGCCACCATGATGGCAAATATATAAGCATACTAAGCAATATATCTTGATTTAACAACATACCAGCTTTTACTTCTACAAACTTTAAAATAAGAGGTGCTAGCCCCAAAGGCACAAACATCGGATGTTATATTAGGCAACAGCACTGCTCACATGCTCTACAAACCTATCAGCATATTATGTTTCATATAGGTACCCTAATATAGGCCCGGGTAATATCTTACACCTTCACCTACATTTCCTCCCCTACACTACACAGTAACGGACCTTTTAGGATTGAACCTTTACCTAGTTCTAGTCCTGGGCGCAGAAGGAGGGTTTCTCCCTGAACAATAGTGTCCTATAACTTTATCAATAGACTCACATAGTATGAATGAATATTCATAAGGGTTCTTGGAAACTAGGCTGGGGCTACACCACCTGCATAATATCCACGTACAAGGTTTATCCCATGTCATCCTCAAATCCAACAATGGCTAACACAAGAAACAAGGGACAAAGGAACCCTAGATACTTTCTGCATAAATACAACACATCTTGCTAGTGTTAGAGGGAACCGATTCTTCCAGGCCGACACTGACCAGAGACGCTGAGGCTCCTGAATGCAGACGCTCCAGCTGACAGTGGTCTAACACATCCCTTGCGGGGTGTCCAACTCGAGACCAGGACGGGGTCCCACACTCTCTCACTTCAGGTAATGGGGTTAGACTAAATCCTAGAGGGATTCTTGGCTTTACACATACTCACATGCTAGGTACACTTAGGTACATCTAGATAGGCCTCGTAGGAGTACGCGCTCTCTTTTATCATGCATTTTATATCCATGAATGCATTTATGATTATTGCAAAATGGTAGAACTGTACTATCCATTTATATTCACTATACTGCTGATTATATATATCTGCTACTGTCTTAACAATTATTGCAGCACATCTATTTTACATTAGAAGAACAACTGTGCAATAAATACTTATTGTAACACGCCCGACTGTTTCTTCTGTGTAATTCTCTGAGACCGAACAAGTGAGCACGAGTGACTGAGCGAAAAGCAGTACATTGTTTCCACGATCCTGAGGGATCCGGGTTGTCATGTTCGAAGGTTGCCAGGAACTATTCTCTCCCCGATAAGAGGAGACACTAGTGGCACTGTGAGCTAGCTAATGCAAACAGGCTAACATTTTCGGTGGGGGTGTTCAGAGTCAGTCTGCCACCAAGCCCACAGTTCATGTTATCCGAACGCGCAGATTCTGTATAGGTTATATATAGGAACTACACGCCATGGCGCCGCCAACGTTGGTTGGGTACTTATTTAACAGTGGAATCTGAGTAGTTCAGTCGTGCTATTCTCAGAGACCCCTACTCACAAAACGCCAGAGACATCTGGAGTGGGTGGGCACAAACTCCGCCACAGCTAAGTAGGCGAAAAATCCTATTTATTAGCTGTTGGTTAATCAAGCTTGAAGGACACAGTGTTCCTAAATTGTGCAAATAAAACCTTATCTTAGTTCCCTTGAACAAATTTCTCTGTTTTAAAAATGACTGAGGGCGGAAATAACCCAGTAGTAAATCTACACGTCTCAGACGGAGAAGAAGATACAAACGCAATTCAAATTGCACCTAAATTCAGACATACAATCACCCTGAAACTATTAGGAAATGGTTTACAAGCTAGGGGTGGCTTAGTAGTCTTCGTGATTGAGGCACACGAATCAAACAAAACAGAGGTGTTACATTCCCAGCAGCAGCTGAAAGAACACAGACATTTCACTACTATACAGAAGGAGATGCACCAGTGGAATATGGTCCGTTTGAGGAGCTAGAGGTTCCACTCACGTCCCAGGAACATTTATACTGGTTTACCCCACATAAGAAGTAGAGTAAGATTAGGCCCACTCGGAGGAGAGGGGGCAACATTGCCGATATTAGCAGCCTACACACCACATCCTGACATTGACGCAATGCCACAGGCAGACTTACTAATACAACACAAAGATTTAATTAAAATCTACAGAAACTTGACACAATTCGTCATGAGGACTTTCACAGTCCAACCAACAACAGTTGCAACAAATGGTACTCAGTATCAGGGTACAGCAACTAAAATCACTCCACAAACATTACACGCGGTAATGGGTAAATTGCCCACAAAATGTGAACAAATGCCATTCTGGGTAGCTCAGAAAATAACTCCGCTCGAGGCAGTATTCCCGAATACTACCCCATATGAAAAACACAGAATGCTAACAATCTGCTTGCCCATGGGGATAACACCACAAGTAGAAGATTGTACCACTTGGGGTACAGTCTTTGCTGCCATATATACCAGAACTCATGGTATACCATCCTTAGCTGTAGTACCAGATGTATTAAGACAAATACAAAACGAGTACGGAGCAGAACCTGCCCTAAACTTGGGGATGAAGTTACTAGGTAACTATGACCAGGTATCAGCCATAATACTAGCTAATATTAAAGGGGAAGCAGCTTCAGTGGCAATCCGCCAACGCCTAAGGGAGTTCAGTCCTATAGATCAACAACACGAACTACCCAAAATAATTGAAACTGCATTAGGCAGAGACAGTTTAGGTGGGAAAGCTTTAAAACCACAACTGATGGGCAGTCCTGAAAAGGACACTTCCAAGCAGACACCAGCTTCTTCTAAAAAGAAGTGGGATAATAAAAAACAACAAAATTCTAAAGGAAACAGATCTGAATCCCGAGGTAGATCTCCTCCACAGGAGCCCTCCGAGAAGAGGTATAACCTCAGAAATAGGGATAACATTAGGAAACCTGACAGGTATCAGGATACTGATACTCGTTCCTTTCAGGGTTCATTGAAAAACTCAGAGAGAGAAGGACGGTCAGAACACAAAGAAGAGCGTACAAAGTCCAGAGACAAGCAGCACGGCCAAGACTATACTTCCAAAAAAGAAGAAAAGCCAAAATCAAAACCTCAGTTTAAGAAGAAGAAAGTTGCAGGCATAAAGATCAGACATGCCCAGAATTCTGAGGACACAACTTCTGAACGGGGAATGGGCTTAGACGATGCTAGACAGTGCGGCAGAAGTAACAGTAGCTCGCCAGAACCTGATGGAATTTCTGGTGACAGCTGACTTGAATGATTACATCACGGTGGAAACACCAGATACAAGAGTGAGCGTCCCACATAAGTTACACGAAATAACACTCCAAATGGAGGGGGACAAGCCCAGGAAAGTTAAAGGTCTCTTTTGGAAAAACCTATCATCTGGTTATGACATCCTATTAGCTGAACAAGATTGGCCGCCAGCATTCGTTATGGAGTGCCCTAGGGGAGAAACGGTATTTTTTCCAGCATTTTCCGACCTCGTTCCCATTCACCTTAAACATGCATATGCACGGGAGTGGGCAGTTGCCCTAGCTCCAGCATTGGACAAAAATCATGCCGGATGGGATGAAGATTCAACCCACCACGTGATCCCGTTAAAAGTTTCACCAAATGCACAGAGACAATATCCAATAAAGCAAGAAGCTTAAAAACAGGTCAGGGAGATCTTAGATCAACTTGAATACCAAGGGGTGATTGAAACATGCACCTCACCAATGAACAAATCCTTTGTTTCCCGTATCAAAACCGGACAACTCATATCGTCTAGTTTTAGATTACAGACATTTAAACACATGCACAAAGACATTCGCTGTCCAAAACGCACACAGTGCCGCATTAATGAATAACATTGTGCGGAAAAAATTCAAAACTACACTTGATATCTCAAATGGATTTTCTGCCAAAATATAGCGCCTGAAAGCAGGTATTTAACCGCATTCTCAGCGTTGGGGTCCCAGCGACAATTTTGTCGTCTCCCTCAAGGATATAAGAATAGCCCGGGGATATTTTCAGCAAGAGCAACTGAGTTACTCCAAAATTTTGATGAGGAAGCATTGTCCTATTTGGATGATATTTATCTGACGGACGATGACTTAAAAAGGCACTTGACCAGGGTGAGCATCATTATTATGGGATTCGCCTCTGAGGGCTACAAGTGTAATTTTAAAAAATCAAAAATCGCCCACCTCAATGTCCTGTTTTTAGGATATAAGTTGTTAAGTGATGGGAAAAGTCTGGCATCTAACTTTTTAGAAAAGTGTGCGTTGCTCCAACCTCCAAAATCATTAAAAAATTTACAATCAATACTGGGATTCCTAAATTTCGGCAGAACATACATTTTGGATTACACGGAAAGAGTAAAACATTTCTACGACTTAATAAAACCTGACTTTTCAGTTAGACAATGGACACAGGAACACACAAACATCCTACGTTCACTACAAGAAGACATGATAGCTTCAAAACACCTACAGACGCGAGCAAACTTACGCAACTTAGTGATCCGTGTAATAGCGGGTCAATGCGGGTACACTTATTTAACCTTCAATGAAGGAGAAACAGTACCAATCGCTTAGAAATCACACCTGTACACAAACGCAGAAATGCGTTTCACTTCAACAGAAAAAATCCTGACAGCAGTTCAGACCGCTGTAGCAAGAGAAAGAGCCCTGGCTCAGGGAAAACGCATAATAGTCGTGACCCCAGTACCAGCTTTAGAAGCTGTTACAAAGGCCAGCATTCCAAATGCTAAAGCCTTACAAATGCTAAAGCCTTACATCCGAGATGGATACAATGGGCTAATTCCCTTACTGCAACGGATGTTGAATACAGATTTGATCTAAGTCTAAAAACACAGGCATTCCTGCAATACGAACAAGAATATCCTCTACCAAATGAACTTTTGCCTCTAGATCAGTATGAATATATAATTTACACTGACGGATCTGCTCAACCGGCCATAGGGAGTAAGCAACAATACAGCGCAGCATGTGCAATCGTTAAAGGTCGCATGCGGGATGGAAAATTCCATCCAAGTTGCACCAAAACGCAATCCCTAGGAGACTGCACGGCTCAGTTGGCAGAGTTAAAAGCACTAATACTAGCACTGGTGAATACGGATCACGAATTCCCCACACTTATAGTGTGTGATTCTTTTTACTGTGTACAATCATACAATGAATATTTACATCATTGGGAACAAAACGGGTTCAAAGACGCGAAAGGTGGCGCAATTAAGCATAAAATGCTATGGGAACATGCAGTTGAGTTGAAGAACGAACTACCGAGGGCTCACGTGATTCATACACTGAGTCATCAACGTGATGGCATTCACGTTGAAGGGAATTCATTGACTAATGAAGCCGCAAAGGGGGCTGTACTTACGGCTTCCGTAGCTGCAATCACTCGTTCAAAAACGAGGATAGACGGTGACATTATGGTGGCTGTCATTGCTTCAAGCAAAAACAGCGGAGCAGTACCAAAGAAATTTCCACTCAAGTACTCCTACAAGTTAGATGCAAACAACATTCCATATGCTCAGATTCCTGGAGTGGGGGATAGAGTGATACCAAATATGGATCGTAGGCAAGGTTTAATCCTAGCAGCACACGAGGGTTTGGGCTCTGCGCATACAGGCGTTACAGCGACTATTTCATTGTTGAAACAGCGCTACTGGTGGCCAGGTCTAACAAAGCAAACGAAGGATTATGTCTTGGAATGTGACATCTGCCAACAGATGAAAGGCTCCACCATAACACGCCCGGCACAGACACCATTACTAAAATCAGACAAACCTCTCGCTTGTGTGTATCTGGACCACTGCGGCCCCTTACTATCTGATGGGGCTTACAAGTATATCATGGTTGCAGTGAATTCATGCTCAAGATTCCTATGGGTTTGGCCTCAGCGCTCAGCTGATGCTCGAACTGTTATCAAAGATTTGGGGACATACGCAGTTGGCACGTTACGTTCTGACCATGGCCCGGCGTTTAGCTCTCGGGCTTACAAAGAGGCCATGGAAAGTATGGGCGTAGCATTGCGGTATTTCTCTCCGTACCATCCTGAGGGAAATTCAGTTGTGGAGAGGAAGAACCGGGACCTAAAGCAATCTTTAGCAGCTAGGGTATTAGGCAAGGGTGGCAGTTGGGTCAGTCACATCTATGGGGTACAGCGAGCTCTCAATAACCAGCCAAGAAGTTCTCTAGGGGGTGTCACTCCTTACGAGGTCCTATTTGGGACGAGAATGTGGGTAACTGATCTTGATTGTGAAGGCACAGTGGCGTATGAGAAACCATTTGATATCCATGATCGTTTGGCTGTTTTACAGGATCTAAATGAATCCAGGACACAACAAAGTAACGTTCTCCAGAAACAGACCGCCACTGGGGAAGTCAAGGCAAACACGGCAAGACCTGTCTGGATCCCAAAGGTCGGGGATCTGGTCAGAGAAAAAATAGCGGACAAAAAAGAATTTGGACCATCATACAGAAAGCCTGTACCTGTCCTAGCAGTTCAAGGAACAAGAACTGTACTTTTGCCGCCTCTTGCCGGAAAAAAGGAGAAAAGATTTGTCTCAATCAACTTAATCAAACCACACTATGTGGCCGATACTGAACAGTAGGCCTCGTGGACTCCACATTAGCAGACGCCCTCCTCTAGCTACCATCCAAGATGTTTAAACAGAAAGACTCATCACGTTCGAAGAGCCTCCTGTACGGAATGAAGGACTATGCAACAAAGCTATGGAACTCATTCCCCTTGAACCGGAAGTTCAACTTCAAAATTCAATTAAAAATAACACACAAGTTGCAATTAGACCAAATACAGACGTCTACGTCAACATGCCTCGACGAGAGCACACTGCGATTTCAACAAATCCCGATGCAATTTCAACAATTGATTGAACTGCTTCTGGCTACTTCATGAACTTTGATACGTTTTCTTTGGATCCAAGTGAACCTGAAACGACGCCAGCCCAAAAATCACGCAAACAGCAAGCTAAAGACTTTCTGAACTTTCTTAAAAAGACTTACCTGGTATCAACTTGGTTAGAACTCTGGGAAATTACTGGGATACTGTTTTTTCTTTTCTGGCTAGGCTTAGTTATAACTTTTAGCATGCTTATTAATGGACGATACCTTCAACAAAGCTCCGCCACACAAAAAGTTAATTTGATTCTGAAGCCACATCAATCGTCCCATCGTGAGCAAAGAGACTTGTCATCAGTGAACATTACAGCAGTTCCTATACCGGATGGTATAGTGTGGGACAAGGTTGATTTCGAAATATTCGGTCCTACTGAACTTTTAAAAATTTCTCATGTATTTAAAATTTCATTGAGTGATATCATTACCTCCAGTACATTTTCTGATGATTGGGACTCTGAAACTGTTAATAACATGTTGTCTGACTTAGAGAAAACTGCTGCATTTCCGAACAATGAAATGTTAGAAGGTACTTCAGACTTTGACACATTGTACTATCAACATTATGGTCATCATATTCTGCACAAATCTATATCACCTAGAAATGTTTTTGAGTACCATCAGTGGGAACATTGCCCTACACCACCCAAAAGTAGTTCGCAAACATTTGCACAGAAATTTTCATATTTTTCAGGGTTTAAGACCACTGACCCAACCTCATATTATACGGTTACACCGACATCAGCACTGAAAATTATGTTAACTAACACCAAACAGATTTACTCTGCTTCCTTTATTGCCCAATTGTCTGAACAGGGTTTCGACCTATGGAAGGACACAATAGACTTAAAATCAGTCTGGGGTACTAGAGACTGGCAAGTCCAGGGAACAGAAGCGCTATTTAGAGCGTGCCTCATTCCACAGCAGATGATATTTCTAAATGACACTGTGCAACAGACGTCCTGACTTGGACTAGCTAAAAACAAGGACCTGAACACACCTCGGTTTCCAACACCATCACAGATGGAGGGGTGGCAAAATTTTACTTCACAAGAAGGGGCATCACTAGATGACATTTTACAGTACAATAGATCAGACCCTAATTGGAAGAAATGGGTGGTTTGGCCCTTAGACACGAACACATGTCAGAAAAGATTCTGGGGTATAACCGAAGGGTTCAATATCCACAGGCCAGACCCACGTTATGTACAAAGAGAACATCCAGGGGTAGTGACGTCCTACAGTGTTGGGAAGTTGTGCCTTGATTGGCTAGAGACCTCAACACTCACAGAAGTGAAACAACACTTGACCTTACTCACACAAGACATGGATCTTAGGGGAATGCGGAGGAACATGGCGGCCGTAAGCTAAACGGTCGCGGCCACGCTCCCTCGGGTATTTTCTTCTTGATTGGGACCTATGCCGATGGTGATGTGACGAGTAATAGAGGCAGAAATTCCCTCTACTTACCCTCCGGTGTAGCTCCTATGCGGCTGAGTCCGTTTCCCGGTTCCAGCGGTGTCCGCGGGTCAGAGGACGCGGTTCCCTGCGGTGACGGGTGGAAGGCGCAGCATTGGAAGCATTGGAAGTGGAGAGAGGCGGCGAGGGGAAAGAGACGGCGAGACGCAGCCTCCCTGTTGTACCGGGTTATTGGGGGCAGAGTCAGCACCTGCTTCAAAGTATACGAGGTCTCTGCGACCTGTGAGGGGAGAAGGCTCAATGTAGTGGAGCTGGAGGAGGCTGAGGAGGAATGGCGGACAGAGCGCCGAGTGTTTGTTAAACAGCCCTCGGCCATAGTTAGTTATACCAGCTTATCCCCTTGCTGCCCTCCCGAATGCAAGGTGAGCTTGAGAATATATGGTGGACTTTTCTATGGTGATAGCATCCAGGAGAAAAAACTGCGCTCTGTTGGGAATATAAGAGCAGGAAAGTTTCTTGTGAAACTTGGGTCTATAAGTTCTATCCCTTGGGCTTCAGGTAAGGAGGGGGCACCTCTTTGCCGTATGGAGACAGGGGAACTCAATAAGGGCTCCTCTCCCCCAAAGTTGTCTAGATATACCTTGAGGGCTAGAGTGGCTCATTTATCCGCAAATACGATCATCACACAGCCGATTTTCTCTTCCCAGATCTCTCCCCCTATTTCTGAAACAAAATTAATAAAAAAACAGTCTAAACAGATAGGGGCCACATCGAATAGCGGGATTGCCAGTAAAGGGAGAGGGGTCAACAAGAGTAGAGGAGGGAGTAAGAGACTTCCCCAAAAACCGAAAACTACCCCATCTTTGAAATCCTATTACCGGGTTATCTCTGTGTCTACTCCCACATTTAATATCCTTGAAAGTGGGAAATCAGGGGTCATGTCTAATGGCGGGAGTCCTGTGGGTTCCACCCAGGGCAGTTCAGTATGAGAGGAAATACAGGTCCAGGATTGCAGTGTGGATCGAGTTAGCAATATGGATATTGGGACCCAAAAAACGACCCCTTCGGAGCTTAAAGTTAAGCTAAAAAATCCATCACATCAAGATAAAAAGATGGTGGTCTCGGTAATTGCCTCTAAGGAGAAGGATAATGACACTAAACGACCCCCTATATCTTCGGGAGACACAACAGGATTGGAGAATGAAATACATCCATTGGTGAGCATCTCCAACAGATATTCTATTTTAAATGTTCAAGAAGGGCAGGACCAGGGGATTGAGTCGGCTGCAGAACAAGAGCAGGTGCCAGATCAGGTCTTTCAACTTCGGGCTAGTAATAACATTTCTTCCCATACATTGGGGGAAGATGAGATATTGCCCCTCCAAATCATTCATTAGTTGAGATATTAACGATTATGAAAGAAGAGATGGTCAATAGGTTTAAAATATCTGAGACCAATCAAGCTGAGCTAGCTAATAGGTTTGCTGTCTCGGAGGCGAATCAGTCTGCTATAAAATTGTCGTGTGAGGTCTTAGCTCTGAAATTGGAGGAAGTCACTATAAGGACTGACGCAATTGAGACTGAGATCCCAAAAATAAAAGAGGCAATCCAAACAAATTCGGATGAATTGAGGAACTTAGCGGCCCAAAATAAGGATTTAAAGGACGACCTAGAGAGGCTGGAAAACCACTCAAGGAAAAATAATCTGAAGCTCCTGAATATTCCGGAAGACCTTGAGGGGACAGATATAAAGGGGTTTGTGGTCTCCCTGTTAAAAGGGACAATATTAAGGAATTTTCCTGATATTGATTTAGTTCATGAGATCCAAAGAGTACATCGGGACCCCTTTAGGAGGAAACCAGGGAGACAAAAGCCACGGAAAAGTTTGGTGAACTTTTTATCCTATACTGTGAAGGAACTGATTCTTACTACTGCTCTTAAAGAAGGTTTGATTACTTCTACGCTGTCGGACTCTAACCCTTTCGCCTTTTCCATCAGGTCTGATATTTCTCATATCACGGCAACGAGGCAATGGGAACTTGGGAAGAGGTTAGATGAATTGAATGGTCTTGGTGCTAAGGCTCAATTGAGATTTCCAGCCACATTGCGTGTGATGTGGAATAATCATATGCACATGGTTCGATCAACTGATGAAGTAGATGCCCTAATAATTAAAATTAAAAAAGATCAGGAGGGGAGATTAGGAGGGAAATAGAGCCCGAAAGGCTAAGCGTGCTTTAGTATATGGTTCCCAGTGTGGTATTATTAAGCTATTGTTAAATGTTAGCCGAGGGAGTGCTGACCGAATAGGCTTAGCCTAATGGAAGGGAGGGTTCCTCAGGGAGTAGTGGGGCACGGGGGGGAGGTTGGGTGGGAGGAGAGGGCCACAGGAGAGGGCCACAGGGTGGGGAGCAGATGAGAGAAAATATAAAAAAAATTGTAATCCTCATCTTATTTATGTCTGGAGAAAGTCGTAAGGTGGGGGAGTCGGGACACCTTAGATGATGGCAGGGAATTCTGACAGAAACAGTAAACTCTGTTTTATTTCATGGAATGTGAATGGCTTAAGGTGCCCCCGTAGACAGAGGATGATACTTAAATATTTAGAACTTTCACCAGCCCAGGTCTTTTTGCTACAAGAGACACATTTGACCCATATAGAATTTCATTCGATTTTTTCTAAAATTTCATGGATAGTTTTTGTTCCTCACAGCAATTAATTGCTAGTAAAGGGGTAGAAATAGTTATTAAAAGAGGGACTCCCTGTAGTATCAAAAATGTTCAGACGGATCAGACAGGGCGCTGGATAATAGCCCAGATGGATTTCGGGGGTTAGAGTTAAGTTGCTCCTCATACTATGGTCCTAATGTAGATGACCCTTCCCATATCTATAAAATGCAGGATAAATTGTTATTAGTATCTCCTCCCCTATTGATAGGGGGTGATTTTAATGTTTTGCTTGATCCTGTTAAGGATAGGTCTAACCTGGGCCGGGTAATTGGAGCACCAAAAATACGGCGGGCTTTGAAAAATTTGCTGCATGATTTAGTTCTGGATGATTTATGGAGAGCTAAAAAAGGTGATTTGCAAGGATACACTTTCTATAGCAAAAAATATCACCATGCCTCCAGAATTGATTATATCCTGGTTAGTAGAGATGTAGTTGGTAATATGCCCGAGATAAAGGTATTACCTAGTCATCTCTCAGATCATGCTCCAGTTTTATTTACATACTTTAAAAAGGGGAGCACCTTACAAACCAGATGGACATTGAGCAGAGCGATGTTGGTAGATTTTGAAATAATTCAATCTATTAAAACATTGTCAAAAGAATATTTTATCTTGAACATCGGCTCTGCACCCATGGAATATGTATGGGATGCGTTTAAAGCAAGTTTGAGAGGGTGGTTACACGGTCTGATTTCGTCAAAAAATAGGGCTAGAGCACAGGAGTTGCGTGTTAAAGAGAAGAAGATTTTAGAATTAGAAGTAGAAAGGAATAGTTTGGGTCAGATGGGTGATGATAGAGAGGCACAAATTCAGATGGCCTTGGATGGGGTCAGACAGGAAGTTAGAACCTTATTAGATCAGAAGTGTAGGGCACAATGGCACACTCGAAATATGCAGCATTTTGAGTATGGGGAAAAGGCCGGGGCCTTGTTGGCATGGAAGGCCAGGGTTGATAGATCAAGAAATAATATTAATGAATTAATAATTAATAATAATGGAGATAGATCTAGTAATATAGAAGATATACAAAATTGTCTTCTAAATCTTTTTTCGGGTCTGTATAGGGAAAGTCTGGTCCCTACTAAAGATAAAATACAATCCTGGCTAGCGAGTAAACATTTGCCTACGTTAAACGAGGATAGCCGGACCCTTCTTGATGCACCGATCTCTGTAGAAGAGATTAGGGACATAATTCAGAAATCAAAGAAAATTAAAGCTTCTGGGTTGCCCTCCCAAATGAAGTGTATAAATTAATGTCGGATGAAGTGGTTCCGGTAATGGAAACTTTATTTAACTCAGTCTACAGATCTGGGGGTGAGATCCCGAGTTCCTGGAAGGAAGCCACTATTGTTTTGATATTGAAGCCAGGGAAGAACCCACAAGTAGCTGATTCTTATCGACTGATCTCCCTGCTGAATGCAGATTATACGTTTTTTATGGGTATTTTGGCAGGGAGGCTTGCTAAGTTAATTTCTAGTCTGGTCAATATTGACCAGAAGGGCTTTATAGCCGGGAGGTATATTCAGGAACAAACTCAATTATTAATCGGGAACATCGACCTGGCCGTTGTAAGATCTGATCCTTTGGCAGTAGTAGCCTTGGACGCGGCCAAGGCTTTCGATAGAGTTTGTTGGAATTACCTTTGGGAGCTATTAGAGAGAATGAGCTTTGGCCCCTCTTTCGTACAAATATTAAAGAAATGTTATCTAGGAGCGTCAGCAAAGATTTTGTTGAATGGTATGCTGACTAGAAGTTTTAATATAGAGAGGGGGACCAGGCAAGGATGTTCTCTTTCACCCTTGTTATTCAACATATATATAGAGCCCTTGGCGCAAGCTATTAGAATGGATGAGTCAATTCATCCATTTAGATCACAAACATATCAGTGTAAGATTGCATTATATGCAGATGACATTATTATTTACACTAGTGATCCTGAGGCGTCTATTCCACGGCTGGAAGCTCTTTCTGTAGAATTTGGTTCAATATCTGGGTATCTAGCCAACTCTTCCAAAAAGAAGTAATGTGTTGGAATATCGACTATTTGGGTGGTCCTATCAGCAAGGAATTTAAATATTTGGGTATCAAAATCGTCAATGATATAGCGAAAATTCCGTTACTTAATCTGGAGAAAGTTACAAAGGAAATTGACCAACTTTTCGCTAGCTGGGGGAACCTCCCTTTGACGATCTATGGGAGGGTCAATCTGGTGAAGATGATTGTTCTTCCAAAAGTAACTTATCTGTTTAATGCCATTCCTTTGACTTTTCCTAATAAGAACATCGGTAAAATACAGGGGAAAATTGGGAGTTTTATTTGGGGCAATAAAGGAGCCAGAATGTCATGGAAGAAGTTGAGGAGGAGGTTGAACAAAGGAGGATTGGCCCCCCAGATATTAGTTGTTATTTAATTGCTTTTCAGTTTAAAGGTATTAGGATGCTGCTTTCGAACCCGGATGAGAAATCTTGGGGCAGACTTTTAGGGGAGATGGTTTTGGCTGAAGGAGGGAGTGGAGGAGGGGGTTTTCTATATAAGTTTGGTGCTCCAAAGTACTTCAAACGGGTACGCCTCAAGGTTTTAAAATCAGCCTTGGAAACTTGGTATAAGGCTAGACGAAGATGGGGGTTGGGTTATTTTTCCGATTTTGCCCCTATTTGGGAATCCCCCGGCACCCCCCTGTCTTCAAGATAGTTTAGCAACTACAATTAAACATGCAGGTATGGTTGTATGGCATGATTTAAAGGATGAAGACGGGATTCTTCCTTGGGAAGTATTAAGAACAAAGATAGGTCCTGCCTTCTCAAAGTTTAAGTTTATACAACTTAGATCATGGTATGAGGCAGAGAAGAGTGAATCTAGGGGAGAATGGGAATTAGAGAGTGCATTACAAAATGTTCAACCAAAAAAGAAAGAAATATCTATGTGGTACTCGAGTCTTCTCCGAGCAGAGGACTTGGACATTCCACCACAATCATCGGTTTGGAAACACACCCCTCTTGAGTCTGTTGCTGAAGCTGTTCTTGAGCTTTCATTAAAAAGGATGTATAAGACTATAAAATCAGCTAGTTTAAAGAAGAATCATTTCTTTGTAACAAATAGGTTGTATTACACCCCAGCTAAAATAGCCAAGTTTGCCCCTTCACCTCCCCGAAATGTCCTAGGTGCAGATTACCTCTAGCGGATGATATACATGTCTTCTTTGAGTGTTTGGAATTAAGATCTTTCTGGAAGGAGGTGGGAGACTCTCTATCAGATATTTTTGAGACCAGTATAGAGGTTAATCTTCAGCTGGTGTTTTTTGGGGTAATGATGTATCCGACTCTTTTCTATCACAGTCGGATAAGGGGCTGTTGTTATATCTGATTCTCTTAGCACGAAGAGAACTATGCATTAAGTGGAAAGATCCCATTCCCCCAAATAGGGAAGACTGGCTGAAAGCCTCGTTCGCCATGGCGAGATTAGAGCAAGAAGGGAATGGAGAAATCCTATTCAACTTCTGGCAGCCTCTAGTAAAATGGGGTAGAGAATTGAGGCTAATTCTTCCGATGTGAAAGCATCCGATAGTATACCATTGTAGTTTCCCTCCTCTTCTCTTCTTTTTTTTTTTCTTCCACAAACTGGGTCCTATGATTATACCAAGCCCCTACAAATCAGGGCCGGTCAGGTCGACCTAGACTGGAGCAGTTAGCCGTAGGCTCCCCAGTTAGAAGATATGACGGCTCTTTAGTCTGCAGAAGTCTATTGGTAAGATGAGGATTCAGAAGAAGAAAAAAAAAGACATGGATCTTAGGGATTTTTTACTAGGTCCCAGGAAACCCCGTCACAAATGTTTCATATATGCTGGCATTTATGCTGCCTACAATGAAAACTGGAAAATATCCCAACAAGAGGCCGCAGAGAGAATACGGGAAATAGACCGTATTAACTTAGAAAAGGCATTAGCGGTAGTGGATAATGGGTTAACAACTTTAACCTCCAGGATATATTCCTTAGGCAACATTGTATTTTCTGCGATAGACATACTTGAACAGGATTTAGCCATATTACAATACGGGCAATCTCAGTTACGTTCTATCATGTTGTTAAGCTGGACACTGCAATCTTTGCGTGAAGGCTATGTGCCTTGGCGTTTTATCAACAGTACGTCTCTGTTTTCTGAATACAATCTAACAGATAAACAGGTAGAAATGGCACAAAGGGGAGCAAAATATACAATGTTGCGTATAGAACAGCTGGATAGATTACCATTTACGGTAGCAGAATCACCATCAACGGAATGGCTAATCCATGGCCACATAAATCTACCAGTCACTACTTTTCAATTTCAATATTGCCTTGAGCAAAGGCAGGCAGGCAAATATGAGAAAATGGGTAAGGAATACATTAAGGAATCTTGGGAGTTACCATACAGATTTCGATGCCGGAGTGGGGATCGAGAAGTGTTTCTAAGCGGTACAAATTGCAAGAATGCTTTAAGCGGTTCTCTCATGTGCCAGGATATTTCCCTGCACGGAGCTTGTAATGGTTCAGTGGCGAACTTGTCCTGCCACATGAAAGGGATTCCAGCAGCCGTGATTACACCAGTATTCGAGCTGCTCTCGAATGGGAGTTACTTGATGCTGAACGATCAAGGTTGCTGTGGGATGCTTCCGGGCATTGCCTATCTGGTCACTGTGAACTCCAGGGTTACTTGCTGTATGCAAGTATTGTTTCCCCCAATGAATACAGTCAGGGAGGCGCCGTTATGGCCTTCGTTGAATGTTTTCTTTATACAGTTTGATACTTTGAGCAGACTGAAAGCCATGCTTTTACAACAAACCGTACCCTTAACCTCCGCTCGAGAGACCTTTGATCTTCAAATCGCAAGGACCTCAACTGAGATACAGGCACTTATAAGTGCAAACTGCCCCTTTCATTTCGCAGAAATGGTGGGTCGTATCTTTAATATGTCTGATACGAGTGGTATTGTACACCTATTTAAGACCATAGGGTCAGGATTTCTAAGCACCTTTCAGACAATCCTCGGAGTTATTCCGAATTTTGCACACTCCGTATTGGGAAGCGTTTTTGGAGGCCTTCGCTGATCCTGCTTTCTATCGCAGGAATCCTGATTGTCATTTTTCTGCTCCGCAATGGACGGCCCAATCACCAACGAGATGGCGAAAGCGCTCCTGGAGCGCAAATACCGTGAGCGCATGGTACAACATCTGGGCACACCTCGCCTACGGGAACTGAGTGCCCTCTTGGTTCCTATCGTTTAGACCAGTCTGGATGGACTGCATCTTACCTGTTCTTCGATGCCTGTTTTGCGGTGAAGAATGCGTGTTGGATCTCTGTCTGACACTTGCATGGGACATGCCTGCGGACTTGAATACCAGGCTGGAACCCCTGAGGGCCCATGCTCGGCAATGTCCCCAGCGTATTCCCATATTGATGGCTGCATTCCTCGAGAATCCGCAGGTGCCTTTTACAACTGGGTTGAGCATCAGCTCCTCCACTAGCACTCAGGTTTCGACAACAGCACCAGCTGCCTCTACACCAGCTGTTGGCAGCTCTGAATATCATTTGTGCTCCATTGACGTACTCTGCGAGGTGTTACAAGGACCTTCCCCCGCTCATCGTGTGCTGGGAAACAATTCAGTTTTTCTTTTTCTCCAAAACTCGACTAAATTTGGAACATTTCCTTTAAATTGACACTTTCGCTGGAAAAGCATGGCCTTCTGACGCTTGTAGTGGTTCGACTTATATAAACGAACTCAATTAGGACTTCGGCTTGAGTACCAATCCCAAAAACT
This sequence comes from Calotriton arnoldi, assembly GCA_963921515.1. Classification (NCBI taxonomy): domain Eukaryota; kingdom Metazoa; phylum Chordata; class Amphibia; order Caudata; family Salamandridae; genus Calotriton; species Calotriton arnoldi. Next base: position 1,600,254 of record CAWUFW010000673.1, read on the forward strand.
GATTTTCGAAGAAAAAGATTTTTCTCTCTTCGTCTTTCCCCCCCCCTCTTAAAGCTGTTTTTTAAATGATTTTACGACAATGTTTTTATAGTTTTTATGCGCTTTTACCTAGTAAAGAGAATGGTTCGATGGCATTTTATCATTGTTGGCTATTCGGAAGAGGAGTGGGTATTATGTTTCATATAGATACCCAAATATAGGCCCGGGTAATATCTTACACCTTCACCTACATTTCCTCCCCTACACTACACAGTAACGGACCTTTTAGGATTGAACCTTTACCTAGTTCTAGTCCTGGGCGCAGAAGGAGGGTTTCTCCCTGAACAATAGTGTCCTATAACTTCATCAATAGACTCACACAGTATGAATGAATATTCATAAGGGTTCTTGGAAACCAGGCTGGGGCTACACCACCTGCATAATATCTACGTACAAGGTTCATCCCATACGTCATCCTCAAATCCAACAATGGCTAACACAAGAAACAAAGGAACCCTAGATACTTTCTGCATAAATACAACACATCTTGCTAGTGTTAGTTAGAGGGAACCGAGACTTCCAGGCCGACACACTGACCAGAGACACTCATGCAGACGCTCCAGCTGACAGTGGTCTAACACATCCCTTGCGGGTGTCCAACTCGAGACCAGGACGGGGTCCCACACTCTCTCACTTCAGGTAATGGGGTTAGACTAAATCCTAGAGGGATTCTTGGCTTTACACCAACTCACATGCTAGGTACACTTAGGTACATCTAGATAGGCATCGTAGGAGTACGTGCTCTCTTTTATCGTGCATTTTATATCCATGTATGCATTTATGATTATTGCAAAATGGTAGAACTGTACTATCCATTTATATTCACCATACTGCTGATTATATATATCTGCTACTGTCTAACAATTATTGCAGCACATCTATTTTACACTAGAAGAACAACTGTGTAATAAATACTTATTGTAACACGCCCGACTGTTTCTTCTGTGTAATTCTCTGAGACCGAACAAGTGAGCACGAGTGACTGAGCGAAAAGCAGTACATTGTTTCCACGATCCTGAGGGATCAGGGTTGTCATGTTCTAAGGTTGCCAGGAACTATTCTCTCCCCGATAAGAGGAGACATTAGTGGCACTGTGAGCTAGCTAATGCAAACAGGCTAACTTTTTCAGTGGGCGTGTTCAGTCAGTCTGCCACCAAGCCCACAGTTCATGTTATCAGAACGCGCAGATTCTGTATAGGTTATATATAGGAACTATACGACAATATAAACCAAGTTAAGTCCTTTTCCACTTCTGCTTTGTCATCACGTTATTAGAATGTAATCCCCCTTTGTGTTAATCCAATTAAGACTAATCAATCAAGTTAAACTTTCAAGTAAAAGCATGCTGTAGGGTCTCTAACAAAGATTCCTTCCCCAAAGGGCAGAGGGATGGGAGTCCTAGACTTGGTATCTTATAACAGGACAGACCAGTTGAAGTACACGAGAGAGGGGCTGCAAGAGGAATCAGAACTCCAGTAATGCTTCTTCGATGGACCATGTTTTAGCAAGTTGGTCCTTGTGGGAGCTGCCATGGACTAAACGGAGTGCAAGAGGAGCAGCAGTGCTAGGGTCTGAGGTTATAGTTGCAACTCAAGTCTAGGATGCAATCAGTAAGAGGAAGGGTTAGATGAGTCTTTCTAACTCCATCTCTCCTTTCTTTGGGAACTCACATTTCCAGCCCGGATGGTATTCCGACAATATAGGAGAAAGTGAAAGGTTGCAGTACGCATAGTTGCGCCACCGGGCGTCACATCACTATATCGAGTCAGGGTCCTAAAGAGGCTTGGTTACGTTTTAAGAGCTCCCACAAACAACAAATATGGACAAACATTTGCTATTCAAAGTGTGCCGGGTCTCGAGGGCAGCAGAAGGAATCCCTAAACTGAATTTCCAGAGCTCCTGGGAGAGGGAACGGAGCATCCCTTTAGTGACAAAGACTGGGCCAATATCTTTGACTGTATGTCAAGGTGAGGAACTAACATCAATAGAGTGAAGCCTGAAGCTACAGTATAGGTGAAACTTTTCTCTGGTCAGGTGGCATGCATTCAATAATGGTAGATCTCATCCTGTTAGACGGGATGTGGGGAAAGAGGTTTGATACCTCACAATATGTGATGATGCCCTAAAATAATCAGCTCTGAGCAGGCGGTCCTAGATGATGCCACCCAAATCACAGGTATTAGGGTCTCTTCTGTGGCTCCTAGTATATTGCTGAGCTGGAAGCCCAAAGTGAACTGAGGACCTGTGAAAGGCACCAGGAATCTGGTATCAGTGTTGTTACCGGAGGCTACCAAACACCGCGGCGATGAGGCTAGACTGGCTCGTTTTGGGAATGGAAAAGATTTCCCATAATACTGCCGGCAATGAGAAGGACTATGGTAAACAATAGAGCTCATTGTTGGCGTTGTTCTCGGTTGACTCTAGATTACGCTTCAAAGGAATCTGAAAGCCCTCAAGATTGTCCCGACAGTTAGATGAAGATGGGGACAATAAAGGGAGACTGTCTGGGAATGCCACAAGGCCATTCATTGGCCCATGAAACCGTACTGAAGTGCGCACTCTGAGAAAAAGCCTGGTGCTGTAGCTTTACTGGGGAAGTGAAGAAGGATTGGGGGCATTTTTGTTTCTATGTTTTTTTATGGATTAAAATAAAAATGTACTGAACATAAGAAGCTGCAGCAGAATATTTCAGTGGAACTGGTCGGCCCCCCCCGCCCCCCCCCCCAAAAAAACAAGTGACCACCATCTTCAGGTCTAGATTACAGCTCATCTGCTGCTGATCCGTTCAATAAGGCAATGCAAAGCTTACATGGTACAGAGCATTGCTTAGCATCCAAAGGCATTTCTGCGGATGAGTACATTTGGCAATGGCAATGAAGAGGGGAGACCATGCAAGCAGTTTTCCCCTTTGGTCTCATGGCTGACTGGACTAATTCTGCAGTGTTATATGCGCGACCCGACAGCCACAGGTTCGAATTTCAACTTTACTATTTCTGAAGTCGATACAATGAGTACAACTGAGTTGTGTAACAACAAACACCTCTTATATAGCACCAAGGCATGCCTTCAGGTGAAAGCTTGCTTTATAGATACATATGTCATGTTCCATGCCAGATGCCAAGGTCCTTCAGAGCCCAAAGAATTTCAAGTATTAAAAACAACTGCAACTACTAGTTAATTATTTACACAGGATAAAGACTGATTCAGATTTTATTTTTCAAAAAGCAGGGCTCAGTTCGAATGATACACACACACACACTGCAATAATTTCATATTCTGGGCTAGAGATTGGGAACGACGTCGAGTTAAGGAAGAAACAACACTTACCTGCTGGTCACTGTTCGTTCAATACTCAGTTTTTCTCAGACTCTAACACAACAGTCTCCTCTCAGGTGCGCCCTTTTGCACAAAAAGCTATAGAATACCTCCAGCGTGGAAGAGCGGCTAAGTCCTGAGTGATCTTGGATTTCAGTAGGAGTACACGTAATAATACATTTGATTTTGATATAGCGCTTAAAATATCACAACTTCAGCCGTATCGCAGCGCTGTAAATAACACATCCTATTGTCCTATCAAATGTAGCTCAATGTATAAACCTGGGAAGGCGGAAGGGCTTAGGTGGCCTTGCTGAGATTTGAATTAGTGACCCGAAGTTCACAGCACATACCCTCAGTGAGTGCTTAGCCATTTTGCTGGCATATGCTTTATTATATAGTTTCCAAATACCTCAGCGCCTGCATCTCTACAAATATTGCCCAGAAACGCTTTCACAATCTACGGAACACTAGCAGTCCTCCTAAAACTACCCACTTTGGAACTGGGGAACCGTGTTTGAGTGTTGGCGCCAGCTCATCATCCTGTGATTCTGGGCAGATCACTTAATCTCCCCTGTCTAAAAAGAAAACCAACAAAAAATGAAGTGTCCATGTGTAGTGTAACTGGTCCTCATATGCCTTCGGATCGAGTTCGCGCTGTATAAAACTGCAAAATAAGGAGTAAAAAGATGGTATATTTCACTATAGAACCTAAATTCCCCAAGGTAAAAATCGGACTGGTGGAACACATGACGGCTTTTGCTGGGTTCACTAGTTCCTCTCATTTCTCTAAGAGAGAATGTCTGTAAAAAGCCCTCAACACGAGATAATCCCATACTCCTGAGAGACGGACAGGTTGCTCCCGCGGAGATGTGCTGCATCACTCCACGGGTAAGAGATGTGATGTGGGAATAGAAGCTCCCGCCTGTAGATCCCTCTGCAGAAAGGCTTGCTGACAACCCCGCATTTGGTATTCCTATGTTACTCTGCTTACCGTGAATCACATCTTTAGCAGGTCTGCCAATGACTCGAGCAGGCTTTTCCAAACTAATCGCTTTGCAATAACAATGACTATTCTAAATCCCCAATCAGGAGTCGTGCAGAACAGTATTATCGTTTTCATGCGTTAATATAGCCTTATAGCCCGCTGCCGAGGACTATACCGGTTGTTATAGACCCTGAACCCAAACTATAGCGGCGAGGGCCTACAACAAGGGTGAGGGTCTTTAACAACTGGTATAGTCTGAGGCAGAAGGGCTATTAAAACATTCCACCCACTGAGGTTAGAATGTTTTAAATTAAAAAGGGAGAAACAGAAAGACAAACGTTGGAACTAGCCCGCTGCCGAGGACTATACCGGTTGTTAAAGGTCCGGAACCCAAACTATAGCGGCGAGCGCCTATAACAACGGTGAGAGCCTTTAAACAATTGGTATAGTCTGAGGCAGAAGGGCTATAAGGCTATTAGAACATTCCACCCACTGAGGTTAGAATGTTCTAAATTAAAATGGGAGAAACAGAAAGACAAACATTGGAAGGTTGGAGCAGAAGGCTTATACCAGCCATTATAAGCCCAGACTTACTCTATTGTCTTCCATGGAGCTCTCAACATTCCAATGTTCAATATCACTTTACGCAATCACAAGTGGATACTCGTGTGTTGATACTAGTTGAAAACGCCCAATATCTCTGCATGCGACAGTACCGCATGCAGCAAAAGGAGCCCCAAAATTAGAAACTTCATGAGACATCACTTGGGAATTTACACCAATTTTATACTCCACCTAGGATCTGGGTGATACATTTTGTAAATGTCCCTGAAATAAAATTAAAATCATAAATTTAAAAGGTACAATGTCAACAGACACAACAACCAACACAGACGAAACACTCGAATAGGGGGAGGAAAATTGTTAAAAGGAACCGAATTGTCAACAAAACAACATCCTACATAAGGAGATCAGGGTACATCCCAACTCACAAATGAATCGAACTGGCCATAGTTTCACCAAGTGCACTTTCACCAATGCAGCAGGCCACATCATTTCCACATTTTGACCTTACAAATTCTACTACATCCTCTGCAGCAGTATGTTGTGCAGCCTTAAAGGGCCTTGCCACCCAGGAGGTGGATGAGAAGGCCCACAACGTATGGAGATACAGAAACCCCTCCACATATGATCTGCTTACATTCCAACCAGGGACTGCTTTTGACATGGGCGAGCTGGGCCCACGTCCAGGACGCCAATCTTCAGAGGGGCGCACAAAGTTGTCTGTATTAAAGTCCTGCGGACAGCAGCATCCCTCTTGGCACCAATGATCCAGACTAAATAACGTTTAATCCTTTTTACTTGACTCAGGTGCTGCTCTAAACCCCATAAATGCCCTTACTTCCCCTCCTATCTCTGTCTCAACACCCCCCCCCATGCCGACACACACCAACACCACCATCGGCATCACTAACAAGTTGGCTCTAGCGTGATCAAGCTACTGCTGTGAGTGAATCGGAATATTTGGGGGAGGTGCCGAGAAGTTTGCCTGAGATGCCAGTCACTGCTTTGATGTATGACTGAACTGTGAAAATAAAATGGACAACATGCTGCTTCACTTTATTCACCAGCTGCAGCCAGGGCGCCAAATGCCTTTCTGCCCAAAGCGCAATCCCAGCAAGAGCCGGCTCTGATTCTAACTATACATTGGAGGCACGTGGACCCATCATTCCTGGGAGGACATGACTGGTCTGCCTGTGCAGATGCAGTTGGGACACTGCTACACTGTGTAGTCTGAACATACTACAAAGTACAGACCTAAGAGGGTCTGGATGCAGTATAGATACACCAATATATGCCAAAACAGAAAAACAATGTCTGCACATTACTCTCAAATCAGTGACAGATTGTTTTAACACTACGCTCACTGGCGCGGATCCGACAATACCCACAGTTGCATCATTTGAATAGCACAAATATCACAGGACGGACGAAGGTCACATGTTGTACATAACGTTAGAAGGGTGACAAACAAACAATGGCAAATTAAAATCTTCAATTAATTACCTTACACTCCTACCCAAATAATTCACTTCATTCATTCATTTGTCAGTCTTTATTTCGACCAAAATGATCATAAAAGACAAAAATATTTACATCATCACATAATACATATATAAAATCCATTTCACATCAAGACTATACAAATACAAGTTTAAAAGACAACAAAGACATCTACTAAAACTAATTAATATAGTTCCCTTACAAAGGTTTAAAAACGATACAGACTAAAAAGGAAACATTTCATAAAATGATCTATACCATCTGGCCCCTATACAAATATACAAATATAAAAAATGTATGAATATATGTAGAACAGTGTATAACAGAACTAGAAAAATAAGCAGAAGACAGAGCATTAATAGACACTGTCGCAGTCTGCTTGTTTTCGGCCTTTTGTCTTATTCTCCAGGCCCATCCCAAGAATTTCGCTATAGCAATCACAATTGCCTCTTGGGTGCTAGTCTTTAGTAATCTTAGCGCAGTATCGCTCAGCCTAGTACCAAGGTTCTGACAAATTGGTTTGAGCCATTTTCTCCGAGGAGAACAATATGCTGGACAAGCAAAAAATATATGGGAGATTGTTTCATCCATACTCTGGCAAAATTGACATTTGCTATCTTGGGAAGGGTGGCAGGTCTTGGTGAAAACTTTGGTTGGCAACGTTCCTATCCGGAACTGAAAATAACATTTTCTGTCAATGGGCTTGGTTATAAAATCCCAGAATTCTTCATATAATGGTTCCAGCTTGTGATCCAAGAAGGTACTGGTCAACGATGATGATCTGGAGGAACTCAGAATCCCAGATCTAATCATAGTCCAGTACGCATCTTTAAATACCTTTTTAGAAGGAAAAGTGTTATGTGCCGGTTCCTCCCAAAGATGCCTCATGCCCATGTCCACCAGGGATCTTTTGACCTGTTGTAGCCACCTGATCTTATGAGAAGTGTCAATTCCCCTGATGTCCATAAGAGCTGAGGCATAATGGGCTAGTTCCGGAGTAGACCAAAGCCTTCTCCAATAGGCCAATGGTTTAAACCTAGCAACCTCTGTTAGTGAACGGCACCCCAGATCAAAATATAAAGGAGTGAGAGGAGTACTCTGGGGGAGACCAACCAAACCTCTCAGGAAACTTTTTGGGGCCTGTGCTAGGGTGGACAGATTTTGAACCCCCAGAGTTCTGCCCCAATAAGATGGACGCCATAACCTTTACATGGTAAATCTTGAGTGCAGGGCCGATAAGCTTTGTCTGAGAAAGCCTGTGTTCTTTCAAAATCACCCCTGCTATCTGTGAGTGTTTGAGCGCCATTATTTCAATTTGGGGCTTCCAATCTAGCTTACGATTGATATTTACTCCAAGATAGGTAAATAAATCTGTTTGCTCTAAAGACTCGTTGTTCATAACAACCCTTGACTTGATAACTTTGTGGTTGTGTAACACCATAAATTTAGTCTTATCCACATTTACCAGTAACTCATGTTCCTTGCAGAATTTCTCAAAACATATCAGGGCTTTCTGCAGCCCAGCTTGGGTTTTGGATAAAATTAAAGTGTCGTCCGCGAACATGAGAATTGGTACTTTGATACCTGCAACAGAGGGAGCATCGGTTGGGTAATCAGAAAAATAACTAACCACACCATTTATAAAAAGTGAAAACAGGGTTGGAGCCAGCACACATCCTTGGCGTACCCCTTTTAGAATTGGAAATTTGGGGGTAGTATTCCCTTGGGCTCCCCATCGAACCAGCGCAAAGTTTGATTCATGCAATTTTACCACCAGCTGCAAAAGTTCGGGGGGAATTCCCAGGTCTCTCAATACGACCCAGAGCTTGTTTCTCGGGACCGTATCGAAAGCTGCTTTGAGATCTACGAAAGTGGCATAAATAGTTCCACCCGCTAGCAATACAACACGCCAATAGATTAATACAAAGTAAAAAACTTGATCTATCGTGCTTACAAAAGCCCTAAAACCTGCTTGGAAGGGGGATAGTATGTTATTCTCCGTTATCCATGTCTGTATTCTATTCAGAACCAATCTAGCCATGATCTTTTGGGTGGAATCGATCAGGCTGATGGGCCTGTAGTTATTGGGGCTGGAACGGTCCCCCTTCTTATAAATAGGGAGGATTTCCGCCCCACGCCAGGAGTCAGGAATAGATGCTCCACTGGCAATCGCATTTGCTAGAGACAAAATGTACCTAAACCAATTTTCTTTATCGGATAAAAATAAGTCCACTTGGATGCAGTCGGGGCCGGGTGCCCTACCTTTTGGTGCTGAGGTCACAGCAGTTTCGACTTCCCTTAAAGAGAATTTTACCGGGGTTACTACACTTGGAACTATAAATAAAAGAGTGTTCTCAACAACAGCGAATTGATGCTTAAAAAATGATACCCATTGGTCTGGGGCAATATGATTTGACGGGGCATTTCCTAGGCCTTCACGGCCCCATTTTACAAGCTGCCAGAATGATTGTGTGTTGTTCATCTTGCTAGCTTGCAAAGGATCCTGCCACCTTTTTTCGTCCCATGCCTTTTTTGCCAGTATTTGTGTGGTTTTATACTGCTTTGAGGCTGTTCTTATCCTATCTATATCATTGGATTTTATAGCCCAGGACAACTGCTTGTATGCTGCCTTACATGCCTTATTATACCAATGGTCATGCTTTGGTAACGATCTCTTAGGGGTTTTATAAGGTATTGTAAAAAAACGCCTTATATTTTCAAACATAGATTCATGAATGTGTGTTATATTGTGATTGATTTCATCCTGGTTTTTAAATTTTTCGAGTAGGTCTAGCGTGTTTGAAACCTCAGCATTCATGCTTATGAGGGAGCTTTCATTTTCGACAACCCGGGACCACTTAACCCTCCTCATGTCATTGCTAATTATAACATCGGCGGTCTCAATTACCTCAACCGGGGGCAAGAATGCTACATGAGCTGGGCCTTTTATTTTCAACAGTAGTGGGTCATGGTCGCTTTAAACCCTTGTACAGACCTTCATATCCACTACTGAAGACCAATACTCTATATTAATAAGGATGTAATCTATTCTACTACTTCTCAGGCCATTGTTATAAGTATGTGATCCTGAGCGGTCGGATGGTGTACGTCCATTTACTGCTCTCACACCCCTCTCTAGGCTAAAAGCTTTCAACTGAAGGGCTGCCTCGGTCCATTTTTTAATTGGTGGAATTTCCTATTGGGGAATACCCCATTGGGCGTCTTCGTCTGCACTTAGGTGGCCATCCTCAAAGTCCAAAGGCTCAAATGTGGTATTGAAATATCCAGCAATAATTGTGTTAAACCCTTCTCCCTTTCCGACTAAAAAATTGCTAAGATCACTAATTGTCTTTGAGGACCTGCCGCCCGCCAGACCCCTAGCGTAAACATTAACAATGAGCAACTTAGGCGAGTTTTTAGGACAAATAAGCAACGCCAAAATATCCTTATTATCAGTCTCCAATTCAGTTATCTTAAAAGTGGAGCTCTGCCTCACCCAAAATGTTAATCCTCCGGAAGGTCTTCCTTTATGCCCACCTACTGCGGATTTGTAAAAATTTAGGTAGCCATGGTGAAAGACCGAGGCCAATGCCCAGGTCTCCTGAAACGCAATAATGTCCAGTGTTTCTATAAAATCTATCCAATCGGATGAATGTATCTTGTTAGACAACCCTGCTATATTCCACGATGCCAATCTCAGTAGAGATGGATCATGGTAAACTATGGAATTGCCTGGGCTATCCACCATAGATGTGCCCAATTCAGGAGTAGCTGGGACTGGAATATGCTTTCCTGTTTGGCTAGAATTACCCCTTTGAGTATGGACCACACTCGGTGATTGGACTGGGGTCCTTAACATATCATCGGCACACTCTATCCCTTCTAAATCAATACCAGGGGGGCAGCTTATGCAGAAACCTTCGTCCCCACCAATTATGCTGGCCACCATGGATCCTCCTTGTGAATACAAACCAATTGGTGGTCAATCTATATTTTGGAGGGACGAGTCCCCAATTCGCTTAGGTTCATGGGCATTAGTGGGTAAATGATTGACAGCATCAGGAGAGTTCAGTTTCAGCCTAATATTTGTATGAATCAAATGTGAAGTTCTTAGCTCAAATGCTAACAGATTTTCTACCAACAGTGGCGAGGCAAGGGTGAGGCACACATAGTCAGAGTCGACATCCTTCGAACCATGTCTTACAGCAGAAGATATATCCTCCCTGATTATCGATCTGCACTTACGAACATGTCTCAGCCACTGGGTACTCTTATTAATGAAGGACTGTTCATCCTCTCTAATTAGACTAGGCAGAATCTTGTGGACATTAGTTAGAAAAATTTGTGACTTGAGTGACCGGGGACATGGATTTTCAAAGGAACTTGCTCTTGTGTGCGAACTTGTCCTAGGCTGATTTAAAGGAACATACGGAGGTAGAGTTTCCCTACTGTTAGATGTATTATGCAAATTATCAGATCTGCTTACTACTTCATTGGTAGCTGCAGATTTCCGCATAATATTTGAATCGCTAGCTGGTTTTTTAGGAACTCCTTCCGTTTGTACGTTAGCTGTGTTTTTAACAATTGGACAGCTTAGATTTCTTTTATTAGAAATTGGAGCTCTGCAAGCTTGTATATGGGGCAAATCTTGGCTGGATGAGTACTCTTTGCTAGAACGTGCTTTTAGCGCTAAGTTGAGGCTGTCTATCATTCCCTTTAGTTCCTTAACTTCCCCCATGAGATGCCTAGTCTGATCTTTTAAGTCATTTATCTGGTTTCTAAGCTGACCTGAGCAAGAACAATGAGCCCTATTCATTATATCATTACATATGTTGCTTTCTCCTTCGGTCCCCTTGGAGTATAACTGTGCGTTTTCTTCCTGGGAAATTTGCAATAGGGGCGAATATCGATTTGAACAAATGATAGCGGGTTCTTTTGCACAAATTGTCACAGGGCATGGGCTTAGCAGGGAAGAATTAATACTCTCTTCATACTGGATGAGGTCAGAATTAGCAGATTGTTGGCCCTTTGGGTTTTGCTTTTTGAACATATCAGGAATAACTGAAGCAGTTTGTTTAATGTTTGGGGTTTGTAAGGGGGGTGGTACACTGGCCATAATGGTGGAGCTACACGGGCCAGATGAGTCAAGTAAAATCTCCTCGCATTCACCAACAAGGTTGGCAATACGATCCATAACAGCATAGGTTTTGCTCTGCGTTTTGGTTGGTTTTTTAGCTTTTTTACCTTTCCTTATAGATCCCCCCTCCCCACTATCGACAGCTTTTCTTTTCCCCATTCTAATGAACCAAAATTTCACTAGTTGATATCAGGGCAAATAAACAATGTCGGACAGAGAGAAATATGTATCGAATAGTCGAAATGGAAACAGTTAAGAACAAATACAGCAGTTGATGGTGTACCAAAATCTACCACACTGTTAAGTTATAAACATTTAAGGCTTTGGGCGCCCACTGGTTAGAAAGTACAAATTACAAGATAGAGTCCAGGGATATGGGCCCAGTGATCGTGGTGTATGAAATGTACCTTTGGGTTCCTTTACAACAGCTGCCGATAGCCTAGGGCTCAGGGGGGTGGCCCTGCCCTGCCTCGGTCTGGCGCAGACGGGCCCACCCTTGGCCCGGGCTTCGCCTGCGCGCGTCCCGCGCTGCGGTAGGCAGCTGGCAGATTTAAACAAGCGCCTCCTGGCGCTTGGGAGTGACGGGATGATGCGGTGCTCACTGGGGCATTGAGTCCAGCCCCCCTCCGGTCCGGTAATGCCAGCAGCTGATTTCAGGCGTCCCGCGCTGCGGTAGGCAGCTGGCAGATTTAAACAAGCGCCTCCTGGCGCTTGGGAGTGACGAGATGATGCGGTGCTCACTGAGGCATTGAGTCCAGCCCCCCTCCGGTCCGGTAATGCCAGCAGCTGATTTCGGGCGTCCCGCACTGCGGTAGGCAGCTGGCAGATTTAAACAAGCGCCTCCTGGCGCTTGGGTGTGACGGGATGATGCGGTGCTCACTGGGGCATTGAGTCCAGCCCCCCTCCGGTCCGGTAATGCCAGCAGCTGATTATAGATCTTCCTGAATTTGCACCTATGCCAGTTGGTCCCCCTACCAGGTAGCAAACCTTTAGGATCGCCGCCCTCTGTTCGCTTGAACGCAGACCGGGGACTGCGCTCTCTCCATCTTTTGTCACGAGATAATTCACTTACGTGTCTCTCCTCCATCTTTTGTCACGAGATAATTCACTTACGTGTCTCTCCTCTACGAGACTCTGAGTATCCACTACACCCCTGAATGATGACCGTCTATATAAACCTTCAACTGCACTAAAGCACAAGTTACTAACTTGTGTAACGATATATCTGTAAGAGACAGTAGTTAGTGATAGATTCCTTACCTTAGAATATCCCCAGGCGTCAGGCTGGATCCGGAAAGTTTTGCGTAGCAGTACCCTTGCGCGTCGGTAGGCGGCGTCGTGCGGCTCCGCGTCCGTCGTCGGCGTCGTGATCGCCGGGATGACGTCGCGGGCAGTACTTAGGCGCCGCCCCTGCGCGCTGACGTCAGTTCTGTACACGACTTTCCGCGCCAGGAACGCAGAGCCATGCAAGAAGCTGACACAGGTGTCTGAAAAATACTAGGGCCCTGAAAGGGATGTCCTTAACCCTAGAAATCAGTTCGCAGAACGGGGAGGATGGGTGGGCGGTAGGAATCTATCACTAACTACTGTCTCTTACAGATATATCGTTACACAAGTTAGTAACTTGTGCATCTGAAAGAGACACGTTAGTGATAGATTCCTTACCTTAGAATAGATACCCCAGCAATACCAACCCCGGTGGTGGGTCTGCGAACAAAGATCAGACAAGGAAGTCCTGGAGGACAGAACGGCCAAAGAAGCCGTCCCTCCGGACCTGACTGTCAAGGCAGTAATGCTTAGTAAACGTGTGCAGCGAGGCCCACGTAGCTGCCTGACAGATAACCGGCAGCGGAACACCGCGGCCCAAGGCCGTGGTAGCAGCCGTTGCCCTGGTGGAATGGGCACGCAGCCCAACAGGAGGCTCCTTCTTAGCCAAAGAATAGCAGGTCTTGATGCACAAGGTAACCCAGCGGGAGATGGTCCTCTTGTGCACCGCCCGACCTTTTTGGCGCCCACGTAGCCAACAAAGAGCTGGTCATCCACCCGGAAGTGTTTCGTGCGGTCGATATAGAAGGAGAGCGCACGTTTTGGGTCCAGACGGTGGAGCCTCTCTTCCTCTCTGGAAGGATGCGGAGGCGGAAAGAAGGTGGGCAAAGTGATGGTCTGCCCAATGTGGAAAGCAGTAACCACCTTTGGCAAGAAGGACGGACGCGTCCGAAGAACAACCTTGTCTGGATGAACAGACAGAAAGGGAGGTTTGCAAGAAAGAGCCTGGAGCTCACTCACCCGCCGAGCGGAGGTGATGGCCACCAGAAAGGCTGCCTTTAGAGTCAGAAGACGAAGAGGACAGTTATGCAGAGGCTCAAAGGGAGCGCACATTAAAAAGGTAAGAACCAAGTTCAAGTCCCACTGAGGCATTACAAACGGAACAGGAGGGAAGAGGTGAGTAATGCCTTTTAAGAACCTGTTAACAACAGGGGACTTGAAAAGGGAGGGCTGATCAGGGAGCCTGAGGAAGGCCGAGATAGCACAAAGATAACCCTTGATGGTACCCAGGGCAGAACCCTGTTGGGCCAGAGAGAGAAGGAACAGAAGGACCTCAGAAAGAGGGGCAGAAAGGGGATCCACAGCCTTTGCTGTGCACCATGCCACAAATTTGCTCCACCTGCAGGCGTATACCACCTTAGTGGAGGGACGCCTGGCTGCCAGAATCACATCACAAACTTCGGGAGGCAAGTCGAAAGGAATCAACTGCCGCCGCTCAATCTCCACGCAAGCAGGTGTAGACTGGACAGGTTCGGGTGGAGGACCGTCCCCTGCTGCTGCGACAGAAGATCCTCCCGAAGAGGCAGACGGATCGGGGATCTATGCTCATATTGAGTAGCTCGGGATACCAAACTCTTCGAGCCCAGTCCGGAGCCACAAGAATGACTTGGGCCCGGTCGTGCCGAATCTTCTTCAACACTCTGGGTAGAAGTGGTATAGGCGGAAAGGCGTACAACAGACCGCAACTCCACTCGCGACGAAAGCGTCGCCGAGCGAGTGCCGCCTTGGAAATTCCAACGCGCAGAACCGATGACATTGCGCGTTCTCTTCGGTGGCGAATAGATCTAACCAAGGCTCTCCCCACTGTAGAAAGAGTCCTTGCGCCACTTCCGAGTGAAGACGCCATTCGTGATCCATCATGCACCTGCGGCTGAGTTCGTCCGCCCTGGCGTTCAGAGAACCTGCCAGGTGTTGAACCATCAGGAACATGCCCTGATGTTCCAGCCATGTCCAGAGGCGCAGAGCCTCCTGACAAAGGGTCCAAGACCCCACCCCGCCCTGTTTGTTGCAGTACCACATGGCGGTGGTGTTGTCTGTGAACACCTGCACTACCTTCCCTTTGACAGAGGGAAGGAATGCCTTGAGTGCAAGCCGGATCGCCCGGAGCTCCAGAAGGTTGATATGGAGCCGGGACTCCGCCGGAGACCAGAGGCCTCTGATCTCCGCCTCTCCCATGTGACCGCCCCATCCCAGAAGGGACGCGTCCGTCACAACTGTATGCTCTGGCTGGGGAAGGGAGAGGGATCTGCCCATGACCCATTGCCGGTTCGAGAGCCACCACTGCAACTGTTTTGCAGTCCCCTCCGAGATCTGGACGTGATCGGACAGGTTGCCCTGGTGCTGCGCCCACTGGAACTTCAGGTCCCACTGCAGAGCCCGCATATGCCATCTGGCATGATTGACCAGCAGGATGCAGGAGGCCATGAGGCCCAGCAGCCTCAGGGTCATCCGTACCGAAACCCAGGATAAAGGCCGAAAGATCGGAATCATAGCCTGAATATCCCGGACTCGCCGTTCGGGAGGATAGGCCCGAAACTGCGTCGTGTCCAGAACTGCTCCGATGAAAAGGAGCTGTGGAGAAGGAATTAGATGCGACTTCGGCACATTGATGGAGAACCCCAGCGAGTGCAGGAGTTCGGCCGTAGTCTGGAGGTGGGAGACGACTGCCTGGGACGAGCCCGCCTTCAGCAGCCAGTCGTCGAGGTAGGGGAAGACTGAAACCCCTGCCCGGCGCAGATGAGCTGCGACCACCGCCATCACTTTCGTGAACACCCGAGGGGCACTGGTAAGGCCAAAGGGGAGCACGGTGAACTGAAAATGCTCAGGGCCTACCGTGAACCGAAGGTAACGCCGGTGGGCCGGCAGGACGGGGATGTGGAAATACGCGTCCTGCAAGTCCAACGCTACCAACCAGTCTCCAGGGTCGAGGGCAGTCAAGACCTGAGCTAGGGTGAGCATCTTGAACTTCTCCTTCCGGAGGAAGCGATTGACGTTCCGGAGGTCCAAGATAGGACGCATGTCCTCCTTGTCCTTTTTGGGCACCAGAAAGTAGTGGGAGTAGCAACCACGCCCTACTTCTGGGGTCGGAACATGCTCGATGGCCCTCTTGGTCAAGAGGGCCGTGACTTCCTTCTGTAGAAGCACCAAGTGATCCCCTGACATGCGGTGGAATTGAGGTGGCATGGCTGGGGGGTGGTCTCGAAGGGGAGGGAGTAGCCCCTTCGGACAATGTCCAAGACCCACCTGTCCGAGGTGATGGTGCGCCAGTGGGGAAGGTGATGGCGGACCCTGCCCTCTACTGGCGTGCCGTGCACCTGAAAGGAGGGACTAGGAGGGCTTGGAGGCCGCGGACGGGTTGGAGGTGGTGGCCTGACCCGCACGCTGGTTGCCCGATCCGCCACGGCGGAATCCACGTCCTCGGCCACGCGAAGACGCCTGCTGCGCGGGCCGGTGGCTGGGCTGCTGACGTGAAGGGGCGCCCCTACCGTGGCCACGATAGGGGCGAAAAGCAGAAGGCAGCGGAGGGCGTGTAGCAGAAAGGCCCAGGGACTTGGCAGTAGCCCGTGAGTCCTTAAAGCGCTCCAACGCATGGTCTGCTTTGGACCCAAAAAGACCGACTCCATCAAAGGGCATGTCCATGAGAGTATTCTGGACATCCCCTGAAAAACCAGTGGTTCTTAGCCAGGCGTGGCGTCGGAGCGCCACCGTCGTTGCAATCGACCTGCCCAGCGAGTCGGCGGTGTCAAGGCCACAACGGATAGTGTATTTGGCCGCATCCCTTCCTTCCGCAATGGCGCGGGAAAGCAGTGCCTGGACCTCCTCAGGGCACTGGGGCAAAACATCCGCCACCGAATCCCACAGAGAGTGGGTATATCGGCCCAAAAGACAAGCGGTGTTAACGGACCGCAAGCCAGCACTGGAGGAAGAAAAACCTTTCTTCCCAAACTGATCCAGGCGTTTGGATTCCCTATCCGGAGGAGCGGTAGGGAAGGCGGTTTGGGAAGCGGAGGCTTGGACAACCAAGCTCTCAGGAGTGGGGTGGACAGAAAGAAACAGGGGTCGCCCGGAGCGGGGCGATGGCGTCGTGACACGTTCCGATCCACAGGAGCCCCTGTGTTGGGCTTGGACCAGGCGCCCAAAAGAACGTCCGTGAGGGCGTCGTTAAACGGCAGCACAGTCTCCGCAGAGGAGGCTGCCGGCTGAAGCACCTCTGTCAAGATGTTAGGCTTGACCGTCAAAGTAGGGAGCTGGAGACGTAAGGCCCCAGCAGCCCTACGCAACACCGTACCAAAATTGGCCCCCTCCTCCGTAGCCACGGGAGGAGACAGCATGCCAGTGTCAGGAGAAGTATCCAGACCACTGGCCTCCCCTAGACTCTCTGTCCAGTCCTCATCATACTGACAGTTGCGTGTCAGAGGGTCATCAGACCCCTCCCAGTCCTCCTGGTCCTCCTCTGGTTCAAAATAAGGAGGAGGAGGGACATTTGGGACCCAAGGTCCCATCGGCGCCGGAGCCGGCGTCGAGCGACGTCGCTCCGGGTCCAAGTCCGGAGCCGGAAGGAACTGGGGACGACGCCGCCCGGAGCCCAGGGCGGCGTCGAGAACGGCACCGGAGACATCGGCGCCGGCGGAGGTGTCGTGAGGTCGACCGGCGTCGATGGGGGTTGTGGAGCCGGGATCGAGGCCGGGGCCGGAGCCGGGATCGAGGCTGGAGGCTCGGGCGACGCCGGGGCCGGAGCCGCCGGCGACGCCGGATCAACCCCATCAGGGCCCGCGGGGCCCGAAGGCGCACCGGAGGGGCCTGAAGGCCCGAAGAGGCGGGCCATGGCCGACAGGAACTCCTGTACCTTGGCCGGATCCGCCCCCGAACCCGGGAAGGGCGGGTATGACGGGGGCGACTCCACAGGCAAGTCCGGGGCCGCGGGGCGGGGACGGTGCCGGGAGGGGCCTCAGCCGAGTCGCGAGACCGGCGAGGCGAAGTCCGAGAGCGACGATGCTTCTTGGACTTCTTGTGTCGAGACTTACCGGACGAAGAAGACTTCGACGCCGACGACCGGTGTGCACTCCGCGAGCGACCCCTGGACCTCTCACGCGACCGGGGCTTCCGCGGAGCCGAATGCCGGGCCTCGAGGAGCTTTCGAGACCGCTCTCGCAAAGCCTTCGGGTTGAGGGCCTGGCATTCGGGACAAGACTCGGTGTCGTGGCCTCGGCCGAGGCAGAAGAGACACTCCCAATGCGGGTCGGTGACGGACATCATCCGCGCACAGGCGCCGCATCGCTTGAAGCCGGGCATCCCTACGACACCTGAAGGCTGGAAAACACAGTGAAAAATCACCAAAAAGTATGGTCAAAAATTGACCAGGGCACTGCTCTTCCCGGATCTGCGCTTACTGGCGCGGAAAAAGAAGAACTGACGTCAGCGCGCAGGGGCGGCGCCTGAGTACTGCCCGCGACGTCATCCCGGCGATCACGACGCCGACGACGGACGCGGAGCCGCACGACGCCGCCTACCGACGCGCAAGGGTACTGCTACGCAAAACTTTCCGGATCCAGCCTGACGCCTGGGGATATTCTAAGGTAAGGAATCTATCACTAACGTGTCTCTTTCAGATATGGGCCAACAACTTCACACAACCGGACGCACAACACTACTAAGCATTAAGTTGGACTGTCGGAAGAACTGCCCTTGTCAACAGCACTAGTGGTGCCTTGCAATATGCACCAGGTTCCATCGACATGTCACACTCCTCAATTGTAAGCTAGATAATACTGTAGTTATGCAACATGCGCCAATGCCTGGCGAGGGGGATGAAGCAAATGAAAACTGCTGTGATTATGCAGAATATGCACATGTGGTACATGGCCAACTGCATCATGATGTCAGTGAAAATGGCATTAGGGACTACATTTTGACTCATTGTAATCATTAATGAACAAGTTACTTACCTTTGGTGACAATCTTTCTAGTTGATACTCTAACTGCAGGTTTCTCACCTCTAGAATATTCCTAGGCACCACACTGGACCAGGAGATCTTTTAAGTAATAGCTCCAGAGCTCTGCTAGGTGGAGCCGTCTCACTTCGCAGCAAATGGGGTGGAGCCATATACGGGAGACACCCCTGCACACTTACTTCAATTTCTGCCTTCTTCTTCTTCTGCACCCTCAAATACTGATCAACTCAAGACAAATTGCAGTTGACCTTTTCAGAATGAGCAGCTGTCAATTTCACGGAGAGGGGAAGCAGAACGGCAGTAGGAATCTGCAGTTAGATTAGCCACCAGAAAGTGAGTTACTAAAGGTAAGCAACATGATCTTCTCCCGGATACTTTAAACTGCAGAATCTGCACCTTTAAAACAGATACCCAAGCAGTAGCTCTGGCAAGGCAGAAGGGTCTGACGAGTGGTCTCAAACCCCAAAATCCTGTAGGACTGAGCAGGCAAAATGATAGTGAACATGTGCACAGGGGCCATGTAGCAGTCTGAAAGATGTCCAATACAGGAACTCCCCTTGCTAATGCCACTGTAGTGGCCTTAGCTCTGGTGGAGGTTTCAGGGGTCTCCCTTTTGGCTAGAGCATAGCACACCTTTATGCATAGGACTATCCATGTCAACAGAGTCCTCCTATGCACCGCCGTTCTCTTTCTGGCACTGGGAAATCCCACAAAGAGCTCATGATCAACACAATGCCCCTTTGAGTGCCTGCTGTAGAAGCTTACACCTGTTCTGGGATCAAACTGTTGAAGCTGCTCCTTCTCCTTCAAAGGAATGTACGAGAGAGAAAAATGGCAGTAGAGTGATGGTTTGCCTAATGTAAAAAGGCAATAAAACTTTAGCCAAGAGGTGGCCCGGGTCCTCAGCACCAATTATACGGAGGTTGCACTGGCAGCACCTGCAGCTCACTGACACAGTGCACAGAAGAGATTGCGATAAAGAAGATTGTTTTAATAGTTAAGAGATGCAAGACACAATTATGTATGAGTTCAAACGGCATGCACATGAGAAATGTGAGCACCAAGTTAAGGTCACATTGAGGCATAATAAACGATTTGGGGGAAATATGCATCAAGTCTTTCAGAAAACTCAGCACAAGAGGTGACTTAAAGAGGGAAAGCTGGTTGGCTAAAAAAGAGGAAAATAAGAACATATGCAAACTTTAACTGTGCCCACTGCAAAGCCTTGCTGAGACAATGATAAAATGAATAATATATCAGATGATTTAGCCTTTAAAGGATCAAGCGGGCAAATACTCAGGCTCAAGAGACTGAGGTACTGCACTCTGATGGATCAATCCAGAGATGTCAAAATTATTTGGGCCCAGTCTGTCTTGGTTTTCTCCATGACGTGAGGCAGGTGGGATGGTGGTTGGAAAGTGTACAGGAGGCCTGTGTTCCATGCAGGCATAATGTGTCTCTTACTGACTTTCTTGGTGGAGACTCCAGCACGCAGTAGTCTCAACCCCATGCTTTCTCGACAGTGACAAAAAGATCGAGCCAAGGCACACCCCACCGATTGAAGATGTCTAGAATCACACTGGAATTAAGACACCATACATGATTTGCCAGGTGACACCTGCTCAGTTTGTCCACTCTGTCATTTAGAGACCCTGCCAGGCGATTGGTCACCAGAAAATCCCCTTGCTGATCCAACCAGCTCCAAAGACGCTATGTCTCCGGCACAAAGTTCAAGACGACATTCCACTCTGCTTGTTACAGTACCATATGGTGGTAGTGTTGTCTGTCAGAAACTGAGTCAGCCTTCCTTTAATGATTGGTAGGAAAGTTGAGCCCTCATTCTTGGACACCAGAAATTAGTGGAAGTAACACCCCGGTCTGTTTTGGAGATTGGTACCCTCTTGATGGGTCCATTTGGCCAAAAATGACTGTCAAAAACGGAACCAGCTTTCCTTCAATGTTCAATGTGAAAGCTTTCAAGGCTAGACAGATGGTTCAAAGCTTAATGAGGAGCCCGCACCCGTTGGAGACCACAGACCCCTGTTCCCACCTCTCCCAGATAACCTATCTCCCTGTCCCCCAACATCAGAGATGTCACTACTGTGAGCTCTGAGTGAAACAGAGAGATAGCCTTGCCAAAAGTGGCGTTGGAGTCCTTTTGCAACCTCTGAAGGTCCCAGTCCATGTCCTCAAAGATACAGATGTGTCGCACTGTGGTGCTGCGCTCACCTGAAACTGAAGGGTCAACTGCAATGTCTGCATGTGTAATCACGCACACAAGAAAAGGAGAATGCACAAGTCTAGGAGACCAAAAAGGCTCAGAACTATCCACATTGAGACCCTTGAATGATCCTGAAACATCAGGGTCATATCCTGAATGTCTGAGGACTCACTGCAGAGGCCAAAATGCTTTGAACCTCAGTGTGTCCAAGAGAGCCCCTATAAAGGGAATCCTCTGTACTGGCATCAGGTGGGGCTTTATTGCGCAGATGGAAAAGCCCAAGGATGACTGAAGAGCAACCATCATTCAGATGTTATCTGTGACTGCAGCGAGCCCACCTTGAGAAATCAGTAATCAAGGTAGGGGAATATATGTACCCATGACCTGCGAAGATAAGCTGTGACCATCATCATCACCTTCGTGAACACTCGAGGGGCTGAGATGAGGCTTAAGGGTAGAAAGGCAAATTGCAAGTGTTCCAATCCCACTGTGAACCATAGGTAACATTTGTGGTCCTGCAGGATGGGTATATGAAAATACACATCTTGCAAGTCCAAGGACACCATTCAATCATCTGTGTTCAGAACAGACTTGAGCCACAATGAGCATTTTGAATGTGTCCTTCTGTGAGGAGGCATTCAGCGGTCAAAGATCTAAAATCAACCTGAGCCCTCCTTCATTCTTGGACACCAGAAATTAGTGGAAGTAACACCCCTCGTCCATTTTCGAGATTGATACTCTCTTGACTGGTCCATTTGGCCAAAAGTGACGACTTTCTGCAGAAGAATGGTAGCATGATCTGCCAAAACCTGATTGGAATGAGTGGATAGAGGGGGGGGGGTGTGACATGAATGGTAGGGCATAACCTATCTGAACAATTTGCAGCACCCACTGAAATAAACTGACAGAATTCCAGCTGGGTACGAAAATGAAATTCAGGCCCCTACAGGTTGTGTGTGGTCCTACCAGGGGAAATAAAAATGGTTTGGAAACCACTGTGACAGGTAAGGTGGAGGTGAAAGATTGAGGCTCTTGGTCGTGCCTGCAGCTTTGGACACAGCCTCATCCTCTGGAGCCGTGAAAAGTGCAGGTACAGTTGCTGGACTGGTTGCAAGGACTGTCACTATCAGTTGACCAGACCCAGAGTGTTGCCTCTAAATGTTCTGTATTGCTGGTGAAAATAGCAGGCTAGAGAAAGCATGCCTAGGGAACGGGCCATAATACAGCAGTCTTTAAGGGATTCTAGAACCGAATCACCTTTTCTGCAAAACAGCCTGGATTCTAAACACCTGGATGTTGCAGGAAAACCCAGGAGAGCATCCAGCCATCTGATCACAACTCTGGTGCCCATGCCACAGCACACACAATCAGTTTCATCAAGGCCTGAAGGTAGTATGTCTTTGGCAGTGTTTTGTCTGCCCTGAATCGTTTGGACAAAGGCTGATCTAAATTCATCAGGGACAAAGGCACAATCTCAATGGCCATGTCCCAGAGGGTGTGGGTCTAATGGCCTAGTAGGCAGACCACATTGAGAGAGGGAAGGGCAAAACTAGCGAATGAAAATACCTCAACACGCTTCGACTCCCTATCTGGCAGAGCAGAGGGGAATGCATTTGGGTTGATCATGGACACTGGTACCACTGAGCTTTCCGAGTTAGATGTTGAGTCAAAGACTGGGTCATTAGTGGCAGGGTGATATCATCTAGCCACTGGGTGAATGACTACGGGAGCTAAGCATCGCTTCGTCCAAGCAGGTATTAAGGCTCACTGAAAGGCAGCAATGACTTCAATGTGGTGGACCCTGACTGCAAGATTTCTGTCAGCAAATTAGCTTTTGTTTCTACTGTAGGCAACAGTAAGTCAAGAGTTTTTGCTGTCCTGCAGATAATCTCTGCAAAATAGGCACTTTCTTTTGTCAGCAGACCTGGTGGAGATTCTAACAGTCCAGGAGGAGAAGTGTCCAACCCAATAGCATTTTGTAGGTCCAGGTAAAATCCAGCATCAGTATAATGAGGCGGATCAAATCGTCTGCCTCCACATCGTGTGGTATATTCTGAAGCTCTGCGTCCCAATCGGAGCCAAACAGGCCTTCCAGACACCTATTGCACAGACATCAAGGAAGAGGTTGGGAATCACTTTCTAAGGTGGGGGGGGGGGCTGCGCTTTGTTGATCTTGTAACATGACATAGGTCTGGCACAGGCAGACGCTGGCTCCGGGTCGGAGATTGGCGTCAAGCACGGACCCAGCAGAGATGTTCCAGGAGTCTAGGTCGACACAGGTACAACCAGGAATAGCATTGTCCCCATGCTGGAGTGGAGCTATGGGCCAGCACGGGCAAGGAACTGGAAGGAGGCCCAATGGGTTCAGTCAGTGCTGGGGAGGGGCCTGGTGGCAGACGTGCGACTGTCCCCCGTGGACACATAATGTGCCAGCTGTAAACTGTAGGTATGCCTGCTTAAGGAGGCAACGTCCCCTTTCTCAATTTGACTCAAGAAGTCTACTGGTCTGGAAGTATCACATCAATGTCACAAGGACTAAAGACTGAAGGGTTTGCCAAAGAGAAACCTGGACCTAAGAAGAAACTGCCTCCATGATCACAGGTGAAGGTGAAGACACTGGCACCAACAGAACAGCAATGGCACTTGAGGGCATGTCAGAGGGTCTCAGTGTCGCTTGCAAGTCACAAATATGCACGACAACATATTTGAAAACCCCAACTTAATACAAACTTCTCAAAGGAAAAGAAATACTTACCTCCTTTGGTTGTAAGATTCTCCAACACCAGAATCGATTTTGAGGAGAAGTCTCAGTGGTTATCTATTTCTTTTATATTATTTCTTTTCTTCACAGTTTGCTCTCTCGGTAAGAGGAGGGAGCTCACCTTTCATGGTTTTTAGGTCGAGCCTACAGGTAGCGAGCATGCGCTGCCGCTTGGCGACGATCTGTTGCATTAAAACAAAACCCTCTGAAAAAGGGGCTTTTAGCCTGCCCATTATGCACCATTCGCTGGCATCATTGTCACTCTTCTTTGCTGCCTTCTAATTTGGCAGTGCGTTCGATGCCTGAAAGTGCCTAAACTTGTTGTGCCGGTCGGATGCGCAAGCCAAGTTCACGTTTGCCTGCATATGTGTGCTGGACTAGGATTGCCTTTACATTGAGCACAGCATTTGGATAGGGCACAGACGGCTATGACAACAGAGCAGTTTATTATTTGCTTCTGTCTTTTTCCTGTGGAAAGGGGTTTGAAGTACCACTGAAATTAATCCTAAACACCCTCTTTCAGGGCCCTTTTCCTGTCCTTTATAGCCTTTCTATAAAACTGTCAACAAGATGCGGCCAAGTCTCTGTCACTAGATCTGAGAGACTTTTCTAAATCCCTGTGCGCTCAGGAGCACCAGTTATCAAACCAGCGAGGGTGGCAAGGAAAAGATGTGAATTTGTGGCTTTTAAGCAAAGCCCACTGAGCGACAAATAACACCAAAGGGAGCAAGAATATTAGTATCACTAGACCCATCCCGAAAGGCACTAGTCGAATACCATAGAACATAAGGCTGTTAAATTACTGTGGAGGGTCTCTAGGTTACTTTTTGCCCACTACTGCAAGGTACAAAAGTAAAATCTACTGAGATTGAGAGGAATGATTTTCTAAAATGTATAGGAAAGGAGGGACAACTAAATGAGAAGTCAAAAATCATCTACAGCAAAATTCATTACAGAATCAGGGAAAGTAAGAATAATGTTAACAAGGCATTGGTCAATATTAACAAGGGATGAACCTCAGAGGAATGAAATTGATAATATACTAGCAATAACATTGACAAAAGCAGTATCCATTTAAGACATGGTGGAGAGAAAGGAGGAAAATTGGTTGTACTCAAATCAGAAAGGTTCCCATACATATAATAAATGCAAGGCATGTGTTGATTAGGATATGTCATATTTAAAAATAGGTGTAAAACCATATGCAATTTGCAAATCAATTACATGTGACAATGAATAAGTACTGGATGAGCTTAAATGTGCTTGTAAAAAATTATACACTGGAAGCATGAAATGTAAATTGAATAAAAAGTATTAGAACATATTAGTTTTATACAGCAAAAATATTTCTCATACCCCAAGCCCAGACACATCTATGAAATACATCCAGTTGAGGCAAAAACTTTGAATTTGTAGAAATAGATCACATAGCATTGAAGTAAAGGATGGAAATGAACTGGAAAAAAATTGAGATTATTAGACTCCAGGTTGACAAATCACAACCCACAGGACACAATTTAGATGCAAAAATGAATGATCACCTGGACTAGAAGCCTCGTCTTTTCAAAGGAATACAGCAATAGATTGAAATGAATTACTGGGCACCACACAGACTTATGA
The DNA here is from genome assembly GCA_963921515.1 of Calotriton arnoldi. NCBI lineage: Eukaryota > Metazoa > Chordata > Amphibia > Caudata > Salamandridae > Calotriton > Calotriton arnoldi. The sequence goes on from CAWUFW010000673.1 coordinate 1,625,676, forward strand.
CAAATGTACAAACAATCAAAAGAGGGTGTAGGGACAAAAATGATTGTTTATCAATTACATGGTTTGTGTTTTTAATGTGGAGAGATGAAAAAAAAGTATGATTTATATATAGACTCCACAAAAAGAAAATAAGGACGATATATCCCAGCAGTCACCTGTGCTAAGTCTAGAAAGCATGAAGTGTGTACCAACAGAGACAATGGTGTAAGTGGAAAGAAAGGACTGAAATAATCATGACCAAGAACTGTGGTCTTCCTGTTAAATATTTTTTGCACTATGAGCTAATGAGTTGAATACATTTTCATAGAGTGCTGCCAATTTTTGAAATCTGAGTGGTGACCACATATAGTTGTATGCCCTGGTGCGTAGGAATGGGAACAAGGTGACATGTGGTGCTCTACAAAATTCCTTAATAAATAGCTAAATAAATATACTAGGTGTATGTAACTTGTTTCTAGGTCACCACAACTCCTACATGCTTACCTAAGCAATCAGTAAAAAAATAGTCAATTAAATGTGCAAACATTTTTACTGCCCTTTTGTGTTTTATTGTACCATTTTTTTTAATGTTTTGTAATAGGTTGTGTATGCCATGCTTCCTCTTTTTTTTGTGCAATCACTATGATCAGTTTTAGCAACTTTTGGATGAAATTAACTTTCTTACCCTGAAAAATCTTCTTGGTGCATTGTGATAATGATTGCCTCTACCGAGTCAGCAACAGAATTTAGTAAAGGCTGTACCGCACTTCCCATTAGCAAATGGATAACCTGAAAAGAAATATACATTTTTATGGAAAATAAAAAAGAGGCAGATTAATACTAAAATTACAAAGAATACAAACATGAAACCAGACCCAGCATGTAGGTGGCGAAGAGTTAGTAGTAGTGAGGCAGTCAACACAAGCTGGGCTGACCAAAAAAGAAAATTGCAAAAACAATGAATCTACATTCTTTTCTCTATCCTATGCTCCCAACCATTTAACTATTTATACAAATACTTATAACTGCACCGAATCTCTTAATTATGCAGGAAGAATTGCTCAGAAATCCAATTTCAGCCACATTAGTGGTACATTCAGTGAGTGGCAGAGTATGGAACTGGTGTGCTCACCTGCACTGAAACTGCAGTGCTAAATCAGATCCTATAACAGTAACGTAAACCCTATCTGAACCATAGCTCCAACGCTAACCATGGCCCCAAACCCAACCTTTTACTTTAATCCCATACCACAGCCCGGGTTGTAGCCCACACACTAAACCTAGGCCCTCAACCAAATGAAGGGAAATATCTCAGGCTGTGTTGGACCAACGGCCTCTATCTCTAAATGTAGCGTAATACTTCCTTGTCTGCAATTGTAAATGAGCATAAAAGGCATAGATTTTATAACAGGGCACAAGAACACAGACTTTGTCTTTCCTTGACACTGATAAGGAGCACAACATTCTAACATATTTAAACAAAAATAAATAAACTCACAGTGTTTACAGCTTTCAACACTTATGGTGAATTCTCATTTATCTCAACATTATCACCACAGTCCCAACTTTAAGACCAGGGGCTATATTAGAAAGCTTTGTACTGGGGGAAAAAGTCCAAAAAGAACAATATGCAGAAAAAATGCAAAGGAAAACCAATTACTAGACAGAGCAGTGTCGAACGGGAATCGAAGGAGAGGAAAAGTCTCCTAACTTCATAGAGGTTGAATTTGGAGCCACGGTGGCTCTTAGACTATTCACATGCTGGAAATACTTTGGGATGAGCTTATGGGAGATGAAACGAGCACTATTTTCTTGGATTGTGCTGGAAGGAGAGCTCTTCCCAGGTTGAGGGAGGTGGTGTGGGGGCGCTGATGGACTGCAATCACCCATGTGTACTGTTTGAACCTTCCCTTTTATTTCTCTGTTTTTTTCATTCCCCTTGGGCCCCTTTGTGTGTAAGGTGTTGTGTTCAAATGATGGATGGAATGCTGAACAAATCAAACTTTCACCCCCAGTTACAGACCTGTGTTTAATCCATTGTTTTTTTGCTCACTACGCCACCCCTGTTTAGACCAAGCCATATCCAAATCAGTCTTGGCTCTGCTCCCCATATGAGGGCTAATACCCCCAAACCAGTACCAGGATGCTTGTTTCCGGTCCAGGGAGGAGTTGGCCTGGCAGTTCGGGCTGGACTGATCCCATGGGGAGCAGGGTCAAGACTGATTTGCATATGGGCTGAAACTGGAATGGCAATGTGAGCAAACAAGGCGATGGATTTAGGTCCAGATCTTTGTACTGGGGGTGAATTTTTCTTTTTGCATATGTCACCCCGAGTGGCACTGGTATGCCTAGACGTGGGTCCCATGCCACTGGAGTCAAGCTAGCCTGGCTGATGATGAGTGATACCCCGAAACCGGTCCCAGCATGATTTGTTTCCGGTCCAGGGAGGACCTGGCTTGGTAGTTTGGGTGGACTGTTCCCACGAGAAGCAGAGTCAAGCCTAACATGCATATGGATGGGTCCAAACTGGAATGGCATGGTGAGCAAATAAACCATGGCTTTAGGCTCAGATCTCTGTACTGGGGTTGAATGTTTGACATTGTTCAACATTCCGTCCATCAATTGTTCTTTTTGCTCTTAGTTCACTAAAAGCATTGTCATCAGGGCGGGGTCAGGTTCTTTCTCACTTCATATTTACAAACTCTCACTTTTAATAGATATATTAATAAAGTATGATGGGGTAGCGCGCGGTCATTTACAGACAGCACATTTTTCATTGAAATGACCATAAAATTTACCACTGACATGCAGTTTTACTGATAAAACTATGTAAGCCTACAAACAATGTTTGGAAATCGGGTTTCAGCAAATATTTATCATTTGCACATCACCATGTAAAGTGCTCTGATCCTATTAAAATCTTAGTTTCCATTCCACTTCTGAATTACAAAAGAGTGCCTTCCTAACCGCTGATATATTTTGAAATATTTGTACTGTTCATATACAAGCTATTTAAATGATGTGTGTTAGGAAAAAACTGACATCCTTAAGCCTTTCCTTTTACACTTTCTGTGCCACAGCCCAAGTGTCGGACATTTCACTTTACAAAATGCTCTAACTTTGCAGTCTGAGAAAGAAAAATAAACACCAATCTCCAGGATAAAATAAACAGCAATTTTTAAGACAATATAAGCTGACATTTGACTTCTGTCTTCGAAGGTACAGCAAATGTGACAAGATTTAGGCATCTTTATTTCTAAATCACTTTCTGAATAAAGAGAACACATGTTCTTTGCTAGCTCACGCTCTCTAGCTAGAACGGGTCAGTAGGCACTAAAAATAACTTGCCCTGATGAAATCTGACTTTCCAAAGCGAGCGGATGAGTAGATTTTTGGAGGTCTGTGCAGGATTACCTTTGTTTATGTTACCTGCTCAACGGAGGCATGTCTGTTGCAGAGCTGGATGGTGCGCTCATCATGATCACACTGTCACGTCTTCTCCAACATCGTGGAGCGGGGTTGGCAGCCTCATTCAGATCACTGAGGTGATTAGCATGCAGCCCTGAATGATTAGCATGCAGGCCTGAATGGTCAGGCATCGTCTTGAGCAGTTGCAGCCCCTGACGTTTGAGGCAGATCTTTGTTTTGGTGGTGACAAAAGCTCCATGTACAATACACCAAATGTACGGCAGTGGAAGCACCACTCCTTTGGGCAACCTGCGGGAATTCCAAATAGTGTACTACTTTTCTGGCTTCAGTTTCTGCACAACATTCGGGGAGACTGAATGATCCCTCGGGTCATTGCATGCTTTACTTTTACTGGCTGTAGCCTTCTTCTGGTACTCTACACACCAGGGACATGGCTGGGCTTCTCCTGGACAGACTTTCCTCCTACAGGGCAAGGTACTTTCTTTCCCGCTCTAAGCTGGCAGACAAACATCTATGTGGTAGGCAGACCCACAGCTTCTCCAGCAAGTTGTGCACTTCAGGTGATGTCCCCTCACCTCAGGGAGACTGTCTGTCAAGCATACACAGCAGATCTTTGAGTACACTGTAGAGCACTACTCTTCCTTAGTCAAGCAGTACATAGCACTGTAAAAAGTGGGGGGGTTTGGAGCCTATTTTTATATACATTCTTCAGACCGGGAATGTGGATCCACTGTCTCAGACTTTAGAATCCGTTTGAGTTGGTTCCCTTTCTAAAGTCATTTCCAGGCTGCTCCAAGAAACAGCTTTGTGCAAAGTCATGATGTTTCTTACAGCAGGTAGGTAGCAAATTGGGCTGGCACCAAGCAGGAGTAACCAAAACATGGGCACAATGAAATACGAGTTCTGTGCACCTGGCTGTCTAGGCAGAGTACTGCGTATAGCTGCAGACAAAAGCGGTCCCACACGAAGTTACATCCTTTGTGGACTTATATGGCAATATTGAATTACTAAAACAGGGTTGGCACATTCCCCCTTTTTTCTGCATACAAGCAGGTATAGCAGACATCAGTCTATTTGGGAATACCTATTTTTGTCACATACCCCATCTGGATGTAGGGTAGGGATTTTCTCGGTCCTGAAGAAACGCCACGGATCCATTCTGGGTCATTAAGGCATGAAACATGTTGACCCTACAACACTCGCTGTGAGGCTATCACGGACCATAGATCACAATCGACAGCACTCTTCCCTGCTTTTATCCCTGTCAGTAGGACCACTCTATTAAAATTGGATAGGCCCCGCCTTAGGAAGTGTTAACTCACTTAGCACGCTACCGTACACTCACTACACCCTCATTCATCATTACGGCAAAACCAGAAGATCTCCGACAAACAGCCCCCTGCGGGGCCCGTTGGGCATTGCAGCACTGGCCCAGCGAGGAGCAAGCCCAATGATGAAGCATGACACCCATCTGGGTGTGTGAGGGCTTTATCTTCTGACATTAGGATCCCCCCCTCATTCTGTAGGGTTCCAACCTATTTTCTTATTTCTCTATAGGGAAAGCCTCCTCTTCATGTATGACTATGATTAGATGGGAGCACGGGTGCTGGACCTTTATTAGCTCCTTGTCCCCCCTCTTTTGACCAACTGATATTTCAGTCTCAACACAACGTGTCGAGAGCATTAATATACCAGAACAAATCATAAACGAGACACGTGCTCAGCAGACTGCATCGCCGGCCAGTAGGGACCTCGCACCATCACAGTGCATCATTAGATCACAAAGAAGAGATCCTAAAGTTTGTTGGAGATCTTGTCAATACATAACTCTACACAACACACAGTAAATTAACTAGTACACACATTCTTTTAAAGTAAATAAATGAACAGGAACACCAGTTGTACCATGTGTCAAAACCACGTGCCAGATAAATTTAAGTCAACGTCATTATTAACTACTTGTGAGCAGATATTTTAATTTAATTTAAGTTAATATCAGTACATCTTCTGAAGAGATATTGTGAATGATTTCCTGTGAGCATATACTTTAATTTACCTTCAGAGCCGCACTGATCGTTTGTTCAGCCACTGCCGGGAATGAACTTTGACTCGACACCACCTGAAAGCATTAAAAATTACAATTTGTGAATAAAATTACAACAGTAACATAGATCAAAAAAACAACCTGGTGGCTCTCAGGAACAGATGTCAGAATGATCGAAATGGTAAGCGCGGCCCTCCCTCTAGGGAAAATATAATTTTTAAATACCTGAGAATTCAGAAAGAGGAACTCATTTCAAAAGTGTTAAAGATAGTAGTCTGTAATCGTGACACATAAATCAAAGACTTAAAATGGTATAGTGCCTTTTCACAAACAGAAGGGCTCTAATAGCTTGGCGTACCCTGAGAACACGGGGCTCAGAGCCTGCCCTTTGTGTGGAGGCCATAGTGTATGTGCACTCAGCATGTGCCTGTCATGTTCTTAATGTGGAGACACGCATACAGCCCTGTTTCTAGCCCAACATTTACACACAGCCATCCGACATGTGGATTCATGACCTTGTGTTGTGGGTGACCCTGCCTGAGATCACTTCTTCCATAATTCTGATAGGAGCCCACCTTCTTTATTGCTTCTTTAGTATCCTCAATCATGGATGATAGTAAAGTACATATAATTGCTTTCATTTAGAAAGTAATTCATGTTACAAAAAATATTTAAAATAGTACACCAATTTCCCAGATAATCCCCTCAGTTGCTCAACTCCGACATGCAACAAACTTATAAACACACACATTTTCCTGTGAGCTGATTAATGTTGCAGGTCTCTGGGAAAAGCAGCAAAGTAGATATCCTACATGTTCACCAAAAAGCTGCGAGTGCTGGCTAGTATCAGTCTAGATATGAGCCTTCATTGAAGGTTTATAGAAATACAGTAGCATGGATTTGAGCTTCAAAATATTTATTTCGAGAATGCTAAGAGCGGCAGAGTGGCTCATGGTAGCACCACCTGAATTCCGAGGAACCCACATTTGTGAGAATCCTTTAGAGCTACAATAGAGAACAAAATTACTTGTGACGGACCAACTAAGTATGATTTTTCAGATCAGTAAGGAGCCTGGGATCTCTTTTTTAAAGGGCGCCTGTCTAGTCACAGAAAAGCGGTGCATGGATTTGATTCTCTCCTTCTCTTTTAAGGGATGGCAAGAGAAAGAATAGCATAGGTGCAGGGGGCTCGAAATACCTATACTTCCATGTGCCACAATTATTGGCTAGGGATCTGTGTCTGGAAACACACCATTAATGCCTTCAGGGACAGCACACTTCTAAGAGAAACGTATGCTCTCCTGGTGGACATATTGAGAGTCTAGCCTATGTTCTGCAGTCTTGAAGTATAGGAAAATGTTGCTTAGTTAACAGAGAAGGCCACGGTAACAAACAGATGTTGAAGGGCTGCATAAAAAAAGCTGAGCCGATATCAATGAATTCCTTCATTAATTCAACTGCATCAACCTTTCTGGGCAAATAAACAGTTTGCATGGCTAATAAAGAGTGGCTCACATAAAATGGCCGAATTTCTGATGCTACAACCAAATTTGGATTTCTATAGCCCTCAGTCAATTCCCGTTTTTTGAGAGAATAGAAGACATAAGGTCTAAATTAGTGTAAATATTGACCGAAGATCTAGATTACTTTGCAGGTCTCCGGTCGTTTTCATACTTAAAGGTAGGAGGGGGTCATGTGCATGCAGAATTAGCAGCTTCCCTGTGCTCTGCACCTTGGTGAATGTACTGAAACGTTTGAGGGGAGAGGGCCATGCTGACTACCAGGGCTGCTGGTTATAACGTCAAAGGCTTGAACAAACTTTCCATAGCCTTCCAATCACCTTCAAGCTCCTCACACAAGCCTACAGAGCCCTACACGGTGAGGGACCTGCGTACCTCAACCACCACCTCGCATTCCGCGTACCCAACAGACACCTCCGCTCCACCCAGATGGCCCTGGCTACCATCCCACGTACCCGCAAGACCACAGCCAGAGGAAGATCCTTCTCCTACCACGCAGCGAAGACCTGGAACACCCGGCCTCTCGACCTCAGGCAATCACCGTCACTGCCCTGGCTCTTCGACTGAACCAAAGGCCAAAGCGCCTTTGACGGACCAGCAGCTCTCACCCCCCAGAACCCCCCTCCCCCCCACTCCCACCCACCGTCCAGCGCCTTGAGATCCTTACGGGTGAGAAGTTGCGCTTTACAAGCCATTGACTGATCATAGCATCCTGAGACTGACGAAAAAGGCCTCCACTCCTCTGCTTGATTAAGAGCAAGAAGGTGCTTCCGGCCTTAAGGGGCTGCAGAGCTGAGTAGTTGGATTTGTAACATGCCACCGAACACTGGGGACAGCATAGTACAGGAGAGATGTAGCACATTCAAGGAGGCACCCAGGACTGCACCCATTGCTGGGTAGACATATGCCAAAGCCCAGTGGCTGTGCAGGGATTGTAGTAATTGGATTAAAGGTAGTGGAAGGTGAGCCTGACAACTTGTAGCATATAGTGGATTCAGTGGACATGTGTCCGCAAGCAACAGCTGGACTCCCAAAGACAGGGCAGGGACAGGACACAACAACAAAACGGCTTTGCTTTCTCTGTCAGACCTTGGGCTGCAGCTTAGTGGCATACTAGTGCTGGAGAAGACCTGGAGAAATCAGTGTTCTACTGTAAAGAAGTCTCAGCCAAAAAAGGGTAAGAGTAATCCAGCTATGGACAATTTCCTCTTGTCTAGGCCTCAACATCAAGAGGAGAATAGGGCAATACTCTGACCAATGAGGATTTAATGGCTACCTTGACTAGGAGAGAGGGGCTTCGTGCTCACTGGAGAACATGTACTGAAAAATAGATGGTGCTGAGGCCTAAATTACTGCAATGGAGACCGGGTTGGACTGTGACTTGTAAAATCTCAGGGACAGAGGTTAAATTTACAACTCTAAAGACTAAAATTAGCTACTGCTGAGACCTTTAAGTTGGACAACATGAGATGAATGTTAAGTCCTCCCAATTCCAGGACTGTACAGTAACTTCCGTATATCAGATTAAAGACAGACATAAGAACCTGGAAAATGTGAAAAAAGGCTTCTAATCGGAGGGTGATTGGGTGGGCCATGATGGTGGAAAATGAGGATCTGAAGGAACAAATAGAAACATTTTTATACACAGAAATCTGCCTGGCTGAAGCACTAGGCCATGTGAGTTTGTGTAAAGCCTTTCAACAGCAAACAGGAGGTGCAAGAGCAGAGAGAAGGAAAGAGGTTCTGACTCGACTTTGTTGCATGATGGGACTTTTAGAAAATGGGTTTCGAGGTGGAAAGAGATACATCCTCTAGGCACACCCAGGCAAATGCAGCTGAGATTTCTGTAGAAGTCGTAGGGCTTAATGTCTTCCCCTATTTTCTTTATCCTTTTTGCTTCACAATGTCACTACAGAATACTCTCAATAAGCATTGGGAGTTCTCTCTTGGGCAGTTTCCTTAGGTCATTCAGATTGTTATTCTTCAGTTCTATGATGGGGTTTGAGAATAAGAACATGAAATGTCTGCGTTTGTTTGGAAGTCCTTACCCTTTTCACCTTCAATGGTGATTTATCTAGAATGTGCCATTCTGTTTGTCTTCATGCATAAGTTTATAAGTGACTGTTGTCCATGGGGAAAATGCTGATTTCTCTGCACTTGCGGTTATTTGTATGCTGTTCAAATGTCAATAATATGTATCAACCCTCAAGGTACCTAGAGCAGAAGAACTCACCAACAACTCAATAGAACCAAAGGTCCATGGCACCAAACTCCAAGCACTATCACATGCTTAATAAGCTCTGGTTAACCTGCTCTGGGATGTGCAGGCGAAGATAACGGGTAGAGAGAAGAAGTGATACTGAGAGATAATTGAGTAATATTTCTCCAGGGACTCAAAGGGGGAGTGGTGCCTCTATATGGTATTGGGATTTAAGGCATGTGTATTACAGCCCTAACCCACTGCCATGCATAATCTGGGGGAGGGGCATCTCAGCGACAAGTGCTACGCTCCCCTCCATCGATCTGGCTCCTTTGTGAATGTACGACCTAAAGGCCTCCTTTTGCGGGCTTTCGGAAGACACATATGGGGACAGTTAGATGGTAAGGCCAATAGCTAAGATATTCATCTGCCCTCTTCCTCTCCTCACATATTGCCCTCACACAGAGTGGCAATTTCCCATCCATCTCCTTAATTTGGTGGTTTAAGAGATTTCAGAGGAAAAGATTAAAAAAGGAGGGACAATCACGTTGCTCCTGGACTTAAAGCTGTTGTACAAATACTTTGAACGTGGGAATGGTTCTGGCTTTGAGGTGATTTCTGACCTGATGGCGGCCCTTACATTCCACCTCTACCTTGGCATTGCTCACATACTGGTTTCTTTGTTTGCTGGGAGGGTTTTGTTAGGGCTTGACCATCGGTAACTCTCCCTGTTGGCTGGTGTCAATGTGCAAATTCATGGTTATTCACCCTGGTTACGTCACAGTGATAAAACTTACTATTGTACTATACATAATGTTGCTGTGTACTATGTGTCAATTGCATGTGACCAGGTTTTAAGACGTACCATACTTGGATGATGTCGATCAATTTGTCTTGTGTCATTTGATAAGCACATAAGTGTTAACGTAGTCAAGTAAATAAAGTGGTCCAAAACCTTTTGATACTCTTTGGATCCATCTTCATCTGTGCGGTGTGATAATTTACTGATTGTGCATACTAATTTAGTACTTTTTTCACTTTGTTCTCTGTACCTCTGGCCTGTTGCATCAATGTGCTTCTTACTTACTGAAGCAACACAAGGAAACAGTGTGTGGTACTGCTTTTAATGACTGCATAAAACGGAATTCCCCTTTTTTGGCTTGTGCAGCTCAAAGGCTGGAGGCTGCAGGTTGGCATTTCCTACCAATACAATTGCAGTTCCCAAGGCAGTAAACCCCATTTGTCTGTCTTTCAATTACTGCACACTTTGGTGTCATTGTTATTCCTAGGGAAAGCCCACTTCTTCCCTGTGGGTGCTTACAATCTAGTTTCAAGAGTAAGCACTTTAATCCAAGATTGTACACAACACGTGACTCCACAATGGAACACTTGCTGGAACAGCAACACACTGCAGTGTGCGCAGATTCCCATGAGTCACACTAGCAAAGAACCTCTTCTATTCTCTTGTCTACAAACTGTTGCCTCTCAAATGTGTTGCTTCTATATTTTCCTCTTGTGGGATCCCTCTTTTCACTTAGTTTTCTTGCTCTTTTGGTGTAGTGGTGTTTGTACTTCCATGTTCTATTCTGTTGCAGCACTGAAGACAGTCAGAGCTGTCCTCACCAGTAGCTACACAGGCTCGTGCGCTCAGCTCCGTTTGAAAATCTGCTACTCTTGCTTACTTCTGTAAGTATTTTCATTTAACTTCTGTATGTTATCTCTGTGTGCAAGAGCTAATGCCAGTCTCATGCCAAATGTATATGAACTGGCTTATGTCTAATATTAGTGTAAGTAGAGATCCCAAACAGTGGCCGCTCAAACAACACCATCCACTGATCAAGAAGGATGGCCTAAGAAGGTGAATGGATGCTTCATACTGTTGAGTATGTGTAGGGCGGGAGTTATAGGGGGGATAGGGACATGGACTTCTTGACACATCACCCGAATCCTCCTGCTCCTCATTGTCGCTGACTGATGTCCCACTCTCCCAGATGGGGACATATAAAGTACTCTAACACAGTCTCAAGCTACGGTTACAGACAGATGCTGGAACCAACAGGGACACACTAAGCTTACATTATCACCAGATTTGCAAGGGTCTCATTTTACCTCTCCTTTAGTTTGCAACCTCACCTCTCCACCTCTGCTTTCTAGCTTCCAACCTCTGTTCCCTTTCCTTCGCATCTCAAAATATCTTACTCCTTTCTGGCAACCTCTAGTCCTTCACTTCTCTCTCTTGATCTCTATCAACAACACTTCTCTCTCACACACACTCACATCTCTCTCTCTGGACCTCATTCTCCATTTCAACTCACCCACTTCACCTCAACTATCTCTTGCTGCTTATTTCTTTGTAGATCTCTCTACCTCACTGCCTCTTCCTCTTTTTTCGATCTCACAACTGTGTCTACCTCTGTATCATTCTCACCTCTTTCTCCATTTTGCGTACGTCTCTCAACTACCTGTTTTTGTTCTACACCACATTTCTCCTTCTACCCTTCACTTCTCTCTCTAGGATTCTCTCTTCCCTACTACTCTTTACCTGGCCATTTTTCTATATCTCTTTTCAATTTGCTCTTGCTTGTATCTCTTTGTACTTCATCAAGTTTCTCCATATGACTTTCTGTACCTCTCTCTAATTCATCTATATTTTTACATTACATCCTTCAACCTTACCCCTTGGGGCACTGTACTCCTCTGCCGCTCTACATATTTCCTTCTCAGTTTCTCTATCCTTTTCGCTCTTAAAAACACTCTAAACCCTTACGTATTTCTCTAGCTACATCTTTCTCTTTCTGTCTTTTTATCTTCCCTTCTGATTACCTCACGTTTCTCTATATACTTCATCTCTTCCTAACTCACATATCTTTCTATAGTATCTCTACCGCATATTGCTTGTACTTCACACCTCTCCCTATACTCTTCTCTTTATGTGTCTATTCTTCTCTGGTATCTTGCCCCGCCAAATGTCTTTACTCAGCAGGGTCACAGGCAACTGTGTAGCCACAGAAGTGCACATTGAGGACAAGAGGGATAAGGCTGAGGGGGAGGGATGAGGAGAAAATTATCAGATTTTAACCAATAAAATGGTGAAAATCCTCAGAGAAGCACTTGGATTTTCACGGCGTGAAGCAAGATCCACAATAATAAGGGGACTATATATGTGATTCCAAATATCTGGCAACTAAAGCTACACTTTCCACTGCTATATGCACATGTCTTATTTTAATATTATGACCGAGTCCACTAAACATCTACCGAGTCACCCTTAGCATGTTTTTCCTACAATAGAAGCGACAAACTGTTAAACACTGAACTACACATAAAACGTTATTGTAAGTACATTAAATCTAGGTCCGAGAATGTTTTGACTGGCAAACAACCATGCCCATACGACGGCTCTCATTTAAATACCTTGGTATCTGGGTGGCACTTCACCCTGAACTGACTTGGTCCCTCAATATCGGCCCACTTCTCAAGCGTACAAAAGACGACCTACGTCGATGGCAAAAACTTCCTCTCAATCCCCTCGGGAGAGTCGTTCTCTTCAAAATGATGGTTCTCCCCCGCCTCTTATATGTCCTTCAGAACCTCCCGCTCCACCTCCCTCCCAGCTGGTTCCGCGACTTAGATGGAGTGATCACCACTTTCCTTTGGGGGGGATCAAGAGCGCGTCTGGCTCTCACGACCTGCCAACGAACCACATATGAAGGAGGAATGGGGAGGACAAACCCCTTCTTATACTATTTAGCCACTTGCCTTTTGGTGATCCATGATTGGTTCAACGGTGGGTGGTCGGACCCAGCATATCGGCTAGAGTTGGGGCGCCTCGGATTCTCTCAGACCCAAGCTATGCTATATGGAGCCCCAATCCTCAGGCCCTACCAGCAGTCACCCGTACAGCTCTCCTGGCATGGCACTACGCATTGCGACACATCCACTGGGACACTAAAGTCACATTGCAAGCGCCGCTATGGCACGGCACTTGGCTGCGGGAGGTCGGGACCTCAACAGGATTTCAGGCATGGGATCTGATGGGCATAACCTGCCTGGGGGATATATGGAAGGGAGAACACTTATCCTCCTTTCAAGACATACAGCAGACATACTCCTTACACTCTACACAATTCTTCAGGTATCTCCAACTACGTCACGCCCTGGCCCTCCATATCCCTAACCGCATGGCATTTCCGGAGTTTAGCCCACTGGAGGCCAAGATCCTCACGGGAAAGCTGGGGAAGGGAGGGATAGCCCAAATATATCGATCCCTGATAAATAATACCCCATCCACGCTAGACCCTCTCAGAACCCGCTGGGACCGATGGATAGGCCCTTTAGAAGATGAAGATTGGCGGGATGCTCTGATGGCTGCCAGAACACTCACTATATCTGCCAAGCTCCGCCTCATTCAAATATATTATCTCCACTGCGCATATATTACACCGGCGCGGCTTCACAAAGCGGGATTTCCCCCAACCCCACAGTGTCCACGCTGTAAGGGAGAACCAGCTGACTTCTTCCATATGGTCTGGTCCTGCACCGTCCTATCCAAATACTGGGCATCAATATTATCTGAACTGAGTGGCATACTGGGGTGGAAAGTCCCTCTTAATCCCCTTCCCCTTCTCCTGGGGGTGATGGAGGGGATGGACGGTTCCCAGGCCGACAAGTTGTTTCTAGGAACAGCCTTTCTGATTGCTAAAAGAGACATTGCAGCGGCCTGGAAAGACTCAACACCTCCCTCTATTGCAAAATGGCGTAAGGTAGTGGACTGATGTACCATCCAAGAAAAAGCGGTATATGAATCAAGAGGGTGCCCGACCAAACATGAACGTATATGGGGCAAATGGATGGGTCTACTGGACTGATTAATCACAACGTGGGGGGCTTGCCTTTTTCGTACCACCCAGACGGGGGGAGAATACCTGCAACCGCAATGAAATGTCTTACATGTCACAGTGATACAATGGTTACCTTGTCTACTTTGTTATACAAAATGCGAATAAAATTGGTTATCAAAAAGAAAATCTAGATCCAAGCGCAAAAAGAAATGGCTTTATCAATGCTTTTTCTTTTGGTATTGTTGGGATGGCGGATAACAGGCAGCTTGCGATTTCCCCTATTCATGTGACCTGTTTCTGAAGACTTAACATACAATTCAATATTGTTAGACTTGGCATCTTTTGGCGTGTTTCCCCTGACTTTTTGCTTTCTGACCTCCCGGTTTTGACTCTGTTTTTGCTGGTGTAATGATTCTGCGCACTTTCCTCACTGCTGTCCAGTGGGAAAGTGCAAGTGCTCCTGTATAAAATGTGTTATGGATTGGTGTTTCCATGATTGGCCTATTTGGTCTATGTGTCAGTCCCTTGTAAAGTGCACTGCGAGTGCCGGGGCCTATAGACCAAATGCTGTTGGTGGGCTGCAGCACTGGATTGTGCCACCCACGCAAACAGCCCGTAAAGTGTAACTCGGGCCTGCCACCGCAGAGCCTGTGCGCAGCCTGGGGCTGCCATGTCGACTTGGCAAGTGCACACACTTGCAAGTCCCTAAACCTTCCCTTTGCTACATGTTAGTCACCCCTAAGGTAGGCCCAAGGTACCCCTGTGGGCAGGGTGCGTTGTACGCGAAAGGTAGGACATGCCCTGGTGTGCGCGGCATGTCCTGATAGTGAATTACAGCCTAGTTCGTTTTTCACTATTGCAAGGCTACCTGTTCCCCCTAGGCCAGAACGGGCAGTTTTGATTATTACAGCTTATAATCCTAACTGACCCCGGGACCATGGTAGAAATTCGAGTTTAGTATGCCTGGACTCAGAATGATAAAATGCATCTTTTAGTGAAGTTGGTTTTAACATTCTGTGTTTGAAAATACCACTTTTAGAAAGTGGGTATTTTCTTGTCTAACCATCCAAGCCTGCCTCTACGAGATTGTGTATTCCTTGTCTGGAGTGTGAGTGACAGGGGCTGGGGGATGCCAGGAGACAGGGTGAGTCAGCGCAGGGCTGAATAACAAGTTCTACATGTAGATGGGGGGGAGGGGTCGCACCTGGGCCCTGAATAGGACAGTGCCTTCCCTCCACAATGCTGGCTCCACCTCCTGTGGTGCGTCTGATGTCCCTGGCCCACTCACTGAAAGAAGGGACGGAGACTTGTCAACAAAGTGCTCCAGAACTGCTTTGGACTAGGCAAAGGCCTCTCTGCCTTCAGAGAACAAAGGAATTTGGGATATAAATATTGGGGCCCTGACCCCATGAATTTAGATCTCGCTGGAATCAAGGAACCTGCCAAGACGAAGAGCTGGAAGAGCTGCCAGGAGGAGTACTGCCCCTTTGCTGTGTTGTTGCTTTGTTGGGTTGGCCTGCAGTTGCTGCTTCTGTCTTGGGCAGTGAAAGGACTGGACTGAACTTTCTACAAACTTGTGCTGAGTATCTCCAAGGGCCTGAAACCGAGCTGGCCTCCTGTTAAGAAGTCTCAGGGACTACAAAGACTTCACAAGCCTCTGGGTACCGCTTCTGGAACGCTGTTTCAGTCGCCACAGAGGAAGGGAGCTGCAACCGACTCCGTCAACCGAATCCATCCCTGGCCGGTGACCTGTTTGCACCGCAGACCGCATCGCCCCGCTTCGCATCGCAACCCTGGTCTCACCGTGGGCGACGTCCAACGGCGCCAACATCGAGCCGCTGCTTGCACCGTGACCTGTGGGCACCGCAGTTCGCATCGCATCGCTTCACTGAACCAACCGGACCCGACCGACGCGGTCGCTGCAACTGGCTCAAGAGTCGTGACCGCACCGCATTTGGGGCACCGCTCGCACGTCTGCGGCGCACCGCTCCGACTCGCACCGCTGTCCGACGCCAGCTCCCGCACTCCGGCTTGGTCGCCTGCATCGCAACCTGTCAGCACCGCATCGAGCATCGTCTCACCCTGCATCGCACGCCTTGGACTCACCGACTCCGTCTGCACGACGCTCATCGAGCCGCTGCCTGCACCGCATCGAGGGACACCGCACCTTGCATCGCTCCGTCTTGCACCGCAACCGCGACGAACGCCGACCGGCTCGTACACTCCATACCAGCCACAACGAGAAAGGTACTGTAACCGAGTCTGTTCACGACTCTGCTGGCCCGTATCGACGCGGTCGGCTGGAACTGTTAGACCCTGTGGTTCTCAGCATCACGGTAGGCTCGGATGGAGCTACCGACTCGTACGAACTTTGCTTTTGTGCTATTCCTGCAAAGAAGAAGTTACCGTATCAAGTATTCATTCGTAAAGTACAGTATTGTGGATTTTTGTCGTAATTGGTCTTGTCTTGAGTATATAAAATATTGGTTATTTTTCTAAACTGGTGTGGTGTCCGTTGGTAGTGCTTACACTGTATTACTGTTGGTTATGTGCAAATGCTTTACACACTGCCTCTGAATTAAGCCTGACTGCTCGTGCCAAGCTACCACGAGGGTGAGCAGGGGTTACTTCACGAGTGTAACAACCATTACCCTGACTAGGAAGAAGGGTCCCTACTTGGACAAAGGGTGCAAGCCCTTGCCAACTAGAGATCCCATTTCTAACATTGGTTGTCAGCGGTGAGGATAGGACTTGTGTTTGCACTTGACTTACAGTGATTGGTGTGCACTACTACCATATCGCAGACCATTACGTACCACATACTGGTTCTTTTTCTTTTGGCCTATTTTTGATCTTGCCAGTTTCAACTCACGACTTTTGTCATGCCTGAATCAATTGCATCATCCGTTGCATCTCTGGAAGTTATCTTTGAGGAGGACAGGTTGGAATCCTACGCCGTAAAGGAGTTACGAGCGATTTGTAAAAACTTGAAAGTCCAAATTAAAGGCCTCACAAGGAAGGAGGAGCTACAGAAGGCGCTGAGGGCCTGGGTAGCAGCCAGACATGCCAATGGGCAGCCTGGTGATCTCAGTGAGGAGGCGGAGGAGCCTATTTCCAGGGTGGATGTGCTTTTGGGTAGGGGGAACCCGCCAGGTCAGGCAGCAGCAGTCTGTCCCCAGAGGAGCTGGAGGACAGGCGGGAGGCAAGGCAGTTCGAGCTGCAGAAGCTCAGGCTGGAGAGTGAGCGGGAGGAGAAGAGATTGGCCATAGAGGAAAGGAAGATGCTCTTAGAGCATGAGAGAGAACTGAAGGAGCTAGAACTTAGGAGTAAGTCAGGCTCAGATGGTGGCAGCAATTCGTCCAGAAAGGCAGACAGGATTGTGCACATTCCCAAGAACGTAGGCAAGGAGTTCAAGAAGGGGGATGACATACAAAGGTGGTTCCAGGGTTATGAGGCAGCCATACACATGAATGGGGTCCCTGAGGAGAATTGGGGAGCAGGATTGTGGCCACTTTTCCCGGAAGAAGCAAGGGATGCTCTGATAGCTTTGGGTAAGGGTATCACCTCACCTATGCTGACATGAAGGATGCCCTTCTCACGAAGTATGGTCTTACTCCTGAAAAGTACAGGGATCAGTTCAGGTCCAGTAAGAAGTCTGATGCCAACACTTGGTTGGAATGTGTGGATGTGTTCTGCAGGTCTCTGGATGGTTGGGTGAAGGGCAGTAGCGTAACAGATTTTCAGGGGCTCTACAACTTGATTGCATGGGAGCACTTGTTTAGTCTATGTTTTGCAGATCTGCGCCAGCACCTAGTAGATAGTAAGCTAACTGACCCCAGGAAGCTTGCTATGGAAGCGGACCGCTGGGTGAGTACCAGGGTCCACAAGAAAGCGTTTGGGGGAGACTCAGCCAAAGGTGGGCAGGGTCCCCAGCAGAAAGGTGGGGGGACAAGGGTAAAACACTGGAGTTCTCTAAAGGGCCCCAAACTAGTACCCAGGGTAAAGGTTCCCAGCCCCCGGTGATAAGAAGAAAGGGGTCTCTACAGGGAAGCCTGTTGAGACCGGCCCCGCAAGTGTTATGCATGTGACCAGGTAGGTCACTTTAAGGGGGACCCCAAGTGCCCGAAGGGGACACAGCCACCCACCGGTGGACAATCCAAAGTGTTGGCTAGTGTAGCGCTTGGGGAGGAGGGGTGCCCACAGGAGGGTGGGGATCCCGCAGAAATGACCCTTGTCTCACTGGGGGACAGTGAGATGGTCCCAGGAAACCAGGTGCCCCCTAACACAAAGAAATATAGCACCTGGGTGACCATTAATGGGAACAGGGTAGAGGCTCTCAGAGATACTGGAGCTAGTGTGACCTCAGTCCGGTGTCACCTGGTGTCTGAGAAGCAAGTAGTCCCAGGTGCATCCCACCAAGTAGTTGCTGTCGACAACTCAGAGCGCCAATGTATGGTGGCGCAGGTTCCCTTTGAATGGGGGGTCTCAGGTCCCTTGAGGGTGGTTGTGAGCCCTACCATGCCTGTAGATTGTCTGCTAGGAAACGACCTGGAGCAGTCCTCATGGAAGGAGGTTGAGCTCAGGTCTCACTTGGAAGATGCTTGGGTTGCCAGAGTGGGCATGCGTGTCTACTCGGTCAATGGCAGCCAGAAAGGGTGATCAAGAGGACTTGGAGCCTGAAACAGTGGCCCAAGTCCCTGCCAAGAGAAAGGGCAGGGGCGCGGGAAGCCGGCCCCGAAGTTCCCACGGACCGGGAGGAGGCGGACCTCGAGAGGGACGCCCCGGTGCCTACAGGGGAGCAGGTAGCCGAACTGGGAGACATCTCTGAGCTGACCCATTGGCAGCAAAAGGGGGTCCCACCAGGGAGGAGTTCTGCAGGGAGCAGAGCGAGTGCCCTACTCTGGAGGGTCTGCGGCGGCAGGCTGCAGACCAGGCAGCTGGTAATCAGTCCGGGTCACATCTGATCTACTGGGAGTGTGGTCTCCTATACAGTGAGCCTAAGGTTGCGGAGCCTGGGTCAGCCCGTGTGCTGGTGGTACCCCAGCGCTTCAGGACCTTCCTACTGGGTCTGGCTCATGACGTGCCTTTGGCAGGACATTTGGGGCAGGACAAGACCTTTGACAGGCTTGTCACCCACTTCTTTTGGCCCCAAATGCGAAGGCAGTCAGATGCACACTGTAGGTCTTGCCAAACTTGCCAGGCAAGTGGTAAGAGTGGGAGGAAGGTCAAAGCTCCTCTCCAACCTTTTCCTGTAGTTGGAACACCCTTTGAAAGGGTAGGGATGGATATTGTGGGGCCACTGGATCCCAAGACAGCCATGGGCAACAGGTACATCCTGGTCTTGGTGGACCATGCCACCCGGTACCCGGAGGCAATCCCTCTCAGGACAACGACGGCGCCAGTGGTGGGCCGGGCGTTAATGGGGATCTTTTCCCGTGTGGGATTCCCCAGAGAGGTGGTTTCTGATAGGGGGACCAATTTCATATCGAAGTATATGACATCCCTGTGGAAGGAGTGTGGTGTAACCTACAAGTTCACCACTCCTTACCACCCACAAGGAAACGGTCTGGTGGAGAGATTCAACCAGACCTTGAAAGGCATGATCAAGGGTCTAACAGAACCCATGAGGCGTAAGTGGGACGTCCTCTTGCCATGCCTACTCTTTGCATACAGGGAGGTGCCTCAGAAGTCTCTTGGGTACAGCCCCTTTGAGCTCCTGTATGGCCACCCTGTCAGAGGACCTCTGAGTTTGGTAAAGGAAGGCTGGGAGGCAGCTCCCAGGAAAACTCCCCAGGATGTATTTAGCTACATGCTGGCCTTTCGAAACCAAACTGCACGCTTCAGGAAACTCGCTCAGGCGAACCTAGAAGCCAGCCAGGAAGAAATGAAGAGATGGTATGACCAGAACGCCACTCTGGTCGAATTTCAACCTGGGCAAAAAGTGTGGTAATGGCCCCAGTGGCACCTTGTGCCTTGCAGGACAAGTGGACTGGGCCATATGAGGTAAAGGAGCGCAAAAGTGACGTCACCTACCTGGTGGATTTGCAGGCTCCCAGGAACCCTTTGAGGGTCCTTCACGTGAACCGCCTCAAGCCCCACTTCGAGAGGTCCGAAGTGAGTATGCTCTTGGCGACAGATGATGGGGTGGAAGAGGAGAGTGAGCCTCTCCCTGACCTCCTGTCTACCAAGGAGCATGATGGGTCAGTAGAGGGTGTGATCCTCTCCCCTACTCTGACTCAGGAGCAGCAGGGGGACTGTCGCCAGTTGTTGGGACAGTTCGCCCCACTGTTCTCTCTGACCCCTGGTGTTACTCACTGGTGTACCCATGACGTGGACACCGGTGACAGCCATCCTGTGAAGCACAAGATTTACAGGTTGACTGACCGGGTCAGAGCCAGCATCAAGGAGGAGGTCTCTAAGATGTTGGCGTTAGGGGTGATTGAGCCCTCCCACAGTCCTTGAGGCCAGCCCAGTGGTCTTGGTCCCAAAGGCTGCGGCGCCCGGTGCCACTCCAGAACTCCGGTTTTGTGTGGACTACCGTGGGCTCAATGCCGTCACCAGGACTGACGCGCACCCCATCCCCAGAGCTGATGAGCTCATTGATCGGTTGGGAGCTGCCCGGTTCCTCAGCACGTTTGATTTGACGTCTGGGTACTGGCAGATTGCCTTAACCGATGGGGCCAAGGAGAGATCAGCATTCTCAATCCCAGAAGGTCATTACCAATTCCGGGTGATGCCCTTTGGGTTGAAGAATGCCCCTGCCACCTTTCAGAGGTTGGTATATCAGGTGTTGGCCGGGCTGGAGGATTTCAGTGCCGCCTACCTGGATGACATTGCTGTGTTCAGTTCCAGCTGGGAAGAACATTTACAGCACCTTGAGAAAGTGTTGAGGGCTCTGCAAGGTGCAGGCCTCACGATCAAGGCCAGTAAGTGCCAGATCGGGCAGGGTTCTGTGGTGTACTTGGGACACCAGGTAGGAAGCGGCCAGGTGGCGCCCTACAACCCAAGATTGACACCATTCTGGCTTGGGAACCCCCCCCAAGACCCAGACAGAGGTGAGAGCCTTCTTAGGACTCACCGGCTATTATAGGAGATTTGTTAAGGGCTATGGCACCATCGTTGCCCCCTTAACAGAGCTGACCTCGAAGAGGCAGCCCAGGAAAGTGATCTGGACTGAGTCCTGCCAGAAAGCTTTTGATGCCCTGAAGGCAGCCATGTGCACGGCGCCCGTGCTCAAGGCACCTGACTTCTCCAAAGAATTTGTCGTGCAGACTGACGCTTCAGAGCATGGTGTGGGAGCGGTGCTCTCACAACTGAACGAAGAGGGCCTGGATCAGCCTGTAGTCTTCCTTAGCAGGAGACTACTTCCCAGGGAACAGAGGTGGAGTGCCATAGAAAGGGAAGCTTTTGCTGTGGTCTGGGCACTGAAGAAGTTGAGACCATACCTGTTTGGGACTCACTTCCGGGTTCAGACAGACCACAGGCCCCTCAGATGGTTGATGCAAATGAGGGGTGAGAATCCAAAACTGCTGAGGTGGTCCATCTCCCTACAGGGAATGGACTTTACGGTGGAGCACCGTCCTGGTACAAGAACACGCCAACGCAGATGGTCTGTCCAGGTTCTTCCGCCTTAGTGAGGAGAACTCCAATGGGGTTGGGTAGTTCTCCCTACTTTCAGCTGGAGGGGACATGTGTTAGACTTGGCATCTTTTGGCGTGTTTCCCCTGACTTTTTGCTTTCTGACCTCCCGGTTTTGACTCTGTTTTTGCTGGTGTAATGATTCTGCGCATTTTCCTCACTGCTGTCCAGTGGGAAAGTGCAAGTGCTCCTGTATAAAATGTGTTATGGATTGGTGTTTCCATGATTGGCCTATTTGGTCTATGTGTCAGTCCCTTGTAAAGTGCACTGCGAGTGCCGGGGCCTATAGACCAAATGCTGTTGGTGGGCTGCAGCACTGGATTGTGCCACCCACGCAAACAGCCCGTAAAATGTAACTCGGGCCTGCCACCGCAGAGCCTGTGCGCAGCCTGGGGCTGCCATGTCGACTTGGCAAGTGCACACACTTGCAAGTCCCTAAACCTTCCCTTTGCTACATGTTAGTCACCCCTAAGGTAGGCCCAAGGTACCCCTGTGGGCAGGGTGCGTTGTACGCGAAAGGTAGGACATGCCCTGGTGTGCGCGGCATGTCCTGATAGTGAATTACAGCCTAGTTCGTTTTTCACTATTGCAAGGCTACACCTGTTCCCCCTAGGCCAGAACGGGCAGTTTTGATTATTACAGCTTATAATCCTAACTGACCCGGGACCATGGTAGAAATTCGAGTTTAGTATGCCTGGACTCAGA
This sequence comes from Calotriton arnoldi, assembly GCA_963921515.1. Lineage (NCBI taxonomy): Eukaryota > Metazoa > Chordata > Amphibia > Caudata > Salamandridae > Calotriton > Calotriton arnoldi. The sequence goes on from CAWUFW010000673.1 coordinate 1,648,032, forward strand.
ATGATAAAATGCATCTTTTAGTGAAGTTGGTTTTAACATTCTGTGTTTGAAAATACCACTTTTAGAAAGTGGGTATTTTCTTGTCTAACCATCCAAGCCTGCCTCTACGAGATTGTGTATTCCTTGTCTGGAGTGTGAGTGACAGGGGCTGGGGGATGCCAGGAGACAGGGTGAGTCAGCGCAGGGCTGAATAGCAAGATCTACATGTAGATGGGTGGGAGGGGTCGCACCTGGGCCCTGAATAGGACAGTGCCTTCCCTCCACAATGCTGGCTCCACCTCCTGTGGTGCGTCTGATGTCCCTGGCCCACTCACTGAAAGAAGGGACGGAGACTTGTCAACAAAGTGCTCCAGAACTGGTTTGGACTAGGCAAAGGCCTCTCTGCCTTCAGAGAACAAAGGAATTTGGGATATAAATATTGGGGCCATGACCCCATGAATTTAGATCTCGCTGGAATCAAGGAACCTGCCAAGACGAAGAGCTGGAAGAGCTGCCAGGAGGAGTACTGCCCCTTTGCTGTGTTGTTGCTTTGTTGGGTTGGCCTGCAGTTGCTGCTTCTGTCTTGGGCAGTGAAAGGACTGGACTGAACTTTCTACAAACTTGTGCTGAGTATCTCCAAGGGCCTGAAACCGAGCTGGCCTCCTGTTAAGAAGTCTCAGGGACTACAAAGACTTCACAAGCCTCTGGGTACCGCTTCTGGAACGCTGTTTCAGTCGCCACAGAGGAAGGGAACTGCAACCGACTCCGTCAACCGAATCCATCCCTGGCCGGTGACCTGTTTGCACCGCAGACCGCATCGCCCCGCTTCGCATCGCAACCCTGGTCTCACCGTGGGCGGCGTCCAACGCCGCCAACATCGAGCCGCTGCTTGCACCGTGACCTGTGGGCACCGCAGTTCGCATCGCATCGCTTCACTGAACCAACCGGACCCGACCGACACGGTCGCTGCAACTGGCTCAAGAGTCGTGACCGCACCGCATTTGGGGCACCGCTCGCACGTCTGCGACGCACCGCTCCGACTCGCACCGCTGTCCGACGCCAGCTCCCGCACTCCGGCTTGGTCGCCTGCATCGCAACCTGTCAGCACCGCATCGAGCATCGTCTCACCCTGCATCGCACGCCTTGGACTCACCGACTCCGTCTGCACGACGCTCATCGAGCCGCTGCCTGCACCGCATCGAGGGACACCGCACCTTGCATCGCTCCGTCTTGCACCGCAGCCGCGACGAACGCCCGACCGGCTCGTACACTCCGTACCAGCCACAACGAGAAAGGTACTGTAACCGAGTCTGTTCACGACTCTGCTGGCCCGTATCGACGCGGTCGGCTGGAACTGTTAGACCCTGTGGTTCTCAGCATCACGGTAGGCTCGGACGGAGCTACCGACTCGTACGAACTTTGCTTTTGTGCTATTCCTGCAAAGAAGAAGTTACCGTATCAAGTATTCATTCGTAAAGTACAGTATTGTGGATTTTTGTCGTAATTGGTCTTGTCTTGAGTATATAAAATATTGGTTATTTTTCTAAACTGGTGTGGTGTCCGTTGGTAGTGCTTACACTGTATTACTGTTGGTTATGTGCAAATGCTTTACACACTGCCTCTGAATTAAGCCTGACTGCTCGTGCCAAGCTACCACGAGGGTGAGCAGGGGTTACTTCACGAGTGTAACAACCCTTACCCTGACTAGGAAGAAGGGTCCCTACTTGGACAAAGGGTGCAAGCCCTTGCCAACTAGAGATCCCATTTCTAACAAATATTGTTTAGCTGACTGAGTGAGCCCAAAAGGGATAATAAATACAAACTTGTTCTTAACAGGTGGATCCCAAAATATATCCTACCCGAGGCCCCACAAATTCTTAAGATGTCACTGTAGTTTTATTTATGTACAGCAGCAAATTTCCCTAGTGGAGACTGAGAATGGTTTACATGAGAGTCCTCCTGCTTTTGATCCAATATGTGTCAGGTCTGGTCCTGAACATGAAAATGTACCTTTGCATGATGAAATCACCTAAAAGCACAAGTTACTAACTTGTGTAACGATATATCTGTAAGAGACAGTAGTTAGTGACAGATTCCTTACCTTAGAATATCCCCAGGCGTCAGGCTGGATCCGGAAAGTTTTTGCGTAGCAGTACCCCTGCGGCGTCGGTAGGCGGCGTCGTGCGGCTCCGCGTCCGTCGTCGGCGTCGTGATCGCCGGGATGACGTCGCGGGCAGTACTTAGACGCCGCCCTGCGCGCTGGCGTCAGTTCTGTACACGACTTTCCGCGCCAGGAACGCATAGCCATGCAAGAAGCTGACATAGGTGTCTGAAAAATACTAGGGCCCTGAAAGGGATGTCCTTAACCCTAGAAATCAGTTCGCAGAACGGGGAGGATGGGTGGGGCGGTAGGAATCTGTCACTAACTACTGTCTCTTACAGATATATCGTTATACAAGTTAGTAACTTGTGCATCTGAAAGAGACACGTTAGTGACAGATTCCTTACCTTAGAATAGATACCCCAGCAATACCAACCCCGGTGGTGGGTCTGCGAACAAAGATCAGACGAGGAAGTCCCGGAGGACAGAACGGCCAAAGAAGCCGTCCCTCCGGACCGGACTGTCAAGGCAGTAATGCTTTGTAAACGTGTGCAGCGAGGCCCACGTAGCTGCCTGACAGATATCCTGCAGCGGAACACCGCGGCCCAAAGCCGTGGTAGCAGCCGTTGCCCTGGTGGAATGGGCACGCAGCCCAACAGGAGGTTCCTTCTTAGCCAAAGAATAGCAGGCTTTGATACACAAGGTTACCCAGCGGGAGATGGTTCTCTTGTGCACCGCCCGACCTTTTTGGCGCCCACGTAGCCAACAAAGAGCTGGTCATCCACCCGGAAGTGTTGTGTGCGGTTGAGGTAAAAGGAAAGCGCACGTTTTGGGTCCAGACGGTGGAGCCTCTCTTCCTCTCTGGAAGGATGCGGAGGCGGAAAGAAGGTGGGCAAAGTGATGGTCTGCCCAATGTGGAAGGCAGTAACCACCTTTGGCAAGAAGGACGGACGCATCCGAAGAACAACCTTGTCTGGATGAACAGACAGAAAGGGAGGTTTGCATGAAAGAGCCTGGAGCTCACTCACCCGCCCGAGCGGAGGTGATGGCCACCAGAAAGGCTGTCTTCAGAGTCAGAAGACGAAGAGGACAGTTGTGCAGAGAGCTCAAAGGGAGCGCACATAAGAAAGGTAAGAACCAAGTTCAAGTCCCACTGAGGCATTACAAACGGAACAGGAGGGAAGAGGTGTGTAATGCCTTTTAGAAACCTGTTAACAACAGGGGACTTGAAAAGGGAGGGCTGATCAGGAAGCCTGAGGAAGGCCGAGACAGCACAAAGATAGCCCTTGATGGTACCCAGGGCAGAACCCTGTTGGGCCAGGGAAAGAAGGAACAGAAGAACCTCAGAAAGAGGGGCAGAAAGGGGACTCACAGCCTTTGCTGTGCACCATGCCACAAATTTGTTCCACCTGCAGGCGTATACCACCTTAGTGGAGGGACGCCTGGCTGCCAGAATTACATCACAAACTTCAGGAGGCAAGTCGAAAGGAATCAACTGCCGCCGCTCAATCTCCACGCAAGCAGGTGGAGGCTGGACAGGTTCGGGTGGAGGACCGTCCCCTGCTGCTGCGACAGAAGATCCTCCCGAAGAGGCAGACGGATCGGGGATCTACGCTCATACTGAGTAGCTCGGGATACCAAACTCTTCGAGCCCAGTCCGGAGCCACAAGAATGACTTGGGCCCGGTCGTGCCGAATCTTCTTCAACACTCTGGGTAGATGTGGTATAGGCGGAAAGGCGTACAACAGACCGCAACTCCACTCGCGACGAAAAGCGTCGCCGAGCGAGTGCCGCCTTGGAAATTCCAACGCGCAGAACTGATGACATTGCGCGTTCTCTTCGGTGGCGAATAGATCTAACCAACGCTCTCCCCACTGAAGAAAGAGTCCTTGCGCCACGTCCGAGTGAAGACGCCATTCGTGATCCATCATGCACCTGCGGCTGAGTTCGTCCGCCCTGGCGTTCAGGGAACCTGCCAGGTGTTGAACCATCAGGAACATGCCCTGATGTTCCAGCCATGTCCAGGGGCGCAGAGCCTCCTGACAGAGGGTCCACGACCCCACCCCGCCTTGTTTGTTGCAGTACCACATGGCGGTGGTGTTGTCTGTGAACACCTGCACTACCTTCCCTTTGACAGAGGGAAGGAATGCCTTGAGTGCAAGCCGGATCGCCCGGAGCTCCAGAAGGTTGATATGGAGCCGGGACTCCGCCGGAGACCAGAGGCCTCTGATCTCCGCCTCTCCCATGTGACCGCCCCATCCCAGAAGGGACGCGTCCGTCACAACTGTGTGCTCTGGCTGGGGAAGGGAGAGGGATCTGCCCATGACCCATTGCCGGTTCGAGAGCCACCACTGCAACTGTTTTTCAGTACCCTCCGAGATCTGGACGTGATCGGACAGGTTGCCCTGGTGCTGCGCCCACTGGAACTTCAGGTCCCACTGCAGAGCCCGCATATGCCATCTGGCATGATCGACTAGCAGGATGCAGGAGGCCATGAGGCCCAGCATCCTCAGGGTCATCCGTACCGAAACCCAGGATAAAGGCTGAAAGATCGGAATCATAGCCTGAATATCCCGGACTCGCCGTTCGGGAGGATAGGCCCGAAACTGCGTTGTGTCCAGAACTGCTCCGATGAAAAGGAGCTGTGGAGAAGGAATCAGATGCGACTTCGGCACATTGATGGAGAACCCCAGCGAGTGCAGGAGTTCGGCCGTAGTCTGGAGGTGGGAGACGACTGCCTGGGACGAGCCCGCCTTCAGCAGCCAGTCGTCGAGGTAGGGGAAGACTGGAACCCCTGCCCGGCGCAGATGAGCTGCGACCACCGCCATCACTTTCGTGAACACCCGAGGGGCACTGGTAAGGCCAAAGGGAGCACGGTGAACTGAAAATGCTCGAGGCCTACCGTGAACCGCAGGTAACGCCGGTGGGCCGGCAGGACGAGGATGTGGAAATAAGCGTCCTGCAAGTCCAACGCTACCAACCAGTCTCCAGGGTCGAGGGCAGTCAAGACCTGAGCTAGGGTGAGCATCTTGAACTTCTCCTTCCGGAGGAAGCGATTGACGTTCCGGAGGTCCAAGATAGGACGCATGTCCTCCTTGTCCTTTTGGGCACCAGAAAGTAGTGGGAGTAGCAACCACGCCCTACTTCTGGGGTCGGAACACGCTCGATGGCCCTTTTGGCCAAGAGGGCCATGACTTCCTTCTGCAGAAGCATCAAGTGATCCCCTGACATGCGGTGGAATTGAGGTGGCATGGCTGGGGGGGCGGTCTCGAAGGGGAGGGAGTAGCCCCTTCGGACAATGTCCAAGACCCACCTGTCCGAGGTGATGGGACGCCAGTGGTGAAGGTGATGGCGGACCCTGCCCCCTACTGGCGTTCCGTGCACCTGAAAGGAGGGACTAGGAGGGCTTGGAGGCCGCGGACGGGTTGGAGGTGGTGGCCTGACCCGCACGCTGGTTGCCCGAACCGCCACAGCGGTATCCACGTCCTCGGCCACGCGAAGGCGCTTGCTGCGCGGGCCGGTGGCTGGGCTGCTGACGTGACTGGGCGCCCCTTCCGTGGCCACGAGGGGCGAAAAGCAGAGGTTAGCGGAGGGCGCACAACAGAAAGGCCCAGGGACTTGGCAGTAGCCCGTGAGTCCTTAAAACGCTCCAGCGCATGGTCTGCTTTGGAACCAAAAGACCGACTCCATCAAAGGGCATGTCCATGAGTGTATTCTGGACATCACCCGAGAAACCAGTGGTCCTCAGCCAGGCGTGGCGACGCAGCGCCACCGTCGTTGCAAGCGATCTGCCCAGCGAGTCGGCGGTATCAAGGCCACAACGTATGGTGTACTTTGCCGCATCCCTACCTTCCGCAATGGCGCGGGTAAGCAGTGTCTGGACCTCCTCAGAACACTGGGGCAAAACAGTCGCCACCGAATCCCACAGGGAGTGGGTATATCGGCCCAAAAGGCAAGCGGTGTTCACCGACCGCAAGCCAGCACTGGAGGAAGAAAAGGCCTTCTTCCCAAATTGGTCCAGGCGTTTGGATTCCCTATCCGGAGGGGCGGTAGGGAAGGCGGTTTGGGAGGCAGAGGCTTGGACAACCAAGCTCTCGGGGGTGGGATGTTGGGAGAGAAACACGGGGTCGCCCGGAGCAGGGCGATGGCGTCGGGCCACGTTCCTATCCACAGGAGCCCCTGTGGTGGGCTTGGACCAGGTGCCCAAAAGAACGTCAATCAGTGCATCATTAAACGGCAGCACAGTCTCCGCAGAGGAAGCTGCCGGCTGAAGCACTTCCGTCAAGAGATTAGTCTTGACAGCCAAAGTAGGCAATTGGAGGTGCAAGGCTCCAGCTGCTCTACGCAACACCGTTGCGAAATTTGCTCCCTCCTCCGTAGCCACAGGAGGAGACAGCATGCCAGTGTCAGGGGAAGTATCTAGACCACTGGCATCCCCAAGTTCCTCTGCCCAGTCCTGATCATACTCACACTGCCGTGTGAGAGGGTCTTCTGACCCCTCCCAGCTCTCCTGGTCCTCCTCTAGTGAAAAATATGGAGGAGGAGGGACATTTGGGACCCAAGGTCTCGTCGACGCCGGATCCGGCGTCGGGCGACGCCGGTCCGGCTCCATGTCCGGACCCGGAAAGAGCTGGGGAACGACGCCGTCCGGAGCCCCGGACGGCGTCAGGAACGGCACCGGGGACATCGGGGTCGGCGGAGGCGTGGTTAGGTCAACCGGCGTCGATGGGGGTTGCGGCACCACCGGGGCCGGGATCGAGGCCGGGGCCGGAGCCGAGGCCGGGATCAAGGCTGGCGGGACAGGCGACGCCGGGACCGGAGTCGTCGGCGGCCGCCGGAGCAACCCCATCAGGGCCCGCGGGGCCCGAAGGCGCACCGGAGGGACCTTGAGGCCCGAAGAGGCGGGCCATGGCCGACAGGAATTCCTGCACTTGGGCCGGAGTCGCCCCGAACCCGGAAAGGACGGGTAATGCGGGGGCGGCTCGACAGGCACGTCCGGGGCCGCGGGGCGGGACGGTGCCGACAGGGGCCTCAGCCGAGTCGTGAGACCGGCGAGGCGAAGTCTTAGAGCGATGATGCTTCTTAGACTTTTTGTGCTTCGACTTACCCGAGAAGCGCGAAGACTTGGACTCCGACGACCGGCGGGGACTCCGCGACCGGCCCCTCGACCTCTCCCGGGACCAGGGCTTGGTGTGGCGCGGAGCAGACTGCCGGACCTCGAGTAGCTTTCGAGACCGCTCTCGCAAAGCCTTCGGGTGAAGTTTCCGGCAGTCAGGGCACGACTTCGTGTCGTGGTCTCGGCCGAGACAGAAGAGACACTCCAGATGCGGGTCTGTGATCGACATCATTCGACCACAGACGTCGCATGGCTTGAAGCTGGGCATCCCTATCGACACCTAGGAGTCGACGACTCGAAAAGAAAACAGTGAAAAATCACCAAAAAATTTAGTCAAAAATTGACTAGGGCACTGCTCTTCCCGGATCTGCGCTTACTGGCGCGGAAAAAGAAGAACTGACGTCAGCGCGCAGGGGCGGCGTCTAAGTACTGCCCGCGACGTCATCCCGGCGATCACGACGCCGACGACGGACGCCGAGCCGCACGACGCCGCCTACCGACGCGCAAGGGTACTGCTACGCAAAAACTTTCCGGATCCAGCCTGACGCCTGGGGATATTCTAAGGTAAGGAATCTGTCACTAACGTGTCTCTTTCAGATACAGTTCGGTGTTCAAGACGGCTTGAGACCTCGAAAAAAGAAGCCATAAGTAGGCCAGAGATTTCTTCTTAATGATAAATATTTCAGATTTTTTTTTGCAATAAAACATGTGAAGAGCAAGTGTTTTTGCAACCTGACATCAACAATTACTGTTCTCAAGCATTAACCGTACAAACCAAGGCACAGTTAACCTAAAGTAGCTTGAATAAAATATTAGCAAATATTGGGATTGGAGACACTTCACGGAGGCGCAGCTACGAGTGTCAATACGGAATGTTGAATTAATAATGTGCTCTAAATAGATCCACTGCTGTTTCACATGTCCACATGAATGCTAGCTAGGCTGAGCGTCAATACGTGTATAAAACAAATCAATTCTCGCTGTAATATGGGTAATTTATTCAACTATATTAGCCAGAATGAGTAAAGACTGCGAGCGGATCATGCATTTTTAATAGTCCGCTGTGCGTGTCCTTTCGCTGCGCCGCGGCGCGTTGCACGTACAGCGCTGCCAATCGTTAGTCATCCGGTGGCACCTGCAATCTCTAATTATATCTCACTGATGCCGACTGCTTCCTACAAGGCCGCGGAGGGCGGTTCATTGATCATGCCAGCGTCTCCGGCCAGCACTTCACTCGGCGGCCTGCCTTCGATCCCCTCAGGCTTCTGGATTAAGCGGCCTTATGTACGACATGAAGATACGGGCGACGCTCTCCTCACGGAGGCAGGACGTCAAGTCGTTGTAAACGCACACGCGTTCATTTTACTTCACGATTGGGTATACAAACCGGTGTGACTGAATGGAGGAGTTACGTTCGCTTCAAGTCGCTGCTCTGACTTTTTACTCCATTCATGGGGGTTTGAGCCGTATTGCACAATAAAAAAACGCCCTTCTGGCAAGTCCCATCGGTCATTTAATTACGGGCGATGCATTTAACAATTTAAAACTAGGAATGATATGCAGTAGACAATGTAATTAATATACGCCTAAGGCGAGGCGAGGCTGCAACACTTCTCAAGAGGGTCTGGATCCATTACTAAACAATTGACCTGCTGAAGGTGAAGCTCGCAGGGAAGAAAGGGTCCATTATCTGCCCGTTAATGAAAATGCTTTAATACAGCCTGGTGCACCAGAGCTCATTTCTGGGCGCCATGTTGTGATATTAGCATATTAGGAAAACCTGCCAGTTCATTCTTAAAAATGAAAATGTAGCAACTGGGCGCTCCTGAATGAAACCTTTATGAGCCGCCAGGCCAATCTGCCAAGCAAGGGCGTAGGAGACGCTAAATTTCCGGGGAAGACAGGGACAGCCTTGGCGAGAGCCCAGCCAGCAGTGTTGGCTCTAACAGCCAAAGCACGAGCTGAGTCATCAAAATATGTAATAACTATAAGGCAACAAATATCAGTAAAAAAAACGACAATGACTCTTTAAAATGAAAAAAGCGTACCTTGCAACATTTTGAGTGCCTTTGTCAAGTAAATATATCACGGAGTTGAGTGGCATTTATTAAAAGTAATATTTTTTAAACAAACCATTCAAGAATAGTCCCATGCCTTGAAGTCCTCTACAGGAATTACACAAAACGTCAGTTTTTCATGTATTCTGTTTATAATATTGTTATTAAATGTGAATGAAGCATGACTATTGTATGATAACCTTATACGTGCGAGGTTCCTGTAGAGCACAGATCCTGAATGAATTATTTCAATGTGCTCACAAATTGGTTGGTTAAAGAAAACAATGCATAGAGAAGTAAAGCGATGTGCTGTGGCTTGCGCAATTTAAGTGGGGATGCTGCAATTTAGACCAGGGTTCCTGGATGTAAATTATGCAATTCACCCACTGTAGGGTTACATCCTTCTCTCTTCTGCTGGGCATCAAAGGTCAAACACAGTTACAGAACACGTCTCTCTGAAGCCAGGCTACACATCCTGTGTGTCTCCTAGAAGTGCTGTAACCCAATGAACAACGTTGTAGGGCTCCAAGACCTATTGTTTTGCTTATTATTTAACTGGGAGACGTTGAGGTGTTCAGCGTAAATATCTCTGCTGGCTCCCCTGACCTGACAAACAACGATTTTAAGAGAATCGCAACACTTAGATGACTGCAAATAAGCAATGAACCAGGAGAGGCGCCTCCATTAGAGCAGAGGAGTGTCGCCCCGCTAAAAAATGCACACAGAAAAGCCCCAGAGCTGAAAAATAAAATGGTAATAAAGTTTATTTATTACCAATGTATTTTTCAGCAACCCGTCCTACACGGAGTGTCAGAATGGGGTGGGACCATTGCTGCTGAGTGGCAGCAGCGTCCGCATGTCTTTTTGTATGGCTGTCTTGCGATGGCCAGCCAGACATTCACATTTTTAACCTCTCTAACCTAGCTGTCTAAGACAGCTGTACTAGAGAAAGCACAGGCCTCCAGTGCTCTTAAGACGCTGAGAGAGGCCGCTCCCTCCAATCCTGATGCTTCTCTCATGCTGCCAGGATTGGTTAGTGCAGTTTCCAGAGTCCCGCGTTGGAGCCTCGAGGAGAGAAGACAACACCAGAGCAAGGAGGACGTTGTGCAGCAAGCCAGGAAGGTAAGTGCCATTTTTTTTATTTTTTATTTTAGTACAACACACTCTCCATACATGTCAGCCGCTACTGCAATGAGCACCACAAAACAAAGAGGCCTTAGTGTCTGGACAGAGTTTATGCTAGAGGTAACAAATCTCCAAAGAGACTTACGCAGTGTGTAGTATGTATCCAGACAGACATGTTCTGCCACTGTTCAATCTTCAGTTTGCAACCCACAATCTGGTGGTGATGTTGTTCCCTGCATTCCACTCTAAAATCTGAGAGGATAAATCCCCTTTGTTCTCCAATGTGTCTACACCTACGCACGTGAGTATTATTACTAAAAAAAAGGCTAATTAAGTTGCTAGCAACAGGGGCTCTGCAATGGCCCCAACTGTCCTACATTCACAATCTATTCAACATACCCCCATCAGGTAGGATTCCGAAACACTTTTTTAAAATTTTAAATATGGTAAAAATGTCTTTGCACCTTTCAAAATTGAAAAGTGTTAGGAGTATACCAGCTCTGTAATGAAGGAAGATGTACTATCCTCACTGGAGAACCACTGTCACAGGGTAAATTGCTTCCACTTTCCATCATGAGATTTTTCTTAAACTTATCATCTATACGATGGAATACCAAGAACTTCTAACACAGGAAAGACGGAAGGAAGGATTTTAGGAAGAGTGCATTTTGTAACAAAATGGCTCAGCGGAGCCCTACAGCACTAAAACCAAACTGGTCATATCATTAAGGTGAATCACAGTCAGTAGCACTTCATAGCAAAACTTAATATGTGTATTTGTAAAGTGTACATTCACCATGAGAGTAGTTTGAATTACAGAACTTCATTGTTAGCCAGCTACATGGTTCTCTCTCAGTGGTACTAAATGATGCTCCATTATTCATCACCACTGTGTGGTGAAGAAAACCAAATGGGACAGGAGAGCGTACAAATCTGGAATGAGTGATCCATCCACTGACCTTACAGGCGTGTTCACACTGGCCCACCCTCTCAGGTGCACTACCATTCCAATGTGGCTGAGGCATATTGTGTGCATCTGCGCACTGCTGGCATGACAAGGAACACTAGTTACGTTATTGTCAGTAAGGCTGACACTGGGTGGTTGTCTGAGATGCCAATGTGGCTGAGGCATATTGTGTGCATCTGTGCACTGCTGGCAGGACAAGGAACACCAGACACGTTATTGTCAGTAAGGCTGACACTGGATGGTTGTCTGAGATGCTTTCTTTCGAGGCACATACTCCTAATGGTGTCCTGTTAGAGTGGCATGTCATCTGCATGCACTAAGGATCAATGCTATTTTCGGCAGACTCCTACACCAGCCAACTGGCCAGACCGCTTTCATGGTCTGTGTACAGTGTCGTCATTGCTGCACGCTTGAGTCTCGATGTTCTATCTGTTAAGATGCACCTGCTGAACACAAACATCTACTAAAGCTGTACACTTCCATCCTGGGAAATGACCTAGCTGATTCCCACAAACTCCTCGTTTGACGGATAAGAGGTCGTAGACACTGAGTGTTGTTATAACATTAGACTGTTGAATCATCAATGCCTTATTGTTCAATAATCTTTAGGTTGCGCTTCTGCAGCTCACAAGGATTCTTTAAGGCTTTGTAGGTGGAGTCAGGGGAAGCAAGAGTTTATTTTAACCCTACATGATGGGGACTTTAATGGCCTTGCAGAAAGACAGGAATAGCTGTCAGTAGATCATGATGTTGGCCTGGTTGTACAAGACAGGATATGGAGTAATCAGCAATAAGTCCTGGTCCTCGATGGCATGTTTCAAAGAGGCAAGGTAGAAATGTAGCTCACCAGAAAGTGTGGAAGCTGAGGAAGACATGAACAAAAGTCAACTGAAAAGTTAACAAGATCATTTGTGTCTCAAAAGTCCGACTCAAGAACCAAAAACTCAGAACAAGGCCAACATGATCCCACCAATGATTTTCAAGAGTTCATTGCCCTGCTCCAGGGGGTCTAGAAATGTAACATCCGCAGTCGACGTTGTGGAAGGGAAATGAACATTTAGCGCCCTCTTCTGAAACAGGTAAACCCCAAAATAGTGTTAGCAGATAGTGCCAGGGCACTGTTGAATCATCTCTAACAGCGAGATTGTTATTATCCTGGCATCTAGCAGGGAACATTTATGTGTGATTACCAAATACGTCTATTCAATAGTTGTTGGGCCCTTTCATTACATAGTTACTAAGGAACTGCTGGGAGTTGTTAAGGAATGTGAAAAGTCCTGGGGGGTTCTAATAGTAGTAGGCATTGCTTGTCTGGAGTGCCCGATACTCTGGTATTTCCTTCAATAAGCATGTTGAATCAACACCATGAAGAGTGTTCATTTTCAGTGGTGGCACGTTTCTGACATCACATAGGTGACCTACTTTCACATGCTGAACCATTTTCTCCAGGCTCCTCTCTGTACGCAAAATGACAAACTGCTCTGATGAGACCATCACCAGACTGTCACCACTAGCAGTCTAGTTCCTTCTCTATTACATTGCTGAAATATGCAATGGTGCCCTCCCTTACGCATTCTCCGGAACCCTGAAAGGGTTTTGTAGTGCTCCACCTACCTGCTTTGGTATAAGCCTGATTCTAGCACCACAGGTTCCTATGCAGTGCTGCATGTGTACATGTACATCAAGTGTTTAATTTGTAAATAAATAAATAAATAAATGTTGGTGCTAAGCAGTATTCTTAGGCGGCAACTGCCCATGTTCCTCACTGGAACATGTCACGTCACCGAGTGGAGTGGCCAATTTCCACCACTTGCACTGAGCACTGCACTAAACCGCCTTGAATGAAATTGTGTCAAAATAACATAACAAAAAAAGACGCCTAGGACTCCCTCTGGATTCCGAACCCAAGGCTGTGTCTACTACTGCTCTAAATCTACCTGTGTGTTGCCATATATGCAGGAAAAAGGATCTGGTGGTCAATGGTCTGAGGATTGCTAAACTGAGATAATCAACAGCAAACCCTCATCCTTACAACTGTACTTTCTCTAACTGATCTTCAAGTGAATGAGCAAGACCAGTTCTTCCAGACGCAAAGGCCTTCCGAGCTTCGTGCTTCTTTTCAAGGTATGTACTTGGTCTCGGCCAGAGGGACTAAGTATTAGCAGTGATTATCACCCTCACCTGACAGCCTGCTTCAGGCCAATGTTATCCTTGGCCTTCTGTGATTGGCGGACCCTCCCTTCGCCCCCTTGACGTTCTTGTGCTCCTGTCTCACCTTCTCCCTCTTGCCTCCATCCGCCACTTGTCAACCCTGCACCTCCCTCACAACAGTGCTGCACACGAATTCCGACCGCAATTTAACAACTCTGGGGTCTCACCAGGGCCACAATGCAGACTCTAGCACTGTCGCCAGCACCATGTAAGTTGGGGATCCCTGATTGCTCAGCCAATCAGAATGCAGCTCACAACAAACTAGTACTTTTTTAGTTGGCGGCAGCAGTGTGAGTGCAGCCCATCCTGCTGAAGATATCAGTCTGAGTACTTTTTCTGGCCTAGGAGTGTCCTGAAGAGTGTGCACTCGTGTCAGATGGTTTTTATTAGCAGCCCTAGAGGCGCCGCACAAATAGGCTGCGATGCCTGTACCGAGTGTGGAAAAAGAGCAGTCGGGCAAATCAGAGATCTGGTGGACACAGTGAACAGTGTGATGGCCTGCGCCAGAGCACCAAGAGTTAAAGGCCTGAGTCTAGAACGCAAGCCCATGAAGGAACAGGAAAAGGTCATTTTTCTGGTTCACCTTCAGTGGGAGGGGAAAAAGAAGAATCTTGGTCCCCAGGAGGAAATGCTCTAGGTGCCCACCAGTAACCACCATAGGCTACATTTGAACATACACAATGTATCCCTCATGCAAACTGAATTGGAGAAACGTGCCTGCCCGAGACAGGATTGAGCATTAATAGGTGATGCCACTTCATAATCTTTAAATCTTCCACAACCATCACAGTGGCACAAAACATACACTTTTTGGGAGAGTGCGTCTCATCAATATTTATGCACTGCATGGGGCCTAGGGGACAGGAAAACTTGTATACAGGAAAGCCTTCTGTATCTGGTGCGTGCTCTTGATCAAGATGGCCTTCGAAGATTAAAGTGGACGGTGTTCATGTTGTGACTTTATGCATGCTTTTACATTTCTACTAATACAGCAAGACTAGAAGCAGCTATACAAATGACTTTCAAGTCGTGGTAGCTCTTGGAACATTTTGGTGGGTAACTAAGGCATTCCTGGATCATTGCTGGTTGGGGGGCAGCCACCTTGTCAAGTCATTTTGGTCCTGATTATTGGGAAGCCTGTTTGCATGCCCCATCAGCATGGCTGTAGAGAAATCCTGGAAGTTGTTTTTGAAGTTTTTGGTTAAATAGTAAAATGCTAGACTCCAGAGTGTGGTACCATTTCTACCTTTTTTAAATCACCACTTGGGGCACCATCGTCAGATTGGGATCACTGGAAAGAAGGATTTGGGACCTATCTAGAAGCCTCAGGTGATCATGTACATATCGAAAAGAAAAAAGCACTGATCCTTTGGAAGAAGAAAGTTCAAACATATATCACATCCGGAAGTGGTCAATGCAGAAGAGAAATACACAGTGCTTATCAAAAGACTGGACACCGAAGATAAATATAGTATTAAAGAGACATTCTTCAAAGGGCGCAGATGTGAACTATTACATGTTTGCCCTTCAAACATTGGCAGTGGTGTGCAAGTACTGATACTTTCAAGATGAGATGATCAAGGATCAAACAGCTGAAAGGGCTAACATTAAAAAGGTGCAAAAGAAGCTCTTGTGCACTCATGTTCCTTCATATTAAGAGACAACCCGGAATGAGGGCCACAGGGTCTTGCTCCTGTACCTCTCTGTATAGAGAGCTGCTTGACTTCAAAAAGGTATCACAATGCATTGAGGTCTCCCTTAATTTCCATGATGAGAAGTTTCTCATCAGCAACATCAATACTTTAGTTCCAGCGGCCTAACTCTTTGTATCCAGAATATTTACCAGTGGGAGTTGACCAGGCTGAAAAACGGACAGCTATGCCACTCCACAGAGAAGTCCATTTGGACCCTCTGCAATGGACAGAGGAAGGGGCAGGAAAAACACAGTCTCCATCACAAACAAAGCTACTATTGAGCCCCAAGCACACCTTCAGGTTCATAGTCAAACTATTCATTTCCTTCAGACATCCTAGAGACTGCAGTAAAAACAGCCATGTTACTTCAGAGTCAAGCTTAGCTCCCTCGTGAAGTTTTTTAATTGCAATATGGGAAGATAAAATAATTTTTCCAAAAATAATTTTGAAAGAAATGGTGCAAAGTTATAAGCATGAAATGCAAATGAATCCTTAGGCACTCAGGATAGAGCTTAGAGATAAGTCTGATTACGTTTAAAAGGATATCACAGTAGAGGTGATACACAGTTCTAAGTCATTGGTGCCACTGGTCTACTTAATGTGCGTGTGTGGACGTATAAGACTTTAACACCAATATTTGAGGTAGATCACCACACCTTGCCAAATATTAGCCGTTTATAGCACTGATGTAGTGGTGTTTACGACCGTCTACATATCCTCCACAAAGACTTGTGTAACTTTGCCTTATTTGTGATGTTAGAAGGGGCATACTGTTTCATGACAATACCATTTACAGTGGCTTCATCTTGTGTTCCACTGACCTGTTCAATGCAGTTGAAAGGAAGTAGCTTCACTGGTAAGATGAAAGTCTTTTTTATTAAAGCCAGCAGGAACATCGCGGCCACCTCTTCATCCAACAACCGTCACCTCCCAAATCCCATTCCAGAACCCCATCAACACATTCCACCCGAGACCCAGCACGTGACTGTAACCTAACAGCAGTCCACTTAAATTCCTCCTTACCCCTGTTTTTCATGGCACTCACGCCAATATGTATCTCATGCACCAATCCCTACAGTCTTCCAGCTCAAGCCTTCCTGAATTTACAAAAGATCCAGGTGTGTCACTATTCCTTCATCTGCTATCAATTCACCTAACAAACTGAAGTCTCAACTTCTTCATCAGCCTTTTTTGAAGAGGGTAAACACAGTAGAGAGAGATGGCAGAAAGAAATAAGTGAGGTAAAGAAAGAGAGTTGCGTTGGAAGGTCAAGTGTGATGAGTTAGGGACAGATAAAGAGAGACAGAAGGTAAGGTAGGCAGAGAGAGGTGAAGACCAAGAAAGAGACCGAGAGGAGAGATAGAAAGATAGAGGGAAAGAGAAGGAGATTCTTGTATCTACCCTAATCATTTTACTGGGGCCTCCTCTGGAAGGAGGGGGCAGTGGGCAACTACCTACTTTGCCAATGCCTTAAAACGTCACTGTATGTGTTGAAATGTAACACAGGTTGGAGATGCTGTTTCCTAGGCCAAAAAGTGCCAAAGCATGAGGTTGAGTCGACTTAGTGTTTAGTTAAGGCTGTACGAGAAGCTGCCTGTCCTACAAGAAAATATCAGTTAAAATTCTTCTTTGTTCTATGGAAATGTTGTGCCTCACTTTGTGCAAAGTCTGTATGGGATGGTATTGGTGAAAAAGCATCTAGGCAGACTAACAAGGATATTATGAATGCTTCTATGTGAAGGTATTCAATACATGTGGTCAAAGCATAGTAGTGATAGACACTAAAAGCTACGAGACAAACCGTCTTCAAAGTCAACAGCCATAAAGGCCAACTGTGCATAGGCTCAAAGGTTAAGCACATTAGGTAGGAACACCACACCACAAACATCTCCCAGCGTCCACCATAAACAGTTTTTGGGGAAAGATGCCGGGCTGCCAGGATTACATCAACCACCTCAGGAGGAAGATAGATAGGTTGTCAGTTGCTGCCGCTCCATCTCCACGCATAGAGATGTAGGCTGCGCAGGTTCGGATGCAAGGCCTGGCCCGGCTACTTCGACAGGAGATCTTCCTGAAGAGGCAGCTGAATTGGAGGACTAATCCCCATGGGTAGAAGTTCCGGGTACCACATTCTCCATAACCACTATGATGACTTGGGAACAGTTTCCTTGGACAGGAGAGGTAAGGGCAAATAGGAATCCCGAGCCCCAATGTAGGCGAAAGTCTCTCCTAGGGAGGACTGCCTTCGGTACTCCCAATGAGCAAAACTATGGACACTGCGTATTCTCTGCAGTGGCAAATAGATCGAGCCAGGGTGCGCCCCACTGCTGGAAGATGTTCTGTACCACCTCTCAATGTAAATGCCATTTGTGAATTGCTAGGCAACGCCATCTGAGCTTGTAAGTTCTGACATTTAAAGATCCTGCCAGGTGTTGGAAAATCAGAGATATGTCCTGATCATTCAGCCACTTCCAAAGAAATAGAGCTTCCAAGCACCGAATCCACAACCCTAATCTGCCTTGTTTGTTGCAAAACCACATTGCACTAATTTTGTCAGTGAGTACCTGTACTCGTTTCCCACTGATCTTTGGAAGAGAAACTTCTAAAGCCAATGGATCGCTTGTGGCTCCATCAGATTTATGTGAGGCTGAGCTTCCACCAGAGACCAGAGTCCTTATCTCCATCTCTCTCAAATGACTTCCCCAACCCAGTAACGATGCATCCGTCACAACTGTCAGTTCTGGATGAGGTGGAGCAAGAGGTCTGCCAGTGGTCCAATTGCAGTTGAGTAGCCACCACTGCAGATCTTTTGCAGTCTCCTCCAGAACACGAATGAGAACTGACATAATTCTTTGGTGTTGAGTAACAGAGGATTCAAATTCCACTGCAGAACCTTCATGTGCCAACTGACATGGTCCACAAGCAGGATGCAGAAGGCCAGGAGATCCCAAATATCTCAGAACCACTCTCACTGAGACCCAGGCTGCAGGCTGAAACATCAGGATCATAGCCCAAATACCCTGGACTCACTGAGGCAGAGGTATAGCTCGAAATAACACCATATCTAGGATAATCCAATGAAAGGGATCCTCTGCGAAGGAGTCAGGTGTGACTTCGGCACATTGATGGTAAACAAGCAATGATATTAACAGGTCGGGCATCGTCTGCAGATGGTTCGTAACTGTTTGAAGTGAGATCACCTTCAACCATTAGCCTTCAATGATCAGTTATCGAGATATGGGAATACTGGTTGTCCCATCCTCGGTAGATGGGCCACAACCACCGCTATCATCTTTGTGAACACCCACGGTAAACTGGTCAGCTCAAAGGGGAGGATGGAAAACTGAATATGTTCCTGTCCCACCTGAAAACGCAGGCAACGATTGAGAGACTGCAGGATAGCAATGTGAGAATATGCATCCAGCAGATCTAACACTACTATCCAATCTCCTGGATCCAGAGTAGATAGAACTTGGGCTAGAGGGAGGATCTTGAACTTGCACTTTCTTAAAAAGAAGTTCAGGGGACAAAGATCTAAAATGGGACAAAGACAATTATCCTTTTTTGGTATTAGCAAAGGGAGTGATAGAGAGTTCCAGTTTCAGAAATTGGAACTGGTTGTTACTCCTGTTATTTTCTAAGAGAACCTAAACTTTTCCTTTAAGAACTGACAAGTTCACAGTGAACGTTAACCTTATGCCACAATCTGGAGCACCCATTGATCTTATGTTATGCTCCTCCATCCCGGGAGATAGTAGGTGATTGGACCACCAACTGGGCGATCGTGGGGCACTAAGGTTAACTTACAGAGACGTTGAAGTGGCAGCAGGTATTTCACCATAACCACGGCTGAACTGCAAACCAAAGAAGCCTGGGAAAAATGCTCAAACAGCCCTGTCCATTACTTTCCTGCCCCCTCTCTTTTCACCCATTCATTACCATTAAATAATCCTTTCTCCCTCTCTAACTTACCAATCCCCACCAACCCCTAAGTCTGCTGTAATTAACCCTAGGGAGTTGGAGAATGTGGCATCAGGGACCCTCTGCCTTCAGAAAACATCTTTAAGTCACTCCAGCTCCCTGGAGTAACTTTCAGACTAACTGAAGGTGGAAAACTTTCCCCTGTGTCCTGGGGTTAAAGTTCGAAGACCTCAGTCATGCTCGTCAATGCATAGAAAGAGCAGATTACACGGTCCTACAGGCAGTGTCAACGAGGCCCCTCCACATCAGCAAAAGCTAAATATAAACTAATATTCCTCCTTTTCACAGCATGAAAACAAGGAGATATACCAGTCAATCTTGTGCCACAAGTATGGCCAACAGCCTGTCATATTAACCTTTCTGAGAGAGAGAGAGAATATCATACTGATCTATTATCTGCATTATAACTCTAAACATTTTGTCTTTGTCCATGTGGGAGACGAAAGCATTGCCTCTCATGAAAGCTTTCTTCACATCACAGTTAGCTGAGAGGTTCTCAAAAACAAGGATAGAGCTGTCCTCGAATCGCTAATATTTGTTATAAAGAGACTCAAGACAGGAGTGTTGCTTCTTCAAGACATCTCAAACCTATTAATGATGAGGACTGACTTTAGAGGGGAAGGGGCACTGCGGCAAGTGCCTAGAAGCCATCCTTCTCCGTCAGTATCTCTATGGAAAGGGTGTCGAGGACCTAGACTAGACTGTGTCTAAGTAGTACCACCTACCTAGTTTTAGTTGTTTGTGGTTTCAGGTACTCGTGTTGGGTCTGAACTTGGTTTCAGCTCCCATAAATGTGGCTTTTTTACAGTAAGGAAAACTGAGATATGGGTACACTGGAGATTTGCCTACTACTTACAGTCCTGCTTGGGCATTTAGAAACAGGACACATGACTAGCTATACCAGCAGGACCAAAAGAGACAGGAGAGTTTGTTTTAGGAAAGGCTGTACCTCTAGTGCCAAAACAAAATTCAGAAGCTGCGCTAAAGCGCAATTAGAGTTGAAGTGGATTTGCCAGAAAAGTGTCCCTGGTCTTCAGCTTCACACTCAAGGTATCCAAGAACATGTTTGATCTTAGAAGGCATATCCACATTCTACCAGGAAGAGCAGACAAAGATCATGCTACTTATGACGCGATGTGTCAGAGAGATCAGACATTTCCCCTACCTGGAGAGAGGACAGTCGAGAAGGATCAGTGATAAAGTCTTAAGAACAGTAATCATGAATACCAACAGTGTACCCCAAGGAGCTTAGAAGATTGGAGCTGAATCCAGGACTCTCATCCCAACTTTTGTCCATACAAGATGCAGAGAAGGAGTGAAGAGGTCTGTGTTAAGCACTCCTGGGTCACGTTATGATCTGGTGCAAAACTCCCAAAAAGACCACTGATGGAGGCTGATTGAGAGCTGAAGTCAACTTTGCTGAAAAGACTATCCTCAGTCAGCTCTTTCTTGGATTTAAACAAAGGTCTTCATTTTTGCAAATTTCATTTTAGAAGTCTACCATAGGATATATATATATGACCTTACATAGGAATTGTTATCACTATTTTGAACAGTGAGTTAGTTTGGTCGATGTATTTTATATGAGCTGTACATTTTTTGCTACTCCAAGTGCTGCTATTGTATACCTTTTTGTGACTGGTAATTTAAATGTATCATTTGTTGCTGCAAATCTGGCCTGGAAAGTTGCTGCACTGTTACAAAGAGCTTCTCCCAGAAACCTTATACCTGTGGCAATATCTTAGGGTTCCTCTATTACAGTGCACTCTACAAGAACTGTTCACAGTGAATACTTCATTTGAGACAATGTATCCACTTGCACATGTAACATCATATGGTAATATAAGTGCCTTTCCCTAAATCTTTGCCTGTAAAGTTGATTTTGGTGATATATATGTTTACGCTTTTGTTTGTGGGGAGGCATTTACATCAACATCACACATAAAAAATATTACAGGTCCACAGATGCAATAATCCCTCTTGTGGTCAATTAGACCTCCTCATATTTAAGAAACAATAATAATTTGATTTATGTACAGTGTTCATACCACACTTCTGCCAATCCTGTGTGTAAACAAAACATATTACTATAACCCAATTTATAGCGCTCAATTTGCTAACCTAGGTAGAATGAAAGGGTGGAATGCAGTCTGCCTTGCCAGGGTTCAAACATTTGACCTTTAGATCACAGAATTTGTCAGTGGCAAGTGTTTAGCTTAAAGAGTCATCATCCTGGCAGTGCCACCTAGTAACACTGAATGAACAGGTTAAGATTACACTGGTCAGATATCTTTGTAAAATTCAGTAAAGCTAACATTTATTTTGAGGGGGAATAGCACTTGAGAATGTGCTAAGGGGTCACATTCCACTACATGCATGTTTTTGTCTTTAAATGAAAAGTTATTGGATGGCCCAAAACTCAGTATGGAAGTTTTCTTTGTAACACAGCAAACATCAAATGCCAAATAAGAGACACAACTGTATCTTCAATGCACTTGTATACTTGACTAAGGACTCTATATGGTTCAATTCATCAATGAATATTAGATCAATGTAATGAGCAAAAGAGGCTCCCACCATTCACTACTTCATGGATGAGACATAGTATCAGTAAACACTCACCTTTAGGACTGACTGGTGCAACCTGTAAAGCGAATTTACTACTGCGACATTTCGTCTTTGTCCATCAGTAAGTGGTCCAATGACCTGGCTAGCATCTCCTTGGGTTGATAGCTACAAAAAGGCAAACATAAATAGATGTCATATTCTCCCATGTTCTTAATGGCAGTAGGGGAGAGCCATACAGAAACATTTTTGAATAGGTGCACACATCCTTCTCAAATAATCACAATAGAAGCTATCCCTAGATCACAAGAAACCTTATTTGAGGAAACGTGTGCTTCAGCAGGAAGCCACACAGAAATTAGCTGCATAAATATTCAAACACACAATATACTGGAACATCTACTAAAAATGTATTATTGAGTAGGATTTGTACAGGATGCACACTGCAGATCCAATGGCAGAGAACTGAGAATTATATTTTAACCAAAAGTTTTTTTCAATGTATCAGGTTACCCACTTGAACACTCTAATGTACCACGTGCAACAGGGACATAACCAGACAACTACAAAACCACACAAAGATGTACTCAACAGGGACAAAATAGTACTGCAACAGCTGTATCTTATCCATCAATGGATGCACACAATCAGCATGGTGGTGAATGAAACCCTTGTACAAGTAAGAATCTGCTGCACTATTGCTATTCATGTGGTGGTAGCTCTGTACTTCAAACTCTGCTTTTGCTGAGGTTGTGGTTTGTTGCGGACAGCAGGTCTAGGTTTAGGCAGAACGCCACAAAAAGTGGCTCTTCATTGTGGCTACTCCCAGTCCTACAACCAGAAATCACAAATGAACATTAGTGTTCAACTGCCCCGTTGGAAGTGTTAAGTATTAAGTCAAATCTGCTTCAGGAACTGCTAACCTCATTCTCTACTCCATGCAGGCCTCTACACACCTTCCCAATGGTTAACCATATCCCAAAGCAGCTCCATATGATCACCATGAGATGTTCACTCTCCCATAATGACGGAATGGTGAAAAATGGGGCTTTATAAAAATCACTGTGCAGGTAGCAACCACTTTCAAATATCTCTTCTTTGCAGGCTTTCTATTGGATCCTAATAGCAATCCCTACAATGCAATCTTTAAGATAACCTACGTTCTCTTTAATGAGAAGAACATGCCAAGGGTTCCTGGATAGTTAATGGCCTCACAGCGTACCAGGCAACCCTATCACTTAGGCTTACTATTAAATGTATTACAACAATCTGGAAGCTCCCTCCATAACACCTTTACTTACGGTCATATGCGCAAAGTACTTGCCGCCTTTGGTATATAGCTTTTCCGGGCATGGTCTGAATAGATTGCTCTCCCAGCTTTTTAAGATATCTTTCAACTTCCTAATTCTGCCAGTCATTGTCACATCAGGCTAGAATTTACCCAGACTCAGCCATCACTTTTACTCATGTACAGTTCCTTGTTACTTGTCATAAGTTGAGAGCACCTGGAGTCTCTCTGATGAAGGAGGCACTTTGGTCTGCCATGTCTTCAGACTCTACCAGTTAAGCTCCATGGAAAAAAATATCTTAAATTTGCTTTGCATATATTACAGGCAGACACCCTTTGGAGCCTACCAAAATATGCGGCACTGTTTAAGAAAGTGCTGAAAAAGAAAGTAAAAGCAATTTCACAAACAAGACTTGGCCTCCTTCAAAGGGTAAAAGACTTCCTCGTATATGGTTGACTCATATACAAACAATGCAATTTAGGCCTATTTGGTAACTAGCCTGTCTAAGTCGGTTACACATTCCTTTTTACGTCCATGCATGGCCTACTTCCGTTCCAACATTAACTGCAGCATATGCAGCTACAAGAATGAGTCTCTGACACACATTGTATGTACATGTCCCCACCTGCACCGCAAAAGAATTAAATGGCTAAGATCTAGTTTTCTAAAAAAGTGGCTGTCAAATTGTCCCCTTTTAGAGCATATCATACAGCCTCATTGACCCTATGAGGCTGTATGATATGCTCTAAAAGGGGACAATTTGAAAATGTCATGTGCTTTAGTCAGATTCATGCACCAGGCAATTGAGCTGGTCACTGCAAAGGATGAAGATACAGGGGTGAATTGAACTGTGAGATTTTAGTTTTACTCTATTATTACCAACTGTTTAAGTACACTGGGAACATTGCTGGATGGCCTTTCATTGGTTTTATAGGATGTTTTAAATTTTCAATGAATTTTAAATTAGTGTTTGTTGCCATGTGTTGGTGGAATTTTCCCCTTTTAAGGTTTTAATTAACCAAATAAAGGTTTTCATTAATTCATTCTTTCTTAGGAGGTTCTTTGGTTCCAAGAATTGGGACTAAAGTTTTGCTTCTTCATGAAGAGAGAGCATTTTCAATCCTCTGTTAAAATTTCAAGTAGAAATTTTAAATTATCATTCAAGAGAGAGAGAGGGAGAGAAAGGGTGCAAAGACAGTGGCAAGTTTAACACGACAGGTTCCATTAATGCCTACCTTGAGGTAAAGATGTTTATTTTTTTCAGGTTTAAAAGTGAATTATATCGGAAAGAAACCTACATCACCAAATTATTTCACCTTATGAGATTTAGAATGCATTTTAAACTCTCTTCAACAAGGTCAGTTAATGGTAATGCAATTAGAAATAATGCAATTAAATTGACCGTGTGAACGTATTCCCCGTTTCTTTTTTTTTTACACATCTTATTGTTTTAATGGTTTTACCAAACAATTAATTACAACAATCAACTGAGGCACCACAATATAGCAGATAGGTGCTACACTGTAAATGAAACGTGTCACAACCACATTACCAACATTATGACCAATATTGTAGCATACTAGATAGAATATTTCAGGTGTCTAAATTTCTCTTAGAATCCAAGGGCCCCATATCTTCTGGTGTTTGCCCAGACACCCACTCCTTTATAAATCTCTTTCTCTACATTTCAACAATAAGTCATGCCTCTAGACCAAACTGTCGAGGATGGTGGCTCAGCAGATCTCCAACATTTGGCAATGTCTCATTTGGCCTCAAGAAAGCCAACACCAACCAATGTTCTTTGATTGTGTCTTTCCATTTTCAAATAGGTTTGATTAAACATCAGACCTGTGAAAAATGTCTATCATCCGTGTCCAGTTGTCTAAGTGTCAAGAGCAGATAAGACATGAATGGCTTCATTTTCAGTTCACAATTTCTTTATCATATCTAGTAAGGTGCTGACAGTCTTTTGAGTGACAAGATAACTACAGAATAAAGATATTTTTCAAATTCATAATTACTATTTTCCCACAAAAAATTTATTTTTCATTAACCTGGAACTTTTCACTGGACAGATGGGTTTCATGCGTCATTCAGTAGGCAGGCATGGACATAACGCATTTTGAATCACATTAAGCAGTGGCATCAAGAGTCTCCAAAGACTGTAGGGTGTGAGTTTATAGTATATTATGAAGTCTGCAAACTAGTTTGAAAAATATGAATTTACTTTGAAACTACAGATTATGTACGACAAATGCTTTGATTTTGACACAATGAAAAAATTAATTACCTTCGGTAAAGCCTTATCTGGTAGAGACTATCTAGCCGCAGATTCCTTACTTTAGGATATTCCCCAAGCATCAGACTGAATGCGGATTTTGTGTGTGTGAGCAGTACCCCTGCGCGCCGGTAGGTGGTGTCGCTCGGCTCCGCGTGGCATCGGCATTGTCCGTGCCGGAAGTGATGCATGCAGTGGCTATAGAGGCACCACCCCAGTGCGCTGACATCAGTTTCTTTTTGCGTCTTTTGCATGCTAGGAGTTCGGAGCCACGAAGAACACTAACCACTGGTGTATGGAACTAGAGCCCTGAAAAGGGAGCAGCCCTGTACCTATAAATCCATTTGCAGAGCAGGGAGGTTCGGTGGGTCGATAATGAATCTGTGGCTAGATAGAGTCTCTACCAGATAAGGCATTACCAAAGGTAAGTAACTTGTTCATCTGATAAAGACTTCTAGTCGCAGATTCATTACCTTAGAATTGATACCCAAGCAACCTCCCCCTAGATGGGTCTGTAAACTTGATTTAGACTAGGAAGTCATGCAGGACTGAACAGGCAAAGTGACCGTCCCGACGGACATGACTGTCTAGGCAGTAGTGCTTGGTGAACGTATGCAGTGAGGCCCACATTGCTGCCTGGCAGATGTCCAGGACCGGAACTCCGCATGCTAACGCAGTCGTCGCAGCCTTTGCTCTGGCGGAATGAGCAAGCAAGCTGTCTGGGGGTTGCTTCTTGGCCAATGCATAGCAGATCTTAATACAGAGTACAATCTATCTGGAGATGGTTTGTTTCTGCACGGCCTTCCGTTTTTTGGCTCCGACATATCCCACGAAGAGTTGATCATCCACCAGGAACGGGTTGCGCTGTTAAGGTAGAACGACAACGTTCTTTTTGGGTCCAGCTGGTACAATCTCTCCTCTTCCTTAGAGGAATGAGGCGTAGCATAAAAGGGAGGCAAAGTGATAGTCTGGTCTTTGTGGAACGGAATAACTATCTTCGGCAAGAAGGATGCTCAGGTCTGAAGGACCAGTTTGTCTGGGAAGAAAGAGATGTATGGAGGCTGAGATGACAACACCTGCAGTTCAGTGACCCTCGGGGCAGATGTAATTGCCACCAGAAATGCCGTCTTGATGGTAAGAAGCCTAAGAGGTCGACATCGAATATTGGAGCGAGGTAACACTCCTTGCCATGACGCACAGCTTAGTCTGTGATTCTTAACAAAAATACCACACTTTTATCCATGTTTGATTCGCTTTATTCCATGTACTCTGGAGTTAATACTGCTCATTTCTTGGTCCTGTCACACATGAGGTATTTATATAATCCACAGTTTCGGATGCAACAGATATGCCAATCCAGGCCTTTTTCTGGAGCATGAAGTATACATAAATGGTCCTCAATTAGTTGATCTAAATACCCAATGCATTTCGGGCTTTCATTAGCCCTTCTTCAGGGGTTCACTACAAATTTAAAACAATACCATTAGATTTGATTTTCAAGCCTCTGTGCATACAAATCGCTAGAATTACTTCAAAAAATTCATGCCATGCTTTACAACTGAACCCTTTAACCAGCGTTTTTCCCTCTAAAAGCGTAGCTACACGCTCTGTAAATGTGCTCAAACAAACCCCTCCCAATCATCGTCACCCTCCCTGTCTTGCCACCACGTTCTTGAATGTAATCATTAGTGAACGTTACCCATCGACTCATACTCCCTTATCATAAATGTTAATCAATACCCATCAACGAAACAGCATCAAACTTCTCCCATACCTTCTTCCTCTATATCAGTGTAATCTGCTTCCTAAACGTTGTCCTCTCCTCAAGTGCAAGCAGTATTCCCTTCACTGCTGCAGTCCATCTCATCAATCGTGTAACGTGACTCCACCCCTTAACTCAACCAATCAAGTAGAACCACGCCGTGCCTCTACTCCAACCTGCATAACTACAAATCCCATAACCCACTGCTTCAAACACCTCATAAACCTCGACCTGTAGTTAAACCAATGACTCCTGATTACATTCACCCACACCCTAAAGACAAAGCCTCCCTAAATAATGCACTCAATTACCCCGCCCTCCCGTAGCTGTTATCTCAAACGCCGATTCAATGATATAATATTTCATATTTTAAAACATGGAAATGACTTTAAAAAATGTTTGACAATGTTAAACGATGGACATATTCTAGCCTTGAATCATTATATATACATAGTTCCAACCAACATCTTTTAGGCATGTCTTTAAACCAAGTTTACACCTGCAGTTCAGTGACCCTCCGGGCAGATGTAATTGCCAGCAGAAATGCTGTCTTGATGGTAAGAAGCCTAAGAGGGCAGGTATGAAGCGGCTCAAAGGGAGCACACATTAGAAATGTAAGAAGCAAGTTAAGGTCCCATTGAGCCATAACAGAGGGAGCTGTAGGAAATAAATGTTGCAAACCTTTAAAGAATCAATTTACAATAGGGGACTTGAAGAAGGAAGGCTGGGCCAGGGTATGGATAAACGAAAGAACGTGTGTGTGAAAAAGGTGCAGATAAAGGAGTCAACCTGTTTGGCTGTACACCATGCCACAAACTTGCTCCAATGACAGGTGTATACCGTCTTGGTGGTGGGATGCCGAGCTGCCAAGATAACATTACAGACTTCGGGTGGAAAATTGAAAGCGGTCAACTGTTGCCGCTCAATCTCCATGCATAAAGGCGCAGCATTGGCAGGTTGTGACAGAAGATCCTCCCAAAGGGGCAGACTGATCGAAGGAACGATGGCCATTCTCAACAGCCCAGGATACCAGACTCTACGAGCCCAGTCCGGAGCCACAAGGATGACTTGGGCCCAGTCGTTCCTGATCTTCTTGAGAACTATGGGCAGGAGTGGGATAGGCAAAAAGGCGTACAGGAGGCCAGAGCTCCACTCAAGACAAAAAGCGAGAGCCGCCTTGGAAACTCCAGCGCGCAGAACTGCTGACATTGCGCGTTCTTGGTGGTGGCGAACAGATCTAACCAAGGCTCTCCCCACTGCTGAGAGAGACCTTGCACCACCCCAGGTGGAGATGCTATTCGTTATCAGTTAGGCATCTTCGGCTGAGTTTGTTCACTCTGGCGTTCAGAGGACCCACCAGGTGTTGAACCACTGGGAAAATGCCCTGATGTTAAAGCCAGGTCCAGAGACGTAGGACCTCTTGACAAAGGGGTCCACAACCCCACCCGCACTGTTTTTTGCAGTACCACACAGCGGTAGTGTTGTCCATGAACACCTGCACTATGATAGAGAATTGAAAGGCTTTTAATGTCAGTCAGATCGCTCCAACAGGTTGCTGTGGTAGTGTCCAGTCCACTGGCATCCGCCAAATCCTCACACCAGGTGTCCTTGGTGATATCTAGGGGCTGGTATTCATTAGGGACCAGTGGCACCCCCAGTCATCCCCAAGTCCTAGCCCATAGGAATAGGGCATAGGCTCCGGCCTGGATGGAATACCTCCTGTCAGCGTCAGATGCCGCCCATCCGGCTCCGTGTCTGAGTTGGGGAAGAGTACAGGGGGCACCAGCGGTGCCTGGGACATCAGAAATGGGGCTGGCAACAGGGAAGGTCAAGGTGGTTCAACTGGCACCGGTCTGGATCTGTCCATGGATCCAATGGGCCCAACTGGTGCAGGGGGCGATCCAGCAGGCAGAAGACAGTAGAGGCCCCTCCTTGAGCCCACGAGGACCAACGGCACTACAGCAGGGACGGGCAACCCAAAAATGAAATGCATGGTCTCATAAAATTCACGGACTTGGGCGGGGGTCACTCTGACTCCTGGAAACTCAGAAAGATGCAGAGACGGCCCAGGCACAAGCTTAACCATGGAGCCAGGTCTTGAATGCCAATGCTCCCCTGTCTCACGGATGACCTCGACAGACGGGGCAAAGTCGAAGAACTCTTCAACTTCTTTTTCTTTTTTGCGCTTGTCGGATTTACCCGAACACCCAGACGACTTTGAGTGCGAAGAGGAGCGCTTGGACTGGCTTCTAAACCAATCCTGGGGCCTTCCTCTCGACCAAGATTGAGACAGTTGCGGCGTCGCGCGGCAAGGAGTTTGAGGGACTGCTCCCTCAAGCCCTTAAGGTGCATGTCGCGACAACTGATGCAGGTCTTAGCGTTGTGGTTGCACTTGAGGCACCAGAGGCAGATGAGATGTAGGTCCGTCACGAGCATTTGCTGATGACAGGCACCACAGAGCTTAAAACAAGCCTTCCATGCAGATATCCCTGGCACACCAGGGGACAATGTCTCCAAAAAAAAGGTAGAAATAAGGTCAGTAAAAAATTGACTGGGGGTAGCTCTTTTTCGGTTCTGCGATGACTGGCACGGAAAGAAAAGAAATTACGTTAGCGCACTCGGGGTGGTGCATATATAAGCACCGCGTGCGTCACTTTCGGTGCAGATGCCACCTACCGGCGCGCAGGTGTACTGCTCACGAAAAAGTTCTGGATTCTGTCTGACGCCTGGGGAGTATTCTAAGGTAAGGAATATGCAGCTAGAAGTCTCTCTCAAATATACATATTTTCCTATTTCCAAAATATTACCACTGTCTATTTTACTCTCCATATTATTTTCTAGATGATTAATATGTTTAATGTTGGAAGACAAGGAGCAGTCTGTGGAACACCTGCACAGATACAAATGTAAGTCTACTCACTAGCATCAAACTCTATCCTGCCACTGCTTTGCTCTAAAATTCAGAAAAAAACCTATTGAGAATTCAGCATCAAACCCATCATCTATTAATATCAATCAAAAGATATTTACTATAGAGGGACCTTTAGCTAACTGAATTCCTTGCCTCCCATTTCACCTTGAAGCCTGGGTCGCTCACGAAGGCCCAACCACCTGATTACTGTGAGGCTGATGGTGGACTGCAGATTGAGAAGAATAATGATGGTCTCTGGGTGCTGGCTTTAGGTACTGCATAATGATGCAGATGATTCTAGCACAACCATGCTGGATGATGGTCTGGAGCCAACCTGCCAATGCATGGTAATTCCTTTCTAAAACTGGCTGCTAAACGGGTGAAATTCAGCTCCCTAGACACAGCAAACAACTGCAAGTGGATGCTTGAAGCTGAATTATCAAGGCCTACCAACTTAAGTGTAAGAGGTTGTAGGAAGGTGCCCCTTTTTTGACATAGGCACCCCCACTTTTTGCCTGGTAAATGATGTGATTTAAAATGAAAGTGTACTGGGTTCCTGTTAACCAGTTCCCCAGTGCCAGAGCTCTTTCCCAAAACTGTACTATTGTTCCCCCAATTGGCAAAACCTTTAGCACCCTCTGTTAGCCCCTGGTAAATGGTACCCTGGTACCTAGAGCCTGAGGTACTAAAAAGAGCGCCTAAGGGCTGCAGCACAAATTGTGCCACCCTAAGGGACCCCTCACCAAGCACATGCACGACTGCCATTGCAGGCTGTGTGTCTTGGTGCAGACAAAAGTGAAAACACGACATGTCACACATCCTTGTGTGCCATGTCTCCTACCACTGCATGGGATACTTGTAAGACACCCCCACAGCAGGCCTGACAGCCCTAAGGTAGGGCGCTTAGTACTACATGTGATGGCATACCTGCATGAGCAGATATGCCCCTGTGCTAGTCAGTTCCATTACTGCCAGTGCAAGTCACCAGGGAAGTCATCTTAAGACACGTGCTGGAGACGGTTGAAAACAAGTTCCCCAGCTACATGATGGTTTCACTGAAAATAGGGATGTTTGGTATCAGAATTCTTGTATTGGTAAACCCATACTGATGCCAGCGTTGGATTTACCAATACATGCACCCAAAGGGCATCTTAGAGGTGCTCCCTGAAAACCTACCAGCCTCTGGTGTCCTTGCTGACTGGTTTTTGCCAGCCTGCCACCCGAGATGCTGTTCTGACCTCCTAGGGTGAGAGCCTTTTGCTCTCAGGAGACCCAGAACAAAAGCCTGTCCAGGAAGAGGGTGTAACACCCCCTACCACAGGATGACCTGCTGATTAGCCTTCCTTGGGCGGCAAGCCTCAAAAGGGCTGCCGCCTTTGAAATGCGAATCTGGCTCCCCTCACAGGAGAGGAAGCCGACCCCTTTGCCCAGAAGCCTCTTGGCACCTGGACAGGCGGGAAAATTAGCTAGTCATGTAGTAATGCCACCTCCATACTAGCACCACCCCTAAAGGTGGGCTACTGTGAGGTGGACACGATTTCTCAGAAGTAGCCATCTTTGTGATGGCATACTTAGGAATTCTGGGACAGGGTTATGCCCACTTCCCACAGGAAGTGGCCATATAGGGGGCGTAGTGACCCCAAGGGTCAGTAGCCCATTGGCTACTACCCTACACTCCCCTAACTCCACTATATTCAGTATTTAGGGGAGCCCCTGGCACCAGAGAAACAGATCCTGATAACCTAAGAAGAGAGAGGACACCGAAGAGCCGCAAAAGCAGAGAGAAGAGAAGAAGCAGCTGACCTGGTACCAGCCCTGCCAGCCTGTCTGCATCCCTCGTCGAAAACTGCACCAAAGTCGACTCATCCTGCAGCTGTTGACTCCAGAAACTTGGGAGGACTGCCTGCATTTGAAAAAGACTCAAGATCTCCCGTGAATAGCAGACCTGTTCTGAAGAAACTCCAAAAGAGAAGACTCTGAGGCCTCCAGAACTGCCAAAACCTGACACCCGAAGCCACCACTGCACCTGTCACCTCCGGCCCAAATTGAAGCGGGCTACCAGTGCCAACAAGGTTCCCCAGCCCTCCAGAGCTCGAGTCCATCGTGGTTTGACCCCTCCTGGACTCCCCGACGTTGCCTGCAGCCTCTGCACGCAGGCCCCCTCAACTGCGACTGCTCTGGTAAGGGAAAAACAGATTGTGAGAAGTTGGCCTGGTATATGCTGTCCACTAATTATAGTGGGCACCTTGCACCAGTCCAAACAACCCCTTATTGGAGATAGGTTAAAGACAACCTTATTGAAAGCTATCCTAGTGGTAGCTATGGAGAGCAGCCTTCAGGCTAAGTCTTGAAGGAATGTAAAGCAGCTTGTTTTACCAGTCTATAATCTCTTGAGTGACCAAATGAAAGAGCACCACACCAGGTATATATTCAAAATATATGTATTTATTGCTAAACACACCCCTCTAGTCTCTTTATGAGGCTAGAGTTCGAAAGTACATAAGTTAGAAGTTATTTAAACACAGTAATAGCACAAATACACGTTTGGGCCCTAGGGGCGTACCAAACCATATACCAATAAAGTGGTATAAGAACCACGACTGAACTAGACACTAGGCCTAGAGCCTCTAGAAGTGCTTGGACCACAAGGAACCACCCAAGGTAGTGACACAGGGGACCCACGGGAGACGCGTGCAGTGTAAATACACAACCGCGATACGCCGTTGACTTCTATGGAGAAAGTCGTGATCGGGAAATTAGAGAAAAGGGACACTTAAAAGAGGACTTGGACCAAACCCTTTGAGATCTAGGACTTTGAAGAGTCTCTACCCACGGGAGCACCGGAGTACTCGTGTTACCTCACCCAGGGAAGCCGGGTGCATAGGTGCCTTTCGGGGTCGGGTTTCGTCGTCGATTCGAATGGCGATCTGCTGCAAAGTGCTGCTGGCGACCAAGAGAAAAGTGTCCGGGTGGATCCAAGAGTGGATCGGAGTTCTGAAGAACCTGAAAGCAGAGGGGACAAAGTCTGGGTCACTAGCCAGTGACCAGGAAGGCGATGGACAGATGCCCACCGATGTCGAGTGCTTCAGGTGCGTTGACGGTCGTCTTGACTCTTCAGCCACGAGGTCCAGGAGGCGTTGTCGGCGACCAGGAGCAGGATTCGGGCTGGTACACGATGTCTGTCGAGTGCTGAGGCGTCGGCGACCGGATTGGACCCAACAAGCCTTGGCAACGGCAAGTCTCGGTGAAGATGAAGATCGTCGATGGTGCAGACCAGCAAGGTCTGAGGAACTCACCCAGCGAGGGTAAGTGAGGGCAGGCCTGGAGCAACCAGGATGCCAAGTTAGAAAAAGATTGGCCTTCGTTAGGGGCTACTAGCCAACTGGCTAGCGACCGCGAAGGAGCCTCGAGACGCCGCACGTGGATCTGGCTCACAGGACACTCGTGGAGTGGAGGCCAGTGATCTTCGGTGCAGTTGGTGCTGGAGGCTAGGGCTACTCGGAGCCCAAAGCACGACTTCTTGGGAGACCCAGAAGAGGATGCACTTGCAAATGTGCTCGGTGTCCAGGGGTCACGGTCTCAAGTCACCCACGATAGCCACGGGCCTCAGCTTTGCTGGGGACTCAGGGTAGCCTCGGGGAAGTCTGAGAATCCACCTCTGGTGATGCGATGACTTCGGCGTCCGACGGGAGCTTCAGAAATGCGAACCGGACAGATGCTTCTTTGGTGCCTGCCAAGCAGGGGAGTCACTCCTTGACCCCAAGGGAGATTCTTCTGTCCTCTAATCGTGAGTAGAGCGTCGAAGGTCCAGGATTCAGTTTCAGAGTTTCGTCCAGGGATAATCTAAAGTCCTAAGGACTGGGTTCCTCTCTTTATACTAAAGATAGGGGTTGGACTACTCTGTGGCCCCACCTATGGGTGGGTCAGGGCAGAGGGGTGGCTACACCCCTTTCCCTTTGTCCAGTTCGCGCCAAAGCAGGGGCTGCAAGCCCCTGATCCGGTTTGAACTGGGGTATGCACAGGGACACCAAGTGTGCCCCCAGTGCAGGACTTCAAAGCACCCGAAAGTGCTCCCGCCCAGCCCCAATACACATTATCCTGTCTGGGGAGGTGGTCACACCTCCCTGGGACAGGAAACCTATTGTCCAGGCCTCCCCTGCCGGAGTTTCGTCCAGCAGCAGGAGGCCAGACTCGTGTCTGTGGCAGCAGCATCCATTTTGTGATGCCAGGGCTCTGGAAAGAAGTTACCGGACTAGTCAGAGTTAACATGTCTTTCCCTCTAGAAGGGTGGAATGCTACCCCCGCCGCCAGGATTGGCGGGGGGGTAGTATTCCAAGATGTTTGACACCAAACACGACATGTTTAGGTGCAGCCATTCCAAAGTTAGCATTTTACCGCGAGGATATAATGCGCTTAAGAGTATATGGTCAGGCTGCACTACAAACAGCATCAGAGATGGTCTCCGAACGCTGCAGAGGGGCCCTGCTCATGCAGGGGCACCCTCTCACATAGGAACCATGCACTCTGCCTTTAGGATTGATAAGGCCTGCCTTAGGAGTGACTTATAGGTTTATATGTGTGTATGTATTTAGTGATATAGGTAACCTATATCACAGTAAGGAGTGCATGCACCACCTTACCCAGGCTGCAGTAGCAGACCTGTGGTGTCAGTTTGGATGGCCTTCCAGGGGTGGCATAATACATGCTGCAGCCCCTGGCAGGCCTCTGAGGTACCTATGCCCTTGGTACATAGTATACCATATACTAGGGACTTATAAGGGCACTCCAGATCCCAATCAGTGATGTGCCTAAGGCACATGGAAACCATTTTAGAGAGGAAGCAGCTAGGCTGGGGTTCTGATTAGCAGGGCCCCAGCCAGACTAATGTCGAAAAACAGTGAAGCATCAGCAAAAAGTGGGGGTACCCATGTGAAGCAGATCCTACTCTCCTACACAACCCCCCCCAAACGTAGGGACATTAAACTAACCTTGCCCAGTTAAGTCTTCATGTTCTAAGTGGAAATACCTAGAGAGTCCATCTGCATTGGCATGGTTACTCCCAGGTCTATGTTCCACTGTAAAGTCCATCCCCTGTAGGGAAATGGACCACCTAAGCAGTTTGGGGTTTTCACCCTTCATTTGTTTTAGCCATAAGAGGGGCTTATGGTCTGTCTGAACCAGGAAGTGTGTACCAAACAAGTATGGCCTCAACTTCTTCAGAGCCCAGACCACAGCAAAGGCCTCCCTCTCTATGGCTGACCAACGTTTCTCTCTAGGGGTCAGCCTTCTGCTAATGAAAGCTACTGGCTGATCCTGACCTTCTTCATTCAATTGTGACAGTACAGCCCCTACCCCCAATTCAGATGCATCAGTTTGAACAATGAACTTCTTGGAGTAATCAGGACTCTGTAGAATGGGAGCAGTGCACATGGCCTGCTTCAGGTCATCAAATGCCTTTTGACAGCTAACTGTCCACTGAACCTTTTTGGGCATTTTCTTAGAAGTTAAGTCATTCAGGGGTGTCACTATTGATCCATACCCCTTGACAAATCTCCTATAGTACCCAGTCAGGCCTAAGAAGGCTCTCACCTGAGTCTGGGTAGTGGGAGCAGTCCAGTCCATGATAGTCTGGATCTTGCTCTGCAAAGGTTGAACCTGGCCTCCACCCACAAGGTGGCCCAGGTACACAACCTGACTCTGCCCTATCTGGCACTTAGTGGCCTTGATAGTCAGGCCTGCCTTTTGCAGGGCCTGTAAAACATTCCTGAGGTGGACCAGGTGATCCTCCCAGGTGGAGCTAAAGACAGCAATATCATCTAGATATGCTGCACTATAGGCTTCCAGTCCTGTGAGAACTGTATTCACCAACCTCTGGAAAGTGGCAGGTGCATTCTTCAGACCAAAGGGCATTACCACAAATTGATAATGCCCACTAGGGGTTGAGAATGCTGTTTTGGGCTTTGCAGCATCAGCTAGCCTGATCTGCCAGTAGCCAGCTGTTAGGTCAAATGTGCTGAGATATTTGGCAGAGGCCAAAGTATCTATGAGCTCATCTGCCCTGGGTATTGGATGGGCATCAGTCCTAGTGACTGCATTGAGACCCCTGTAGTCCACACAAAACCTCATCTCTCTTTTTCCACCACTGGTGTGAGGTTTTGGTACAAGGACCACTGGACTAGCCCAAGGGCTATCTGAGGGTTCAATAACTCCCAAATCCAACATTTTCTGGACTTCAGTCCTGATACAGTCCCTGACATGGTCAGGTTGCCTATAAATCTTGTTTTTAATAGGCAGACTGTCCCCAGTGTCCACTTCATGAGTGCACCAGGTGGTCTGACTGGGTGTCAGTGAAAACATATGTCTAAACTGATTGAGGACTTGCCTGCAATCAGTTTGTTGCTGGGTAGTGAGGCTGCCTGCCAAGGCTGCACCATCAACTGACCCATCGTCAGGGTTCTGTGAGAGCAGGTCAGGGAGTGGGTCACTCTCTTCCTCCTGCCCTTCATCAGTAGCCATGAGCAAGCCCATGTCTGCCCTGTCCACATATGGTTTTAACCTGTTGACATGGAGAACCCTGTGGGGACTCCTGGGTGTTCCTAGGTCCACTAAGTAAGTGACCTCACCCTTCTGCTCAACAATAGTGTGGGGTCCACTCCATTTATCTTGGAGAGCTGCTGGGGCCACTGGCTCCAACACCCACACCTTCTGTCCTGGCTGGTAAACAGTCAGAACAGCCTTTTGGTCATGCCAGGCCTTTTGAAGTTCCTGGCTAGCCTCAAGGTTTTTGGTTGCCTTTTTCATGTACTCAGCCATCCTGGAGCGGAGACCAAGTACATAGTCCACTATATCTTGCTTTGGGGGCTTGAGAGGTAACTCCCATCCTTCCTTCACCAAGCACAGTGGACCCCTCACAGGGTGGCCAAACAGAAGTTCAAAAGGGCTGTAACCAACCCCCTTCTGAGGCACCTCCCTATATGCGAATAAAAGGCAGGGCAAGAGTATGTCCCATCTACGCCTAAGCTTTTCTGGGAGCCCTTTAATCATGCCCTTCAAGGTTTTGTTGAATCTCTCAACTAAACCATTGCATTGTGGGTGATAGGGTGTGGTGAACTTATAAGTCACTCCACACTCCTTCCACATTGCTTTTAAGTACCCAGACATGAAGTTAGCACCCCTGTCTGAGACTACCTCCTTAGGAAAGCCCACTCTTGAGAAAATTCCCAGGAGGGCCCTTGCCACCACAGGTGCTGTAGTGGTCCTGAGGGGAATAGCTTCTGGGTACCTGGTGGCATGATCCACTACCACCAGGATAAACCTGTGCCCAGAGGCTGTTTGGGGATCCATGGGACCAACAATGTCAATCCCTACCCTTTCAAAGGGCACCCCCACCACAGGTAGTGGTATCAGGGGGCCTTTGTAGTGCCACCTGCTTTGCCACTGGCTTGGCAGGTTACACAGGAGCGACAAAACTCCTTGCTGTCTTCAGACATGTGGGGCCAGTGAAAGTGAGGGACAATTCTGTCCCAAGTCTTGTTCTGGCCCAGGTGACCTGCTAAGGGAATATCATGGGCTAGGGTCAATAGGAAGCCCCTGAACTTCAGAGGTATTACCAACCTCCTGGTAGCACCAGGCTTGGGGTCTCTACTCTCTGAGTACAGGAGTCCATCATCCCAATACACTGTATGGGGACCACTAGCTTTCCCAGCAGCCTCAGCAGCAGCTTGCTGTCTGAGGGGTTCAAGGGAGGGGCAGCTCTGCTGCTCCTGGCTCAGATCTGCCCTAGAAGGTCCCCCTGTCCCCAAGAACTCAACCTGGTCAGGTTCAAGTTCCTCTGGGACAGTTCCTTCTTCAGGGCTGAGATCATCCCCCTCAAGGGACTGATCTTCCTCCTGAGCCAAGGGGGAAGGCACTGCCTTAACCCTACTACTCCTCCTCTTGGAAGGCACTTGGTCCATTCTTCCAGAATCCAAGGCCTGTTCAGTGCTAGACATTTTGGCTTGTGACCTGGTCACAGCAAACACATCTGCAGGGATCCCCAGCATTTCTGCATGGGTCCTGAGCTCCACTTCTGCCCAAGCAGAAGTCTCTAAGTCATTGCCAAGCAAGCATTCGACTGGTAGGTTTGCACTCACCACAACCTTCTTAAGGCCAGTTACCCCTCCCCAGGAGAAGTTAACAACTGCCAGAGTATGGTCTGTTCTGACATTGCTAGCATTGGTCACTTGGTACATCTCACCAAGTATAACTTGCCCAGGATTCACAAGGTCTTGTGTCACCATTGTGACACTTGCCCCTGTGTCCCTAAATGCCAAAGCCTCACGTCCATTGATTAAAGGCTGTTGTCTGTACTTGCCCAGATTACTGGGACTCACAGTGGAGGTCACATCCATGCCTCCATCACAGACTAACACAGCCTGAGTCAGTTCTCTGACTAGGTCAGAGCCCAACTCAGTACCCAGGGTGAACCCTACTAAACCCTTGGCTGGAGCACTCCCACCAACTGTACTAGGGGGAACAGGTGCCTTAGGGGCATTGGTGGGTGCTGGACTGGAGTCTTTGGACTTGGTGCAATCACTGGTCCAGTGGGTCTTTTGCTTACAGACCTTGCACCATGGTTTTCTTTGGCCTTTCCCTTTGGTAGACTGTGAATCCCCACCAGAAGAAGATTTTTGGGGGCCTGATGAAGACTTTTGATCTTTACCCTTCTCCCCACCCTTGTCAGAGTTCTTAGCATCTTGCTTCTTGGTTTCCCCACCTTGGTTCTGTACCTTCTGCTTCACCCTGGTTCTGACCCATTTGTCTGCCTTCTTTCCCAATTCTTGGGGAGAGGTCAGATCAGAGTCTACCAGGTATTGATGCAACAGCTGATTTTGACAGTTATTAAGAATCTGCTCCCTCATTATCAGATTGTACAATCCTGAGAAGTCACACACCTTACTGCCCATCAACCAGCCTTCCAGAGCCTTGGCAGAACAATCCACATAGTCTACCCAGTCTTGAGTCTGTGCTTTTTGGGTATCTCTGAACTTCAACCTGTACTGTTCAGTGGTTAGGCCAAACCCATCAATAAGAGCACTCTTCAAGACCTTGTAATTATCAGCATCCTCCTCTCTAACAGTGAGGAGCTTATCTCTACCTTTGTCAGCAAAGGAGAGCCACAAGATTGCTGCCCACTGCTCCTGAGGGACCTTCTGTACCTTACAGGCCCTCTCTAGAGCAGTTATCCACTTGTGGATGTCATCCCCATTCTGATAGGGAGGGACAATCTTGCTCAGGTTCCTATGGTCATAGGACCTTTCCCTATCTCTAGGGATCTGGCTGCCACCATGGGACTCTAGTCCCAACTTTCTTTTCTCTCTAAAGAGATCTAGGGACTCCCTGTCTAAGGCTACTTGCTTCCTTCTGAGTTCAAGCTGAGCTTCCTCATATTGAATCAGCCTCTTTCTTCTCTCATGAGAGGATTCCCTCCTATGAGATGAGACAGAGCTCCCTATTGAGGTGCCAGAGTGGTTAGACTCCTGAGAAGAAGATCTAGACCTTCTGGGCACACTCACAATCCTTCCTGGGGGGACAAAGGGGGCACTCATTCTGATCCTCCTCTTCATCTTCCTCAGGAGGGGTTGGATTATCCAGGTCAGGGCCATTGTCGCCCTCCTGGCCAGTTTCAGAGGGGGGCTGGGGGTACTGGTACCCCCATTCCCAACCTCATCATCTGCCCCACCCTCAGCTCCTACCCCTTCAGTCCCCAAGGGCTTACTAAGGTCATAAGCCACCAACAACTCCTTGAGGTGTTGGGTGGTGGAGCTTTGGCCTGTCCTTATTTTTCTCAAGTTGCATAAAGCTCTCAATTCCAAGAATGGGAGTGTATCATACTTGGAGGGTGGAAACTCAATGGCTTCCTGCAAGGATTCTTTGGATCCTGCCCTTAAAGACATTACTAGTGTGGTGTGGTGTATGCACTACCTACTCTAGTGTGGCCTACTAAACTCTCTTGAGTTGTAGAAAGGGTTGTGCTATCCCTTAACACACAACTCTAAGTTCAGTAGAACTTACTGTATTCTAAGCTTAAATTATATGTACCTTAGGTACCTTTAGTGGTTTTCAGTTGATCAATTCAATTGAGATTATCTGGTAAAACAATAGCAAGCTGGAATCCCACACGCTGCACACCAATGTGAGAAGTTGGCCTGGTATATGCTGTCCACTAATTATAGTGGGCACCTTGCACCAGTCCAAACAACCCCTTATTGGAGATAGGTTAAAGACAACCTTATTGAAAGCTATCCTAGTGGTAGCTATGGAGAGCAGCCTTCAGGCTAAGTCTTGAAGGAATGTAAAGCAGCTTGTTTTACCAGTCTATAATCTCTTGAGTGACCAAATGAAAGAGCACCACACCAGGTATATATTCAAAATATATGTATTTATTGCTAAACACACCCCTCTAGTCTCTTTATGAGGCTAGAGTTCGAAATACATAAGTTAGAAGTTATTTAAACACAGTAATAGCACAAATACACGTTTGGGCCCTAGGGGCGTACCAAACCATATACCAATAAAGTGGTATAAGAACCACGACTGAACTAGACACTAGGCCTAGAGCCTCTAGAAGTGCTTGGACCACAAGGAACCACCCAAGGTAGTGACACAGGGGACCCACGGGAGACGCGTGCAGTGTAAATACACAACCGCGATACGCCGTTGACTTCTATGGAGAAAGTCGTGATCGGGAAATTAGAGAAAAGGGACACTTAAAAGAGGACTTGGACCAAACCCTTTGAGATCTAGGACTTTGAAGAGTCTCTACCCACGGGAGCACCGGAGTACTCGTGTTACCTCACCCAGGGAAGCCGGGTGCATAGGTGCCTTTCGGGGTCGGGTTTCGTCGTCGATTCGAATGGCGATCTGCTGCAAAGTGCTGCTGGCGACCAAGAGAAAAGTGTCCGGGTGGATCCAAGAGTGGATCGGAGTTCTGAAGAACCTGAAAGCAGAGGGGACAGAGTCTGGGTCACTAGCCAGTGACCAGGAAGGCGATGGACAGATGCCCACCGATGTCGAGTGCTTCAGGTGCGTTGACGGTCGTCTTGACTCTTCAGCCACGAGGTCCAGGAGGCGTTGTCGGCGACCAGGAGCAGGATTCGGGCTGGTACACGATGTCTGTCGAGTGCTGAGGTGTCGGCGACCGGATTGGACCCAACAAGCCTTGGCAACGGCAAGTCTCGGTGAAGATGAAGATCGTCGATGGTGCAGACCAGCAAGGTCTGAGGAACTCACCCAGCGAGGGTAAGTGAGGGCAGGCCTGGAGCAACCAGAATGCCAAGTTAGAAAAAGATTGGCCTTCGTTAGGGGCTACTAGCCAACGGGCTAGCGACCGCGAAGGAGCCTCGTGACGCCGCACGTGGATCTGGCTCACAGGACACTCGTGGAGTGGAGGCCAGTGATCTTCGGTGCAGGTGGTGCTGGAGGCTAGGGCTACTCGGAGCCCAAAGCACGACTTCTTGGGAGACCCAGAAGAGGATGCACTTGCAAATGTGCTCGGTGTCCAGGGGTCACGGTCTCAAGTCACCCACGATAGCCACGGGCCTCAGCTTTGCTGGGGACTCAGGGTAGCCTCGGGGAAGTCTGAGAATCCACCTCTGGTGATGCGATGACTTCGGCGTCCGACGGGAGCTTCAGAAATGCGAACCGGACAGATGCTTCTTTGGTGCCTGCCAAGCAGGGGAGTCACTCCTTGACCCCAAGGGAGATTCTTCTGTCCTCTAATCGTGAGTAGAGCGTCGAAGGTCCAGGATTCAGTTTCAGAGTTTCGTCCAGGGATAATCTAAAGTCCTAAGGACTGGGTTCCTATCTTTATACTAAAGATAGGGGTTGGACTACTCTGTGGCCCCACCTATGGGTGGGTCAGGGCAGAGGGGTGGCTACACCCCTTTCCCTTTGTCCAGTTCGCGCCAAAGCAGGGGCTGCAAGCCCCTGATCCGGTTTGAACTGGGGTATGCACAGGGACACCAAGTGTGCCCCCAGTGCAGGACTTCAAAGCACCCGAAAGTGCTCCCGCCCAGCCCCAATACACATTATCCTGTCTGGGGAGGTGGTCACACCTCCCTGGGACAGGAAACCTGTGTCCAGGCCTCCCCTGCCGGAGTTTCGTCCAGCAGCAGGAGGCCAGACTCGTGTCTGTGGCAGCAGCATCCATTTTGTGATGCCAGGGCTCTGGAAAGAAGTTACCGGACTAGTCAGAGTTAACATGTCTTTCCCTCTAGAAGGGTGGAATGCTACCCCCGCCGCCAGGATTGGCGGGGGGGGTAGTATTCCAAGATGTTTGACACAAACACGACATGTTTAGGTGCAGCCATTCCAAAGTTAGCATTTTACCGCGAGGATATAATGCGCTTAAGAGTATATGGTCAGGCTGCACTACAAACAGCATCAGAGATGGTCTCCGAACGCTGCAGAGGGGCCCTGCTCATGCAGGGGCACCCTCTCACATAGGAACCATGCACTCTGCCTTTAGGATTGATAAGGCCTGCCTTAGGAGTGACTTATAGGTTTATATTATGTATGTATGTATTTAGTGATATAGGTAACCTATATCACAGTAAGGGGTGCATGCACCACCTTACCCAGGCTGCAGTAGCAGACCTGTGGTGTCAGTTTGGATGGCCTTCCAGGGGTGGCATAATACATGCTGCAGCCCCTGGCAGGCCTCTGAGGTACCTATGCACTTGGTACATAGTATACCATATACTAGGGACTTATAAGGGCACTCCAGATCCCAATCAGTGGTGTGCCTAAGGCACATGGAAACCATTTTAGAGAG
Source organism: Calotriton arnoldi (assembly GCA_963921515.1). NCBI lineage: Eukaryota > Metazoa > Chordata > Amphibia > Caudata > Salamandridae > Calotriton > Calotriton arnoldi. The sequence goes on from CAWUFW010000673.1 coordinate 1,690,882, forward strand.
GAAGCAGCTAGGCTGGGGTTCTGATTAGCAGGGCCCCAGCCAGACTAATGTCGAAAAACAGTGAAGCATCAGCAAAAAGTGGGGGTACCCATGTGAAGCAGATCCTACTCTCCTACACAGATGCCTAAGGACATCCTTGCACCCGTCGACCCTAGGCCTGTGAGAAGAGGAACAAAGGTGTCCCCGAGCATCGCAAGGCCGGAGCTCACTTGCTGGTTCAGCCCGACTGGCTTCCTAGCCAGAGCCTGCAGCCTCTTTTTACAGTGACCTATCCCCATTGAAACGCATTGGGCTCCCAACGCTGATTTGCAACCTGCACCCGGCCACCCTCGTGCCACTTGTGGTGTACTGTTGGTGGTGCCTTGGACCTTGCCCACCACTCACCTTCACTCCAGGAGATTGGTTCAGTAAGTCGATGTACTGTACCTGTTTGCAGAACTTGTTCTTCCTTCAATAGGATAACATTGCAGAACTCAGAATTGCACTTTTTAAAGTGAAAAGAATTTATTTTTAAAAACGTCCTTACCAGAACGATTTTTCTCTGATGCCAAATCATATATAAAGATACTTGCTATTTTTTTATTAATTGGTGTAGATCTTCGTCTTGAGTCGTGTTGTCATTTATTAGTCATTGTGTGTATTTGCCAATGTCTTGCACTCCTAAGTGTTAAGCCTAAGGCTGCTCGATCACACTACCCCCTAACAGAGCACTTTGGAATTGCATAGCAAGCCCTGTCCCCTCATAAGGGAACCCCTGGACTTCTTTTTTTAATAAAACCTTTATTTTTATGTATTTTTACATTGCAACACAACATAAAATGCATGGCGACAAAAAAACGTAGGCACGCAACCGCCCCTCCAGTATATCGGCATAATCTTTCCAGCTGTCAAGACATAGTGTAACGTATAGACATTATAGATGCAAACAAAACGCACTTGACAGTATCAGCTCTTTAACTTAGGGTGAGGTTCTGTCTTCCCCCTTAATCCAGGTCCCCCTGATCTTAGTCAGTATCCACAGTATTATATTCATTAAAGGATTCTAACATCGCCCCCCAGGCACCCAAACCCTCAGCGACTTTGCTGTCAGTACGAGAGAGCTTCATACGTTGTTCCTCAGCAACACCCCATTCCAACACATTTTTTACCCATAAGACCTCACTCGGGACTCTTGGACCCATCCATCCCAATGCTATCCTCCACTTGGCAAGAAGCAATGCCAATTGGAGGAGTTTGTATGAAATCTTGCGTCCCCTGGGCTGCCTGATCCCTCCCCCAGCAGACAAACACCAGGCATCATAGAGATAACAATCCCTACTGCTGCAGAGATGCGGGGTACCACCACTCCTCAGAATCTATAGACCTCCACACAGTGCCAAGCAAGATGCAAAAATGTGGCCCCCTCCTCCCCACAACGCGAACAACACGCCCTTAAACAATTAAACTGATTATTGCTAGACACCTTTTTTAGTAGACTGCATGCATGATTCCAATCTGAGTCCTCCATAGGCCCGTCTAGATCGGTTTCCCATGCGGCTCTCGCCTTATAGTCGTTGTTTGTTTGGTCCTAGTGGAGAGCTCTGTAGAAGAGGGAAATTAGATGTCTACCTTCTCCCCATTGGAGCAATCCCCTGAGAGTTTGTGAAGGTGGAGGTGCTGCCGGGTATGTGCGCCAGAGCTCCTTCACCGTATTGTCTAGTTTAGCAAATTGTAGGAATTGTCCCAGCCCACTTCAAACGTATCCTGTGCCTCCTGGAATGTGATAAAGGTTCCCCCGGGTAGAGGTCCCCCGCCAAATGACAGCCGCCCGCCCTCCATCTGTCCATGGACATCTCCCGATCAATACAGCAGAAGGGCTCTAGATCCCATATGGGTAACTCCCCGTCAAAGGGGGCCCTACGCAGCATCCTTTTCACGGCTGTCATCCATATACTTGCAGTGTGTCAAAATAAATAGGGTATCGGTCCATCCGCCCGGCCTCCCCTCATTAGAAGGTGTTGCAATGTATCCCCTCCACCATGCCCTGGAGGAGCCGCATCTCCCAATTTCCCCCTCCCATGAGCCAACAGGCATGCAGCGTGTTGGAGATGTGCCGCATAGTAATACAGACGAATGTCCGGGATAGCTAAGCCAACTTCTTCCATATCCCTCTTCAAGACTGAAAGGGCAACTCTACTGCGTTTCCCCGCCCATACCAACGAGATAAGGAGACTGTCTAAGGTCCGTAAAAAGATCTCCTGCAGAGTAAAAAGTGCATTTTGAACTAAGTACAGCATCCAGGAAGAAAGCCATCTTTGCCACTATCATCCTCCCCATGACCGACAGGGGGAGCGTTTTCCAGAATTCAACCGATTTAACGAGTCCCCCCCACACGCGGTCCACATTAAGCCGACGAAGTTCCATCGCAATCCTAGTAATCATAATGCCCAAGTATCAGAAGCCCTCTAGCTCCCATCGGTTGCCCAAGTCTCATGATTGGTAATTCTGCGGTAGTAGGGTCAGCCGGCCCAGGGGAAACAACAGTTTTTTTTAAAGATTTATTTGTGAGCCTGACACCAGTCCAAAGCTCTCCAAGTGTTGCATTAACACAGGTACTACGTCAGCCAGAGATCGAACGTATACCAATGCATCGTCGGCATATACAGAGAATATGTGTTGCCTCGCAGATGCGTATGCCCCACTCTCAATTCCTGGTGGAGAAGGATGGCCACGGGCTAGAGGGCCAGCACAAATAACAAGGGTGAGAGGGGGCATGCCTGTCAGTTGCTCCGCTTGATCAACCACAACTCTGAGACCTCTCCCCCCACCTTGACGGAGGCCACAGGCCAACTGTATTACATTCGTATCCACCCCCGGAAAACTGGGCCGATGCCCAGCCCCTGAAGCTATCATGAGATAGCTCCATCAAACAGTATCAAATGCCTTCTCAATGTCCAATGACATGAGGGCAGGGTCCTGGTCCATCTCCGCGGTCTCATGTAATACACGAGTCAGACGCCGCAAGTTAAAGGTTGTGCTACACGCAGGCATAAATCCGCACTGGTCCACATGAACCAAAGTACAGATGACCCCCTGTAATCGTTTTGCCAACAATTTATAAAGGAACTTTACATCTGTGTTGATTATAGTGATGGGCCTATATGAGGAGGGATCCTCAGGGCCCTCCCCCTCTGGTTTCAACTTAAAGTTAAGGACTCCCGCCCGCATAGTCTGGGGCAAGGCGCCAAGGCCTGAGCCTCCGCAAAAACACTTAACAAGGTTTCCCCAAGAACCTCGATGTATGCATGATAAAATTCTGCAGGGAAGCAGTCACCCCCAGGTGCCCTATTTCTATTCAGATCGCAGAGCGCAGCTCTCAGTTCCTCCAGAGTAAGTTCCTCATCAAGGTCGCAGACATCGTCAGGTGAAACATGTGGCAGTGTCACCCCCAAGAAAAACCTGTCCTCCCTATCGGGAGGACCGTCCCAAGCCTCCCTGAATACACTATGGAAGTGCAACACCAGGGCTGTCAGTATCTGGCTGTGCTGGGTCACCTGACCCCCTGGGTCCAGAATCTGCAAGATAGGTGGAATCCCTTGCTCCTGTCGCAATATCCAGGCTAACAGCCTCCCAGAATTCATATCCCCTACTGAGGCAATCATTGCCGGTAAGAGGTAAGGATATGTCTGTCGAGAGATGTCCACAGCCCCTGCAGGCCCCGTTGGATTTGTATCACCTCCCCCATAATGGCAGCAGAGCCTGCTTCCTCCGCATGCAGCATCTTCAGCCACCGTTCGCGACGTCAATGTCTGCAATAAGTTGTCGTTTGACCCCTCACAAGTCATTCCAATACACTGGCCATGCAGAACAGCCTTAAGGGGTTCCCACTCCGTGGTGTGTGACCCAGTCGATCCCCAGTTACTGTCTAAATATGTCTGGAGTGCCTCTCGAAGCGTCTCCTTCAGGCCACATCCGTCAGTTGATCCAGAGGCATACGCCACCGTCGATCAGTACGCACACTCCCTCCCCAACTGAGAAGAAGTGACACCGGTGCATGATCAAACATTTACTTACCCAAGTGCTCAACCCTCCGCAGTGTCCCAGGGTCCAATCCTGCAACCAGGAGCCAATCCAGGTGGCTATATGTAGAATTTGGTTATGAACGGCAGGTGTATCCATGAGTCTGTGGATGTAGTGTGCACCAACTATCAATCATTCCCAGGTTCATCGTGACATGAGTCAAAGAGTCGGTCACTCGAGGCTTGGTGCCCAGTCTGGAGGGATGGCGGTCCCAGTGCCCTTCTAGGACACAGTTGAAGTTGCCCGCCCATACTATAGGGGCTCCTATGCAGTCCTCTAGCAATCCCTGCAGTGTTATATAGAAATGACCATCATCCACACTGTGCCCATAGGAGTTGAAAATGTTTATGTCTTTCCCATCAAGCGTGCCCTGCAATAGGACATAGTGTCCCTCTATATGCTCTTCACTATAAACATGACGGAATGGCACCCCCAGGGGCCACCCAGCTTGCCACTCCCCAGACGTACGAGGATTAGGCTGCAGAATACAATTGCCCTCTCCACTGTTTTTGCTAACTTTTGTGCCTCTGCACCATTTTGCAAGCAGGCTATTTGGACCCAATGACGCTTGAGATACAAGTGGACCCTATAACTTTTTGTACAATTTCGTAGGCCTTGGACATTCCAGGTAAGAATACATACTTCCTCAGCCATGCCTGGTTACAACTCCTGCCAGAGCCCACTCCCATGCTGAGTGGGTCAGTTGGCCTAATAATCTATTAAATTAATCAATCCTGTTCGCACCTGTCCATGCACATAAACCTCGTCCCCCAACTGGAACGGGAGAAGAAAAAACAACATCTTACCCCCCAACCCAGACAAACAGCAAACCAACAACCAAACATACTGCCTATCCATGTATATTGAATCTGTCAGGGCCCACAGCCTAACCCTTTCCTCCCCAACCATCGCCTACCACAAAATTTGGAGAGGGCTCCAGACCACCCCGCTCCATCACAAAAGACTGTACAGTGCCTCTAACACCCTTCACCAACCACTGAACAACTTTAAACATGTTTTCTCCTCCCCTCCACCATATGGACCTGCGCCTCCCCCGCAATAGAAGACACTGTTTAATACAGAACATCATGGACTTATAAGTCTAACATTGGTGAGCGCGAGATCCTACACATCAGGTAGCAGTATCTTCTCCTCTTGTCTCCACTGAGGTGGTCAGTGCATCGTTCCCTGAAGCGCTCGGCTCCCCCAGGGAGGCCCTTGCCATGGTGCCATCCCGCCTGCACTGCAATGCGTCTAGTGTCACGGACCTCTGGGCTCCACGAGCCATCATTAGCGGGTTGTCCCCGGGATCTCCAGTTGGGACTACGCGCCCCTCTTCCTGTCTGTGCACTCGACTGCCAGGAGCCCATTTGTTCTTGTGGGACCTTGTCCCACATCTCCAGCCATCACCACACGTCCTTCAGGGAGTCAAAGAAATGGGACTTTCCCCCCCGATACCACTCAGAGGCGGGCTGGGTATAACAACATATATCAGAGCCCCATAGAACGCAACTTGCTCTTGACCTCTAGAAAGCTTTTTCGATTTGTTTGCACCTTATGAATGTAGTCAGGGTATACTGATATTTTATGATTCTCAAAACCGGAGTTGTCAGTCTCTCGGGCCGCACGTAGAACAAAACCTATCTCTAGCAGTAAGAATAAGAGCTATGATGGCCCTTGGGGGGGGCCACCAATGCACGGTGCGCTCGCTCAACAGTAAAAAATGGTGACAGGCCCACCGGCCACGGGGTCTCCTGAATCCATTGCTTCCACAAATGTCTCCGTCCCCTCTGCCAGCTCCGGGAAACCCAGCAGGCGCAAGTTGTTATGGCAGGATCTCCCCTTTGCATCCTCTGCCCTGACTATTATTGTCTTAGTTTTAGAGGCAACGGTGGTCAGTTGTTGTTTAAGTGTTGCAACCTTCAGATTGCACCTCCAAAATGGACTCCTCCCCAACCTGGACATTTTCCAACACCTTCCGTAGATCAGCGCGGAGGAGGTTTACCTCCAGAGTCACCATCTCAATCTTGCCCTCCAGTGCCACCCGGGACCCCTGGATGGCTGCCAGGAGCCCTGCTCTCAAGGGCCAATCGCTGATAAGTCTAGTGCCAAATCTCCTCGAGTTCCCCCTGACGTGTCAGGCGCTGAGTGGAAGCCACCTGCATGGTGTACTGGTCCTTTGTGTTCCCCGGTGCCCGACTGTTTATTCCTGCCCATGTGTCACCAATTTGCCACTGTAAAAGCTATTCGTCATGTGATAAGACGGGTCCTCCGTCACCAATCCCAGTCTCGCCACCAATATCGTGGGTCTTTCACCTTCACCAGGGCTCTGCACCTCAGGCTCCCTGAATATAGCCAGTATCTCAGTACAATATACCGCCACACAGGAGCTGGGAGGGATCCCACTCGCAACCAGGGGAGCCAGACAAGGACAGTGGCCCCACAACACTAAGCGGCCTAACTCACGGGGTGCGTAACAGTAGGAGGTCCATGCTCATTTGGCCACTGCAGCAGAGGAGATCATCATCCAACAAGGCTGCCTCCGAACATCGCTCCCCTTCACCTCATAGAGGGACAGTCCTTGCAGCGCTACCCTCATGAGGGAGGCAGGCACTGCACCATTATTCAAACAGCGCAGTCTCAGCGTGGCGGGGGCCACTAACCCCACTATCTATGGAGGACCCCCCCTTCAGCGCCAGTCCGAGAGCCCCACTAGACACACCAAAATCCAAGGCAATCCGTTGTATATGCGGTCTACGATGTGTGGCTGCCCAGTAGTCCCACAAAGCTCAGGATTAGCACAGTGCCATCCACACTGAGCTGAAAATTTCAAAAGCCTTTTACCACTCCAGACGCAGTATTACAGCTTTGGATTGGGAAAATACCATCCAAGCCAACGTGGAATGAATAAAAGCAACCCCTGACACGTTTTGCCATTTTTCAGCTCCCCTGAAAAATGCCTAATGTTAGAACTCAGCCCCATATTAAGGTGAGTCCGAGTCAATGTTGCAATAAAGCAGAGGTGTGCATCCTTGCAAATGAACCAAGCCTGCATACCTTGTAAACGTCTCATTTAGAGACCGCACAATAACTTTAAATTGAGATTTGAAAAGGGTTTAGCCAATGCAAACCTTCTCTAATCCAAGCAACTCCAAGATAAATTTGAGTTCTGATTTATCCATCTGCAGTTTCTAAGACGTTTTCTCTTTGATCTAGCAGGCAGATTTATATGCTTTTCAAACCAACCTTCTCAAATTCCTCTTTACTGGTTATATTTGGTAAATGCAGCATTAGGATACTAATCTATAACTGCTCACTTAGTAGACATCCTTAAGTGAGAATGCAGCCTGGTATTAAATTGATGTTGTCACAGCTAATGATTAAATAATTCATGCATGAACATTTCGGATCATTGCCACTAACATTAATATCAACTCCACATGGAAGCTTAATTCTTAACTATTGAATTCTTGCATCATCCATTCGAGCATACACACAAATGCTGATCTTACCTGAAAAATGGCGCATTACTCACAATTGTATTGGCAAAATGAGTCAGTGATATGCCAAGAAACTTTCTTTTTGATAAGCCCAGGTAATACTTGAAGGTACCTATTGAGTTTCAGTTCTAGGAATTGGTTGTCTTATCAGCTACTTCCCTAACGCAAATAAACCTGCAAAGTGATCAGTGCACTCTTTAGACATAAAGAATGCCTGACATTTTAAGGTCAAATCCATCAGACTAAGAAACGAACTGTAGACCATAGACCATCTCACAAGTACCGGTATATATAAAAGAAAGGCACAGAAAGATAGATAGCTGCTTGCATTACTTTGCCACAAGTAAGCTGTCAGACAAAACATAAGGAAGGCCACAACTCACCCAACAAAAGGAGTGTCAGCAATGGTTGCACCTTCTGCAGGAGTGCCAATCCTGGATAATTGCAGTGTGGTGACACGGATGACTTGGCATACCTTTATCTCGGTATAGGCATCCAGACCAGAAATTAATACAGAATGGCAAAAGATGCTCAGAAACCACTTTCATTAAGGTGGGCCTCTTCTCACCTTTCCTATATGTCAAGCACTGCTAGGTAAGCAAGATAATCTATTAAAGATCCTACTCAAGTTTCACACATAGAACTAGAGTTCTTGACTATCTTTCACATAAGCATGTTCAAACTGCAATTCTTCAAAATTAAAATATGATTCTAGCCTGACGATGGGGAATGATTCAAGCAGGTGAATTCATGAAAGCTCCAGTGTTATTGAAACATATCCACTTGCAACTGGAACAAGCCTTCATTAATGCTCAAGTAGAGCCTTTGTCGGGGTGGGGAATGATTCATGGTGTTAGAAAGTCCCATGGTCCTAGTGCAAGAGGGTTATAGAGGATGCGGACAAGAAGAATCTGACTGCATTTACTACTGTTCAAGGCAAGCAAGATTATTAGATCCTGCCCTTTTGGAAGCATTCTAGATGGTGATGTGGCCAAGGAGGATTTATACTGCAGTCTTCTGTTTGGGGTTGTCTACAAACCTTTGCCTTGCCAAGGGACCCTCTCTCTGTCTGTGTTGGATTGGTGCTCTGACATCAGAAGAGGCTGTTGAATTCCTGAACAGGAATCAGGATCATTGAGTTGTATTCTGCTGAAAGACCCAAAGTCCATTTACTGTTATGACCGGCTCACCTAAGGAGCTAAATTGACTATAAGAAATGATGCGATGATGTTTCAAGAGCAAGTTCAGTAGGAATCTGGACCCTAACAGTCCTACACACGCTGTCAGCCAGTACCACTTACTACAGTCACAACTTACCAGATGAGCTGCTTCACCATAGCGTCTCTGCAAGCAAGGCTTCCAGATCTCCATCTGTAGAACCACTGTTTATTATGCCTTTGCTAAACCACTGCTAGATAGCAGTGGTATATAATAAATTAACACCATGGCATATCTAATTCCACCTCGTCAGTATTAAGCAAAAGAACAACATTCACAGAGGCAAAAAAGATAGCGAAGGACAAAATATTAAAATATGCCATTCATATTGTGTCCTGCCAAGCTCTGATCAATCCAAATAGCAAGTAACACGTTTTATTACTGTACCTGAAGTGGTGAATGAACAAAAAACTAAAATACATTGTCAACTGAAATGCAACATGCCAAGGTCCTCAGTGGCTAATGCTAAAATGCAGTTTAGGGGCCACAGCAACAACATGACTGTAAAGCATATGGATGGGACTGACCTCACTTTGGAAAAATGAACAAGCATTTGCAATGCAATAGGTCTCGCATTTGCAGGAGTTTAAGTTATTGGCATTGTAAATGACAATGCATTTTATTTCTGTGTTTTGAAAACCTGGAAGCGGTGTGTAAACACGCACTTTAAACTTATAGTCCTTGCTTACGAGAAGCAAGGCTGGCAGTAAAAGAGGTTCAGTTACTGCCAGCCTAGCTTCTCCTAAGCAACGACTATATGTACAAAGTGTGTGTTTATGCACCTCTTGCAGGTTTGCAAAACACATAAATAAAAGGTATTGTCATTTACAATGCCAATAGTTCACATTTTCGCAAATACGAGACGTATTGCATTGCAAATGCTTGTTATATGCGTCACAAGCAAGACACTTTTCTATAGCATTAGAAAACATCTATGTAGCTTCTTAGTGGGCATGGTGTAAAAAGCATGATCCACATTTTTTGTATACTGACAGCTAGGTTATTTCTTTCCTACAGCATCTCACCCCATGCTAGTTTAGAAGCAACCTTTATGCAACCGGGATGAGGGTTTCTCTCCTCATTAAAAAGGTACACTGCCTTTCAGTAATGTAGCGATAGGTACAGCAGATTGATCTGTGTGCCTCCTAAGTGATTTATAAATTTAAACAACAAAACAATCTTTAGGTGAGTCATTGGTATGCTTATGTTATGAGCATTGCCTGGAATTGTTGGTATTTTCAGAGCCCCAGGCTTACTTTTAGTGCTCCCTCTGCCTTAGCAACAGTAGGTGTGAAGCCCGAGTTGAATCCTAGCACCCACTTAAGGCAGCACCATAAAACACCTGCCTACTATTGCTTTAATGTGCCACATCGATGACCAGGAACAGGGGAAGGATTTTAAGCACTGCAGGCAGCATATACAGTTCTAGAGCAGTTCCCAAAAACGTAGAAATGGCAATTTGTTGGTCTTTTGCATCACATTACTATCGGCAACAGGTGGTGCCTTAAGGTTGTTTCTTAACCTTTTGTTATCGAAGCCCCAACCATGTAATCTCCTTGCTCTGCCCCATTACAGTCCGATGCAGTGGCTCTTAAAGTCATTTTAAGGAAGTAGACGAGTGTGTTTGAAAACCAGAGCCTGTGGAAGGAGAGGGATGCAGGAGTGGGGAATGGAAAGAAGCAGGCTCTGCCATGTACAGCTTAGCAGCCATGCTCGTAGAGCCTACAGAGATCCGTTGCAGCAGGAGCTGCGTCACAGAAAGGAATGTCGGTAACAAGCTAGCCGGTAGAATGAAAAAAATGAGCATGGTGGAGTACGGGATGAGAAGAAACCGCAGGACTGTTTGGAGGGAAGGGGGGGATCAAACTTTCCACTGACAAAGCCCCTGCTAAGGTCCGTATTGTTACGTCCGAAACCTGATCAGCATGGGTGTCCACTCCACTCTGATCCCCGGCTGATAATATACGTTAAGCCTGTCCTCTTGCTACAAAAAAGAAAAAAAAAATGTCCAGAGCTCATACCGTTTGAAGTCCCTCAAGACCCTTCTCCGTGCTGGTATAAACATTGCTAATGCACAAGTTACTAACTTGTGTAACGATATATCTGTAAGAGACAGTAGTTAGTGACCGATTCCTTACCTTAGAATATCCCCAGGCGTCAGGCTGGATCCGGAAAGTTTTTGCGTAGCAGTACCCTTGCGCGTCGGTAGGCGGCGTTGTGCGGCTCCGCGTCCGTCGTCGGCGTCGTGATCGCCGGGATGACGTCGCAGGCAGTACTTAGACGCCGCCCCTGCGCGCTGACGTCAGTTCTGTACACGACTTTCCGCGCCAGGAACGCAGAGCCATGCAAGAAGCTGACATAGGTGACTGAAAAATACTAGGGCCCTGAAAGGGATGTCCTTAACCCTAGAAATCAGTTCGCAGAACGGGGAGGATGGGTGAGGCGGTAGGAATCTGTCACTAACTACTGTCTCTTACAGATATATCGTTACACAAGTTAGTAACTTGTGCATCTGAAAGAGACACGTTAGTGACAGATTCCTTACCTTAGAATAGATACCCCAGCAATACCAACCCCGGTGGTGGGTCTGCGAACAAAGATCAGACAAGGAAGTCCCGGAGGACAGAACGGCCAAAGAAGCCGTCCCTCCGGACCTGACTGTCAAGGCAGTAATGCTTTGTAAATGTGTGCAGCGAGTCCCACGTAGCTGCCTGACAGATATCCTGCAGCGGAACACCGCGGCCTAAAGCCGTGGTAGCAGCCGTTGCCCTGGTGGAATGGGCACGCAGCCCAACAGGAGGCTCCTTCTTAGCCAAAGAATAGCAGGCTTTGATACACAAGGTTACCCAGCGGGAGATGGTTCTCTTGTGCACCGCCCGACCTTTTTTGGCGCCCACGTAGCCAACAAAGAGCTGGTCATCCACCCGGAAGTGTTGTGTGCGGTTGATATAAAAGGAAAGCGCACGTTTTGGGTCCAGACGGTGGAGCCTCTCTTCCTCTCTGGAAGGATGCGGAGGCGGAAAGAAGGTGGGCAAAGTGATGGTCTGCCCAATGTGGAAGGCAGTAACCACCTTTGGCAAGAAGGACGGACGCGTCCTAAGAACAACCTTGTCTGGATGGACAGACAGAAAGGGAGGTTTGCATGATAGAGCCTGGAGCTCAGTCACCCGCCGAGCGGAGGTGATGGCCACCAGAAAGGCTGTCTTCAGAGTCAGAAGACGAAGAGGACAGTTATGTAGAGGCTCAAAGGGAGCGCACATGAGAAAGGTAAGAACCAAGTTCAAGTCCCACTGAGGCATCACAAACGGAACAGGAGGGAAGAGGCGTGTAATGCCTTTTAGGAACCTGTTAACAACAGGGGACTTGAAAAGGGAGGGCTGATCAGGAAGCCTAAGGAAGGCCGAGATGGCACAAAGATAGCCCTTGATGGTACCCAGGGCAGAACCCTGTTGGGCCAGGGAAAGAAGGAACAGAAGAACCTCAGAAAGAGGGGCAGAGAGGGGATTCACAGCCTTTGCTGTGCACCATGCCACAAACTTGTTCCACCTGCAGGCGTATACCACCTTAGTGGAGGGAGCGCCTGGCTGCCAGGAATTACATCACAAACTTCGGGAGGCAAGGCGAAAGGAATCAACTGCCGCCGCTCAATCTCCACGCAAGCAGGTGGAGGCTGGACAGGTTCGGGTGGAGGACCGTCCCCTGCTGCTGCGACAGAAGATCCTCCCGAAGAGGCAGACGGATCGGGGATCGACGCTCATACTGAGTAGCTCGGGATACCAAACTCTTCGAGCCCAGTCCGGAGCCACAAGGATGACTTGGGCCCGGTCGCGCCGAATCTTCTTCAACACTCTGGGTAGAAGTGGTATAGGCGGAAAGGCGTACAACAGACCGTCAACTCCACTCGCGACGAAAGCGTCGCCGAGCGAGTGCCGCCTTGGAAATTCCAACGCGCAGAACTGATGACATTGCGCGTTCTCTTCGGTGGCGAATAGATCTAACCAAGGCTCTCCCCACTGCAGAAAGAGTCCTTGCGCCACTTCCGAGTGAAGACGCCATTCGTGATCCATCATGCACCTGCGGCTGAGTTCGTCCGCCCTGGCGTTCAGGGAACCTGCCAGGTGTTGAACCATCAGGAACATGCCCTGATGTTCCAGCCATGTCCAGAGGTGCAGAGCCTCCTGACAGAGGTCCACGACCCCACCCCGCCTTGTTTGTTGCAGTACCACATGGCGGTGGTGTTGTCTGTGAACACCTGCACTACCTTCCCTTTGACAGAGGGAAGGAATGCCTTGAGTGCAAGTCGGATCGCCCGGAGCTCCAGAATGTTGATATGGAGCCGGGACTCCGCCGGAGACCAGAGGCCTCTGATCTCCGCCTCTCCCATGTGACCGCCCCATCCCAGAAGGGACGCGTCCGTCACAACTGTGTGCTCTGGCTGGGGAAGGGAGAGGGATCTGTCCATGACCCATTGCCGGTTCGAGAGCCACCACTGCAACTGTTTTGCAGTCCCCACCGAGATCTGGACGTGATCGGACAGGTTGCCCTGGTGCTGCGCCCACTGGAACTTCAGGTCCCACTGCAGAGCCCGCATATGCCATCTGGCATAATCGACCAGCAGGATGCAGGAGGCCATGAGGCCCAGCAGCCTCAGGGTCATCCGTACCGAAACCCAGGATAAAGGCTGAAAGATCGGAATCATAGCCTGAATATCCCGGACTCGCCGTTCGGGAGGATAGGTCCCGAAACTGCGTCGTGTCCAGAACTGCTCCGACGAAAAGGAGCTGTGGAGAAGGAATCAGATGCGACTTCGGCACATTGATGGAGAACCCCAGCGAGTGCAGGAGTTCGGTCGTAGTCTGGAGGTGGGAGACGACTGCCTGGGACGAGCCCGCCTTCAGCAGCCAGTCGTCGAGGTAGGGAAGACTGGAACCCCTGCCCGGCGCAGATGAGCTGCGACCACCGCCATCACTTTCGTGAACACCCGAGGGGCACTTGTAAGGCCAAAGGGGAGCACGGTGAACTGAAAATGCTCGAGGCCTACCGTGAACCGCAGGTAACGCCGGTGGGCCGGCAGGACGAGGATGTGAAAATAAGCGTCCTGCAAGTCCAACGCTACCAACCAGTCTCCAGGGTCGAGGGCAGTCAAGACCTGAGCTAGGGTGAGCATCTTGAACTTCTCCTTCCGGAGGAAGCGATTGACGTTCCGGAGGTCTAAGATAGGACGCATGTCCTCCTTGTCCTTTTGGGCACCAGAAAGTAGTGGGAGTAGCAACCACGTCCTACTTCTGGGATCGGAACATGCTCGATGGCCCTCTTGGCCAAGAGGGCCGTGACTTCCTTCTGCAGAAGCACCAAGTGATCCCCTGACATGCGGTGGAATGGAGGTGGCATGGCTGGGGGTGGTCTCGAAGGGGAGGGAGTAGCCCCTTCGGACAATGTCCAAGACCCACCTGTCCGAGGTGATGGCACGCCAGTGGTGAAGGTGATGGCGGACCCTGCCCTCTACTGGCGTGCTGTGCACCTGAAAGGAAGGACTAGGAGGGCTTGGAGGCCGCGGACGGGGCGGAGTTGGTGGCCTGACCCGCACGCTGGTTGCCCGACCCGCCACGGCGGAGCCACGCCCTCGGCCACGCGAAGACGCTTGCTGCGCGGGCCGGTGGCTGGGCAGCGGACGTGACTGGGCGCCCCTTCCGTGGCCACAAAAGGGGCGAAAAGCAGAGGTTAGCGGAGGGCGCACAACAGAAAGGCCCAGGGACTTGGCAGTAGCCCGTGAGTCCTTAAAACGCTCCAGCGCGTGGTCTGCTTTGGAACCAAAAAGACCGACTCCATCAAAGGGCATGTCCATGAGTGTATTCTGGACATCACCCGAGAAACCAGCTGTTCTCAGCCAGGCGTGGCGACGCAGCGCCACCGTCGTTGCAAGCGATCTGCCCAGCGAGTCGGCGGTATCAAGGCCACAACGTATGGTGTACTTTGCCGCATCCCTACCTTCCGCAATGGTGCGGGTAAGCAGTGTCTGGACCTCCTCAGAACACTGGGGCAAAACGGCCGCCACCGAATCCCACAGAGAGTGGGAATATCGGCCCAAAAGGCAAGCGGTGTTGACGGACCGCAAGCCAGCACTGGAGGAAGAAAAGGCCTTCTTCCCAAATTGGTTCAGGCGTTTGGATTCCCTATCCGGAGGGGCGGTAGGGAAGGCGGTTTGGGAGGCAGAGGCTTGGACAACCAAGCTCTCGGGGTGGGATGTTGAGAGAGAAACAAGGGGTCGCCCGGAGCAGGGCGATGGCGTCGGGCCACGTTCCTATCCACAGGAGCCCCTGTGGTGGGCTTGGACCAGGTGCCCAAAAGAACGTCAGACAGTGCATCATTAAACGGCAGCAATGGCTCCGAGGAGGTAGCTGCCGGCTGAAGCACTTCCGTCAGGAGGTTAGTCCTGACAGCCACAGTAGGCAATTGGAGGTGCAAGGCTCCAGCTGCTCTACGCAACACCGTTGCGAGATTTGCTCCCTCCTCCGTAGCCACGGAAGGAGGAGACAGCATGCCAGAGTCAGGAGAAGTGTCCAGACCACTGGCATCCCCCAAGTTCCTCTGCCCAGTCCTGATCATACTCACACTGCTGTGTGAGAGGGTCTTCCGACCCCTCCCGGCTCTCCTGGTCCTCCTCTGGCTCAAAATATGGAGGAGGAGGGACATCTGGGACCCAAGGTCTCATCGGCACCGGGGTCGGCGTCGAGCGACGTCGGTCCGGCTCCAAGTCCGGAACCGGAGAGAACCGGGGAACGACGCCGCCCGGAGCCCCGGGCGGCGTCAGGAACGGCACCGGGGACATCGGCGCCGGCGGAGGCGTGGTTAGGTCAACCGGCGTCGATCGGGGTTGCGGTACCACCGGAGCCGGGATCGAGGCCGGGGCCGGAGCCGAGGCCGGGATCAAGGCTGGCGGAACGGGCGACGCTGGGACCGGAGTCGTCGGTGACGCCGGAGCAACCCCATCAGGGCCCGTGGGGCCCAAAGGCGCACCGGAGGGACCTTGAGGCCCGAAGAGGCGGGCCATGGCCGACAGGAATTCCTGTATTTGGGCCGGAGTCGCCCCCGAACCCGGAAAGGACGGGTAATGCGGGGGCGGCTCCACAGGCACGTCCGGGGCCGCGGGGGCGGGGACGTTGCCGACAGGGGCCTCAGCCGAGTCGCGAGACCGGCGAGGCGAAGTCTTAGAGCGATGATGCTTCTTAGACTTTTTGTGCTTCGACTTACCCGAGGAGTGCGAAGACTTGGACTCCGACGACCGGCGGGGCCTCCGCGACCGGCCCCTCGACCTCTCACGGGACCGGGGCTTGGTGCGGCGCGGAGCCGACTGCCGGACCTCGAGGAGCTTTCGAGACCGCTCTCGCAAAGCCTTCGGGTGTAAGGCCCGGCAGTCAGGGCACGACTTCGTGTCGTGGTCTCGGCCGAGACAGTAGAGACACTCTAAGTGCGGGTCTGTGATCGACATCATTCGACCACAGACGTCGCATGGCTTGAAGCCGGGCATCCCTACCGACACCTAGGAGTCGAGATGACTCGAAAAGAAACAGTGAAAAAAATCACCAAAAATTTAGTCAAAAATGGACTAGGGCACTGCTCTTCCCGGATCTGCGCTTACTGGTGCGGAAAAAGAAGAACTGACGTCCAGCGCGCAGGGGCGGCGTCTAAGTACTGCCCGCGACGTCATCCCGGCGATCACGACGCCGACGACGGACGCGGAGCCGCACGACGCCGCCTACCGACGCGCAAGGGTACTGCTACGCAAAAACCTTCCGGATCCAGCCAGACGCCTGGGGATATTCTAAAGTAAGGAATCGGTCACTAACGTGTCTCTTTCAGATAATAAAAATAACTCGTTTTACTTTTCCCAGTGCATAAAAGACCAGTTTACCTCCTTTAAGAACCCGGAGTACAGGCAACCACTGATAACGCGCAGCGACACCCAAGGGAAGCAGAACGTTCGACAGGATTAAACCAAATTGCAGGTGGAACTACAGGGTGTAGCCTGCCATTACCGGAAAAAAATTACGCGCACTCCTGCAAGTTTACAAATGTATTAGCGCTACTGAATGTTTTTTTTTTTTTAAAACGAGCTTTGTAGCAATTCTAGTGCATGTTGAAGAATTCACACTTACTTACATAAACAAACCCCCCCTCTACTTACATGATGGTACATCCCAAAGCACAGAATTCATGAAACTAAGCAATGCGCTCTTCAAACGGCCGCCGCGATTAAAGTATGTTTCAAGAGCAGCGCACTAAACAGTTATAGTTGTTCCAAGTATTTAACAAGACTGAAAGGTATTGTTTATTTTTTAAACATAAAAATGGGCGCCCGTGTTGTGAATATATTAGAAGCGGGCGCCATGCTAAAAGAAAGCGTGGCGCCCGTGCACAGTAATTAAGCAAGTAACAAAGCGCTCTATTGTGATGTTATGGAACACTTCTGAGGGATTCGTTTTTATTGGTGTGGCAAGTAAAGAGTTGTGCGATAACATGTGAAGCCCTTCTTCTTTGTGCTCGCCTTTAAAGCACTGGTAGACCCCTATGTGCCTGGCGGTGTAAATTTAGGTGTTCCTGTCGGATTAGGCAGCCTAACTTTTAGCATGCTTTTCTATGGCAGCAGCCCATGTCGTCTCAAGCTGGAGACTGCATTGCAGTAAGCCAGCAGGCGAGTGGTAGGTACCGATGAGCCCCCTAACGTTTTGCCGTGTTTTCACACTAGCAGAGCCTTCCTTCGTCCGCCTGGCTCCGCTGGTCTTAGCCCGCTGGCTGAATGAATGAGAGAGTACTTTAGCGTTCCTGAAAAGTGCAAACTTTGTTTTTTTAAAAGAAAGACGGTCGCTAGCATCGCGCTAACTAGAAGGAGAGAAACAGGACCGGGCTCTGCACCATAGACAACAAGTGGTGCACGCATGCGCACCACAGCTAAGCATGTGATTTCAATTATCACGCCCGTGTCTGGGCACGATAATTGAAACCACATGGCCTATTGGTGTCTATTACGCGCACCAAGCGCGTAATAGACACCAAAAGGCCATGGGAGGAGCAATGCGCCTGCCTTTGGCCAATTGCGTTTAGTCTTTCTATACAAAGACGCACGAAAAGGCCAATGGGGTAGCACAAAAGGAATCGCACACGCACGAGCGTGTGCGATTCCTAGGTCAGTGCTGAATCCCCGTTTTTCACCTACTAAATGTCTTGCGCTGCGCGAGCACTGCTGCACAGTGCAACGCTAGGCGCGAAACCTAAAAATGAGAAAACACTATTAATATTGTTCTAAACCATGCCACAAGTTGACTGGATATCAAACTAGTTTCAGCAGGTAATAATCAAAAAATATTGAGGTGGATGCAAAGTTAGTCAGTGTACTGAGTCTATCTGTTGCACCACATGTGTGGACCACAGTTTAATGGTCCGGATACGTTTATTTGCATTGTACTACAATGTTCAATGTTTGGAAAGTGGATTGTCTTTGGTACATTAGTGTGGGTCAGGAAGGTGAATTTTAGTACAAATCTGTTGCACACCAGTACACAAGCACTATACGACCATTAAAAATTGGGGACTGTTTAAAACAAAGCAAAACCGAGCTGACCAGAAAGGTTATTTGAAAAGAATTTCTCCAATAGTGCAGATAATGTACCATCTTTCAGAGATGGTTGTGCACTAAATCAAGTGTTCTTGGTTACATTTGTCTCCAATCAAACTGTATGACAACTAAAGAATTGGTCATATTCATCCAATAACGTATGTACATCTCTCAGTCCCCTCTTGAGATGTGATAGGTGTCGGGATCTCACCTATGTTTCCGCGGGGACGCCACAGACGAGAAGTATAAGTCCACAACCTCACCAAATCACCCAATGGCACCAAAGACAAAACGAGGTGGCATCAGGTAATCTGGGGAAGGAGGGAAACAAAACAAGGGTAGAAGGGAAAGAACTCCACTCGATAACTCAGACACCCTCAGGGCTCGTTGGTATCAGGCAAGAAGCTGTAAGTAAAACAAGATATAAATATACAGAAGTATTATATCAGAGGCATAACAGGTTATACTTTCTATCCCTAGGTGTTCCCTACCTTACGGTGTTCTTCATATTGGATGTCTCATCGAACGATGTTTCAGGGTGTGGGTCTAAGGCTAGGAATAGACAATATTATAAATAAAGGGCTACTGTATGTATGTGAAAGTGCTCTATGCAGGGATTGGGGCATTCACCTACCTATTCTTCCCACATAGTTTCACAAAGTAAATATTCCTTCATGCAGGTTAACTAAAAATGGAAGTGTTGTCTTTCTATCCCAGATCCTAAGAGGCGGAGCGGATCCCCACAGCGCCAGAGCACAGGACTAGGTAAGTGACATATATATACGTGAACGTAACGAAATAAAGAATAATGCCTATCCCGTTACTTTTTCAGAGAAAAGGCACACCTCCCACGAGGTGGAAACAACAGAACAGGTAAGTCAAGCAAACTCAAATAATAAAGCAGCGCAGTGCGCTGTTACCGCAAACACTAATGCCGTCTTTCTCTCTCTGATTTCTTTCTCCACAGAACAACAACGCAGAAAAGCGATTCTGGAAACGGGTCGCGAGGGACGTCAGGAGAGGAGTACCCGGCACAAGACAAACAGAGGCAACGATGACCGACGCGAGGATAGCGACGACCCGGAAGAGCTTCAGGAGACCGGAACAATCAGTACGCGAAGCGCAGCTGATCGGGAAAGGCCGGGTTTTAACCTTCCGGACCAGTCCCTGCGCATGCGCGAGCAGCGTCGGCGGCCATTTTAGTAGTTCCGGCCGCCGCGCAATCCTGACAATAGGTTTACATGACCACAGGAAGGCATGCTAAATAATCTAAGCTTGTAGGAGAATGCAGTCCTGCGTTAAAATGCTTCAGACTCCTTTCTTCATATATTTATTTATCACAGAACTTATATTGTATAAACATCACTACATGGGTGATTAAGTGCTCATAACAACAAAACCTTCACCATGATAAAGTAGAGAAGTTACAATGGCATATTGCGTTTAGAAAGACGATGATCTGGAAATATTAAAATGTTGAATGTCCGTAAGGTTGGGAAGAGGTTAGACTGCATCAGGCAATGTTTCAAAAATATGGATCATAGAAAGAGAAGACTTGTTATTATAATGTTTGATTTATTTCAGTGTTTGATTAGGGATGAGCATGTAAGGCAAGGAGCACGACAATTGGCACGTATGTCATACAGATATATCCCCAAACTTCAACATGACTGCATTTGCACATCTGCAGTCCACCATCCAGACTCCTTGAAGAAAATTGTGAAATGGAAGAGAAGTGGAATTTAATGCAGCTCTGGACTTTTGGCAGGAAAAAGCGAGTGAGAAGTATGATAAACCAGTACCAATAAAATAAACATAATAGGATAGTGCACAAGAGATGCTACCTCATATATTACATGACTTCCTTTGAAAGCTTCTATCGTGGATATCAGTTTATAAATCTGATTATTGACTTATATGGCATAGCAACAGTGGGAAACAAAAGTTGAAACCCATTGTTGCTGCATCATGAAGGAATTCCAGGCTGCTCTGACAAAGCCTTCCGAGAGCCTGTCTCCACAGCACTGGCTTTAACCCAGCTTTAGGAAAGGAGGGAGTCGGGCAGCATGGAAGAAGGTGGGTGTGGGTGGCAGAGGGCCAGGTATTTTAGGTCATGTTATGTATGGCTTCCCCATTACTCCTCTCTTTAGCACTTGAAAGCAGGGGCAGATGATTTTGCGGGTCATACATAACATAAAATTAACATCCCTGTTATTCACTGTTGCCCTTCTATAACTCTATATATCAACTAAGCAGGAACTCTTATTGCTTCCTCATTACTGAACCAATACCTTTTGAAAATTCCATTAGAAAATAGAAATAGGAAGACAGTCTCAATGAATGAGTTCCTAGGTATCACACCCAATTAGAAAAGGAAAGCAATACTAAAGAGAAAAATATGAGGGAAAATCATACTTGGGTGCCAGGAAAGCTAGTGGCTTTGATAGTTTGGGAATAGTTTTTTTTAACATAATTTCTAAATTATTAGCTCTGA
The DNA here is from genome assembly GCA_963921515.1 of Calotriton arnoldi. NCBI lineage: Eukaryota > Metazoa > Chordata > Amphibia > Caudata > Salamandridae > Calotriton > Calotriton arnoldi. The sequence continues at coordinate 1,711,766 of CAWUFW010000673.1, forward strand.
TAGTTTTTGTGGAATATGAGTAGGTTTAGATATGAGCAAATGATCAAACGTTGAATACAAATCAGGTATTACAATTATTCATAAAGAGAATAAAGAGAAGGAAAATTTACAACAATGAGGCTATTATATGCAGTTATCAGTGATCATCTCTTGGGAAGCTCTGGGTAGCAAGGAAGACACTGGCTACTGGACTGCACAATCAACAGGTGCTTTACCTCTCATGGCCCGGAGACTCAGATATTACTGCACTCCAAATGGAGAATTAAGTGAATTTCTTTTACCCTTGATTCTCTAAGGGTAATCAGAGTGAGCAATCAAAGTTTCCATCAGGAGATGGTGAGAGGTTTGGAAAAAGAACATATCTTTATTGGCACATAAGAACTACAAGGTAGTTATAATAATGATGAATTAAACAAATCAGAATATTTTGCATATTGGAGCGGGCATGTTACACCTGAAAAGTTTTATAGAGCTTATGTGGTAATCGACTGCAGAAGAAAACAAGACTGGGCCTTGTGAACAATGTTATGCTGTAGAGGAACAATTATGAGTTCACAGCCTTGGGACTCAGTACTTTTAGTAGTGCAGGGTTTCTCCATGGACTATATAGTGCTAGACAGAATATTACAAATATAGACAGTCGGTCGTTTGTCTAGTTTTTCAGCAATCTTGGAAGCAAGAAGAAATAACTCAGTAAGTTTGAGCTGAGGTGTCTGAATATCTGCAAAAAGTCTTTGAAATCAAAACAGCAACACCAAAAACTGAAATGGAAAATATAACACACTAAGATGATGCTTTTAAGACAGTAAACATATTTTCAAACTTCCAGGACCAAGTTAACTGATGTCAGAACTACTGGACGCAATTCAGCTGAAGACCAGTTACAGCCTCAGCTGGTCTCCAAAGTCAATACTCCAACAGGGATGGATGCAGAATCCTAAGTAGGGCACTGGCATGCCCAACAGTACGCCTTAAAGAGGTAACTACTGTCAAACCTTTTGGGTAGGGGGGACAAAAACATGACATCAGATCTCCACTAGACTTACTAGTTTCTACTGGCAACAAGGGGACTAGAATTTAAGGTCAGGGACCAACTGCACCTTTCAATAGGGAGATCACCAGAACTGTAAGGAATCCAGGGAAAAGGGAATAAACCTATCTAGGAACAGACTGTTTCAAAGTTAGGTGGGTTAAGGAGCAATGCAGGCTCACACCCAGGCACAGTTAATAGTCCAAGTACTACTATAGCCCTAATATGAAGCAGCTGCATTGGGTTGCTGAGGGCTGGGTGGAAGCACACTCTTGTGGCTTCAGTTCATGCTTAACGTCATGAGTTGACACCCATGCAAATTCATGCAGCTGCACCTTGCTTGCATGAACAGGCCACAACTTTAGTTTCCAGAGCACTTGAGCTCTTATCTTCCTAGCATGACACAGTGGCTGGGCTCTTCTGATGGTCTAGGCTTGGTCATACCCTAATGAGGTGAACAACAACATGGGGTGTATTGATTCTGGTCAGAAACCACTCCAATCTAGTGCTGTAGAACTTCTTCCAAAGTACAGCCAAAAACAAGTATCTGGTTCAGGATGGCCCATTTTTATCCAAATCAATGACATCTTTGGGAACCCATAGGCCATTGAAGGTGTCTCCCTTTAATGTTCATAACTCTGTTAAGTGCTCAGGGGATACATTACAGGACTTTCTCCACGAAGGAGGTGTGGAGGGAGGCACCAATGTTTCAAAGAAATGTGCATTCCAGAGGAGACAGTGTAGACTTCCAGGGTCTGATTTACAGGCAGCACCAAAGGAAGTACAAAAGGGGAGGGAGGATCCAGAGGATGGATATCAAAAGAGTGAAAGGCCAGGCAGCCCATGACATGCCAAAGGTATTGGTTTGCTGGGGATGTGGAGATCCAAGCAGTAGTATAGTCCAAGAGTGAAGGACAGGTGATTGAAAAGCCACTTTTGGATGCAAAAGGAAAGAGACTGAAAAGATCAAAGACAGCACAACATTTCATAAGGAGATGGCGGCTCAGGAAGCAGACTAAGCGCCTGATTTACAGTTTGGAGGATAGAGTAAAGGAAGTCAGGGTGGCAAAGGACTTTACGTCTGCCATCCAGCCTTTACTGCGCCCGCCAGATTTAGAGCTCACCATCAGCCCTGCGGTGAACTCTATGGGTTTGTATGAACCGCCATCACGCAGGTTCAAAAACAGCCATTTAAAGCTTTGGTATGCATCTGTCATTGGTGACGGATACTTGGACCAAACATTTAAATGTTTTTCTTTTCCAATAACAAACTCCCAAAAGCAGGATTTGTTTTGGGAAAAAAAAATAATAATGATCTCAACACCATTGGAATTTTCATCCATGATGTAAGGGTCATTATTTTTTATTTTTTACTGTCCCCTCCCCGTAGGGATATTCATGCCTGTGATGGACAGTATAAGTTTTATTTTAAAAAGCCATACGACACCCCACTTTAAACAGGACGGCCAGTTGGATTGCTTATCTCCGACCACCTATTCTCCTTCGGACCCTCGAAGGTAATTTTACTCTGTCAGTGTAAACCTGGCAGTCCACCTGACTCAAAATAGGGCAGACGAACCAAGAGTTTGGTGAACAGGGTACTCAGTCGCCATTGGACCTTAGTACCCTGGTTGCTAAACTGTAAATCAGCCAAAGAGTTTTGATGTTGCAGAGAAAAGGCTCAGGAAAACAAAAGATAAGATTGACCTTGGGTGGCTATTAAGAAACATCATTTTTCTGTATCACTGGAAGATTGTTTAAGAACGGGGGATTTAATTTTGGAGTTGCTCGTCTGACATGTTTGACCTATTAGTAAAACACCAGCCCATGCCATTGCAATGGTTCCAACCCAACAATTTGAGGACTATGTGGAATTATGTGTGAGAAGGCAGTTTCCAAAGGAAGTGAAGACAAGGTTAGAGTGTTGGTCGCCTCCCCTTGGCACACCTGCTGCTTTTGCCTGCACCCTACCCCCTTTTTTCTATGGTCCCTCTCTGGTCATTGCACCTTCTCAATGCCGATACTAATGGGCTGGCCTGCTCTCCCCATTCCCCGCTCTTTTATCCCCCGCCACCCGGTACGGACCCCGCCGTTCCGCCCAAAGCGATATCCCCCACCTTATTTCTGGAGAGGTGGGGACTTGCAACCTTTCTAACCTCCCATGGAAGTATGGTCTACACATGCACACTGCTACCTGGTTAAGCTAGTTGCTGCTTTCCTAATTGGTATGCAAATTTATGTTTACTGAACACCTGAAGTCAGCAACTGCATAGACTTGCACATAGCACACTTTACTGTTGATTACCAAGGTTAATCTGTATTCATCTACTAATCACACTTGTTACTAAACACTGTAATTGTATGCTGTTCTTTACTTATGTGAAATGTGAATGTTATTCAAATACCAATAAAGATTTATATATATATATATATATATATATATATATATATATATATATATATATATATATATATATATATAAAGAAAGTTTGAGTGTACCATATGTTCCTTATCAAATAAGATGGTGTCAGTGCCTGAGCTGAATGGTAAAGTGCTAGCCTTTTTAAAGCAGTGTTGAAAAGACCCTAGGAAGAGTTTAGTCAGGGGCCTAAAAAATCCAACCACCTAAGAAGAAGGCCATATAAATAATGGTCATGCTGATGTTCTTGGGGGCAAAAAGCAGCACGTTTATTAGGGAATGCCAACTCAACACTTTCCTTTTAAAGAAGGAAAAGCATTCTCATTAAAATCAATACTTGCATTTTTAGGCAGCATTGAAGAGGTTTTCTACCAAAAGGATGCTGCTTAGTAGGGAATTTTTACAAGAGATGTCCAACTATGTGTGCGCATTTATGCTGTTCAAATTGAAGCAGCATGATATGAAAAGGAATTTCTATCATAAGGTTTTTGTTGAGGTCAGGCGAACATGGAATCTGTTCCCCAGCAGTACCAAGGTATCACACGTCACTTTCATGCAGGGTAGAGACCCTATAGTGGTGAGCAGAGTACATTAGCATCGTATCTCCAGAGAACACTTGGATGAAATACCAGAGGGGTGAGAAGAGCAAGAACCAATCCAGCTATGTTCAAGAAAGGCAGGGTGGCCGACCTGCCCAGTTTATAAGTGGTGAGATAAATCCCAGAACCAGTCATTGTTTCAGATTGTGCAGTGATTCTTAATAAGAGCTTTTAGGGGCACCAGTGCAGAGACATGTTCCAAAGGAGGTGATTTTTAGTGTAACAAAGGGTGAAAGAATTGCTGGAAAAGAGAGCAATGGAGCAAGTTCAAGGATATGCAGTATGATTTACAAGCTATATCTGCTATGGGGCATTTTAAGGAAAGGAGACTAGTTCACACTGCTGAATTTGAAGAATGCCTATCTGATGATTGCGATCTGTGAGAAACCTCAAGACTTCCTACAATTCAGTTGAAAAAGAAACATTTATAGGTTTACTTGCTTATTCTTCAGCCTCACATTAGCTCTATGGCATTCAGGAACGTGTTCTGGCCGGATGTAACTTTGTTTTGGACCAGGGGTATCAGGTTATGATATATTTGGACATGCTGCTAATGGTACAAGAGAGGATTAGCTGCAGAAGTATATCCTGATGATGATTTGGTTGTTGGGATTTTTGAGGTTCATAATGAACAGGAATAAGTCAAGTCTGATCCCTTCTAAGGAGACACAGTTTTAGGCTTTCACATTTAGACTGTAGAGTGTGTAAATTATCCGAGGTGAAACTGGGGAAGATACAAAGAAAAAGGGATGATGTTAAGCTCAGATAATGTTTCTTTAAAGAATTTGCTGAGAATTGTAGGGTTACTGTAGACTTCAATTCAAGAGTTATTCCCAGATCAACTGCATTATCAAATGCTACAGAGGTTAAAGGGAACACATTAGTAGTTAGGTACGAAGTTTTCTTGGTTTCAGTTGAGTAAGTAAGCTTGAGAGGAATTTGTATGGTGGTCAGAAAAAGTGGAAGCATAGAATGAATGCATGATTTTTGGAGAGATACTAGGACTGGTAATAAGAGTCCCATGTCAGCTTGGAAATTTGTGGTGTGAAATGAAGAGATTTTACAAAGGGGGGGGAATGGATGGTCAGAGGAAACAAATAGCTACACAGACATTGCTTGGAGTTGCTGGTGGGATCATCTGAGTTGAGGAGTTAATCAAGGGATCGAGTCTGCTACTGTATAATGTTGAGCATGGACAATGTGTCAGCAATAAGGTACGTCTACAAGTAGGGTGGGGGGGGCATGTTTAAAGGGAAAAACATCGATGTTAAAGACATTTTTACAGTAATTTCTAGACCAGGGGGCTCCAACGAGTAGCTCAGGAGCTACTGGTAGCTCGCCAGCAACCTCAAAGTAGTTCTCAGAGGTGAAACCAAGCTAGTCTCAGAGAGTCTGTGCATATTAATGAGGGCAGCACTGCTCATCTCAAGACCCTAGGAGTGACACCAGTCAACCTAGTGGCAGGGCAAACACACACTGTGTTGGCTTATGGGGTCTGTCACATAACCATCTGTATCCACTCTAAATCTAACACACAAGGAAATTGGCCATGTTATTCGCCCTGTTCTGTTAGTCGCACCACGTGGGTGGCAGCAGTAACCAGTGTGGGACTGCAGGGGCCAGAGTGAAAATTTGTTAGTTGGGAGCTCGATTAACCTAAGAGCTAAGGAGAGTAGGGTACGGATCCAGAGCACAGAAAATTAAGACCCTTATCTGCATTCATTTATGTGTGTGTCTCTCTGACATTGTGTCCCTCCGTAATAAAGAGTGTTGTTTTCTGAAATCTGAGCATAGTGTCAAGGACTACCAAATATGTATGCTGGCACCCATCATAAGGGTTTTATATCTGGCACAATTGTGTCTGTACATGGCATAATAGTGCCAATATCATAATAATGGCCATCTTTGACTATTTTGGGTATTTATGGTCTAGATGCACTACAGTGGCTGTCATCATTGACATATTAAGAGCATGGCTGGCCTACTTTTAGCCATCCCTGACAGAATGGTGACCACTTCTTACATAATAACTGCCATGTCTGATATACACTAGGAATCCTGGAAATTATGCCGTCCCACCTTGGCAAAGTGGAAGCCCTGGTATAATGGTGGGCATTATTAGTATAACACCGGCATCCTTGCTATAATGCTGAGCATCCATGGCCTAGGATTTGGGTATTTGAAGCATAGTCTGTCCATGTGAGGCACTTTTACATGGTAGTACATGATGAAAACAACAAGCTGATGTGTGGGGACTGTCTTTTCTAAAAGTGAAACAAACTAGTTACTTACCTTTGGCAACCACTTATCTGGTAGAGACTATATCTAGTTGCAGATTCCTTACCTTTGAATTTCCCCAGGCATCAGACTGGATCCGGAAGATTTTTCGTAAGCAGTAACCTCGTGCGCCGGTAGGTGGCGTAATCAAACCGGAAGTGATGTCCGCGTCACCTATATAGGTGCCACCTCGGCGCGTTGACATCAGTTACTTTTCATGACTTTCCACGCCAGAAGCACAGAGCCACGACGTGCACTGACACTGGTGTGTCCAAACTTGGGCCCAGAAAGGGATCATCCCTGACCCTAGAAATCTGTCCTCAGAGCGAGGAGGATGGGTGGGTAAGTAAGGAATCTGTGGCTAGATAGAGTCTCTACCAGATAAGGCGTTACTAAAGGCAAGTAACTTACTCAGCTGATAGAGACTTCTAGCCGCAGATTCCTTACCTTTGAATAGATACCCAAGCAATACCATCCCCAGTGGAGGGTCTGCAGACAAATTTAAACTAGGAAGTCCAGCACGAGCGAAATGCCCATCTCTGTGTACCTGACTGTCCAGGCAGTAATGCTTGGTAAACGTGCAGGGAAGCCCACGTTGCTGCCTGGCAGATGTCCATGCCTGGGACTCGACGTGCTAACACAGTGGTCGCAGCTTTAGCTCTGGTGGAATGAGCCCGTAAGCCTTCAGGAGTCTGCTTCTTTGCCAGTGCGTAGCAGATCTTGATGCAGAGAATGACCCATCGAGAGATGGTCAGTTTCTGCACCGCCCGACCTTTCTTCACACCAACATACCCCTCGAAGTGTTGGTCATCCACCAGGAACTCTCGTGTGAAGTCAATATAGAACAACAATGCTCTTTTTGGGTCCAGATGGTGGAACTGCTCCTCATCCTTAGAGGGATGTGGAGGTGCGTAGAAAGTGGGCAAGGTGAAAGATTGGCCCACTTGAAATGGGGGTCACCACTTTCGGAAAAAAAGCCCTAGTTTGTTCAGATAAACTGATAAGAATGGAGGGTTGGAAGATAAAGTCTGCAGCTCACTCACCCTCCGGGCCGATGTAATCGCCACAAGAAAGGCTGTTTTGATGGTGAGCAGCCTGAGAGGAAAATTGTGAAGAGGCTTGAAAGGAGCACACATCAAGAATGTGAAGCCCAAATTAATGTCCCACTGAGGTATAGTAAAAGGAGAAGGAGGGAACGTATGTACAGGGCCCTCTAAAAATCTTTTTACAATAGGGGACTTAAATAAAGAGGGTTGGTCAGGAAGCTGCAAGAAGGCATACAGAGCAGAAAGATAACGCTTCAGAGTGCCCAAAGTAGAGCCCTCCTGGGCAAGGGTAAGAATAAAAAAGAAAAATTTCTGAAAGGGAGGCAGAAAGAGGGTCAATGGACTTTTCTAGATAATATGATACAAATCGCTTCCAACGGCAGGTGTCCACAGTCTTGATGAAGGGACGCCTGGCTGCCAGAATAACCTTGCAGACTTCAGGAGGAAGGTCGAAAGCTATCAACTGCCGCCGCTCAATCTCCACGCTAGAAGGCAGAGCGTTGACAAGTTCGGGTGGAGGGCCCTCCCCTGCTGCTATGACAGAAGATCCTCCTGAAGGAGCAGCCTGATCGGAGGATCGACACTCCTGTTCAGAAGCTCGCGATACCACTCTCCGTGCCCAGTCCGAAGCCACAAGGATGATTTGGGCCCGGTCGTTCCTGATCCTCTTGAGAACTCTGGGCAGGAGTGGTATGGGCAGAAAGCCATAGAGGAGCCCTGAGCTCCACTCTAAACGAAAAGAGTCTCCGAGCGAGAGCCTCCTTGGAAACTCCAGCGAGCAAAACTGCTGATATTGCCTGTTTTCGGTGGAGGCGAGCAGATCTGCCCAAGGCTCTCCCCACTGCTTAAAGACCTTGCACCACCTCCCAGGGGAGACACCATTTGTGATTCACTAGGCATCGTCAGCTGAGTTCGTCCACTCTGGCATTCAGAGAACCTGACAGGTGTTGAAGCACCAAGAATATGCCCTGCTGTTTCAGCCATGTCCAGAGATGCAGGGCCTCTTGACAGAGGGTTACATGACCTCACCCCTCCCACCAGTTTGTTGTTTTACTAGATGGCGGTGGTGGTGTTCGTGAATACCTGCACTAGCCTTCCCTTGATGGAGGGTAGAAAGGCTTTAAATGTCAGCCGGATCATCCGGAGCTGCAGGAGGTTGATGTGGAATCCGGATTCCACCGGAGACCAAAGGCCTCTGATCTCCACCTCTCCCAGATGGCCACCCCATCCAAGGAGTGACGCATCGGTCACAACTGTGAGATCTGGTTGGGGAAGGGAGAGGAGTCTGCTTCTGACCCAATCGTGGTTCGTTTGCTACCACTGCAGATCCTTTGCAGTTCCCTCCTGGATCTTGACCATGTTGAAGAGATTTGCCTGATGCTGCTCCCACTGGAACTTCAGGTCCCACTGCAGAGCCTGCATATGCCATCTGACATGCATCACCAGCAGGATGCAAGAGGCCATGAGGCCCAGCAGTCTCAGAGTCAGTCTCACCGAAACCCAGGATAGGGGCTGAAACATCGGTATCCTAGCGTGAATATCCTGGACTCACCGCTCGGGAGGATTAGGCCGAAACTGCACTGTGTCCAGAACAGCTCAGATGAAAGGGAGCGTCTGAGAGGGAGTCCGGTGTGACTTCAGGCGAACCCCAGCGAGTGCAGAAGGTTTGCCATAGTCTGGAGGTGGGAGACGCCAGCCTGGGGCGACCACGCCTTCAACAGCCAGTCATCGAGATAGGGGAAGACTGGCACCCTTGATCTTCACAGATGAGCTGTGACCACCGCCATCACCTTGGTGAAAACCAGAGGGGCGCTGGTAAGGCCAAAAGGGAGTACGGTGAACTGAAAATGCTTGTGGTCTTCCGTAGACCGAAGGTAGCGCCGTTGAGCAGGCAGGATGGGAATGTGTAAATAGGCGTCCTCCAAGTCCAAACTACCATCCAGTCTCCTGAGTCCAGGGCAGACAAGACCTAAGCCAATGTGAGCATCTTTAACTTCTCTTTTTTGAGGAAGTAGTTGAGGGTTCCGAGCTCTAGAATAGGACGAAGACCCTTGTCCATTTTGGAGACCAGAAAGTAGCGGGTATAGCAACCAAAGCCTACTTCTGGCACCAAAACCCTCTCTATGGCAACCTGGTCAAGAGAGCCATGACTTCCTCACAGAGCAGGGACAAATGATCCTCCGTCAGCCGGTCATAAGATGAAGGCATGGAGTGAGGGGTAGAGTCGAAGGGGATCCTGCCACCAACTGGACGCCCATGATCTAAAAGGGCAAAATTAGGAATGTTTGGAGGCTGCAGCTGCCGGGGCAGGGATTTGGGGGGGTCGTTTGTGTCAAAGCCATGACATATGGTGAACTTTGTTGCGTCTCTCACGTCTGTAACTGCTTGGGAGAAAATGGCCCAGGCCTCCAACGGGACCTGTGGCAGCACTTGCACAACCGTTTCCCACAGTGTGTGGGAATAGCGGCCCAATAAGCATACAGTGTTCACTGACCACAATACAAGGCTGGAGGAAGAAAACATTTTCTTTCCAGCCTCTTGGATTCCCTGTCAGGAGGAGAGGAAGGGAATGTGCCATGAGAAGTGGAGGCTTAGACCGCCAAGCTCTCCGGGGTAGGGTGTTGGGTGAGGAAATTTGGGTCCCCTGGAGCAGGGCGGTGGGGAATCATCCTATTCACAGGAGCCCCTGTGCTAAGTTTGGACCAGGTCCTAAGAAGGACATCAGCGAGGGCTTCGTTGAGCGGGAGTAGGGGTTCAGAGGAGGAGACTCCCGGTTGCTGCACCTGCGTCAAGATGTTGGTCTTGACTGCCACTTAGGGCAACTGAAAGTCTAGGTCTTCAGCCGCCCTCCGTACCACCATTGCAGATGTACCTCTCTCCTCCGTAACCACGGTAGGGAGAGAAAGCATGCCAGTATCTGAAGACGTATCCAGAACGCTGGTATCACCCAGGTCCTCATACCATTCCATATCCTGCTTTAAAGGGTCCAGCGACCCACCCATCCCTCCCCAAGGTCTAGCCCCTAGGAATAGGGCTCAAGCTCTGACCTACAACACGGGGATCCTGTCAGTCAATGCAACTCCGTGTCGGATTCACGGATCACAATGGGGCTGGTGCCGCCAGCGGAGCGTCGGCGTAGGGGCCGGCGCAGGGGAAGGTTGCAGTGGCATGACCGTCGCCGGTCTGGATCCATTACCGGATCCATGGGGGCCTGTCGGAGCCGCCAACCCAGAACCAGATGGAGCCCATCCGACCCCGTAGGGCCCAACAACGCACCGGAGGGGTCGGACCACTTAAAAATGAGGTGCATGGCCTCATAAAACTCTTTAATTTGAGCGGGGGTCGCTATTGATCCTGGAAAACTGAGCAGGCGTAGGTTCAGAGGAACCAGGCCTCGAACGTCGATGTTCCTTCATCGCGTCAGCCGACGGACGAGTAGAAGTCAAAGTATGCTTCGACTTTTTGTGTTTTCTGTGCCTCTTACCCAAGTGCCCCGACGATTTCGACTGGGACGAAGAGGACTTGAGACTCCTGGAACGAGCGCAGAGTCACATGTCGGGCCGCTAGCAGCTTCAGGGACTGCTACTTCAAAACCTTCGGTGCCATGGCCCAGCAGTCGGTCCCGTGCTCTCCATGCCACTGGAATCAAGCTATCCTGGCTGAAGAGGGGTGAAACCCCGAAACCGGTCCTAGGATGCTTGTTTCCAGTCCAGGGAGGACCTGGCTTGGCAGTTCGGGCTGGACTGTTCCCATGAGGCACAGGGTCAAGACTGATTTGCATATGGCTGGGTTCAAACTGGAATGGCATGGTGAGCAAAAAAACGATTGATTTAGGCCCAGATCTCTGTACTGGGGTGAATGTATGACATTGTTCTGCATTCTGTCCATCAACTGTTGTTTTTGCATTTGTCACCCTGAGTGGGACGGGTATGCCCAGACGTGGGTCCTGTGCTCTCCATGCCACTGGAATCAAGCTATCCTGGCTGAAGAGGGATGAAACCCCGAAACCGGTCCTAGGATGCTTGTTTCCAGTCCAGGGAGGACCTGGCTTGGCAGTTCGGGCTGGACTGTTCCCATGAGGCACAGGGTCAAGACTGATTTGCATATGGCTGGGTTCAAACTGGAATGGCATGGTGAGCAAAAAAACGATGGATTTAGGCCCAGATCTCTGTACTGGGGTGAATGTACGACATTGTTCTGCATTCTGTCCATCAACTGTTGTTTTTGCATTTATGGCCCAGCAGTCGGAGCATGACTTGGAGTTGTGGTCACGCTCTGGACACCACAAACGCACGAGGTGCGGGTCCGTCACCGACATGGCACGGTGACAGGCGCTACAGGGTTTAAAACCAGTCTTCCTCAATGACATCCTCGACACACCACACAAGGAGGAAAAAGCCTCACAAAAAGTCGACAAAACCGCAAAAATCCTGTCAAAAATTGACAGAGGAGTAGCTTGTCTCTCTGATCAGGGGTGGCTGGCGCGGAAAGAAAAGAACTGGCATCAGCGCACCGAGGTGGCACCTATATAGGTGACGCGAACGTCACTTCTGGTGCAGACAACACGGAGCTGATCGACGCCACCCACTGGCACGCAGGAGTACTGCTCGTGAAAAGTCTTTCAGATCCAGTCTGACGTCTAGGGAAATTCAAAAGTAAGGAATCTGTGGCTAGTAGTCTCCATCAGATATGATTTTTAAAGGACAAGTATTATGTTTTTTCAGAAAAGGGGTTTCTGCTGGAAAATTGAGTTTGCTTTCCCAATGTGTACATTCGGGGAAAAACTCTGCCTTGATAGGAATTTAGAGTAGATCCTTTTTCCACTGGACATTTTACATTTGTACACTCTCTTTAAAAATAATTTGGGGAAAACGTTTTCCGGGGTCCAAGCAGGCAACAGGGAATTATTCTAAAGTAAATCATCAATGGAAGTCCAATGATGCAAAATATAATTTTCTGAATTCACTGAAGCCATTGATGCATAAAAGACCACAAGTAGTAACATTGCAAGGAGAATCCCAGGTAATCCAAGAGGTTATTGCTCCTCATGTCAGTCTTGCCAGCTCCTCAAAGGGTGTTTTAGCGCGCCATGTGATGGAAGAACTTCGGATTTTCTAAATTAGCAATACAAATGGCATGCATGGGAACTGTATTTAACATGGATATTTAACTCTAAAAAAATGTATAAATAATATTAAGGTTGGGGTAACTGACTTCCGCAAATTAAGTGTCTCAACCAGCCTCTGTGACAAGATGTATAGAAGTGAAAAAGTTTGTTCTTTTAAATGTACGCATTTAAAGGCCACTCGTCATCATTTCCAACATGTGATGGGCACAATTTCTAGACATCAAACTAAACAGAAATAAAGTATTGCACCTCTGATGTGATAAAAAGAAAATCAGAATATTTACAAAACTGCTGACAAAATCCTTGCATCCCCAAAAAAGAATAGCCCCAGAACGAACTGGAGTTAAGAATGTCTCCCAATATTTAATGAACTTATTATTTTTTTCTGGTGTTTAATGAACACATTCCTAATGTTAAAATAGATGCTTTTAGTTAAGAAGTACTCATGTTATAGCAATGACGCAGGTTATAGAAGCATTTTGGGATGTATCTCCATGATGCGTCTCTTGATAACACTGATCCCATAGGTGGGTTCCTGATAGCCTTCGAATTCTAATGCAAACAAATCAAAACAAAATGTATCTGCAAAGCTTGTGCCCAGCACAGTCTCTTTTCCAGAAGCTTTATGTTTCTTTCTGCTATTCTATTTGCTGAAGGTGTTTCATTTGGTGGTATAATATGGATGACATGAGGTTTCTGAGTTTAGGATTTAGTTTTGTACATACTGAACAATATATCTGGCAAGGAACATTAATCAGGAGTGAGCATAGCTGTGAAGTGAATCCGTAAAGGCAATCAGTGGTTAAGTACTCCGGTCCTTATGGTCAACATATTTGTCACTTATTAGCACAGCTTTCAAATCCATGTTCTAAAAAGCTGAAGACAGGAATTACTAAATTAAAACAAGCTCTCTTTCATTAGCATTGGAAGATATTTAATCCTGGGGGTGATTGCAAAAACTTGCATTTTCGTTAGCTTGATGTTTAATTTAAAAGTATCTCCATGGCTGCCGTGCCACTTTCTTCAAATATGTCTCGATTTTATTAGCCATAACATTTCAATAAAACCCAAGACACAAACATCCCGGCGGCACTGGAGTTCTCTTGTGCCTTTATAGATTCAACGGCGCCATGGCCGAATTAACACAACTGACAAGATTTACGTTTTTATGAAGTGGTTAACTTCCTTTTGAAGAAAAACAAGTTAAATGTTTTCAGAGTTGTGACTTTCCCTACCTCAAGAAGCGTCTTCACTGCTCAAGCTCCGAGTGGTTACAGACAGGAGGAGGATGGGTGAAATAAATGCACCCGTCAATGGTTCGAGAATGTTCTTTTCTTGACTTTTTTTTTTTGGTGACCATAATTTCTTGATACCTTCGTGCAGTATCTGTTTGTTATTTTAGGGCTAGTCGGCCAGTGAACATAGATGAGAGAATGTAATGTAACATTAAATACGGGATTCCTGTCAACGGCTGAGGTGCAGATTTCTCTGAAATGTGTCTCCACAAGTGGAGTTAGAAATACCTTTCACTGTTTCACAGTTTTTGTTAAAATAAAAAAAAAAAGGCAGAAGGGAGAGATACCAGTGACTTTTGAGATGGTAAGTGGTCACTTCATCGTCTACTTCTTTGAAAGGACGGCACATATGAGGTCCACCGGTACATCAACCAGAGATGGCAGCTCGCATCATCTTCTAAACTGTTGGGAGAACACATCATAATCTGCAATGCTCGCCTGGGCGGTTCTTTATTTGCTTTTTTTTTTTAGGCACCAAACACTGGAACTCGTAGCCTCCTTACATCATCAAATGGATAAGTCTTCAGACCTCCTAACACCTAAAAACTTGGCCATTCTCCATCTAATTCCAGATCAGTGACTTTTTTTATTATTAGAGTTTGTTGAAAACATAAAGCAGGATGAACCCCTGCAACCAGGGTAACATGGAAAAAGGAAAACCAAGAATGAGGCAGCTGACAATGAGGCTGGCAGCTACTGAAAGGGGCTTTAGCTACAGTACTCTAAGTACAGTACATTACAATTGCTAAGCAGGATATGGATTGACAGTCTTCACCATGAGACACCATGTGGACACTAAGAGTGCTAAAATCACTCTAGCTGGGTATCGGGCAAGGTCAGGGCAGCAGGTTCAAGTTCCGATTCCGGTGCCGAGCCTCTATCAATGTCAGCATTCTTTTTTTTTTTGTAAACAGATTTTATTAATTCTCATACATCAAATATCATAGTCGGTTTAGTCATCATTCGTCTGTTCAATTATACACGAGCAATACAGCAATAAACTCCCCCCACCCTCCTTGAGCCGATGCAGAATTTTAGAAATAGAGAACATGGTGTGTGCTATGGAGAGTCCATCACATCCGATGAAGCATGTAAAGGGCATACGGTTAGGGTCTGAAGGCTCAAAAATAGTGAGGAGGGCACACAATACATGACAAAGAGGTCGGTATTCCACTAAACAATATACATCAGCCTAGTGTACGAGGTGACCCCTCGGGCGTAGTTAATTCCGGGTTGGCCATGCAAGCCACCAAGACGACCTAGGTTCTGGCCAATTCCAAGTTTCCCATGCCTCTCTGGGCTTCCCGTAGGAGGACCCTCCCCTCACAGCTTGCCCCTTTAAGCAGTTCTCTCCTCCACACAGTGATCAGAGGGCCCCACCAGGGACTTCCAATTCCTCGCTATCTCCCGTTTGGCGAGGATGAGTGCGAGGGCTTGAAATCTACTGGTGACTTTCGTTTTAGGTGTATGAGGACACCATCCCAGCAGGCAATACCCCGGAGTGCCGGGGATCTCCCGGTCAAGGACCACGCCAAGTGTATGAACGACCCCTTCCCAGAATGCATCCTCCCTCCCCAAGTGTATGAATGACCCCTTCCCAGTATGTATCCAGTATGGGACAAGCCCAGAACATATGTAAAATGTGATCTCCTTCCTCACCATATCTAGGGCATGCTGCATCAGTTACGTGAAAGTATCTGCTCACTCACTCCGGGGTTAGGTACAATCTGTGCAGAATATAGTAGTTGATGAGTATAAAGTTGCGAGAAACCTTAGGTATTCTATCTAGGATGCAGTTCTAGTCCTTCTCAGGAATAGCAATATTCAAGTCATATTTCCACCTGGAACGCAGTCTTTCCAGTGGTTGTTGCAGGTCCGTTGGTATCGCTCTATATAGGCAGGACACCATCTTTATTGTGCCAGCCGAAAGGGCTAAATATTGGCAACTTTGGGAGGCTTGGTAGTTCCCATGGTCCAATGTGCACGCATAGCTGCCATGAGTGCTCTATGTAACAATAAATGTCCCTGAGGTAAATCAAACTCCATGCGGAACTCCTCAAACAGGAGCAGTTCTGTATCCCTATAGAGATCGCCTACCCTTGTAGCCCCCGCCTCAATCCGGAGGTCTATATCTCGCCAGTTGCTGCCATGCGGTAGGACCCTCAGGAAATCTAGTGGTAGTTCAGGGGAATAAGGGGTTTTAGTATGCATCTTCTTAAGACCCCTACCCCAGCATTTCACCATCACTAAGTTCTTGTGAGTCATTCTAAGGTGACCTCTTCACTCGAAGGAACACCCCAAGGAGATCGGCAAGAGGTGGTACAAAGGGGTCCGGTCAGGATTCCGGTGATACACCATCCCCTGGATCAACCATTGCAGTTGGACGGCTATATAGTATGTCGCGAAGTCTGGGACTGCCAGTCCTCCCGCCGTAGCTGCAAGCTGCGTTGTTGCCAATGCAACACGTCGTCGTCCCGGTCCCCAAATGAACCCAGTGAGTAATGAGTCAAGGTCCTTAAAGAGTGCTCTCGTGATCCATATAGGGAGGGTGACAAAGAAATATAAAAGACGGAGTAGGGCCACCATCTTCAAAAGCGCTATCCTGCCTGCCACTGAAAGACGCAGTGTCTTCCAAAAAGCAACTGAAGTCCTCAGGGATCGAATAGCGCATCCCACGTTCCCGTCCAGCTGGTCAGTCCGATCATGATATATCCTATCTCCAAGTTAAGTCAGGCAGCGGGGCTCCCACTGCAGTTGGGTCAGTCTCTCAGGGGGATCATCGCCCTGCACCACAGGAAAAAGTTGGGACTTCTGCCAGTTAAACTTCAAGCCTGATAATAACCCAAATTCTTCCAACATGGATTGATCAATGTCAGCCTCGTTAACCATTGCGTTCAGTAAGTATGTCTGCGGCGGGCACCAAAAGTCTTTTGGCTGGTTGGTCATCGGGATAGTAGTGTAATATAGTTCCAGCTGGGCGTTACAATACACCATGTCTTTCAGCCATTTATGTACAGTGTAGGCGAGTGAACACTTCGGATCAGTAATCCCCAATATGTATACAATCCGAAGCCAAGAACATAAAGTAAGCTGCTGGGGCTCTACAGCGACGGCAGGATGAGGCAGTGGCGCACACCCGTCCCCCTTCAATCGGTTACACTCTGGAGAGTATGGTATAATTGATCTAGACATTTAAAGTGAATAAGGTGGAGTCTGCCGTTTGGGGATATCTCTCCTATTTGCTCACAACAATATTTCCATTCCTTGTCAGTAAACATTGTCCCCAAGTCCCTGCAGAAGAAGAGGTAATGAGCATCACCAGCACTTTGTAGGCAGGAGGTTCTGTTATATTCCATATAGGTACCCTATATAGGTGCAGGTAACACTGCAACCTTTCACCTATATCCTTCCCTACATTAAATACATAACGGTTCTTAGGCACTGACCCTTTACTGCATTCAGAACGCAGGTTTTTCCCTGGTTCGATTCTCATACATTATGCATGAGGCTTCTTGGAAGCATAGCAGGACTAACAGTAGGATTACCATCTCCTGTATACTATCTCTGTATAAAGTTCAGGCCCAACGTCATCCTTTAGGCCGACACAGTAACAGCAAGGTAGGACCCCTGGGGAGATCTATGGGTATATATACAGCACATCTTGCTTAGGAAGATAGAGGAGACCGTGACTTCCCGGCTGACACACTGACCAGAGACGCTGAGGTTCCTGCATGCAGACGCTCCAGCTAGCAGTGGTCTAACATCCCTCGCGGGGTGTCCAACTCGAGACCAGGACGGGGTCCCACATTCTCTAAACTTTCAGGTAATGGGGTGGACTAGATCCTAGAGGGATTCTTGGCATAACACCTACATAGATGCTAGGTACATTTAGGTACATCTAGTTAGGGAGACATCGTAGGAGTAGGCACTTTTTATCATGTGTTTTATGTACTTGTATATATTCATGATTTCTGCAAGATGGTAGAACTATACCATCCCTTTACTTTCGTAGTACTGCTAATCATATATCCCTGCTACTGTCTAATGGTTGTTGCAGCTCATATATTCTACACTAGAATAACAACTGTTCAATAAATACTTATTGAAACGCCCAGACTGTTTATTCTGTGCATCTCTCTGAGACAAACTAAGTGAGCACGAGTGACTGAGCGAGAGGTAGTATATTGTTTCCACGATTCTGAGGGATCAGGGTTGTTATGTTCTGAGGTTGCCAGAGTCTATTCTCTCCTTGATAAGAGGAGATTGTAGTGGCACTGTGAGCTAGCTAATACAGACAGGCCAACGTATCCGGTGGGGGTGCATGGAATCAGTCCGCCACCAATCCCACAGTTTATGTTATCCAAACGCGCAGATCCTGTATAGGTAATATAGGAACTACACGACATGGCGCCCAACGTTGGTTGGGCACTTATTTAACAGTAGAATCTGAGTAGTTCAGTCGTGCTATTCTCAGAGACCCCTACTCACAATACACCAGAGATGTCTGGAGTGGGTGGGCAAAAACTCCGCCACAGCTGAGTAGGCTAAAAAAAACCTATTTATTGGCTGTTGGGTAATAAAGCTTGAAAGACACAGTGTTCCTAAAATTGTGCATAACACCGTATCTTGGTTCCCTTGAAAAGTTATTTAGTGTACTAAAAACAATGACTAACCAGGTCTTAGACCCACTGCAACAAGAATTGCCCCTCACAGACGAGGAATATACAGACGCAATACAAATTGCACAAAAGTTTATAAATAGTCACCCTGACACTGCTAGAGAATGGTTTATCATCTAGGGGTGGCGTAGTAGTCTTCGTGATTGAGGCACACGAATCAAACAAAATAGAGGTAGTCTATTCGTGGGTTACATTCCCAGCAGCAAATGCAAGAACAAAAACATTTCACTCCTACAGGGAAGGAGATGCACCAGCGGAATATTATCCGTTCGAGGATATAGAGGTTCCGCTCACATACCAGGAACATTTATACTGGTTTAAAGGCGCCCTACCCCATACAAGAAGAAGAGTAAGACTCGGCCCGCTCGGAGGAGAAGGGGCAACATGGCCGAAATTAGCGGCCTACACACCACATCCTGGCATTGACACAATGCCACCAGGAGACGTACTCATACAACAAAGATTTAATTAAAATCTACAGAAACTTGACGCAATTCGTCATGAGGACACTTACAGTCCAACCAGCAATAGTTGCAACAAATGGAACTCAAATTCAGGGTACAGCAACTAAAATTACACCACAAACATTACACGCGGTAATGGGTAAAATGCCCACAACACGTAAACAAATGCCATACTGGGTAGCTCAGAAAATAACTCAGCTAGAGGCAGTATTCCCGAATACTACCCCGTATGAAAAACACAGAATGCTAACAATCTGCTTGCCCATGGGGATAACTCCACAAGTAGAGGATTGTACCACTTGGGGTACAGTCTTTGCTGCCATTTATACCAGAACACATGGTATCCCGTCATTAGCAGTAGTACCTGATGTATTGAGACAAATACAAAATGAGTATGGAGCAGAACCTGCCCTAAACTTAGGGATGAAGTTACTAGGTAACTATGCCCAGGTATCAGCCATAATACTAGCTAACATTAAGGGGGAAGTAGCTTCAGTGGCTATCCGCCAACGCCTAAGGGAGTTCAGTCCTTTAGAACAGGAACACGAACTACCAAAAATAATTGAAACTGCGTATGCAGAATTAGGCAGAGACAGTTTGGGTGGGAAAGCTTTAAAACCACAACTGATGGGCAGTCCTGAAAAGGACACTTCCAAGCAGACACCTGCTTCAACAAAAGAGAAGTGGGACAATAAAAAACAACAAAACTTTAAAGGAAACAGATCTCAATCCAGAGGTAGATCTCCTCCACAGGAGCCCTCCGAAAAGAGGTACAACCTTAGGAATAGGGAAAATATTAAGAAACCTGACAGGTATCAGGATACTGATACACGTTCCTCTCGTTCCTTTCAGGGTTCATCGAAGGATTCTGAGAGGGAAGGACAGTCAGAAAGACAAGAAGAGAGTACAAAGTCCAGAGGCAAGCAGCACGCTCAAGATTACACTTCTAAAAAAGAAGAGAAACCAAAGCAAAAGCCACAGTTCAAAAAGAAAAAGGTTGCAGGTCTAAAGATCAGACATGCCCAGAATTCTGAGGACTCGACTACTGAATGGGGAATGGGCTCTGACGATGCCAGACACTGCAGCAGAAATAACAATAGCTCGCCAGAACCTGAAGGAATTTCTGGTGACAGCGGACTTGAATGATTATATCACAGTAGAAACACCTGACACTAGGGTAAGTGTCCCACATAAAGTATATGAATTAACGCCCCAAATGGAGGGGGACAAAAGTAGAACAGTGAGAGGTCTCTTTTGGGAGAACCTGACGTTTGGCTATGATATATTATTAGCTGAACAAGATTGGCCGCCAGCATTCGTCATGGATTGCCCTAAAGGAGAAACGGTAATTCTTCCGGCATTCTCAGACCATATTCCCAGGCACTTACAACATACATATGCGCAGGAGTGGGCGGTAGCCCAGGCTCCGGCATTATACAAAAACCATGTTGGATGGGATGAGGATTCAACCCACCACATAATTCCTTTAAAAAATACTCCAACTGCACAGAGGCAGTATCCAATAAAGCAAGAAGCTAGAAAACAGGTCAGGGAGATCTTAGATCAACTTGAATACCAGAGGGTGATCGAAACATTGCACCTCACCAATGAACAATCCTTTGTTTCCTGTCATGAAACCTGACAATTCATATCGTCTAGTTTTAGATTATAGACATTTAAACACTTGCACTAAGACATTTGCAGTCCAAAATGCACACAGTGCCGCATTAATGAATAACATTGTGCGGAAAAAATATAAAACAACACTTGATATCTCAAATGGATTTTTCTGCCAGAATATAGCGCCTGAAAGCAGGCATCTAACAGCATTCTCAGCGCTAGGGTCCCAGCGTCAATTTTGTCGACTCCCCCAGGGGTATAAGAACAGCCCGGGTTGTTTTCAGC
Source organism: Calotriton arnoldi (assembly GCA_963921515.1). Classification (NCBI taxonomy): domain Eukaryota; kingdom Metazoa; phylum Chordata; class Amphibia; order Caudata; family Salamandridae; genus Calotriton; species Calotriton arnoldi. The sequence continues at coordinate 1,732,609 of CAWUFW010000673.1, forward strand.
CAGAGTAACTGAGTTACTTCAAAAATTGGGTGAAGAGGCATTGTCTTATGTGGATGATATTTATCTGACGGACGATGACCTAGAGGAACACTTGAACAGAGTGAATACCATAATTATGGGATTTGCATCTGAGGGCTACAAATTCAACTTTAAAAAATCAAAAATTGCCCATCTCAGTGTCCTGTTTTCAGGGTATGAGCTTTCAAGTGAAGGAAAAAGCCTGGCAGCCAATTTGTTTGAAAAATGCGCGCTGCTCCAACCTCCAAAATCGTTAAAAAATTTACAGTCAATCCTGAAATTCCTAAATTTTGGTATGACATACAATTTAGTTTACTCAGAAAGAGTAAAACCTTTCTACGATTTAATAAAACCTGATTTTTCAGTAAAACAATGGACACAGGAGCATACAGATGCACTTTGTTTCTTACAAGCTGACATGATAGCTTCCAAACACTTACAGACACGCGTAAACGTACGCAACCTGGTGATCCGTATAGTTGCGGGTCAATCTGGGTACACCTATCTAACATATAATGAAGGTGAGACAGTACCAATTGCATACAAATCACATTTGTACACAAATGCTGAGATGCGCTTCGCATCTACAGAAAAGATTCTGACAGCAGTACAGACTGCTGTAGTGAGAGAAAGAGCACTGGCTCAGGGGAAACGAATAATAGTAGTGACTCCGGTTCCAGCCTTAGAGGCTGCGACAAAGGCAAGCGTTCCTAACCCTAAAGCCTTACATCCAAGATGGATACAATGGACTAATTCTCTCACTGCAACAGATGTAGAATACAGGTACGACCCAAATTTAAAGACACAAGCATTCCTGCAATATTAACAAGAATATCCTCTACCGAACGAAATAATGCCTCTAATCAGTATGAATATATAATTTACACTGACGGATCAGCTCAACCGGCCATAGGAAGTAAGCAACAATACAGCGCAGCATGCACAATCGTTAAAGGTTGCATGCGGGTGGAAAGTTCCACCCAAGTTGCACAAAAACGCAGTCTCTAGGAGACTGCACGGCACAGTTGGCAGAGTTAAAAGCCTTGATACTGGCACTGGTGAATAGGGATCGAGAATTCCCCACACTAATAGTGTGCAATTCCTTTTATTGTGTACAGTCATATAATGAATATTTGCAGTACTGGGCTCAAAACGGGTTCAAAGATGCAAAAGGTGGCACAATTAAGCATAAAATGCTATGGGAACAGGTAGTGGAGTTGAAAACCGAACTACCGAGGGCTCACGTGTTACATACACTGAGTCATCAGCGTGATGGCGTTCACGTTGAAGGGAATTCATTGGCTGATGAAGCCGCAAAGGGGGCTGTACGCACGGCTTCCGTAGCTGCAATCACTCGTTCTAAAATGAGAATAGACGGTGAGATTATGGTAGCTATCAATGCTTGTCGCAAAAACAGCAGAGCAGTACCAAAAAGGTTTCCACTCAAGTACTCCTACAAGTTAGATGCCAATAACATTCCATTTGCTCAGATTCCTGGAGTGGGGGATAGAGTAATTCCAAACATGGATCGTAGGTTAGGTTTAATTCTAGCAGCACACGAAGGGATATGTTCTGCACATGCAGGAGTTACGGCGACTTTTTCTTTATTGAAACAACGCTATTGGTGGCCTGGGTTAATAAAGCAGACCAAAGACTTTGTCTTGAAAGTGCGATATCTGTCAACAGATGAAATGGGGCCACCATAGCTACGCCCCGCGCAAATCACCGTTATTAGACAGCATCAGACTGTCCATTTGCGTGTATTTACCTGGACCACTACGGCTCCTTAAAATGTGATGGGGCTTACAGGTATATCATGGTTGCAGTGGATTCCTGCTCGAGATTCCTATGGGTGTGGCCCCAACGCTCGGCTGACGCTCAAACTGTTATAAAAGATTTGCGAGTCTTTATAGGGACATATGCAATTGGCACATTACATTCTGACCAGGGCCCTGCGTTTAGCTCTCGGGCTTACAATGAGGCCATGCGAGGATTGGGTGTAGCATTGCAGTACTCATCTCCGTACCATCCCGAGGGAAATTCGGTTGTGGAGAGAAAAAACCGGGACTTAAAGCAATCTTTAACAGCTAGAGTATTAGGTACGGGTGAAAGTTGGGTAAAACATCTGTATGGAGTCCAGCGAGCTTTAAACAACATGCCAAGAAGTTCTCTAGGGGGTGTCCCTCCATATGAGGTCCTATTTGGGACAAGAATGTGGGTACCTGATCTTGATTGTGAAGGCACAGTGGCGGATGAAAAACCTTTTGACATCCATGATCGTTTGGCTGTTTTACAGGATCTAAATGAATCCAGGACACAACAAAGTAATGTCCATCTGAAGCAGACCGCCACTGGGGAAGTCAAATCAGTCACGGCAAGACCTGTCTGGATCCCAAAAGTCGGGGATCTGGTCAGAGAGAAAATAGCGGACAAGAAAGAATTTGGGCCATCATACAGAAAACCTGTACCGGTCCTAGCAATTGAAGGAACAAGAACTGTACTTCTGCCGCCTCTTGCCGGAAAAAAGGAGAAAAGATTTGTCTCAATTGACCTAATCAAACCATACTATGTGGCCAATACTAAGCAGTAGGCCACGTGGACTCCAAAGTAGCAGACGCCCTCCTCTCGCTACAATCCAAGAAGTTCAAACGGAAAGACTCATCACGTTCGAAGAACCTCCTGCACGGAATGAGGGACTATGCAACAATGCTATGGAACTCGTTCATCTTGAACCTGAAGTTCAAATTCAAAATCAAACTCAAAATGAGAGCCAACTCGCTATTCGACCAAATACAGATGTCTACATCAACATGCCTCAAAGAGAGCAAACTACGATTTCTACAAATCCGGATGCAATACCAACAATTGATCGAACTGCTTCTGGCTACTTCATAAACTGAGATACGTTTTATTTGGATCCAAGCGAACCGGAAACGACGCCAGCCAAAAAATCACGCAAACAGCAAGTAAAAAACTTTCTGAACTTTCTTAAAAAGACTTACCTAGTGTCACCCTGGGTAGAACTATGGATAATCACCGGGATACTTTTCTTTCTTTTCTAGGTAGGCTTAGTAATAGTTTTTAGCATGCTTGTTAATGGAAGATACCTTCGACAAAGCTCTGCAGCCCAAAAGGTGAACTTACTTTTAAAACAACACCTATCATCTCATCGAGAACAAAGAGACTTGTCATCAGTGAACATTACAGCAGTTCCTATACCGGATAGTATAGTTTGGGACAAGGTTGATTTCGATATATTTGGTCCGACCGAAATTTTAAGAATTCCTCATTTATTTAAAATATCGTTTAGTGATAGCATTACCTCAAGTACATTTTCCGATGATTGGGATTTCGAAACTGTTAATAACATGTTATCTGATTCGGAAAACTCTGCTGCGTTTTCTAATAGTGAAACATTGGAAGACACATCAGATTTTGAGACTATGTATTGTTATCAACACTATGGTCATCACTTTTTGCATAAATCTGCTAATCCTAGACCTGTGTTCACTTACCACCAGTGGGAACATTGTCCATCACCGCCGAAAGGCAGTTCAAAAACATTTACACAGAAGTTTCCATATTTTTCGGGGTTTAATATGTCTGACCCAGCCTCATATTATTATAAGCAGTATCAGACTACAGGAGGTAGCCCATAAACCACAGGGAGACTGGGGCTATAATCTGTAACAAACAACAGTGTCTCAAACAAGTGTATTATTTTGCGTACAAGTACACGTAGCACAATTAATTACAATGGATTAAATCCAAAGGAGGAGAAAGCCAGGGAGACATTATCTTGTGAAGGTAAATTGTATTTCAATAGATGAACATGTTGGACATATTAAACTTCAAATGTACAAGCACATGAGGCGGTAGCACTGCGTTACATTAAATGACATGTAACCAATAAAATACTGTGCACAAGTCCCTGAGTAACAGATAAATGAGCATAGGGGTCAGCGAGGGGTAATTCAATCGCGAAGGAGCTCGGACGTGCTGCTTGGGTTAATTAGGCAGCCGAGGATCAAACCGTGCAAGCCGGCATCAGTCAGGCTATGCTCATTTATCTGTTACCCAGGGACATCCTGTGTCCTCCTGGACGGAGCCCGCCCTTGATTCTCGAGACTGCCATTTAAATATTAGGTAACCTGGTCCTGATGATGGCCTAACACATCTACAGGCCGAAACGCCATCGACTTCCACAGTGGAACTTTTGGCGCCTCCATCTAACGGATACCCTACTTAATTTTTGTATTCATGTACCATTAACTGCCTGGGTATCTCGAATATGTAAAGAATTTTAGTTTCACTTACCCTTTGTTGCGCCCACCACACTCGCTGTATATACCACGTCACGTGTCACTTGCGCCGTCACAAAAACTTCACGAGCACTTGTGCACAGTATTTTATTGGTTACATGTCATTTAATGTAACGCAGTGCTACCGCCTCATGTGCTTGTACATATGAAGTTTAATATGCCCAACATGTTCATCTATTGAAATACAATTTACCTTCACAAGATAATGTCTCCCTGGCTTTCTCCTCCTTTGGATTTAATCCATTGCAATTAATTGTGCTACGTGTACTTGTACGCAAAATAATACTCATATTATTATAAGGTTGCACCAACATCAGCACAGAAAAATATGTTAAACACCAAACAGATTTACTCTGCTTCCTTTATTGCCCAGTTGTCCGAACAAGGTTTTGACTTGTGGAAAGACACCATAGACCTAAAATCAGTCTGGGGTACTAGGGAATGGCAGATACAGGGAATAGAAGCTTTGTTTAGAGCATGCCTCTTCCCTCAACAAATCATGTTTTTGAACGAGACAGTGCAACAGACGTCTTGCCTTGGACTAGCCAAGAACAAAGACTTGAACACACCTCGGATGCCGACTCCATCACACACTGAGGGTAACATAACATCACAGGAAGAGATTACAGTAGATGACATCATACAATACAAAAGATCAGACCCAGATTGGAAAAATGGTTGATTTGGCCCACAGACACTAATAGTGGTCAGGCAAGATTCATGGGTAAAGCCGAAGGGTTAAGTATCGATAGGCCAGATCCACGTTATGTACAGAAACAACATCCAGGGGTAGTGACATCCTACAGTGTTGGGAAGTTGTGCCTCGATTGGCTAAAAACCTCAACACTCACACAGGTGAAACAACATTTATCCTTACTGTCACAGGATGTGGATCTTAGGGATTTTTTAATGGGTCCCAGGAAGCCACGTCAGAAACGTTTCTATTATGCTGTCTATAATGAAATATGGAAAATATCCCAACAAGAGGCCGCAGAGAGACTATGAGAGATAGACCGTATAAATCTAGAAAAATCTCTAGCAGTGGTAGACAATGGGTTAACTACTTTGACCTCCAGGATATATTCCTTAGGCAACATTGTATCTCCTGCGATAGACATACTAGAACAAGATTTGGCCATATTACAACACGGGCAATCACAGTTACGTTCTATTATGTTATTAAGCTGGACGCTGCAATCTTTGCATGCAGGCTACGTGCCTTGGCGTTATATCAACAGTACGTCTCTGTTTTCTGAATACAATCTCACAGATAAATAGATAGAAATGGCACAAAGGGGAGCTAAATATATAATGCTGCGTATCGAAAAACTGGATAGATTAGCATTCACAGTGGCAGAATCACCGTCCACAGAATGGCTAATCCATGGCCACATAACTCTACCGGTCACTACCTTTCAGTTTCAATATTGCCTTGGACAAAAGCAGGTAGGCAGATATGACGAAATGGGTAAGGAATACATTAAGGAATCATGGGTATTACCATTCAGATTTCGATGCCGTAGTGGGGGATCGAGAAGTGTTTCTAAGCGGTACAAACTGTGAGAAAGCTTTAAGTGGATCACTCATATGCCAGGATATAATGCTGCACTGGGCTTGTAATGGTTCTGTGGCGAATCTGTCCTGTCATTTGAGGGGTGCCCCAGCTGCAGTGATTACTCCAGCATTCAGGCTACTTTCAAATGGGAGTTACTTGATGCTGAACAGTCAAGGCTGCTGTGGCATGCTCCCGGGCATCGCATATCTGGTAACCGTGAACTCCAGGGTTACTTGTTGTATGCAAGTATTGTTACCACTGACACATACAGTCAGGGAGGCGCCGTTATGGCATTCACTGAATGTTTCTTTAATACGGTTTGATACTCTAAGTAGAATGAAAGCCATGCTTCTACAGAAGTCTGTGCCCTTAACCTCCGCTCGAGAGACTTTTGATCTCCAGATCGCAAGGTCTTCGGCAGAGATACAGGCGCTCATTCATACAAACTGCCCTTTCCATTTCGCAGAAATGGTAAATCGTATCTTTAAAATGTCTGATACGACAGGCATTGTCCACCTATTTAAGACCATAGGTTCTGGACTTCTGAGCACCTTTCAGACGGTACTTGGAGTTATCCCAAACTTCATACACTCCGTATTTGGAAGCATCTTTGGAGGACTTCCGCTCATCCTGTTCCTAGCAGCAGGTATCCTGATTATTTTATATTTGCTACGCAATGGACGTCCCAGTCACCAAGGAGATGGAAAAAGCACTCCAGGAGCGTAAATACCGTGACCGTATGGTACAACATCTGGGCACATCTTGCCTAAGAGAACTAAGTGCATCTTGGTTCTTGTCATTTCAACCAGTCTGGATGGACTGCATCTTACCTGTCCTCCGATGCCTGTTTTGCGGAGAAGAATGCGTGTTAGACCCGTGTTTGACACTCCCATCATGTGCGCAACCGGACGTGAATGCGTTACTGGACCCGATAACGGCCTATGTTCTGCAGTGTCCTCAGCGTATTCCAATGTTGATGGCGGCATTCCTTGAGCCACCGCAGGTAGTAACTGCACCTGTTGGTATGAACACCGGCTCCTCCACTGACACCCAGGCTTTGGCTGGCGCACAGGCTGCCCCAGCACCGGCTGCCGACAGCGTGGAACATCATCTGTGCTCAATTTGACATACTCTGCGAGGTGTTACAGGGGCTGTCTACTGCGGAAGCAAGCAACAGAAATGTTGCGTCTACCAGCTAGGACACAAACATTTGACTCATTTGGCTCGTCGTGTGCTGGAAGAAATTCGCCCTTTTTTAAACAAGCTCAATTTGGGAACTCAAAAACAAAATTGACATTCCTTTCATTTTTTGGGGCATACATGGCTTTTTAATGCTTATAGTGGTTCGGACTATAATTACGGACACTTTTAGAGCTAGGGCTTGAAACATTTTCTTTTTTACATTTTTAAGATGTTTTTATAAACTTTGTGCGTACCAGTATCTAGTTATGCTAGTAGTACAGTTATAGGTTACATATGTCATCCAGTCGCAAGAGGAGTGAGTGTTATATTCCATATAGGTACCCTATATAGGCGCAGGTTACACTGTAACCTTTCACCTATATCCTTCCTTACATTACATACATAACGGTTCTAAGGCACTGACCTTTTACCTAGATACGACACTGCATTCAGAACGCCGGTTTTTCCCTGGTTCGATTCTCATACATTATGCATGAGGCTTCTTGGAAGCACAGCAGGACTAACAGTAGGATTACCATCTTCTGTATAATATCTCTGTATAAAGTTCAGGCTCAACGTCATCCTTTAGGCCGACACAGCAAGGTAGGACCCCTGGGGAGACCTATGGGTATATATACAGCACATCTTGCTTAGGAAGATAGAGGAGACCGTGACTTCCCAGCTGACACACTGACCAGAGACGCTGAGGTTCCTGCATGCAGACGCTCCAGCTAGCAGTGGTCTAACATCCCTCGCGGGGTGTCCAACTCGAGACCAGGACGGGGTCCCACATTCTCTAAACTCTCAGGTAATGGGGTGGACTACATCCTAGAGGGATTCTTGGCATAACACCTACAAAGATGCTAGGTACATTTAGGTACATCTAGTTAGGGAGACATCGTAGGAGTAGGCACTTTTTATCATGTGTTTTATGTACTTGTATATATTCATGATACCTGCAAGATGGTAGAACTATACCATCCCTTTACTTTCATAGTACTGCTAATCATATATCTCTTCTACTGTCTAATGGTTGTTGCAGCTCATATATTCTACACTAGAATAACAACTGTTCAAGAAATACTAATTGAAACGCCCAGACTGTTTATTCTGTGTATCTTTCTGAGACAAACTAAGTGAGCACGAGTGACAGAGCGAGAGGTAGTATATTGTTTCTACGATTCTGAGGGATCAGGGTTGTCATGTTCTGAGGTTGCCAGAGTCTATTCTCTCCTTGATAAGAGGAGATTGTAGTGGCACTGTGAGCTAACTAATACATAGTAAACAACAAGGGGGACAATGAGGGCTTGATAAAGGTCCACCGTACTTGCCCTGGGTAGAACTAGAAGACAAAAGAGGTACGGTGTTCCTGGGTGGCAAGTTGGCCACCTGGTTAGTACTCAGAGTGGTGGGGAGGTGGGGAATACCTCCTTTCGGAACTAGGACCCTCACACACCCAGCAAGCTAGGTGTCATGCTTCATCATATGGGTCTGCTCCTCGTCGAGCCGGCGCTGCAATGCTCGACGGGCACCCATAAAGGGGCTCTTTATCGGAGATCTTTTGTTCCTTGCCGTATAGGTGCCGTGGGTGTGAGGGGCCTGGTAAGATGTAGATGTGGTGTGTGGGTTAAAACAGGTAAGGGAATCCTCTATAATTATTTTTATTCTGGAGAGGTCACAACCTGAATAAAAAGTAAAAAGAAGAAGGAGGGCGACTATTTTGTTTTAATCTGACAAAATTACGCTCTACCCCTTAGTGGTCAACATGTTTCTCGCCTATAAAATATCTCTAATAGATCAGTTGGCGATTCCTCAGGACCTAGTGACTAAATGAAAACTATCTACAGTGTGTGGTGTGGTTCTACATACCACTTCTTCTCTCGGTAGGACGTTGCCCCGGAGAAAAGCAGCCAACCTCTTAAGGATTCAAGTGCTGCTTCATCAGACCGCAGCGGAGTATATGGACACTCAACGTAGTGTCGCTGCTCCCGCTCAGAGCAGTCCGGCTCACCTACCCGCTCTGCTGCATCAGGAAGGACAGGCCACACACTGTAGATAGTTTTCATTTAGTCACTAGGTCCGGAGGAATCGCCAACTGATCTATTAGAGACATTTTATAGGCGAGAAACATGTTGACCACTAAGGGGTAGAGCGTAATTTTGTCAGATTAAAACAAAATAGTCGCCCTCCTTCTTTTTACTTTTTATTCAGGTTGTGACCTCTCAAGAATAAAAATAATTATAGAGGATTCCCTTACCTGTTTTAACCCACACACCACATCTACATCTTACCAGGCCCCTCACACCCACGGCACCTATACGGCAAGGAACAAAAGATCTCCGATAAAGAGCCCCTTTATGGGTGCCCGTCGAGCATTGCAGCGCCGGCTCGACGAGGAGCAGACCCATATGATGAAGCATGACACCTAGCTTGCTGGGTGTGTGAGGGTCCTAGTTCCGAAAGGAGGTATTCCCCACCTCCCCACCACTCTGAGTACTAACCAGGTGGCCTACTTGCCACCCAGGAACACCGTACCTCTTTTGTCTTCTAGCTAACTAATACAGACAGGCTAACGTATCCGGTGGGGGTGCACGGGATCAGTCCGCCACCAAACCCACAGTTTTTGTTATCCAAACACACAGATCCTGTATAGGTAATATAGGAACTACACGACAGTTCCTGCAGAAAGGAGGAGTAACAAGCTCTGCAGAGAGTTCGTAATCTGAAATATACTAGAGTGTCCATCACCGAGCAGGTTACCCGAGCAGCCTAAGAAATGTCCTGCGCAACTTTAAAACTTACTCTGCAATTTTTAGAAGTAGGTAGTGTAGCATGGGCTGGTCTGGAGAATATAATATAGGGTGTGCTAGGTGCCTGCAAAGACTGTCCCAGATGCACAACACACAGCTCACTGTGTTAACTTCTGTACGGCTAATTCTAGGGGGTCGCCCCACAAGTGATCGGAACATGAGGATGAACTGCATCGTGCTCCACTGCCAGATGTGCCATATAACTCTGAGGGTGTAACCAATAGTGGTAGAACTGTGCTTACGTGCAAATATAATACAGCTCAAAGTTGGGGGCACTTCGTCCACCCTATGCCTATGGCAGAGTTAGCACCTACCAGTGGATTCTAGGTTGTTGTCCCACCCAGGCTAGGATTATGATGAATTTGAGTGCCCTGAAGAGCATTTGCGTAAAAATATTTGGAACGTTATACATTAGGTAGAGTAATTTAGGTAGGATAACCATTTTCATTAATGCCAGTCTGATGGCCAGGGATAGCGGGAGGCTCTTCCATTTGGCTATGCGGTCTTCAATTTGGATAGGGCCACCCCATAGTTCTCAGAGGGAATTGTGTCAGTATCTCGGCTAACCCAGACCCCAAGATATTTAACCGATTTTGTGCACCAAGGGAGGGGGTAGTCCAGATACATGTTTGGGTTTGTGATGTTTAAGTAGGAATACTGTGGATTTGTTCCCGTTGACGGAGATCCCAGAGAGCAGCCTGAATAGGCTGAGCTCCTTGACCAGTGGGCTTATGTTACGGGCTGGATCATGAAGTTAGAGTGTGATGCTGCCGTGTAGAGGGAGATAATAAGATTTCGCTCCATAAAGTACAGACTTCTGGTGGCATGTAGCTGCCGGATCGATCATGCCAAGGGATCTGATGCTAAGGCATATAAGATGGGAGAGTGGGCATCCCTGTCGCGTGCCCTTAGTGATCTGCATAGGAGCGGACAGAAGACCGTTCAGCCTGATCCTGGCCGTTGGTTTGTGGTATAGGCGTTATTCACAGCTTTAGAGGCTGGTGGAGAACGCCATCCTCGAGCGGACAGCAAGAAGGAAATCCCACTCTAGAGAGTCAAAAGCTTTGGTAGTGTCCAAAAAGACCCGTACAGGGTTCAGAACCGGGTTTAGCTAGTGCAACACTGCAAAAACAGTACGGAGTGATGAGAGTTGCCTCTGTAAATGAGGTGGGAAGGGTGCCCGTAGAGAGCGCTTCATTGTAGAGTTGCGATAATTTGAGGGTGAGCATGGAAGAAAAAGCCTTGTGTAACTCCGTGGAAAAGCCATTGCCTCCTGGAGCTTTGCATGTGGGGAGACTCAACATCACATCTACAATCTCATCCAAAGCGAGAAGTACAGTAAGAAATTGGCATCTGGGATCCTCTAGCCATGCCAGCGCAATGTACTCAAAGTATGTGGAATAGTCAGATGGATCCAACTAGTGAGTGATGTATATCGAGCAATTCAGGTGTCTGTTAAGCATCAAACTGCAATCCCACAGTCTAGCCTGAGGAGACAGGAGTGAACATGTATCCCAGATCCGTGTGAGAAACTGGGAGTCGTTCGTGTTGGGTCCAACTGTGATAATTATTGTGAAGTCGTCATGTATTATGGCTTGTATGATAATATAGCAGCCTTGGGTGTGTATGGTAGCAAGAATGGTGCCCCTCGCTTGACCAATAGTGCAGGACCTCTTCCATATGTAAATTAAGAGGGCAGATCTTTATAATTACAACATTTAGTGATGCTATTAGGGTTAGTAGTGGTACCCAGATGGGTCTCCTGCAACAGTGCTATGTTAAGCCTTTGTTTGTCCAGGTAACCAAGTATTTGCCTAGTCTTGCGCGGGCTGTGGAGCTCACGCACATTCCGGGTTAGGAACTTAAGAAAGGGCCTACTGTCAGTATATTTCAGCCTACTAACTAGCGGTATAGTGTTTATCTGTGGGACAATGGAGCCAGTGCTGATGATGTGTGGCCGTGTGTTGTGATCGAAAGAAGAAGGGGGTAAGGCTGTGCAAGTACGTAAAAACTGATTATGTACTGCTTCTTTCTGCCCACTTGGTCTGAGCATAGACCTCAACTTCCCATTCCTGTTCCTCTCACCCATACTAATAATAATAATAATAATAATAATCTTTATTCAGCATATAAGAATATGACCATAAAAGAAGCATCTTAGGATATACATACATCAGGCAAAAGCAGTTTTCATAAAAACGCAGCCGCATACACATTACAACTAAATTGATATAATGTCGTAGTCCCCCACTGTCTCATGATTTTCTAGTGCATCCAACAAGTTTCACTTGAGATTAAGAAATATATATACAATAAAATGAAATACTCAACTAATACTTTTATAGCAGCAACACTCAGTGCAAAATTAGCAAGAATTCTTATGGGCTTCAAGCACCCCTCTTGATTCTTAACTTTAAAGCAGCTCTTAAAAAATTCAAGACACAAAAAATTGTAAAAACATCCGATGACAGTTTTAAAAACAAGGCAACACGTGCCTGTTTAAATCTAAGTTTTCTTAAGAGCCCCTTCAGGAACACTTTTCTGGGATATGCGAAATGCGGGCAGAGGAGGACAAAATGTAAGGTGTCCTGTGGAGGCCTATTGTTGCAGCCACAGGGTCCTCTAAGTGCTGCGTGCGCAATAAAACCAGAGGGTACAGCCAATAGATGATGAAATAAGTTTAGTCTAAAACGTGTAATTAAAAATCTGTCGTGTGCACTGGTTATGAGAGATAAATATGGTTCTATACCCTGCGTTGACTTAACTAGAATGTATTCTCTCACCGAAGGCTTGTAAAGTTCCCTATCCCCACGTATAGTGGTAGCATATTTAAAGAACAAGTCTTTAATGTGTGCCTTTTCCTGAGATCCCACCTTGTCAGGGTTGGTGAATAAGTCTACACGCCCTAGTGTGGAGAGGGTGTCCTTTACATATTTCAACCACAGGATTTTTAACGCATGGTCAAGGGAGAGACAGTCCTGGATTACCAGCCTGTTAAAGCCTGCCTCTTCGTTAGACCAGATCTTCACCCAGCACAATAGGGGTTTGACCGCCGCCATGTCAGAAATGTATTTAGACCCCAATTCTTCATGAACAATGTGCGCGGGGGTGCTGGGAGGGACGTTCAACAAACGCCTAAAATATTTATTTTCTTCAGTTTGTAGTTTGTTAGCCACCTTAAATCCCCAAACCTCGCTCCCATATAAGACTTTGGGACACCAGATGGAATTATATAATTTTAAGATCGTCCCTGGTGACCAACGTCCTAATCTATGAGCATAATTAGTTATTGATCCCGTGTACCTTAACAACGCAAGGCACTTCTCATCTAATAAATGTTTAAAATTCAGTTTTCCATCAAATAAAATGCCCAAATATGAGAAGGCCGGTACTATCCCTAGGGTGTGTGTGCCTATTTTGTAACTATGAGGCTTCCTGCACTTCTTCCCAATTTCCATTATGTATGATTTGGTTAGATTAGGGAACAAATCCATCTTGTTCATAAAAGTCACGAAACCATCTATTAAAAGCTGCAGGCCCTTTGGGATGCGTGCGAGGAGTACCACGTCGTCTGCATACAGCAGAACAGGGACCGATCTTGTGCCTATCCTCGGGGTATCTGCTTGTAAGGCCATCAGGGCAGAGTCAAGGCCGTTGATATATAATGTAAACAAGAACGGCGCTAATATGCAGCCCCGTCTTACCCCACTAGAACAAATAAAATGATCCGTTGTTTTCCCCTCCTGTGTATATCTAACTGCTGCTGTGGTGTTCGAGTGTAGGGCCATTAGAGTGTTAATTATTGACAGATCCACTCCAAGCTCTCCCATGAGTGACCAGAGTTTGCAACGGTTCACTCGGTCAAATGCCGCCGTAAGATCCATAAACGCTAAGTGCAGCGCCCCTGATTTGACTATTGTATATTTAGCAGCGATGAGATAAAGATTGAGGCATTGGTCTGCAGTAGATTTACCAGGTCGGAACCCATATTGGACATCCGTTATAATATGGTTGACCTCCGCCCATTCCGACAGCCTGTTTAAAACCACCCGGCCCACAACATTCACTGACACATCGATAAGAGATATGGGGCAATAGCAATGTGGGCTGTCCCTATCTCCTTTCTTAAAGATGGGGACAATAGTGGCCGTGGACCATGATGCTGGCATTACTGATGCTACTGCCCCATTTAATACCCTCACTAGGAGTGGCGCCCATACCTCTATGTTACCACGGAAGAGGTCAGGCGGGATCCCATCTGGTCCCGACGCCTTGTTCCTCGAGAGGTCCTCGATTCCTATTCTCACCTCGTCCAGAGAGAAGGTAATGGGGTCAATTCTCTGCTCCCGGATAGAGACCGGAGGTTGCTCTGCTATATGGGGGTGGTTATATAGGCCCTCAAAATAATCCTGCCATTGCTCAGGTAGAATGTTATGGCTTAACCCTGGTTTATTCGAGTCTTTAAAGAATGGATTATTAATGACCCTCCAAAAATGGATGGAGTCCTTTAGCTCAGCTGCCTCTATAAACTCCTCCCAGGCTTTCTGCTGTAGTTGGCCCTTTCGTCCCTTAACGGCTAGCTTATAGATTTTGCGGCAGGCCGCCACCCGTTCCCTGTCTTTCGGGGACTGCTTGAGGGCCGATTTTAAGTCTCTTAGGGCCCAAGAGCAATGCCCATCAAACCATCTTGGGGCGTCCGTACTAGGGGAATAAGCCGGTGCTTTCAGTAAACCATCTACTAATTGCGCAATATCCCTAAAGGCCTCTACTAGTTCTACCCCTTGCACTTCAGGGTCTAGACATCTCAAAATTGCCTGCTTGCCTGTATTAAAAAGAGAAATGTTAAAAGTGACGATGTCTACCTGTGCCCAGCGTAACGCCTATCTTGATCAGTCGCCGAGATCGTGCCCCCAGCTACTCTATGCGGTGCTGGATGATGTTGCGCGGCAACAAGTGACAAAGTCACTGGGTTATGGTCACTAAATACGCTGTAATTAATATTAAAATGGGATATAAACCTTCTCAATGTGAGAGAAACAAAAATAAAATCAATAAATATTGAGCAACCTCTCCCTTTATAAGTCGGGTGCACAACTCTGTCCGGGAGGGTAGCAATCAGGTCCAGCGTGTGGGACAGCCCATATGTGTTCAAGAGGCTACTCAAATCACGCCCTTCCTGAGTGTGCTCCATGTGAGGTCCCTCTCTTAGTGTGCAGGACGACCAATCACGATGAGTCACCCTCAGGTTGGGACACAGATGGCAATTAAAATCTCCGACTAGGGTAGGATAGCAGTTGCCAAAATGGTAGTTCCGCCAAAATTCCTATACTTATTTGTCAATATTCCGATCCTCCTCACTCAGGCTTTTTTTGGTAAACTCCACGCTCTACTAATATCCTTGGTCTGGGCAGGCAGACAAGCTCGGGTTTCCTGGGAGCTCCTAACGCTGCCATTAACACAGGGGGGTCTAGGTGCGCCTGATTTTCAGTTATATGCCTACTGTGCTCAAGCACAATTTCTTCATTTTTGGCTGCACCCTACCCCATTTCAGCCGCATGTTGCGGTGGAGATGGACGTTGCAGCGCCAATTCCCCTTCAGGTGGCAGTATACAAACCACACAGACGGCCACGTGATGGTATTGACACAGTCAAGACCCTGAGGTGGGCGTGGGGAAAACTCCGAGATAGAGCCAAATTGGCGATCCTGTATGCCCCGTCCATCCCGCTGGCGCACAACCCCATGATCCCTGCCATGGCTGAGGGGGCTAATAGAATTCTGGCTAGGAAGCTAGGGTTGCACACCTTCTCTGATGTATATCCTGAAGACAAATTCTTAGCGCCACTTGACACAGCTGAGGGAAAGCCCAAGAATTTTTCAGAGCTTTTTTTTTTTTTACTATAAACTCAGGGCATCCTGCAAGCAAAGACACAAGACATTTCCTACCCCTCCGCCGACACTGCAGGCGCTCGAAAATATCATTCAGACAGCCTACCCACGGAAGCTCATAACTAGACTCTATATCCAGATGCAGAACACTGCCCCTATAACCACACCTAGGGCGTTCCAGGCGTGGAATTCAGAATTGCCGGTTCCGTTAACGGAGGAACAATGGTCCTTCTGCTGCGGCCAATTGACAGTTCTTTCCCCCAATTACAAATTGCGTCTGATCCACTTTAAATACATTCACCGATTCTACAGAACTCCTGTGCAGTTACATAAAATGGGAATCAAGGCAGATGGGGGATGTTGGAGATGCGGTCACGCTCCGGCGGATTTCATGCACCTGGCGTGGAAATGCCCCCGGGTGTCGTCATTTTGGACATCGCTTTTTACCACAATTCATGGGATAATTGGCACATCAGAGGACCCAGAGCCGCACATAGGCCTACTGGGTTATGTGAGGGACACACCGGTGGAAACCCACAAATTGCATGCTATGCTTCTGCTTTTCGCCAAGCGCAGAGTAGCCATACATTGGAGCAGAAGGGGGGTTCCTAAGATTGAGGACTGGTTGTGGGATGTACTATTTGCCACACACAACTCTCCACTTTCTGGGAGTTGATGCCGCCCTCATCAAGACCAAAAGACATATGGGACCCCTTCTTGACGTGGTCAAACTCACAAGGCGAGAGGGAAGAGGATGCTCCAGGTTCTCAGACTCCACCAACTGACTGATCATTATAGTTTGGGGCACCTATACCTCAGGGGCCAGGGCGTTTGGTGGGATTTGGAGATGGGCCCTCATTCTCTCCATACTGATCGCAGCCCTACACTTGCCTGGTGGCCCCACATGTCACTTCGTCTCATGTCCCAGATTCCTGCTACACCACCCAGACAAAGAAATGCTGTATGCTGATTCAACCAAGACGTGTAATGCCATTTGTCCGCTAAGATTTGACACGTTATGTATCATAATGCTGAGTACATGTATACATACAATATGCAACTGACTGTGTTGTTTCACTGTAACTGTTTGTTAAATAAAATGCAAATAAAAAAATCTCCGACTAGGATCACTTGGGGCTGTGCCAGGCCTACATCATCATGTATTTGCTCCAGCTGTGTATTTAATTCATTGATGCTAGTCGATCCCTGAGAATGTGATTTAGCATTATAAAAAATTAGGACTAGCCTATACATGTTGTTAAAGAATGTAAGTCCTTGGGCGACATCCGAATCCCATGCCTGTGTATTCCACCTACCATGAATTCTCAAGTCAATAAAGATGATTAGGCCCCCCCTCGCTCTCCCTGGACCCAACCTTAGTGCTGGGCAGAAAAAAGTTTTATAGCCTTCAATAAAGAAGTTATTTACTGGCTCCCACGTTTCCTGGAGACATATTATATGGAGGTCCCTGGCGTAATGGAGCCACTGTTCGTCCGTGAACTTACTAGTTAAACCCGCTACATTCCACGAGATTATTTTTAGATCGCCCTCAATATGCCCGTCCTGGGAACCAACGGGCGGGACAATAATGGGGGCGATGGTAGCCCTCTCGAAGCTATCAGATCCCAGCAGACTATGGTCCCTACACTCGTGGGGGGTTTGTGTTATTATACCCAAATTGGTCCCCTCCCTCCACTCTGCTGTACCAACAGGTTCAGGTAGAGTGTCCAGTCGGGTCTCAGTAACTCTGCCCATACCCGGGGGGGCGGAGCTTGGTCGCGACCAAGATGGCAGCTTGAGCCGAGCGCTCTGTAACACCGCCACAACTATACATAAATTATCCGGCAATTAGCACAGATACGCAGCTTGCATCGACGTCCCTTACCTCCCGGAGACCGGCGGCTAAGATCCTGGGCGCTCCCGACCGCCGCGCTGCCTCACGGAGCAGATCGGACGTGCCGGCGGAGGCGGGCCTGGCTGGGCCTCGCGCACCGGGCTTGCGTGAGTGCGGTGGGCGGCGCCTGACGGGGGCTTCTGCGGCGCTGTTGCTGAGGCGGAGAGCGACTGAGAAACGCCGCAGCCAATGCAAGAGGTGCGCTGCTTGCTCTTGCTGCCTTGACGGGACTCTTGGGTGCGGGAGTACCACTGTTGATCTGGCGCACGGTGCATAGAGTGCCCGGGGAGAGTACATTGCGGTGCGTCCTGAACCCGGAGACAGCGACAAGAGAACTGCTGATCTTCGGCTTCCCCCAGGGTGCTTGAGGGGCTGCCCCATCTCCTACCATCGGGCTAGCGTAACTGTGGGAGCTGTAGCTCTGCTGAAGACGGGGGGGCCCGCACTTTAAGACACTGGGAACCCAAGAGGGCCGCTACCGGAGCGTCGAAAGCAGTGACCAGCCCAGTACGGATTCGTGAAGTCTCCCGGGGGGGGCCTCCTATAGCGGTTGCACTGCAGGCCGGGACCGGGTCCTGCGGACGGGGCACAGATAGACTGCTGAGTGACTTAATTAGAAGCTGCTGGCTGCCCTGGGATGGTGAGACTCCGAATTTGAATATCAGGCTCAGCTACACTTGATGGGACTGACGGGCCTAGGCTTCGTAGGCCTTGAGCCCTTCTGAGCTGCTTCCTGCCGCGAGGGACACTAGGTTCTCCTTGAGACTGTCAGTGTGAGTGAACGGCTGTTGGCGGGCGTCGCTGGCGGTCGGCGTCGCCTCCCCCAGCGCTAGCGGACGCCGAAGAAACAGCCCCGAAGACCTACATACGGGTCAAACAGTGGTGGCGCAGTGCAGAGGCCTTGAGCGGTGTGCTGGTACCCACATCGGAGTTAGTGCCACTGGCTCCGCGCTGTTGGGCGCCGCCTCCGGACTGCAGGGCTATCCGGCTTGCTGACCTTGGGAGCCCCCTGCGCCAAGCAAGAGACCCTCTCTTCTGCTGTGTTACCCCCCTGGATTGGCGGGGTTCGGTGGATTGTGCGACCTACCGGAGGCCAGGATGGGTAGAGTTGACAGGGCGCAACCGAAGCTCTCGTTTGACCAGAAAAAATCCAAGTCTAGAGACGCGTCTACGGAAGATCCCTCCAGAATGCAGGAGCAACCTGCAGAAGACACGCGTCCGGATATCCGAGGCATGTTAGTGGCTATGGAAAAAAGCCTACAGAGTGGTATCTTAGCCCTCGGCACGAAGATGGATGCACTATCCTACAGAATGGATCGTATGGCAGAGAGGCTGGACAAGCATGCCGAGAGACTAGATATGTCCGAACGAAGGCTGACGGAGGCGGAGGAAGCGCACACCACTCTTGATTCTGAACACAAGCAGCTTGGCAGAGTGCTGCGGATCCTGCAAGATAAAACCGAAGACTTGGAGGCGCGCTCTCGGCGCTGCAATCTCAGAATTACGGGATTGCCAGAGACCACACATACTGGTAACATGGAGCAATTTACAGAGAAGTTAGTGAAGACCATGTTGGGTGAAGACTCGTTCTCCGCAATGTTTGTGGTGGAAAGAGCACATCGCTCCTTGGGTCCCCGGCCGCCCCCGGGGGCGCCTCCTCCCCCCATCATCGCAAAATTACTCAACTATTGAGACCGGGACATGGCGCTGAAGCTGGCTAGGGAGAAACAACCCCTGGGTTTCGAAGGATCCACGATCTCGCTGTTCCCGGACTTTACGATCAGGGTCCAGGAAGCACGCTGGCAGTTTGCCCCGATGAAAAAACAGCTACGCGAACTAGGAGTGGACTATGCCATGCTATACCCTGCGAAGCTGCGCGTCAACAGACAAGGTCGCTCCCACATCTTCACAGATCCGAAGGCCCTGCAGAAGGCGTTAAAAGACTGGTCGAGGGAACAACGTCATAGCCCGGAGCGGCGGCTGCTCGACGAGGTGGCGGGAGGCCAGTTGGATGAACAGGACTGAACTTTTATGATACCACTGTGCGATAAGTAAGGTCTAAGCCCTGGGACAGAGTTGGGGATGTTATTAGCCTGAGCGGGGGAGGGAGATATATAGTCCTCTTGTTTAATGCTTTTGGTCCATTTTGTTAGCTGGTTTCCTCCCCTAGATTCGCTGGGTGTACCGCGGGGAGGTGGAGGGTCATTGCTTAATATGTGCGGCTGGGCTGATGAGCCGAGCAAGGGAGTGCGCTGACTCCGTCTAGAAGGGGCTAGGACCTGCGCTGTGACATTAGAATACGCGCCAGGCACGCTGGAGAAGCCCTGCATGGCGGACTCTGGCTTGAAATATACGCCAATGTTGTGGGGAGGGAATGGGGGATCTCTTAAGATTGCTAGTTGCATCAAATGTTTGAGGCGGTGTTTGGAGTACGGTATTGCACCGGTTGGATAGTGCAACCTATATGTCATGCAACTTCCGCCCACGAGTGCAACACACATGGGAGAGTTCTTTGATGTTTCGGGAGGGTATGGGTGGGGGGTGGGGGGTTAGGAGGCGAATGGGGAACAACTGCAGCCGAGTTGGGGCAGGTCTGCTGTGGGAGGGGGGTTGGTGGGGGGTTGAGAAGCAAGCAGATGTTTTTCCTGTTAGATGTTTTTTATCAGTATGCAGATGGTGAGAGCAAATGCCGTTTAATATGCAGATCACAATGCTGGGCGAGATCATACAAGTGCGATGGCGGCACCTAGTCATGTTAATCAAAACTCAACTGTAGATGCTTTCCGTGTGCTCACATGGAATGTCAGGGGTCTTAATAATTATAGGAAATTACGTAAGGTGTTACACTATTTACAAAATTATGCCATAGACGTAGCTTTGCTGCAAGAGACGCACCTTCCACTCGACAGCCCCCTCTTGCGCAGCAGAGGCCTAAGGGATAACATACATGCATCAGGTTTTACTACACACGCCAGAAGGGTGATCACGTGGGTAAACCCCAAATCTTCTTACACGCTAGAGCCCCTGGACGCTGACAGAGACGGTAGATATACGTTATCCAGGTGTCGGGGAAAGGGCATAGATGTGGTACTTGTTAATATTTATGGTCCAAACTATGACTGTCCTGCATTTTTTGACTCGCTGGTGTCCGTAGCGACTAAGTACGGGGCAACACGATTCCTCTGGGGAGGGGATCTTAATCTGGTCAGGGACCCGGGTGTGGATCGATCGGGGGGCCCTGAGAGACGCCCCTCTGCGGCCGCTAGGGCGTTGGAGAGCGCAATGCTTCGCCTGGACCTGAGAGATGTCTGGCGCTCCAGATTTCCACTTACAGGGGGATATACACATTACTCTGCTTATTATAACATCCACACTAGGATTGACTATTGGTTGGCTTCCACGTCCCTCTACGACGACGTTAGGGAATGTAAGGTCCTCCCCCGTACTCTGTCTGATCACTCCCCCCTGCTGATAGTGATAGCTACCCCCAAGAAATGTATACCACCTTTTACGTGGCGATTTCCTCCTTATTCGCTGCTGGACTCGGTTTTCAAGGCGGAACTTGCGGAGGCTATCGAGATGTTCTTCGTCACTAATGTCGGGTCGGTGGACAGTTTCCAAGTGATCTGGGAGACCTTTAAGGTTTATATTCGGGGCATGGCCATGTCCAAGCACTCGGGAGTCCTCCGGGACCTCCGCAGACGCCTTGCTAATTTAGTAAGGAGACTGGGAGTACTGGAACAGAAAATGCTGGCCCACGCGGAAGACGCTGTGGCCTCGGAAATTAAGACCCTTCTGGCGGAATATCAGGAAACAGCGGATGCCGAGCTTAAACATTTAGGTAAATACGCCACGGCGCGCGAATACGGGGAGGGTGAGCGACCGGGCACGGTTCTGGCTCAGATGCTTCGGAGGCGCTGCAGTAACACTCATGTCGCGGAACTAAAAACAGCGGATGGGGAGGTGCTAACCGAAGAGGCTGATATAGCGGAGCGTTTTCGCAGTTATTATGCATAATTATACTCTGCCCGCTCTTCCGGGACGGAAGAGGAAATCACGGACTACCTCTCCTATATTAAACTACCCTCTCTCACGAATACGCATCGGGAAATTCTGATGAGGCCTGTGGAAAAAGACGAGATAGTGATAGCGCTGACGGGCATGAGGTCGGGTAGCGCCCCTGGGGTGGACGGCCTTACGGTGGCTTTTTACAGAGCATTTCTTGACATTCTTCTGCCACATTTGTCCGCGCTCTTTGACGACATGTGCCAAACCGGCACGATGCCGCCTACGATGAGGGAAGCCGTCATTGTTGCTATAACTAAACCAGGAAAGCCGCCTGGGAGTGCGGGTCGTATCGCCCGCTCTCCTTGTTAAATGTCGATACTAAAATATTTGCCAAAATCCTCGCCAACCGGATAGTCCCCCTTGCGCAGACACTCGTCGCCCCCGAGCAGGCTGGGTTTATTCCGGACAGGAACCTCACCTACAATTTACGTACGGTATTTGGGGCCTTACAACACATACGCCACGATACTAAGGCGGCGGCGGTCTTTTTAGATATGGAGAAAGCATTAGATTCCGTCGAGTGGCCCTTTATGCGCCAAGTATTGACAAGGATGGGCCTGGGTCTGGTCTCCCTGCAGTTGATCGGGGTGTTGTACCATCGTCCCTCTGCCAGAGTCCGAGTGGGTAATCTGGTGACGAACCCCTTTAACATCTCTCGCGGGACGAGGCAGGGATGCCCGCTGTCCCCCTTGCTATACGCCTTAGTGGCTGAGCCGCTGGCCTGCGCATTACGTGAATACCACAGCCACAAGGGTGTTAGACTGCAGAAATATGAACTAATAGTATCAACCTACGCCGATGATACATTGCTGTATGTCCGCGACCCAGAAAACAACCTCTCCTCGGTCCTGCGCGAGGTGGTGCGCTTCGGTACCCTCTCGGGACTGCGGGTTAATTGGCCCAAATCGGTCGCTGTTCCGCTCACGCCCGCCACGACACCCCATGACCCGGAGTACCCGCTGTAGTGGTCGGTGGACTCGATCAGATACCTGGGTATTCGGGTGCACCCTGACTCAGAGGTTGTGTTCAGGGAAAATTATGGAGTGGCTGTAAGCAGGCTGGAAGAAGACGTAGATACCTGGATCCGGTTGCCTCTGTCCTTGCTAGGCAGAATTTCGATTATGAAGATGGTGGTGCTCCCTTGGTTTCTGTTCTTATTCATGAATATCCCCATGGTTTTGCCCAACTCTTTCTTTAGTCGGGTCACGACGTTGCTGATAAAATTGGCCTGGGCGGGCAAACAAGCTAGAATTCGGTGGCAGACTCTCACCCTGCCGTGTCACATGGGGGGATTGGGCGCCCCGGATTTAAACTTGTATTATAGAGCTGCGCAGTGCGCCCATGCCTACCATTGGATACACGGCCCTCCAGACGCCCCCCACATTCGCCTCGAGACTATTGTTGCTAGCCCGCTGCCCCTCCCGGCCTTGCTATTTGAACATGTAGACCGCAGGACAGGTATACTTGACTCCATTAACTCTACGCGTCATGCCTGGCATCACCTGCTACAGCTACACGCTGGAGCTCTATTATACTCCCCACTCATGCCCCTCGACTGGGTCCGTTGGCTTCCCCCCCTGCAGGGAACGTGGGGTGATACATGCATTGAACTCTTTGAGCATTCGGACGGCCGCAGACCTCTTTCATAACGGTGTGGTTAAACAATGGGAGGGGCTGGAGCAGCGAGAGCCCCCACATACCCCACTGCAACATTTCCAATTTCATAGGACAAGGCACGCTTTACGCAGCATACTGGGAGAGGACCTTATGGAGCCACCCGAGGTCTCGGAACTGACCTATGTTCTAAAAGCTAAATCGCCCTGCAAGATTGTATCTAATATTTATAAGATCGCTATATCCCGCAGGGTAACTGAATATTCCAAGGCCAGATTTGATTGGCACCGAGATCTACAGCAACTGATAGATGACGAAATGTGGGCATATTGTTGCACCAGTACACGCCGAGTCTCGCTAAATGGCAGGCACAGACTGATCCACTTCAAATACCTTAATAGGACATACTACACCCCGGAGAGACTCCATAGATATGGGTTGAGGGAAACTCCTGCCTGCGATAGATGCGCGGAGCCTACGGCAGGCTTTATGCACTTGGCCTGGTCATGCCCAGGGGTATATAATTTTTGGGAACAGATTTTCAGGGAACTGGCGAAAATCACTGACGCGGAACTCCCCCTCGACCCTGCCATGGCCCTGCTGGGCTACTCCAAGAAGCTCCCACGAGCAACGCGTAGACTGATAGATATGGGTCTCCTCCTAGCAAAACGTAGAGTAGCGATCAATTGGCTCCGTGGCCCTACCCCTACCGTGGCGCAGTGGTCACACGACATGCTTTTTTGCTCTAGGCAGACAGAGAATTTCAGCGACCTACTCCCTCCCAGGAGCCGCCCTAAAAATTTCTAGGGAATTTACACGACATATAAAGCTGCCAGGGCACCGGCGCGGTCTGGGCCCGGGTGTGACAGGCTGTCCCCATCCCACAAAATCCCTGCTATTTGATCCCCCTCTTGGCCATCTTGGGTGGGCACAAGGACAGATGAGTCGGGGTCCTACCCGGGCATACGCTCCTGATGTTCAGTATTGGAGAGGCCGAAAGCGATAACATTACAGTCACCAGCATATTACACAGTAGTTATACACTTGATAATGTTGATCTGTACTTGCTATGTATGTATTGTGTTTAACGGTCTCCAACTGTACACCACGTGCATGCTTTATAATGGCCAGGATGACATAACTTGCTTCTTGTATGTTATTTTAAAAGCTTGATAAATAAATAGAAAGAAAAAAAAAAAAAACTCTGCCCAGACCCTCCCCTTTTTGTAGTCAGTCTATGTCGTTCAAATCCCTCAATGGTGCAAATGTGTTACTTAAAGTCGAGGGTCCCCCGCCCAAGATGAGGCCCTCCTCTTGACCTAAAAAAGGTTGAGGCAAATTCAAACCAAATGGTGGCCTATAAAAGAAACCCAGCGGTATGGTTTGATCGCTGATTCTGCTGAAAATAGGTGCGAAGGGGGAGATGGGGCATTTTGGACCAGCTCAGGATACCTAAACGTGACAATCACACTGTCTCCTGAAAATGCTTTCCTCGTCCTGCCAATCTATGATACCCTCCTGGCCATCAGAATATGCCTGTGCTCTGCAGTGTTAAATCCAGCATGCTTACTAAGCCAATGGGTCACTTTATTGATTAACTGGGCGGTGTACTCATCATTTGAATTATTAAGTCCTGGTACACCTGTCAAGACCACTGTGTAAGGGCAGCTTGCTGGTGGGAGGTCTATAACTGGTAAGTCTCGGGTGTTAGGGGCAACTAAAGTCATCCTCCTGCATGGCTGCTGATGCAATCCTGGATTCCTTTGATGACCCCCATGCGACAGTTTACTAATATGAGAAGCCATCGGCCCGGGCATCATTGACCCTGAATTCGTGACCTGTGCCACAGGCCTTGTTGCGCCGGGAGTGGTTTGAGGGACCTGGGGTTCGATAAGCAACTCTACTGGAGGAAATGCTGGGGGGATTACTTGTTGAACCTGTTGGGCCTCCTGACTGATGGGTACTACATTCTGCACAACCTGACTAGAGGGGGGCAATGCATTACCAATTATATAGAGTGTTGCCCTTGTTTCTACCAATACTTTTACGAATTCATTTAAAAAATCGTTCAAAAGACCAGTTACTGCTTCCACAATTTTTATTTTCAAGAGCCCCCACAAATCTTCAAAGTCCTTAACACCCTTAATGTCCGAGTATGCGGTGCCTTCCCCTTTCTTCACCGGAGTTATTTTCTTTGTTTCTTTCCGTTGTTTCTTTGGGGCTGGTGGGCCATTTAGTTTCACACCCTGGGTGTTGATTGGCCTGGCCTTGTTACGTGTAGTTTGACCAGCAATTGTGGGGGTAGAACTGGTTCCGGGGTTGGAGCCTCCTGAGGCGTCCACACTCTCGTCCTGACATTGGCCTTGTCCCAGAGAACCCCCTGCTGGTGTTTTACCACCTCGGCCATGCAGCCCTCCCTGAATGGCATGGCGGCCCCTACTTTTTCTAAGGAGAGGTGCCTCTCAGCCCTGTCTATCTCTTTAGTGATTGCCCCTACTGCTTTAACCAAAAACGAGTCAATGGTTCCCTTGGTTAGGTCCTGAGGGGAACACGAGGGCGGGCCTTTCCTCTTCCCCATGGTGTGCTTTGGACGATCAACCTAATGGGCCACCTCCTTAATGCAAGTCTAAAGTGCTTCAGGGAGCTTCGGGCGGGGGGTAATGAGGGAGATTACTCACATAAACTGGATCAGTTGTCACTGCTCTATGGCCCGCCGTCACCCGCTCCTGGGTACTTCCTTGCTCCTCTATCTCCTTCTTTGAGGTTCTATTCAGGCAGCAAACACCCAGCTCCAGCCCGTGTTGGTTTTCGCTGGCAAAACTAAGAGTGGGCCCTTCCCGGCCTTGTACGGCCACTGACGGGTGCAGACGGGCCTGCCCTTGGCCCGGGCGCGTCCCGCACTGCGGGAGCGGTGAATGAAGGCTCCCGTGCTGCGGGAGCCCCACGCTGCTTTATGCGCCTCCGGGCGCGAAGGGTGCACGTCGGCGCCTCCTGGCGCGTTGTTTGCTGGGGGCTGGAGTCCCCCGGTGTCAGCAGGCAGTGGCATGAATAAGGGCTCCCGTGCTGCTTTATGCGCCTCCGGGCACGAAGGGTGCACGTCAGCGCCTCCTGGCGCGTTGTTTGCTGGGGGCTGGAGTCCCCCGGTGTCAGCAGGCAGTGGCGGTGAATGAGGGCTCCCACATACTAGTAAACACCAACCTGCCAGTGGCCCTCCTTCCCACTCCACCCTTATACAAGCGCCAAATGGTGCACCAAAACATCACAAAGTAATGAGTGACATCAAGGGGGTTAACCCAGGAGTGGCACAGAGAATGTCCCAAATAACACTGCCTTAAAGCAGAGGGGTGGTGCCCACCGGGTCCTGGCGGTGAAAGTATCAGCCACAGGCGACATAGCAACCACATGTGTAGCCACTGCTCAGCAGTACATCCAGGGAACTCCTGTGTCCATTCCGTCCTGCAGTCTGCCTTGCCGAGCCTCAACAGAGCTATAGTACAAGAGGGCGAGTTTCTGTACATGACCCTGACAAGCAGTTAAATCAGAACGTTGTCATAGCACAAGTCGGTGATGGAGACAGTCACAAACAATCAAAGTCCATGCAATTGGCAAATAACCTATGAACAGACTTATTCAACATCACTCATATTCTCATGGAGGCATGCATTTCCTCCAGGCGAACCCTCTTAAGTCTCTAGATGCTGGGTCTTGATGAAAGAATAGGCACTCTGTGGCGTCAGGAACAGGTGAGACTTGTTCCGGTGAATAATTTTGAGCAGTGCAGGGTAGCATGCTGGCCTGGCGGAGCCTATGTTTCACCAGCAGGTATTTCTTTCTGTCATCTTGGACTGCTTTTGTAAAGTCAGGGTAGATGGAGATGTTACTGCCATCATGCAACAGTAGTTGTTTCTCTTGGGCACAGCGAAGCGCCTCATCTCTGTAGTTGAAGAGAATTATTATCGGATGTAGGCGGGCCCAAATGATCTGTGGGCCCTCTTAACCAAAAATAGGGGAGAGAAAGTATTCTGGCCAAAGAGACTCTCCAGTAGCGTTTCGACACTGCCTACCATCAGGCCGGTATTCGTGGATTCCACTACCCTCACCAGGCATGTGTTGTTACCCCGAGATCAAGCCTCAAAATCTTCGTTTTCTGATCAAATTACTTTGATCACTTTTGCCATTTCTGCAAGCGATTTACAATTATTTGCTGTTTCATCGTCCAGGCTAAATAAATGGGCCTCTGCAGAATTCAGGCGATTACCATGCCTGTTAAGCGTAGTTGTCATTTTGTCTACTCTAGCCATGAGGGTGTTAAGTTTTTTATCAATTGTAGTAAGGCTTTGTTGTATATGGTGCAACAGAGTTTTGATGTCAGGGTCATCAGTGTCTCTCGAGGCCACCGCTTGTGCACCCATTATGTCTGATGAGGTGGCTCTCTTGGAGCGCTTAGTCTCAAAGGCTAGCTTGGATTGCTTTGGTTTGCCAATCCCCATCACGGCCACGGCGTGTATGACAAGATTGCCCTAGCAAGTCAGGAAGTGGTGCACCTGCTGGAGGGTGTTCCCCATTCCCAGCTCTAGCCAGCAACCAGCGCTGGCGAACTCAGGGCCTCATGGGGCAAGAACACACAGAGGAGGACATAATGGCACTGACTCAGCGGTCTCTGTTTCACCTTCATGCCATAGTATGGTATGCACGCCCAATCCAAGCACTACCCACCATCTCCCACCTCAAGCCGCACAGAGGGCGGAGTCAGGGGGCCAACTTCCCAGCAGTTGCCGGTGGGGAAAACGCATCCCCCACTCACCGGCTGGCTCTCACTCTTCTCACAAGCTTGCGCCCCCTTAAGCTACCGGGTGTGCAGCACCGGCCGCTGCCAGCCCTCGTACCTGGGGCCCTTACCGCTGCTAGCGTGCCATCAAGCACAGCAGGGACATCAGGAGTACTCGTCGGACCATCCCCCGTCACAGGATGGGATTCAGATATCCAGTGCGGGTAGATCATGGTGGATTGCACACCCAGCGCAAGGAGCCTCACAGGAGTGCTGCCATCTTAGAACTAGGCTCTCTGGCGACTCATCCCTCCTCAACCGCCACAGATCCGTGACTTTATTGCTAAATCTTTTAGCTCCAGGATACCACACGGGTAACCACCTCTTCACAAATATACAACATAACAAATAAAATAATGTACGCATCAAGGCAAATACATGCCCATTCCAATTATGAGCCCAATAGGTAATTGTAGGAAGTGCGACTGGTAGGGTATGGAGGACAGAAGTCATATTCTTGATGTGAGCTGTGACGGAGTTCCCACACAGTTCAGTCAGAAGACTCTGCGGAGTCAAACAGTTTTTACTCAAAGTAATTATTTTACCCGTAGGAGGAATGGTGAGACAGTTGACATTTTTTGGGCTGGTAGTTGGGGAACATTTGTGTAGGCTCAGTTACCCTTTTCGGCTGGCACTGGAGGATGGTGATGAAGAGTGGCATTACTTCTAACAAACTGTTATCCTGTATAGGTCTCCTGATTCCAGTTAATTTCTGGCTCATCTTTGTGTAACAAGTCAACCAAAAACACCGGTCCAGAAATAAAACACTTTAAAGCTCACACAAGGTGCAAGTAAAATGAAAGAAGTCGAATAAGACAATAACAAAAAGAATGTCCTACTGCAATCAAACGTAAAAGTTACTGCAAAGTATCATTGAAAAATAGTTTTAAAATGTTGAAGTTCTTTCCATAGCTAGGACCAGAATATTAATTCATTAAGCTGCTGACCTCCCTGTAGATGGACAGAGAAAGATGGTTGAGTCTGGTCAACAGGTCTACTCTCATACTTACAAAGCTTTTAGATAAACCTGAAGGTTCTATCTAAACAGGGCTCCACGTAGGTCAAATATGCGATTTGCGAGCCCTTATAAATGATATAATATGGTTACAAAATCTTTGAGCAGACAATAAGACTATGTGAACCTGAACTCAATGTAGTAGGTACAACCAGTGAAAAATTCCACCTTTCATCCTTGAAGCTGTTCTGAAGCTTCAAATAGTTGAAATGGGTGAAGTTGTCTGCTGCTTTTCAAAAGGGCTTAATTTGTAAATACAGATTTTGCTTAAGACCTATGGCAGACAAATATAACAGGCTGAGAAGGTGAGTTTTCAGTTTGATGTTCTTGGGTCTGCAAGGTGTTTCAGAACGTGCAAAAGCAGAGCGTTTGTCCCTGGTAAAGGAGTATGGCCAGCAAAAACAGATAGTTAATGCAAAATGGTCTCAAACACTTTGATGCTGGTTTCTTCCTGACTTGTCTCAGTGAACTGGTCCTTTTGTAAATAACAGCACACCCCACCCAGCGGGTGCTGGTCTCCACAGTGATCCAAATAGCCCATCAATCAATAAATAAATCAGTATTTGTAGTGCACGCTAATCACCCAAGGTGCTGCATGGGGTGGGGCTATTCGAACATCCAGGTCTTGAGGCCACTCCTGAATTCAGTGAGGGAGTCCATCAGATCCCTCTAGTTGGAGCAGCAACATCTTCTGGCAGAGCATGTCGCAGCCTGCAGTCCTTGAGGCACTCAGGGGCATGAAGTAGTAGCAAACAAGTAGCTGCC
The DNA here is from genome assembly GCA_963921515.1 of Calotriton arnoldi. NCBI lineage: Eukaryota > Metazoa > Chordata > Amphibia > Caudata > Salamandridae > Calotriton > Calotriton arnoldi. Next base: position 1,762,567 of record CAWUFW010000673.1, read on the forward strand.
CCTCAGTAGACAAATATCCAAAAGGGACAGGTGAATCTGTTAAAGGAAACGATTCTCTCTATTCTTGAAGTAAGTGCTGGAAGAAAAGACTCAAGGTGGGTAAACGGAACATTTTTCCACTTTATCAGTTTAGTAGGCATTTTTTTTAGCTCAACTAGAAGGAAAATGTTCCTTTCATTTTGGTTGCAGGTTCAATTTCAACAGTCAGTGGACAAAGCAAGAGTTGGTAAACCGCAGATGTGTACCATTAGTTGGAGTCGCCACCACAGCGTACAGAAATGTCCCACCACCCCTTTCCCGGTTGTCTTACAGCATCATGCATTTTGTGATCTGTGAGAGGGCCTAGTTTCAGGCAAAATCTCTCAGCAGAAAATAAATCTAACATTCAGGAGGCCGTCTCCGTAGGTTAGAAGCTGTGACACATTCCCAAGTACCCCCACAGGCAACAGGTGTTGTAGATTCCAGTACCTAAAGTTATCACACCAACGGAATATGCCATATAACAGAGTAGCTAGATAGTGGACCTAGATGAAACCATGGTTATTCACTTCGACAGGAAAAGTGGACCAGACAAGCTCCCCATATCGAATATGCCTCACAATTTCGCAGCCTGTCACCCCCCATGTTGTTACAACGCGGTCGTTACCACGACCGCGTTGTAACAACGCATACCATTACCCCGCAAGTCGAAACAACGACATTGTATGTCATTGTTTTGTCAGAACAGAGGAAAATGGTCGATGTGCATCCTGAATATCGAATTTAGAATACTGAGGCATGCAAACATCAAGGACTTCCCTGTATGCACTTAGCTTTCAATCTTTTTTCACTCGATATTCTGTCCACAATATTCCTGTATGTCGATATTTTTGGGCTCGATATTCAGTCGTGCAACCCAAATGGTCAATTGAGGCCACTCGTGTGTTTATGGCCTTGCTCTATACAAACCTAGGAAAGGTAACTTCTGCATTTCGCTATTCTGACTAAAAAGTCACACAATACTCTATTTCTCAGAACTGAAAAACAACAGAGAATTAAAACCGCTCTTCAAATGCGGCAAAACTTCATGGATCACCTTAGGAATACATCACCAAATTAATAATTTACATTTGAGCTGACAGTCGAAAATGTCAGCTGTGTGGAAGACTGTGTGGGCCACAAGCAACGCTTTGGGTGTGGAGAAAAACTACCCTTCGCCACATCTCATAAATAAAGATGTACCCGGTTCGGGATATCTAGAACTGACATTAAATATATGATGTGTTAGTTATTAAAACTTAACACATCCGCTGATAGCCAAATCAGGCCAGTTCAACAATGGCAGAGACTGCACTGAGAATGAAGGGCACACCACTGAAGAACACGAGTCTGAAGTCAGGGCAGCAGGTTTCCAGTCAGAACAGAAAGCAGGCTTCCAAGGGTCCAAAGCTCAAGAAATAGAGTGAACTCCCTAAGTAGATGGAATTACTGCCCTTTCCCTACAATTAAGAATGGGGAAAATCATCAAAATCAGTGGAGATTTTACAATAAAAGTAGAAGGGGACCTTTCATTCTGTCAGCAGGATGGCAGAATGAAAAAGAAACTTGGTCTATCTAGCATCTACTCTCCTTGAAAGTAAATATGCCCTCTTTCAGGCCCAGCAGCATTTTCTGGAAGTAGATGAGGTGGACCTCCCAAATCAAGCTGTCGTCGGCAAAGTAATCCAGATGGGTGATATTAAATATCTGCAAAAATTTTAAACTGAAAATGACTCGAGATTTGAGAATGACCACCTCTTCTTGGCATCCAGGTTTATGCCATTCTGCCAGTAGTTTGAAATCAAATTAAAAGTACCCAGAAACTATGAAGTGCCTAACCTATCAAGGAATGCATGAGATCGTGATATTGGATGTGCATCTGTTTTAGTGACAGAATTCAGCATTCCAGACAGACCACTTATTCTTTTCTAAAAACCCTTAAGGGCAGGACCACAAGATGGCATGATCAATGAATCAATCAAACAGGATTTGTAGAGCACACTAATCACCGTGGGGGTATCCAGGCTCTAGGTTCAGGCTGCTCAGGGGCTTCAGTCGAAAAAGCCAGGTCTTGAGTCCCCTTCTGAACTCCAGAAGAGAGGGCGAGGTCCGAAGGTGGATGGGGAGGCTGTTCCAGGACTTTGCGATGAGGCAGGAGAAGGAATGACCTTCACTGTTGCTGCGGGGGGATGAGCGAGGGAGAGCGAGGTGGAGCGCAGGAGTCTGGAGGGTAGGTGAAAGCTCAGGCGGTGGTTGATGTACGCTGGTCCTTGGTTGTGGAGGGCTTTGTAGGAGTACATCAGAATCTTGAATTGGTATCTCTTCTGGACGAGGGGCCAGTGGAGTTGTCTTTTGGAGGGGGGGGGCGTGGGTCCGTCTGGGGAGGTCAAGGATGAGTCTGGTCGGCGAGTTCTGGATGGTATGAAGTCTCTTCAGGAGGTGTAATGTGATTCCAGTGAAAATTGAGTTTCCATAGTCCAGGCGGCTGGTGACGAGGGCTTGAGTGACGGTTCGTCTGGTGGAGACTGGGAGCCATTTGAAGATCTGAAGCATGCAGAGGAGACTGCATTGATCTTGCTGCTCATGGTGACTTGGCTGTCCAAGATGATGCCAAGGTTCAGGGCTTGATGTGTGGGGGTGGGCAAAGGTCCCAGGTTGGGGGGTCACCAGGAGTTATCCCACGGTGAGTCGGAGTTCCTGAAGATCAGGACTTCCGTCTTGTCTGTGTTGGGTCTGAGGCAGTGGTCTTGCATCCAGTTGGAGACACTGGTCTTGCAGAGGTGGAAATTTGCCTAGGTGGTGGAGGGGTCTTCATGTAGAGAGAGGATGAGCTGGGTGTCGTCCGCATAGGATATGATGTTCAGTCCGTTGTTTCTGATGATGTTAGCCAGGTGGCTCATGTAGGTGTTGAAAAGGGTGGGGCTGAGGGATGAACCTTGATGGATGTCGCAGATGATGCTATTGGGCTCTGAGGTGAAGGGAGGGAGGATGACCCGCTTGAGTTTATCCGGAGAAGAAGGATGCGATCCATTTAAGGGTGTCGTCTTGGATGCCAATCTGATGAAGCCTCTTGATCAGGGTGTGGTGGTAGATAGTGTGGAAAGCTGCGGAGAGGTCAAGGAGGATCAGGACAGCCAAGTCTACCCGGTCAAGGAGGGTTCTGATGTTGTCCGTGGCAGAGATTAGGGCAGTTTCGGTGCTGTGGTTGGAGCGGAATACAGATTGGCATGCGTCCAGAAGATTGTTATTCTCTAGGTAATCTGTGAGTTGCTGGTTGATAGCCTTTTCGAGGACTCTGGCAGGAAAGGGGAGCACGGAGATCGGTCTGTAGTTTTTGAACTCGTTGGGGTGGCGGAAGGTTTCTTGAGAAGGTGTTTGATCTTGGCGTGTTGCCAATCCTCCGGGTAGGTGGCAGAGGTGATGGATGTGTTGAGGATATCTAGGAGCGTGCTGTTGATGGTGTTGTTGCTGGGGTTGAACATGTGGTGTGGGCAGGGGTCTGTGGGGGAACCAGAGTGGACGGTGTGCACGATGTCAGCGCTGTTCTGCGTGGTGAGCTGGTTCCAGATGGTGATCCTGTTGTTGGCAGGGGCACCTGTGGAGTCTAGGAGGCTGAGGGTGTAGGCAACGGGTTGGGTTTTGAAGTTCCTGTAGATGGTGGATATTTTGTCATGCAAAGAAGTCAGCTAGGGTGGCGCAGGATTACTGGGAGGGGGTGATGATGTTTTCACTCACTGAGGGGCTGGAGAACTCCTTGATGATGCTGAAGAGTTCTTTGCTTTGGTTGGAGCTGGCTTCAATGTGGTTGGCTAGGGCATTCTTTCTGGTATCTTTCAGCAGTCTGTGGTACTGGCTGAGTGGTGTCTTGAAGGTGGTCCAGTTGGTGGGCTCCTTGGTGGTGAGTTATCTCCTTTCCAATTGTTTGCAGTTGCGCTTCGAGGTTCTTAGTTCTGGGGTGTACCAGCCGGCTTGTTTGGAGAATCTGTTGGGTTTGGAGGGTTTGCTGGGGCCAACTCTGTTGGCGCAGTTGGAGATCCAAGTGGTGAAGTTTCTGACGGCTTGTCTGATGTTCAAGGAGGTGTCGGTAGGGGGGGAAGAGTTGAGGGTGTCGGTCCTTTGGCTCTTGGATTCTCTATTCCAGCTGCAGTGTGAGGTGCTGACTGGTCTGGTGGCTTGGTTGGAGGCTGCTGTATAGGTAAAGTGGACAATTGTGTGGTCTGGCAAGGTGAGCTTGGTGGTGTGGCTGTATTTGACTCTGTTACTGGTGGTGAAGATAGGATCTAGCGTGTGTCCTGTGATGTGCGTGGGTTCGGTGACTATCTGAGTGAGGCCGAACCTATTCATGCTGTCCAGAAGGTTGAAGGTGATGGCGTTGTTGGGGTCGTCGAGGTGGAAATTGTGGTCTCTGAGGAAAATATAGTGTTTGGTGTTGATGGCTTGGTGGGCGATGAATTTGTGGATCGTGTCGCAGAAGCCGGGGTGGGTCCTGGAGGTCTGTAGGCGAGGGTGCCTCTGATGGTGGTTTTGACATCTATTCTGAGCTGGAAGTTGAGGTATTCCATGAACGTAGTTTTGTCGTCCACAGTGGTGGTGCAGTGGATGGATCCCTGGTGGATGATGTCAGCATATTAGCAGGCCAGAAACTTAAACATATGAATGCTGCAGCACAGGTGGCAACAAACACACAAATTTCCAAAAGAAGATATTAAATAGACCACCATGCATGCATCAAAAACAGCTCTCACGGGGCGTGGCCGGGCAAGATGGCCGAGAGGACGTAATCCATCTCGGCTCCCGGTCCGCGCGCTGTTCCGGAGCTACTTGTGGCGGATTCCCGGGGCGCTGAGGACTGAGCTCGGCTCCCACACACAGCGGAGGATGTGGCGCTCTGCCGGAGAAGTCCCTACCTGCCGCATTTCACCCAGGGGCACTCCTGCTTCAGCCTGAGAAGTAACGCGAGGCCGAGCGGCAAAATGGCGTCTGCCGGGCTGCGCTGACCGCCGGCGGCTGCTGGTGCGGCGGGAGGTGCCGTCTGAGGACCCTGACCTCCTAGATTGCCTTCTCTATCAGGGTAAGGCTGGAACCCACCGTGACTGCCAGAGCGTTATCGCCGCTTCCCCTGGGACATTCCACGACCTACGCTGCACCGCGACCCGCCTGCCTGACCCTAAAATGGCGGCCCATTAGCGACATCGGCGCTACCGATTTCTCGGCCGAGCTTCCAGCTCTGTGCCCAGCGACTCCCCGGCGGCGGACCTGAGGTGCTGCGGCTCCCCCTGCTGAGGGTTGGATGAAGTCGGGGCCCACGGGGGGCCCGGAATGGCGCCCTACACCTTCCGGTGGGAACTGTGTGTCTGCTTCTGCTTGCCCTGACCGGAATGGGGTAGCACAGGGGATGGTGGCCGATATTGCCTGACCGGTGCCCCGCGTCAGGTGGGCGCGACCTTTCGGACCCCAGCCACCTGGCGCCACATCCACCGAGAGGTGATCCGTCGAGCGTGCTTCTCCCCGCTTACCTTCCGGAGATCACTTCACGGCTGCCAGCGCGCCTAAAGGGAGGAGGTCCTGCTTCGATCAGTGGGGAGGACCCTATTTCAGATCGGACATCCACGCGCGCCTTTCCTACACCTTGGAGGTCGCAATCACCAGCCTTGCTGAACGGATTCCGTGGACGCCCTCATCGCGCCGACGGAGAGCCCCTTGGGGCAGGCCCGCATGCCGCCCAAGAAGGGGACGGCCAGAACATCTGCTAAGGTCTCTGATTTCTTTGTGGCCTCAGACAGGCGCTCGGTGCTGAGTGCGGCCGACGAAGCAACCACAATGGCGCTCACGAAAGCGGAGCTCCAGGCCATGTTCAAGGATTTCAAGGTGGAGCTGCGCAAGGACCTGGGGCAGGACATAAAATCCTCCATGGAGCAGTTACGGACGGACCTGACCGGAAAGCTGACTTCCCTCCAGCAGGACATAGACTCAGTGGGTACCCGAGTTCTGGATTTGGAGGTGCACCACCAGGATCAAGAAAAGCTCACGACAGAGCTCAGAGATGATGTCCGCTATCTCCGTGATCAGCTTCTTCAGTCGCAACTTAAGACAGAGGACCTTGAAAATAGGGCCCGGAGGGAGAACATTCGCGTCCGGGACCTGGAGGAAGGCGCGGAGGGGCCAGATCTGGAGGCATTTATGGAGGGGCTCTTTGCGGAGATCCTAAGCCCTCAATCCCTCAAAATAAAACTGGAACGGGTCCACCGAGTGGGACAATTGCAGAATGGAGACAAGAGGAGGCCCCGAGACATCTTAGCGAAATTCCGCTCATTCAAGGTTAAGGAAGCGGTGCTCGCAGCGGCTAGGCCCAAGGACTCCATCTCTTTCCAAAAGCACACGTGTACGATCTACCAAGACCTGGCGCCGGCCACTCTTGCACGGAGACAGCTGTTCAGGCCTCTCACTGCCAAACTCCGAGAGGATAAGATTAGATATCGGTGGACTTTCCCGTTTGGACTTAGTTTCGAATTTCGTAATAAACAGCGTCATATCTCTGACCTACAGGAAGGGTTGGTTCTGCTGGGTCTCTCCGTAGAGGATCAAGACTCCGCTCCAGATGCCTCCAGCGCACTACACAAGGCCCGATCGGACGCGCCTGCATGGTCGGCGGGCTCACGCAGAGGCCGCAGATGATTCCCCGACGAATGCTTCACGGCATTGCATCATTCTGTTCGGGGTGGGAATGGTTTCTAGCACCACCACGGTCAGCGGGGGCTGAGGGGACCGCTGCACATTCTCGAGGGACGAGTGGGGTGGTGTCTCACTCCTCCTGGCTGTTTCATCCTCACTGACCTCCTGCTGATGCTTGGCACTCAAGGGCTGCGGCACCCTCCATTGCGGTTAATACTGCGAATGATGTACTCTCACCCCTGTTGAACTCAGGTATACTTTGATATATGCTCCAGGGCTGTCTGGTGTCTAAATCCCCTTTCTCAAAGACCGTCGTGGTGCTGCTGGGGCGGAGGCATATGACCAGGTCCTACTCATGGCAGCGGGGGCTTACCTTAGCGAGGACTTGACGGCGCCTCGGGGTCGTTTGTATGTGAATCCTGTTGGCATTGCTCCGGGATGGGTGCGGACGGGGACCTCGGTCCCACCGCCTCCCCGCATTCCTGGGGGTTTTCGTTACACTTCCCGGGGAATGGATTTTGTTTTCTATGTTGCATATAAGGTTTGCATTTTGTTCTTTTTTGGGGGGGATGGGAAGGGAGGGAGTGGGTGGGTCATGGTGGTGGCGTTTTAACATCTCGTATAGATAGGTATGCAGATCACACAGTAAGCCTGCATTTTGTTAGAAGGGGAGAGGTCACTCCTTGGGGGCAGCTGATGGTGGGGGAAATGTTGAGCCTAGTGGGGTATCTATTGAGATGCTGTTTCATTTCCTGACACTATGACAATTTCTATCGGTACCTGGAACGTTAAGGGCCTTAATTCCCCTCAGAAGCGCCAAAAGGTATGGAAATACATTATTGATCACCACCTTGACGTAGTGGCCCTACAGGAAACACATCTGGCTAGAGCTGAGGACACACGGCTCCGACACAAACACTACCCTCTGATTTATAGATCGTCCGCACCAACGAAACATAGGGGGTGGCACTCCTGTTTCGGTCCTCCACAAAATTCCAGCCCTTGGATGTACAACGCGACAAAGACGGTCGCTGGGTCATGGTAAAGGGTCAGCTTAATGGGGAAACTTTGCACCTGTGTAGCGGTATATGCCCCCAACACTGGCCAGACGGTCTTCTTGCACACTTTTTGGGGAGACTATTGGATTTCCTGGAGGGGCCACTGGTACTTATGGGCGACTTCAATTTAACTTGGCAGAAAGATTTAGATAGCACTCACCCGCAACGCTCAGATATGGGTTCCTTCTCCCCGGACATACGACAACAACTTCACGACATGGGACTCCGTGATGCATGGCGCTTTTTGTATCCTAACTCACGCGATTACACATTTTACTCACATGTTCACCGTACATACTCCCGTCTCGATTATATTTTTATTAGCCAATCACTCCTGGGTGCCTTACAGGATGCCAAGATTTTCCCCCTCTCAATATCTGACCATAGTCTCCTGGCAGTCTCGATGGGATGGAGGGCGGACTCCTCTGCTTCTCCCAGGTGGTACTTCCCGGCTGCGCTTGCCAGAGATAAGGACTCCTGCACTAAATTAAGGGAATCTATCACTGAATTCTTTGACATTAACAAGTCGGAAGACACGTCGGAGTTTACTAATTGGGACGCCTTTAAGGCGGTCTTTCGGGGAAGTGCATTTCCCTCAACGCCGCGCTAAACTCGCAACGTGCTAAAGAAAGAGAGCGGTTGGAGTCGGAACTGACTTCCACTGAACACGCTCATAAATCAAACCCCACAAGGCATACCCTTCGCAACCTGACAGCGCTTAGGGGTAAACTCCGAGCCATCTACAACAATAGGGCGGAGTACACGCTTCTTAAACTACGTCAACTATCCTACTCCCAGGGCAATAAGATTGGCAAACACCTTGCTCGGCAGCTTAAAGATAAACGAGAGAAGGAGTACATAGGCGGTATACGGGGATCACATGGGGAACTTACTCACAGCGACGAGGAAAAAGCGGAGACCTTTAGCTCCTTCTATAAACATCTTTACACGGGGGATCGCTTAGATCCCGACGCCCAACGGGAATATCTCCACACCCTCCATCTCCCGCAGGTTTCCCCTGACGGGAATGAGACACTTTCTTCCCCCATCACCTCTGATGATGTTCTCTCTGCTATTAAGGCTCTCAAGCTCCATAAAGCTCCTGGTCCGGACGGCTATACCGCCATATTTTATAAAACTTTTGCATCTGATATCACCCCGCATCTTACACAGCTCTTTAATAAGATGGCGGAGGAAGGCTCAACCTCTGGCTCCATGTCGGAAGCAATGATTACTGTTATACCCAAACCAGGGAAGGACCCTCATGCGTGCGCCTCCTACAGGCCTATCGCCCTGCTCAACCTCGATGCGAAACTCTATTCCTCCATTTTGGCTAAGCGGCTCAATGAGCTTATGCCCGACCTCATACACCCGGACCAATCGGGATTTATTAAAGGGCGCCAAACCCACGATAACACCCGCCGAATAGTCCACCTTATTGAGAAGGCCAATAGACGTCGGATTCCCGCGGTCCTGGTGGGATTGGACGCGGAAAAAGCTTTTGACAGGGTGGATTGGGCGTTTCTTTTTCATACCCTCGCGGCTTTTGGCTTTGCACCCCAATTTCTCACTATGATTCGGGCTAACTATCTTCAACCCCATTCTAAAGTGATGATCAATGGCACACACTCGTCCTCTTTCTCCCACTCCAGAGGTACCAGACAGGGGTGTCCCCTCTCCCCGCTGCTCTTCGCCCTTAGTATCGAGCCACTAGCAACAGCAATTAGAGCGAACCCTACGATTCAGGGGATCCCTTTCACGGGGAACAACATAAAATCTCCCTCTTCGCTGACGACGTCCTGCTGTCATTGGCGGACCCAGCCACATCCCTGCCACCCCTACAGGCTGAGCTGGTTCGGTTTGAGGCAATAGCGGGCTTTAAAATAAATCTAGGCAAGTCCTACATCCTCAACCTCACACTTCCTACAGCGGAGATTTCCAGGCTGCAACCCCTCACACCTCTTCAATGGGCCACTTCATCCATACAATACCTGGGGGTTCAGATTACTCCAAGAGTGGAAGGACTATATGCCGCCAACTTCCCCCGATACTCACGCGGATACAAGCAGAGCTTACTAAATGGAAGCCCCTCTTTCTGTCCTGGCTGGGTCGGATCCATGCCATTAAGATGACGCTTCTCCCCAAGCTCCTCTATTTATTTCAAGCCCTGCCCATAGAGTTAGAGGGGACTTCTTCCGACGCGTTAAGGTTATGATCTTAAATTTCATTTGGCAAGGGAGAAGGGCTCGCTTCTCTTTTCGATACTTCGTCGGTCCGGAGCGGAGGGTGGAGTCGGACTCCCAGATATTCATTTATATTACAAGGCCGCCCAACTCCGCGTACTGATTGAATGGACAAAACATGACTCCGACAAACACTGGCTACATATGGACCGCAGTGTGACCGGGCGGACTATATGGGATCTGATCTGGCGGCCTAAACAAGATAGACCCAAGAACACTTACATCAGCACTCCCACACGCACAACCCTTAAGGTATGGGACTCAGTGGCAAGCGATGAGAGATGGTCCTCTTTTCCCTCCCCTTTCACGCCTCTTCATTTCAATCCGGCATTCCCCCCGGGGATGCAGGCGGGACCGTTTGACACCTGGAGGGAGGGAGGATGTTTAGCTCTAACACATCTTTTCCATAACTTTGACCCTCTCACTTTTGATAACTGTAAAAGGGACTATGGCCTGGAGAATACAGAACGATACCGCTATAGCCAATTACTGCATTGGGCCCTTACACCACAGGTCCGGGAGGCGGCTACTCGTCCCCTCACACAATTTGAAGCTTTTCTCACTAAGGCTACCACTATGAAAGGCGCAATTTCCTTTTTATATAAGTTTCTCCTTACCACTACGCGCTCCCCGCGCCCTCGATACATGGCCATGTGGGAGGGAATCCTCCAACGAGACATCTCAGACGACGAATGGTCCCACCTGTGGTCCGATACCATGAAATTCAACCACTCCATAGAGCTCAGGGAAGCACACCTTAAGACCATGATGGATTGGTATCTTTATCCCTCCAAGCTTAGACGGATCTTCCCCACTACCTCTGATCGATGCTGGAGGGGATGCGGGCTTCTGGGGGACTTCCAGCATATCTGGTGGGACTGCCCACATATACGACCCTTCTGGGAAGAAATACTTGCACACATTAAAGATATGTTGGGATATCCTGTTCCTACTACTATGGCAGAGGTCCTGCTGGGGCTCCGTGATCCTGCCTTGGAACATCAGACCCGGGCTGATAAAACTATCATGTGGCTCTGTATTGGAGCGGCGAAGGTCACACTGGCAGCCGCCTGGAAAAACAGGGAAGCTCCGGCAATCTCCCTCTGGCACTCTAGACTATGGAAGCTACTCAGTATGGAACGTATGTCGGAAGTCTTTAGAGATAACTTTACGAACTTTGAATTTAAATGGGGCCCCCTGGTCACCTTTCTTTCTCATGGCCTTCCATCTGCTGTTTGCCCTGCCTCTATCAGAGCCTTACACCTCTTTCAGATATGAAATACAACCTATCATGACACAATGATGAAGATATTTTTAGGTGCCACCACCATGTTGGGGAGGGGAGGGAGTTGGGACAGGGTTGGTTAATTATTTTATGTTTTTTGATGTATTGCTCCATAGAGGAGAGCTGTTCTATTAAGTCCGGTAGAATTTTCTGTTTAATGCCTTCTGACTAGACGGACTTGAGAACATGCCCTATCGAAAGATGGTTGAACACTTTCTCATTTTACCTATCGAACTGTGCAGGACACGGAGACTTGCTCCGAACCCAATACTGTTGGACACTGTGCCTTTACTTTTGCACCATGTTTAGATTGGGTCGGGGTCGATCTTTAGCGTGGAGTACGCTGCACAATTTCCGTTCATCCCAGTTTTGTATCGTCATTCGAGCAAGACAAAAGATGGTAAAAGCATATGTTGTATTATGTTACGAATTTAATAAAAATATGTTTGACAAAAAAAAAAAAACAGCTCTCACAAACGGCTATTGCTGTGCTCACAAGAGCACTTGAAACTATGACAGGAACGCACCAACAGCTAACAGTACACATCGGGCAAATTCACTTCCAAAATGCCCAGATCCGCCATAGAATTCAGATACTCCAGTACCGAACAGCACTTGCCACTTCCGCCCAACAATACTTACAGCACCGCACCGCTCCGATCACACCTACGTGCCCATCTCAAACAGAACACACTAGACAGACCTCTAGATACCCATCCAAAACAATACACTACAAAGATCTTTAGCATGATGAAAGCAATTATAATTTCACATCAAGCAACATCACGCATTACTATAGCAGACATTTTACAAATCCCTGCTACCGCCAGTCAACCAACACAACCATACATAACTAATGGATGCAAATCCCACAACCGTACGAAAATAGCACACAGAATTTAAAGGAGCGCCTGAGCTACATGAATGGTAGAAGGTGTTTTACAAATGTTAACAGAGTCAGACTGGCATACTGCCACTGAGGCATTTTCCTGTGGCTGCATGTATAGATGAATGCTCTCTTCAAAGTATTTTAGAACTTGACAAAACGCAAACGAATTTCCAGACAGTAGGATTTAAGTGTTCTGTTGCCCATTAGCCCTGTTGATTTGCACCCTACCCATTTGCTCCGTGTAAACCTCCCCCTGCAATAAATGTCATTTTAAGGCTTCTGACTGTCTACGACCTCATTAAAAGCCACGCTCTCTTCTGAGAGAATTCACAACATTTCACATTCAGACAAAAACCATATTCCCCTGTAGCCGTCATGCCCATCTAATTGTTGTATTATGTGTCATAAATAATTACTGCCGTGAAACAGAACGCGATAAATAAATCTCGGCAGAGTTAAACATTTATTTTCACACACTTCGACGAAGCATATAAATTATTATAAAACAAGCAGATTTTTTTTTTTCTCCGAAGCTAATGATTAACACGAGACAGAATTCCTCGCAGCATGCTGCTGCAGGGGACCCATGCTGGCCTTCACTCTACAGTGCTCGACTGAGATAAACAGTAATTCATGCAGCATGCGAACCTCAGTATCTGTAAACATGGGGGCATCCATCTTCTGGTGCTAAAACAGCTCCATAGAGATCACTCCTCATTTACAATTGTAGAAGTTTAGGCACTGAGGGGTGCCTAAACTTCCACAGGCGCTAACAAATACGTATATGGGACAAATGACTCAAAACATACCAGAGACGCAAAGCTAAGCATGGCAACCGTCCCCGGATCTGGCAGAAAGAAACAAAGGCATCCATGCACATAATGCTCTATACACACCCATATAGAGTCTAGCCGGCCACTATCCAGTATTATCAATCGCTTAACACATTGTTCTACTTCAACACTGCCGGCCACTATCTAGTCTTACCTCAAGGCTATGGTAGAAGCCAGGTAACTGGGGCCTATCGACAAAAATACTTAACGCCATCACCACCCTTAATTCGAACAATTGGGTGCACGTTAAACTCAGTGAGGAGGGGTCCATATTGAACAGAGTATCCATTATCAAAGGGCTAAAGCAGGTCAGTGTTCTAGCCCCTATTCTTTTTTTTTTGTTTTTTGCGTTCAATATCTTTATTGTTTTAAAAAGTAAGAGTTCATACAATTGTAATAAAATGCAATACAACAGAGCAACATGGTCAATAAATAAGTAAAACATTTAAGAAAATACAGACACAAAGGTAAAATTCATGTCACAAAAATAATGAAATCACACATAGTACCGACTCAATATATCATATAAAAAGAGTATCTTATACTGGATTGATAACAAACAATTAGTTGTATTGCATAGATACCAAGAAAGTACCAGAATAAAAGAAAGAAGAAGAGAAAAAGGAAAGGATAGAAAGAGAACGTAAGAAGCAGGAACAAGGAAAGAGAGAAAGAGGACGATAGATAGATAAATGGGTAGATAGATAGATAAATAGATAATACAGATAGATAAATGGATAGATGGGGACACCTGCAACAGTATGACAAATAAATTAAGCAGTAGAGACAAAAGGATATTGGGCTACCAACCCCTGAGATGACAATTTCATATATTTATCCAGTGAACTCCAAATAGTATTGGAAATGGAAGGAGTACAGTGCCTCTCTTCAACCGAAGTATGGGCCCCACGAAGAAATGATACCCAAGCCCACCAAGTATGATAGGACAGTAGATTAAAGGATTTCCACTCAGTTAAAATAATTTTGACAGCAATTGAAATAAGAAGATCTAATAGCTGCATATCAGTATCATCCAGAGGAAGAGGGGAACATGCGGCCCATGGTCCCAATAAGATCATAGGCAATGAAAGTTCCACTGGAATGTCAAAAATGAGTGATAAGTGTTTCTGAACTAAATCCCAAAAGGGTTGTAGCAACGAGCATTCAAAAAACATATGTTGGTAAGTGCCTGAGACCAAATTGCAATTCCAACAAAGATCCCCATCCCTCAGCTTCAGCTTATGTAAACGAGCAGGGATCCAATGCAGAAGATTCATAGAAAAGAATTTAGATTGCATAAGGGAAGGAGCAATCTTATTTCCTAGTGAAACTTTCCCAATTAACTGCCATGACTCTTGTGAGATATGTTTAAAAATATCACTATCAAAATGATGTGACCATTTATCTTGTGTAATAGTAGCCTGTGAGGGAAGTGGCGCAGATCAAAATTTGTATATTTTCAAGGCAGTATGACCTGAACGAGACCACATAGACAGAAGTGAAATAGTAACCGAGTCTGTACAGAGGGTCACTTTAGAGAGGGCAACCTTTCATTTAAAAAAATAATGGAAATCCATATTGTTAAAATTATATTTACTGGCCAAAGAAGAAAAGGGAAGAGGATCATGATTGGAATCATAAAGATGTTTGACCAACGTAAGACCTCTATTAGCCCAGGAAGACATCGTGGCAGGATCGATATCAGTAACAATTTTAGGATTATACCATAATGAGGACCATCTCGATTTATGAATGGGGTTGGAAACCTTTTTATCTATATGTTTCAGAGCATTAATTGTGTCTGAAATAATACGGCTTGAATGAGGTAACACAAGTTTAGAGGCAGTGAGAAAAGAGGGGGTAGAGAGAGGAGAACACAACACTTGTTCAATACAAATCCACGGAGGAGTATGGTGTGAATTCGATAAAAACCAGACAGCACCCTGAGACGATAAGAAAGCAATTTGATACAAATTCCAATCTGGAAGATTACATCCACCCAAGACAGATGGCTTCCTAAGGTGTTTATATGCAATTCTAGCACGTTTGTCACCCCATAGAAACTTTGAGGTAAGTAGATCAATCTCACGGAAAAAGGATGAGGACAGCCTCACAGGTAGCATTGAGGATAAGAAGTTAATAATCAGCGTTATCATCATCTTGAGAGTTTGGAGCCTTCCCCACCAATAAATATATTTCGGAGACCAGGAGGACAAAAGATCTTTAATCTTAGCTAGAATGTGAGATTCATTATAAGAAATAGTATCTACAAGGTTACTGCAAAACCAAATTCCTAAGTATTTTATTCGAGTCGATTGCCATTTAAAGCCAGCCTCACCCATATGAGAAGGGAAGCACAACGCATTAAGAGGGAACATCTCTGTCTTGTCTCTGTTCAAAGTATACCCTGAAACGATTGAAAATTCTTTAATGGTATTAGAGATGGCAGGGATGGCAGTAGCAATGTCTTCAGAGAATATGAGAACATCGTCTGCATACGCAGCCGTTTTAAGTGTATGTGTACCAAATTGGAAACCTTTGATGTTGTCATTTGAATTGAGTAAGCGAAGGAGTGGGTCTATGGCCAATAGAAAAAGAAGGGGTGATAACGGGCACCCTTGTCTAGTTCTCTGACGAAGGTTGAAAAAGGAAGACGTAGCCCCATTAACTCTGATGTTGGCTTTAGGTTGGGAATATAGGGACATTACCATGTTTATAAAAGAATCTCCTAAATTATGAGATTGGAGTACTGCGTGTAAAAAAGGCCAAGAAACTTTATCAAAAGCCTTTTCGGCATCAAGAGCAATCGCAGCTGATGGCAAGGCAGAAAGTTTCGCTTTCTCCAATATATGACAAAAGGTTCGGATAATATCTCTAGCAAGTCTTCCTTTTACAAAGCCAGTCTGGGAGCTATGGATAAGGCTAGGGATATGGTCCTCTAATTGCTTAGCCAGGATTTTGGCAAAAATCTTAGCCTCCATATTCAGAAGCGAGATTGGACGGAAATTTTTAGGGTCAGAATGATCTTTTCCTTCTTTCGGAATCACAACAATAGTAGCCTCAGCGGCTGAACCAGAGACTTTACCAGACACTACAAAGTTATCTGAGAACGTTCTTGAGATATTTTATTATTGATGATGAAAAAGTCTTGTAGAAAGCAATAGGGTAACCATCAGGCCCTGGAGCCTTCCCAGATCGAGTCGACCTAATGGCCTGAATTATCTCTTCAGAATCAATCGGTTGCCCCAGAGCATTCATCTCCGACTGTGAAATAGTATGTGTAGGAATCGAGGACAAGAATTGCTGACACACAGATAAGTCACATTGATCCTTGGGAGTGTAAAGTTTTTCGTAAAAATCGCGAAAAACTTGTAGGATTTCTTGAGTATGGACTTTCCTAGAGCCATTAGTGTCATTAATGTAAGAAATCTGAGCAGTTTTGACATTATCAGTTTGGTACTTTAAAGTGGCAGCCAACATCTTACCAGCTCTATTCTGTAAGAGTAAGCGTCTAGACTTTTGAGCATGTACACCAAGGTAAGCTCTCTTAGTAACAATGGAGTTAAAAGAGTATTTCAAATTCTTGATGTCTTGCAAGAGAGACTTATCATTAGAAACTCTATATAAAATCTCTTTACATTTGATCTCATCCCCTAAAGATTGTAACGATTTTCTGATATCACTATTCCTTTTTGACATTTTTTTGATAATATGACCCCTAATAGTGCATTTAAATGCATCCCATAACACTATTGGGGAGTTAACCGAAGACTCATTATCATTGAAGAAATTGTCAATTTCCACAGATAATTTCTTTAACTTCATCTTTATCATCCAAAATCTCTGTATTGAGACGCAAAGTACGAGGACCTTGTTTATCCGTCAAGTTAAGAAGAGTAAAAGAGACGGCTGCATGATCAGAAACAACTATTGGGTGAATTATAGCATTACTAGTGTGTTTTAGAAGTGCAGCATCAACTAAAAGATAGTCAATACGTGAGAAACTAGAATGTGGAGAGGAAAAAAACGTGAAATCACTACCTGTCGGGTTATGTAACCTCCAAACGTCAGCAAGTTGATGAGAGGAGCACATATTGAGCATTTGTTTATGTGACCTAGGAGGATGAAATTTAAAAGCAGAATGTCTATCTAAAATAGGATCTAAAGGCAAATTAAAATCACCTCCAACAACGATTCTAGCATTTTGAGGGATGTCAGAGAGCTTTTTGGTTATTGAACGCCAAAAGAGTTGATCATCAATGTTGGGAGCATAAATATTCATAACATATAATTCGTCTGAGCCATTGGACAAACGAGAAAGCAACCATCTGCCATCCGTATCATGTTCCGTCGTGACAATGGACAGACCAGAGTTTTTAGAAATCAAGGTTACAACCCCGTTCTTCTTACCGGAGGCTTCAGAGCAAGCAACATCAAGAACCCACTGTTTCCATAGAAGCAAAGCTTCCTTAAAGGCTATCTTAGTCTCTTGGAAAAGAACAACATCACCAGATAGGCTTCTGCAGTAGTCTAGTATCTTGGCCCTCTTAACAGGATGATTCAATCCACGGACATTAAGAGATATTACATTTAGACCAGACATGAGGAGACATGACAGCAAACAAATAATAGCATCTGATAAAAGAGAAAGGGAACACTATACAACATATCAACATGCACATGAATAGATGGACTACAAGAACAACATAAAAAAAGGAGGCGAAGCAGGAGTCCCCAAGGAAGAAAAGATATAAATAGAAGAGAAAAAGGCTAGAAAGGAGAAGGAGAGAGAAAAGATGCTCCAAAGAAAAGAGGAGGAGCATAAAAACAAGAAAAACCCCACCAGGGGATGTCTGAAACAGACAATTTGCATGGGGGAAAAACGTGGAGGAGCAACCACAGAGGCCCACGCAGACAGTGTAGACCGCTCAGGAATAAAATTGATATATCATTGAGCAACAGAACATTAATACAAAAGTAAATAATCCAGTCATAGATAACAATAATAAATATTGTGAGTACTAGGCTAAGGCAATATTAAATTAAGGCACCATAAATAACCATAATAAATATTATGAATATCAAGCTAAGGCAATAATAATTAATGCATCATAAATAACAGTAATAGATATTATAAATCACAATGTAAGGCAATATTAGTTAGGGCCTAATATATAACAATAAAAAAGATTATAAATAACAGCCTAAGGCAATAGTCAGTTCAATAATCAATTAAGGCCTCATAAACAACAATAAGGCATCATAAATAACACTAATAAATAGTATGAATGCCAGGCTAAGGCAATATCAAATTAAGGCATCCTAAATAACAGTACTAGATATTATAGATAAGAGCCTAAGGCATGGTAAATAGTCATAAGTGATGTAATAATTAATAAAGTGAGGTGTTAGAAATATCAATAAAAAATAATTCATGAGTTAAATACATAGATAATAAGAGAATATATTCACATTATACAAATTGTACAAACACAAAATAGATGAATATAGGAAAAAAGGGTAACAGAGGGAGATATAAATGGATAATAACCACACGAAAAAAGATTAGACACCAGCACAGAGTCAGAAAAAGAAGAAAAGAGAAAGTGCAAGCTAAACGGATAAAAAGCATATAAAAGATATTAAAGAAGGTGGAAAAGACAGAAAACCAATAACATGGTAATAGGAAGAAAGAAAACCCAAAGAAAATCAACTATTTAGATGTACAAATCAACAAAAATTCATCAGAACAGAAGAGGAGGATGAACGAAAATAGAAAAACATAGACAGAGTTGGAGTAGGCCAGAAATGACAAGAGATGAAAAAGAGATTAAGGAGAAGAAAATAGAGACATAATAACACTCATTATGTAATAGGACAGCACCTAAACACTGTCCACAAGACAGAAATAACTCTGAAGAAACCTGCCAAGAGGTATGAGCAATCTTAGGACCTGTGAAGAAAAAAGCAGATAAAATACCTGTGAAGAAAAAATCAGTCAAGAGAGTAACCACAATAAACTAACAACAGCTCTACTGAATCTTATCATATCTGCAAAGAACACAGAGGCACGATAAGGCCGTATATCATGGCAAAAGCACAGGACAAATGAATCCAGGTTATCAACATTGAGATACATTAACAATGAGACGTGCTAGGAAGCGATTCAGAAGCCAACTGTTCCATCTGTGATTCAGACTGGTTATCCAAAAAGTGGAAAGCTCTGCAGGTTCATAAAAAAATCTGAGAGCGACCTTTAAAAGTTATTTTGAAACGCGAAGGACCTGCAAAGGAAAATGGAATGCTCATATCAATCAGCCTTCTATGTAAATTCAAGAAACCTTTACAGCAAATGACAGTATCTCTAGCAAAATCCGGTGATATTGATATTCTGTGCCCCTCCCACTGTAATGATTTAATCTTCCTTATGTGAGCTAGGATTTGCTCAGAATGTTGGTGGCGCAGAGGTTTCAGAATCACTGGTCTTGGAGAAGCTAACGTTTTAGGCTTAAAGGTGGGAACCCTATGAGCACGTTCTATTTCAAAGTCTTT
Source organism: Calotriton arnoldi (assembly GCA_963921515.1). Classification (NCBI taxonomy): domain Eukaryota; kingdom Metazoa; phylum Chordata; class Amphibia; order Caudata; family Salamandridae; genus Calotriton; species Calotriton arnoldi. The sequence goes on from CAWUFW010000673.1 coordinate 1,782,117, forward strand.
TACAAATGAAATGTTCAAGACCGTAGGGATCCATGTAAGCAAAAAATCCAACATTGAAGGAGCAGAATTCTCACCGTCCTCCGGTAGGCCACAAATTCGAAGATTGCTTCTACGATTCCTATCTTCCTGCTCAGTCAGGTCTCTTCTCAATGAGGCCAAGGTACGCTCTAAACTTTGAGCATGTTTAGCTTGTTTATTCGTGAAGTCTTCCTCAGAACTTATTCGTGTTTCTGCATTGGAGACACGTATTGAGAGATTCTTGAGGTCATTTCGGATAGCCGCCACCTCAACCTGAAGTAAGTCTGTATTCGTTTTGGTGCTTTGTGCTCAGTCATGAACTGCATTAAGTTTAGTTAGAATAGTATCTAATGTTGAAGCAGAATCCATGTTGCCTCTCGCTGAAATGTCGGGCGTGGGTGAAATCTGTTTAGACCGCTTCAGATTCCCTTTAGAATCTCTATCCTTGGGGGTCACACCCATGCCGTCCACCATTGAAGTGTCCAACAACAAAAAAACCACCCAGAATGACTGTATAAATGTGGAGAAGTCGTAGAACAGGCAAAAATGCTGTGCAGTATACTGAAGAACACACCACTGTAAAGCACAGCAAGGGGAGCAAGCACAGAGGAAGACTTGAGGAGAATTAAAATTCCCACACAGACAAATGAATCGCCAACAGAAAACAAGCAACCACTGGTATCAGGCAATAGTGTAGAGGTACAGACTGCTCACTCAGCCAGAGCAAATATGATCTTCAAAAGTCGCAAAATTATAAGCTAGCAATTGGACATGTGGAATCACCCCCATCGAAGTAAAACCAACTGAAAGCAGGTCGCAAATAAGTCAATCAGCACTCAAATAATTGCCGCCATTTTGTGAAAAACATTGCCTCCTCAGCATAGCGTCTTTTAAAGAAAAGCAGAGCATGACATAGTGAAGCATAAAGGATATCCGAGCAATACCTCATACATGAAGGGAAAAAGATCAGAAAAAGCCGTGATGTAGTTCAATGACCTACTGAAGTGATCCGTGAAGCAGCAGGGACTTTCACTTCTGCTGCCATTTTGAAGCTCGAGCTTGAGGAGAAAGTTGCCGAAACGAAAAGAACTCCAAAAGGGCTCCAAACAGCCCGAAAATGGTATGCAGGCTTCCCCAGGTGTTCCGCCGCTCAAATCCGCTGCATGATGATGGAAAAATCACCGATGCAGCATGTTCCGACGAGCGGTCGCACCCGCGATCGGACGGAGCTCAGAAAGACGCGGCCATCTTGGTTGCGCATCAAACCACGCCCCCTAGCCCCTATTCTTTTTAACATATTTACTGCAGACAAAGAACCTGCTTGGTCAAACCTAAAATCGTGCCCTCAAGATTTATCAATCGCTACCCATTATGCTGACGATACAGTAGTGCTAGATTTTTCAGCCATTGGGCTGCAGTCCTCTCTTAACAACCTGGCCGCTTATTGTAACATCAACGGGCTAGAAATTCATACAGAAAAAAACAAAATGGTTACTTTTACAAAGTCACGCAAGCAGCACTTCTGGTTGTGGAAATTAGGAGATCATATCATAGACAAGAAGAATTCCTATAAATATATCCGCATTGAGTTTTAGGCCTTCAGGTGCGTCAAGTCTCCAAATGGAATACCAGCAAAAAAGCGCCGCAAGAAAAGCCACAAGTTTAAGAAAAGATGCATCTACCCTCACAGCCCCCTCACTATTGCTGTTATTGCAAGTCATAAAAGCTAAGTTTCTGATCTCGCTAGTATATGGACTGGAATCTTTTCCTGATAATTTTGGGCGGTGGTCAAATCAGCAGCAATCAATGCTATTCTGGCAAATCTTTCGGCTCCCAAATTTCTCCAAGGAATCTCAGATCTGATTAGAATTCGGCCTCATAGACCAAACACTTTCACAGAGGGCCAACTTACTATAAGTGTACTTTACATTATAGAAAGCAGATGTTGGCATCTTCAAATTTCACTTTGGCCAAAATATGTTACATTTTTCATCATCATCTTAGCAAGCGGTAAGACAGAAGACTGGCTGATCTACAAATGACCCTTCCTTGTTCCATGAATATTTCATTCAACTTATTCAAAGGTTTTTTTATGCAGGATTATTAAAAGTCAGTCAGAAAAAAACAACATTCTCATACTTAAGTATCATAACTGGTTTGCAGTAGTCACTTATGGTTAGCTGAATCCTCAATCCTACCTGACACTCCCTTTGTCTGAACCTTACAAACTAAGGTTTCTAAGATCAGGGATGGGCCTACCTGACGTAGGGGAAGTAGTCCAAACATGGAAATTCACACGAGCAGGAGCCACCTGCTGACTCTGGCCCTATTCGAAGGTATCATTTGCCCATGTATTGTGCATCTGTCCTGATTTCGAGTGGTAAAGGCGATTCTGGCTTAAGCCATTATTTTGAGAACTGAACATTCTCCTGCTTCAGGAGGCAATTGAGCACTACTTCAAGGGTAGGGAGTGGAGGCTCACGACATGCTTTGTGAAGTTGATGGCTGCAACATCTGTTTCATTGGCGAACTCCAGGATCTCTCCAAGCGCAGCACCTCTGACATTTTTTTAAAACACACCTAGCATTTGCACTTTGGACTTATTTTGGCAGAGGCTGCCCCCAAAGGGGGCCTCGAGGGCCGGCGCCATAACCGACGCCGAGCCCTGCAAGGATCCGGGTCTGGGCGCCCTAGAGTGCCTAGAAGCGGCACGATGTAGCCCGCGCCCTCCCCACGGGCGCCAGAGAGGCGCCAGGCCCCTGTCCAATGGGGGGGCCTGGCGGGGTACAAACCCCCCAATGGGGGGACACCAACAGCAAGGCGGGAAAGTGTGGGGGGGGATATAAGCCGCCGCTCCCCCCCAGGTAGCTCCTATCATCGTGGAGCAGAAGAGCGGCGCACCGAGGAATTTTTGTTGGTGTTACCTGATGATCGTGGCGAGACGAAGCTCTGCTTATCGACCCAACGAAGTCCTTTGGAGGTACCCGGGAACAGCGTCAGCGGAGATTGAGTGGTAACCCCCGAGGTGCTGGGACCGGGCAGGGAGGTGTCGGCACGTTTGCCCTGAACCAGCGCCTGCTTTTTCCTCAGCGGGCCCCGGCTGAGGAGTTGGGCCCGCCGCTGTGTGCGGCCCTCGGGAGCATTTGCACCGTGATCAGGCGCCTTGCTCTGGTGCGCCTCTCTTTTTTCCCTGTAAATTTTGCCGAAAGTGACAAAGGCGGGCTGCGACCGAAGCGGGGAGAAGCCCGCGGTGGAGTAGGCCCTCGACGGAGGCATCTGTGTTGCCGTAAGTGGCAGGTGCGGCACTCTGATCTTCTTTCGTGCCCGGCTGGAAGGTTAGCGGCACACTGTGCGGCCCCTGAGAAGGCCCTCTCCTCCCATTTACCGCACGCCTCCACCTGCCCGCTCTATCCCTTCACCGAGCCGCAAGGGCAAGTAGGCTTGTGGCAAAAAGCGTGCTGCAATCGGGATCGCCAGTCGTCGCTTGGCCAGCGACCGCACGCCTCCTGCCGTCTACACTCGGGAGCTGCCGGGTTTGCTGTGAAGTTCCCAAGAGGAATCAACTTCGGGCCCGCCCACAAGAGCTTCCAGGCCCGAATACGCACCATGTTGCAACATTGTTGCAAAGTTCCGCCAGCCCCTCCCAGCGCTCCTGAGCCGCGGCTCCGGCTTCAAGACAAAATAACTTAATGCTTGCTTGAGGGGGTTTTCGTTTAAACTTCCGGATACCGGCTAAGTGAATTTTCACTCAGCACCAAGCCACGGCTAAGGGCCAGCAGCTGGGCTGATCCCAGGTTTCCGGTGGCAGCGGGGAGCACAGGAACAGCGCGTTCTTTCAAAAAAAGATACAACAAACGCCCCCTAAGATTTTACAGAGGTACTACTGCGAGTTTGTGATAAGGACAGTGATGAGACTGCAGGTTCGTCTCCACAGCAATATTAAGAAAATTGTTCAGTCAACAAGCACAAGCAAAGGCAACCATAGCAGTGGCCAGCAGGCTGCAGAGACAGCAATTTGGTGAACGCACGTTGCCAGGAAGGGAAAGGTCCTCAGCCAAGCAGCCATTAAAGACAATCAGTTTTGTTTTTGGTGCATAAGGAGAGCGGCAGCACCCCGCTCAGAGGCACACGCCATGGAGGGCCAAGGCACAAGCGGGCAGCCAGAGGACCTGAGTGAGTTACTTAAGAAAATACGGGCTGCATCAGAGGTCCATGGGACCAGCTGGCTGCAGTCACACTTGGGACACGACTGGGGAGAAGGAACAATTGACCAACCATGGGGGAACGCCGCCATGCCAGCACCCAAGAAAAGACGGAGGGCGGCGCCCAAACCACTCCGGTCAGTGGCACCCAAAAGAGGAACCCAGAAGAAAGACCTGCCTCCTGTGGCCAACCCGGCGGCGGCAGGAGCCAGCAGTGACGCCGGCAACGCAGCAACAAGGGGTGAGCATATTGGTGCAATTGAACAGGAATGCTTGAAATCAATGGCACCCCTGTTGCTTAAGGGGCTGGGGTCACAGGGGGCTGAGACAACATGGGTGCAACCTAAAGGGGGAGTATCAGGGTTACCGTGGCATTTGATAGACCCGGGCTGCGCGCGCCAGGAACGCTTGCAAGGGCAGGCCTCACAAGAGGTATGGGGCGAGCCAGGATCCCCCTTAGCAGCATGGGGCAGCGGAAGCACATCAAGCGACCCAACTAGAATAGCTGTAGCTCCAGAAGCTTACACCAGACACTCGCCAGGTCCGGCATCAATGACCACAAGGGCCACAGGTTTAGCAAGCCTTATCCCCTTGGCAGTGAAGGAGAGGATATGGAGAAAATAATTTATTGACATTTTCTTGCTGCTAGAGATACAGTTAGACGGGTTGGACCTGACAGTTTGCGACAAGAAGGACGAGGATAGAAGGGAAAGGAGAAGGGAGAGGAAGGAAAGGAATTTTGGTAATTGGTTGGACGCATTTAGAATAATGACGTGCATAATAGTGGAGAAATTCCCGCGCTGCGCAGCAGACCTAGGGTTATACAAGGCCAACATCCATGGGGCACAGAGACAGTTCCCAGGGGATGCGTGGTTAGAATACAACAAAGGTTTCAGGTTAAAGATGCAGACACACCCAGAAATGGAATGGAATGAAGAGGATGTGTCTGGCTTTATACATAAAATGATGGTAGCCAAAGAAGTGAAAACTTGGGCGGGAAAGAGTGAGCAGCCCTTTCGGGGGTCCTTCTACAAAGGGAAGGGCAAGTCCTTTCATAGGCCCAAACAATTTAACACATGGAAACCCTCACCCTCCAGCGGGCCGGCGGCAATCTGCTGGAAATACGACGCCAATGAGTGCACATGGGGATCTTCATGCAAATTTTAAAACATATGTTCCGTGTGTGGCGGAGGGCACCCGGTGGCAGGGTGCCAACCCAAGAAAGAGCATAGTGAGGACAAGAAAGAAAAGAAAACAGTGACATAGTCAAAGAGTTTTGGGGGGACCCATAGGAGTTGCACAACTACCGGTTAGCCAGGTCCCCCATCAACACACATCGACTATGGAGGCTAGCCAACAAATATCACAACAAGACAGATGCCGCAGTCCTAGTGCAAGGGATTGAGGAGGGGTTCATTATACCATTTGAAGGCCCCCTCCCCCTGGGCGGCACAAACAACCTAAAGTCAGCACTACAACACCCAGATGGGGTCCGCAAAAAATTGGAAAAAGAGAAATCCTTGGGTAGGCTAGAGGGCCCCTTGCCGCCTCATTTGCAAAAGGGGTTGGTAATTTCACCACTGGGGGTAGTTCCCAAAAAGGAGCCAGGGCAGTTCAGACTAATTCACCATCTATCCTTCCCTGAGGGGACGTCAGTAAATGACGGGATCAGTGCCGAAGCTTGCTCAGTGGGATACGCTACGGTTGATGACACCATCGACTTAGTAAGGTCTGCAGGCCAGGGGGCCCTCATGGCAAAGGCGGACATAGAGTCAGACTTCCACCTCTTGCCGGTACACCCGTCCAGTTTTCACCTCTTGGGTTTCCAGTGGGGAGGCCCCTGTACATCGATAAAGCAATGCCTATGGGGTGCGCAATGTCATGTGCATACTTCGAGCAATTCAGCACCTTTCTAGAATGGGACCTGCATGACAGGCACCCCACGGGGGGGTAAACTCCACTACCTAGATGACTTTTTGTTCACAGGCCCCGCCGGGTCCGCAGAATGTAGTGACACACTGGCGGAATTCCAGTAGTTAGCTGGGGAGTTGGGGATCCCGCTGGCAGCTGAGAAGACTGTAGGCCCCCCTACAAAGATCACATTTCTGGGGATAGAGCTAGATTCAGTTGCGGGAACAGCCAAATTACCAGAGGAGAAAGTGAGGGATTTCAGGGAAGAGGTAAGGGGCCTCTGCGGCCACAACAAGGCAACCCTCCGCGACCTCCAACGGTTGATTGGCAAACTCAACTTCGCTGCCAGGGTTATCCCTGCGGGAAGGGTTTTCGCCAGGCGCTTAACCCAGCTAACAGCAGGACTCACTCACAAACACCACCACGTCAGGCTTGGAGCAGGGGTCAGACAGGACCTGCTCATGTGGGACACATTTCTGGCTGATTTTAACGGTGTCCTAATCTGGAGAGAAGGCTGTGTGACAGCTAGGCAGATAGCTCTGTTTACAGATGCTTCAGGTAGCACAGGCTTTGGGGCAATCTTGGGGGATATATGGTGCGCAGGCCAATGGCCAAGCAGGTGGCGCAAGCAGGGCATCACCGACAACATTACATTCCTTGAACTGTTCCCCATAATAGTGGCCCTAACTGTCTGGAAGCAGGAACTGAGGAACATGAAACTGACGCTGTGGTCTGACAACAAAGGGGTGGTGCAGGCAATAAATAGGGGATTGGCGAGGTGCCCTGACACACTAAGACTAATGCAGCAATTGGTTAAATTGCAGTTGGAGGGGAATGTAGACCTGAAGGCCCGTCATGTACCAGGGGTGGAGAACGCAGTGGCGGATGTCCCGTCAAGAGCACAGATGAGCAGGTTCAGGGAATTGGCCCTGGGGGCGGACCAAGGAATGACACCCTTCCCAGAACAGCTGTGGGGCCTAGCGGGATAGACTTGTCAGCATTAGTGAATCAAGCCCTCGCCCCGGAAGCGGCCAGGTGCTACAAAAAATACGCAGAGACAGTGATGCAAATAGGAGGAATCCAGACACTGGAGAACATGGGCGAAACATGAAGAGTAGTTGAGCAGTTTATCCAGTGGGCATTCACCAATGAGAAGTCTAGATCATGGGCACAGGCCCACCTGTCCGCCGTCTCCCATTTCACTAAGAAATACACTGGCCAGGACCCTGCAGCATCCCTTTACATTAAGGCAGCGATGAAAAGGTGGAAGCGGGCAGAAGGGGTAAAGGCAGATGACAGGCATCCAATAGACTTCACAAGACTGGGCCAGCTTATGGACACGCTAAAGGAATTAACGAGGGACATCTTTGAGCTCCACCTTTTCAGGGCGGCCTTCTCCACAGCATTCTTTGGAGCCTTTCGAATCAGTGAACTAGTGGCACCCAGGAAGGACGGGCCAGCAGGGCGGTGCCTGCAGGCTGTCGATGTCAGACCCAAAGCAGCTGAGGTGGAGTATTACTAGGGCAGTCAAAAACGGATCAGGCCGGCAAGGGAGCGGTAGTACTGCTCAAGTGCATCAAAGATCACAGTTACTGCGCAGTTTGCTGCTTGCTCACATACATGGTGGCGCGGCCATCAGGGGAAGGCCCGCTTTTCTAACATTAAGATGGGAGCCACTTAAGCAAGTTTTAATTCACAGCAGTGATGCGCCAGGCCCTCGCTAAAGCAGGGCTACCCCCAGTGGCCTTTGGCTCCCACTCTTTTAGGATTGGCGCAGCAACGTCAGCAGCACAACACGGCATGACCGAAGCAGGGATACAATCAGTAGGCAGATGGCGGTCCCGGGCATACAGGACCTACGTCAGACCCCAGTTACTGTAGAGCCCTCCCTCAGGACAAAAAGGGGGCTACAGCATGGGGGGGAGGGGGGGCGCATCCACCAGCACGAGAAACCGTCTGACATTTGTGACCATTGTTTCAGCAAGAAAGCGCCCCCGCCTGGTGTGGGTAGTGGGCCACTCGTTCGTATCCAGGATGCAGGCTTGGTGGCACCGGGGGGGCCACAGACTGACAGGAAGACCAGTAAGCACATGCGTCAGCTGGCTGGGGCAACCAGGGATGAGATGGAATCAGCTACCAGCGGACCTCAAGGACCTGCAGGCGGACACAGCTTGGCACCCGGACATTTTGATAATCCACCTTGGGGGTAACGACCTTGCCCAAAAGGGGAGGAAGGCCCTCCTCCAAGACATCCAGGCAGACCTCATGGAGGCATCAAAGTGCTTTGGGAGTACGACCATCATTTGGTCAGAAGTGATCAGTAGAATGGTGTGGCAGGGAGCCAAGTCACACAAAGCAGTCGATAACTCAAGGAGAAAACTAAACATTGCAGGTAGCAAATTCTGCAAGACCAACGGCCTGGAAAGCATCAGGCATGGGCTCATCTACCCAGGCCGCCCGGAACTGTATGGGCAGGACGGGGTGCATCTATCGGAAGAAGGGATGCGTGTTTTCTGGGATAACCTGTGGGGGACAATGGCCCTAGCAGGCTGCAAGTAAAAAAAAAAGAGAAATAAGGAGATCGGGGGGAGCCGCAGGAAGACGTTAGCCTCCCTGACGGCGTGGCCGCCAACAACGACCACTATAACCACAACACCTGTTGGCTGTTTATTAGAGAACACAAGGTTGGTTTGTGGTGCATGTACACTGGAATGGGCACAGTGCGGGGGTTATCGCAGAGGCTGCCCCGAAGGGGGCCTCGAGAGCCGGCATCATAACCGACACCGAGTCCTGCAAGGATCCGGTTCTGGGCACCCTAGAGCGCCTAGAAGCGGAACGATATAGCCCCACGCCCTCCCCACGGGTGCCAGAGAGGAGCCAGACCCCCAATGGGGGGACACCAACAGCAAGGCGGGAAAGTGTAGGGGGGGGATATAAGCCGCTGCTCCCCCAGGTAGCTCCTATCATCGTGGAGCAGGGGAGCGGCGCACCGAGGAATTTTTGTCCCACCCACCCTCACCTAAGGAACAGCAGTGTCGAAGTGCTGGACAGCAAACAAGCGTTTGCCGAGAAGTAATGGTACAATGGTTGGTTATTGAGACACACCGAAAGGGCAGTGTGTAGGAGTAGGGCCACTCACTTTGGGATGCAGCACGGCACAGTGATTTGGCCTAACAAAAAAGGGGGTAGCAAACGGAGACGGCATTCGCAGCCCAGACCCCACCAGACGGCAGGGCACAAATGAGCCTGACAAGGTAGCGAGTTGGAGCCTAACTCCGGGGGAGAAGCTACCCCCCACACGCAAATAGTGTGGAGACCAACCGAACAATGGTCCCAGAAGGGACAAGAAAAGAGAGAGGACTACAAGGAACTAACCAAAGAACTTTCGGTGTCATTTTCGAACTGGTGATGTGCATGCAATGTACCGCAAAATAATATGTATGACATGCGGAGTATATGATTTATGACCCAAAATATGACACTTCGCAAATGATAATTTATGACCAGGGGTCATACAAATTATGACCAAAGTATATGTATATAATCCTAATAATCTGCGGCCAACAACGACCACTATAACCACAACGCATGTTGGCTGTTTATTAGGGTACACAAGGTTGGTTTGTGGTGCATGTACACTGGAATGGGCACAGTGCGGGGGTTATCAGAATTTTTCCACTAAGTTTTAAAGATCTGATATATGTTCTGGTCTTATACGAGTATCCCTCTGCAATATATGGAATGCATGTGTTTTATAAAAATTAATAGTTTTTAGTCAACTATCAAATTAATATTCATTATTATTACCTACAAGAAATATACAGAAAAGAAAAAACAGCTGTAAAATACCAGAAAGGGAGAGGATTTTTTAATTCCCAAAGTAAGACACAAAGTTGCCAATCTCTTGCTCATCGGGCAAGGAACACAAACGACATATGGCACATGAGCTAACGGAATAACAGCACCTGTGGCGAATAGAGTTTTCGTTTTCCTACTCCATGTCTGTCCTTTTTTTATTCCTGAAGTCCTGGATGTTTACTGGCCAATTTTCCTTAGCCACCTTGTTTCTAGCGTCCTTTTCCAGATGTCATCTTCTCTGCCATCTACATGATCACTATTTGTACAGGCTGTTATTGCTGTTTGCCATCATTATCTAGGGACCTCAACCCTCTGAGGTAAATATTTTTATCTTGAAATTAAATGGGCATTGTGAGAAGCCAATCAGTAAATCATCAAGAGAAGCTTTGAAACTAGTTTCAGTGCTCTTTGAAACGACTGAAGGTGTGAGGTATGTTCTATGGAGTAATGGGCAGTCTGTGGTTAATGGGTACTATTGTTTATCACATGTAGCCTAGGATCCCACAAACTAGCCAGTTATACTTCTGATTGTCCCACAGAAAACAGAGAGAGGATGTAGACAGTAAAGGCTGGTCTTAGTTAGGGCAGCTACATTTCAAAAGTGTTTCTCTCCCAGTGGAGTCTTTGTCACATAACCACTTCCATGTTACTGATGTGGAATGCCTACACTGTAAGCGGCTAAGCAGTTTATCTTACATATCCAAGAACTATAGGTCTATGCCTGGAAGGACTCCAAATATGCCTAATGGCCCAGAGCGCATTTGAAAATCTATATGGAGGAAAATATTCTGTGTAGTGTCAAGAGATATTATAATATAAGCCAAAAAAAGGAAGATATTGTAAACTATTTCTGAAAGAGTTTAGCACCCACAAACATGGAATTCCTATGTAAGACTAAAAAGCTTAAATGGTGAATTTAAAGGGGTATTTGATCCTTGGTCCCAAAACAGGGGGACTCGGAATGGAGAAAGGGTGATAATTTGACTTTCCTAGAAACTTTATGTACTTACCTTTCCCAAAGATGGGAGTAGTGGAGAGAAGCCCTAACTGGAACTACAGCCTGCTTTATCACAACCCAAACTACATGACCAGACAAAGGATTGGGTATTATTTAAGGAATAGGTTAGCTATATCAAGAGGGTTCCTGAACAAATGCGAGATTTACTGACTCATTCAAAAATTCATGAAAAGACAGGAGGAGAAAACAAACCACGTCAACAACAGATGAATGGTGAGGAGGAAGCCCTGCCACCTACCTTCATGGTGCCTAACCCACTCACAATTTACAGGTGCCTATCCTACTTCCCCTCAGTGAACGGTGCATCTAACAGGCTGTCTGCAGCCAAAGGGTCTGAAGGTCGGATCTGATGAGCCCTAGATGGGCTATGCTAGAGGAAGGCAGAGTCATGGCAGTGGCTACAACAAACAGTAGTGGAAAGAAGTGTGATAAAGGACTGCTTTATTGAATCAGGCATTCTAATATATCTGTGTAGATGATATTCATCTCCCTTAAACTAAAAGGTAAATTGATAGCCTCTCATTTATGAGGAGAACTTTCAACACAGGGAGGACCCTTTCATAAGAATCTGTTCAATAACTCCATATTCTCCATATCTGTACGCTGAACTGTGTTCATGAATGTGTGCCACTAAGAAGCAGTGGGCACAGGGAGTTCACTAGAAATCACATTGTCTTAGGAATAGATAATGCACACCCTTGAAGCCAATGACAAAGAGATAGGCATGGAGCCAAAAGTTAGGTTCTCAAGACGTGCAAGATTTAATTGTCCAGCTGAGTCCTATTTGTGGGAATAAAGTGTTGCAGTCTGAAAAGCCCATCCCTTCCATCGCCTCAGCTGATGCGAGTGGGTAGCTGAAGAAAATGAGCGGTTCATGAACAATGGGAGAGGGTGACGATTTATCTAGATATACTTCACTATGGGAGACCTGAACTGACAGAAGCGGGATATGGATATTTCATCTGTGAAGTGAATAGAGGGAAGGAACCATAAGGCAACCTCTATAAATAGGCAACCAAGGAGACAGCTACAAGGATATCACATGTGAAACAGACCCTAGACAGAAGGCTAGTAAAGGCCTGGGCAAACGGTTCCCTCTTGTCCTACAGAGATATTTACACTAAACTGAACCATACAAAACCAGAGCAAAACAGGGGGCAGACCTAGCCTGCCTGAGAATGGGAGCTAAGAATGGTTATTTAATTAAAAAAAAATTGCAGCCTGAAATAAAAGATGGGCATGGTATCCTAGACTCAAACTCAACTGCTTTTTAAATATCCTTCAAATCTTAAATCCAGCAAATCACCTATAGACCAGATTCTGAGCTATATTTTAAAATACCTATGAGAAGTGCATGTTACCAAAAAATACTGCGGTGGCAGCATGTGATCAGAATCGAGGTGAAATACCAGCAATATTTAGAGAGGGGAACAAGTATAAAGAATAGCACAGGAAGGGAAGTGCGTGCAGTTTTGTATTGGTGTTGTTTCGGCATTGGGCAGTAGAGGAGAAGAGAGTAGCACAAACGTGCACCCTGCACTGACCTGGTTCACTGTAAGGATTGAAAAGCACTGTACGGGAGGTGCTGGCAGCATGAGTGTGAGTTGATCTATCAAAGGGAGAGGTGTTGAACCAATACTATGTGTGGCCATCCGTGTGGTTAGTCTTTATGTTGTATCTGTGCACTAGTGACATTTGTTAACAGTTGGAATAACAGGCAGTCTGAAGAGTGTTCTAACTACATATTTCCTTGTGTGCCAGTCAAACTGGGGTGGTGTGGTGAGCAAAAGAATGATGGATTAAACCCAAATCCTTGTTACAGGGGGTGAATGTTTGCATTGTCCAGCATTCCGTCCACCAATTGTTTCTTTTGCATTTGTCACCCTAAGTGATGAGGTTATGTCCAGACGTGGGTCCCGTGCTCACTGCACCACTGGATTCAAGCTAGCCTGGCTGATGAAGGGTGATGCCCTGAAACCGGTCCCAGGATGCTTGTTTCTGGTCCAGGGAGGACCTGGCTTGGCAGTTCGGGCTGGACTGTTTCCATAAGGAACAGGGCCAAGACTGATTTGCATATGGCTGGGTCCAAACTGGGGTGGTGTGGTGAGCAAAAGAATGATGGATTAAACCCAGATCCTTGTGACTGGGGGTGAATGTTTGCATTGTCCAGCATTCCGTCCATCAATTGTTTCTTTTGCATTAGTCACACATTCTACAGCGCGACAGCGAGCGTGGACTTTCCTGACCCTACAGAGAACTCTCATGCCCGCTAGTATCTTGGTTTAGGGCAGTGTAGCAGTTGTTATAGAAAGTGAGCATAACTCAGTTACTCGAGCCACTTTTCCCTCATATGCAAAAAAAGCCTTGTGTGCCATGTCGTTTACAACGGTATAAGCTGGAAGGCCGCAGCTAGTGTCGTTAGAGAGTTAGAAGCAAGAGGCTGAAGGTGCGTTTAAAAGCGAAGATGCTGAAGACAATTAAAGATCCGGATGTTGAGGGTAAGCAGTTGTGAGCCATTTACCAGATTCAGCGCCATTTGAGGGAAAAATGCTTAAGGTGAGCTATGTACCTGATTCTGTCAGCAGAGTTGGCTGGAGCGTTGGACGTGCCATGCTACTAGGATAATGTGAACATGTGGGCAGACCTGAAGTGAGTGCAGCAATATCATTTGTCAGAAAGTAAGGCAACCGTATTTAGGGCGCCACCATTTTGAATTGGGCCAATTTGGCTTCGTCAGCAACCATTTTCCCTTGAAGGTGCAGCACAGCCATATTTTGGGCAGCAGTGGAGCAAATTCTAAACAAATGCATAGTGCAAAGTTACTAGACACATGCAAGACAGCAACCAAGCAAAATATTATTGTCATATTTAGTGGTATATGCATATTCTACAAACAACTTTATATGTAAATAGCAGATAACGTGATTATTGTCCTAAGGTTATAACAATTATAAAAATTGACCGGAAGCAATCTTCTTATGGTGTCATCTAATGTATGGAATCTTACTCCACCACAAGCATTTATGGCAGTATCTGGACAGCCTTTAATTAAATGGGAGGAATGGCAAGAATATTTTTTAATTATATCTCTACATTTGATGATGATGCCACACCTGAGAAAAAGAAAAAGATATTCCTCCATTGTGTGGGTCCAGGAGGATTAAAAGTTTATAAAAGCATAAATAAGTAAACCAGAAAACCAGACAACAGGCTCAAGGCGATGTATTTTCGAATACGCTGGAGGATTTGGATGTATATTTCGAAACCAGAGAGTCGGTATAGAAAGATACAAATTCTTCCATAGAAAACAGGCCAAAGAGGAGTCCATTGAAGATTTTGTTGCATCTTGAAAAAATCTAGCGCTGACATGTCGAATTGGTGACCTGCATCATGAACTAATTCTTGACCAGATAGTCATGCATGCAGCAAACTCAAATACACAAGAGAATCTATGGGCAAAAGGAGAAGCTTCTTTGCAGGAGGTAACTGACGTAGTCAAAGAGGAGAAATAACAGGGAGATGTGCAAAACCAGTAATCTCTGAAAAAAAAGAGAAGGCTGGAAAGGAAACAGAAACTGTTGCCAAAGAGCTAACAGTAAGGAACCTGTGACACAGAAAGAATATAAGAAAAACCAACATGAGAACCAATAATTAACCAGAAAAAACAGGGTACAAACAACAAGATGGTAGATGTTACAGGTGCTGCAACAGTGGACATTATGCGAATGCTAAAAAGACTGTCCTGTGCAAACAAAAATGCTTAGGTTGTGGCATTGTGGGTAATTTCTACAAGGTATGCAGGAGAAGGAAAGACAATGTGGTGCAAGTCTTAGAGGAGGAAGTGAAATCCAACACTGAAGATTTGGATGACAATGACACTAATATGTGTGTATTAGATATTAGAGGAGATGAGAGTTTGGATGGACAAACCTCAGATAATACAACGTCTCCAAAGCAAGGGAAACCAGAGCTGAAAAAAAGAAACATCTATGTGAAATGGATTTTGGGGTGTCAAACTAAAGATAGCAGCAGACTCAAGTTCCCCCTATACAATTGTAAACAGAGATGTATGGTGTGAGAAATTTGTACCTTTGTTAGGAGAAAGTCTAGAACCACACGATATTTCTCCTAAAAGTTTCACGGGAGATGAAATGCATATGGTGGGGTTTAGAAAATGAATGTTTGCATTTAAGAGCAGAAGAGCTGAATTCAAATTGTACATGTCTAAATATGGGCAATCAGATTTGGGGTGGATGGTACCTTGGAATGATTTTAGAACCCGAATAGTGAGGAACCTGTCATGATTTTGCAGTCAGAATGTGAGTTTGAATCAATGATTGTAGAACACTTCCCAGAAGTATTCTCAGATGTGATTAGAAAAAGGATGATGCTGAACCTTGCATCCACAAAGCAAGGAATATCCCTATAACAATAAGAGTTGAAGTTTCAAAAGAGTTACACAAACTACAGGCTGCAGGTATAATCTAACCGTTTAAATCGTCGGATTGGATGGCACCATTGGTAGTAGACAAAAAAACACAATGGAAAATTAAGTTTATGTGTGGATCTAAATAAAAATATTCTAGTTAATCAGTTCCCCTTACCAAGGATCAAAGAAATGTTATTAATGACCAAGGGTGTCATGTGGTTCATCATTATAGATTTAACAGTGGCTTATCATCAGGTTCAGTTGCAACGGGATAGCAGAAGGTTGACCGCTTTTGTCACACCATTTGGATGTTTCCAATTTTTGAGAGTACCCTTCGGGTTGGCATCAGCAGCAGCTATGTTTCAAAGGCTGATGTGCACGATATTTAAGGGGTTAGGTATGGTTATGTTTTGTCAAGATTATATTCTTGTCATGGGCAAGACTAGAAAAGAACAAGACCAGAAACTAAAACAGGTTTTAAGGATCTTGAATAAAAAGGTCTTATGTCGGAGATGAGCAAATGCAAGATAGCAAGGGAAAAGTCACGTATCTTGGACATAAAGTGAGTAGGGAGGGCATAAAACCTAAAAGAATTGGCAGAAGCCATCAGGAACTTTCCCTTAACTAAAAGCAAGGATGAAGTAAGGGCATTTTAGGCCTCGCTGAATATTATTCTAAATTTGTCCGAAAATTCTCCAGCAAGATATACCCTATAAGGCAACTCCTAAAAAGTAGTGTGAGATTTGAATAGTCAGAAGAATGCCAGATAGCATTCAGAGGATTTAAAGAAGATATTTGCAAGGCTCCGTCCTTACATGATTTGATGCAAATCTGAAAAGCATGGTTATGACAGATGCTAGTGGGAAGGTACTGGGAGCAGTACTAAGGCAGATTGACCTTTACAGTAAAAAAGTGGTAATTGCATTTGCATCCCAGGCATTGTCTCCGACGAAGGAGAAGTACTCCATCATAGAACGTGAGGCACTTGCAAGTGTGTGTTGGGAATTTTAGGCAGTATGTGTAGGGAACATGTGTAATGCTATGCAGTGATCATAGATCTCTCATAAAACTATTTACCACAAAAGGCATGGTCAATGCATCCCCAAAATTAGCATGGTTTTCACAGAAGCTGTTACAATATAATTATACAGCTCAATATGTCCCTGGGGTGAAAAACAGGACAGCGGATTTCCTGAGTCTGTTTCCTTTGCCTCTGAAGGAAGTATCAATAAGTGAGCAGGAGGAATGTTTTATTGTGGATGTGCATGAGGATATTGGGTCATTACGCAAAAAGAATGGATGTGTGCGCAGAATAATGACCCTCTTTTGCTAGAAGTTGAGAAGTGGTTATTTGAAGGATGGCCCGAGAAGAGAGTCCTGAGCAAGGACATGTGCAAATTTTGGGAACTACGGCATAAACTCTCCTTGTTATAAGGGAAACTGTTAAGAAATGTCAGGTTAATACCACCTAGTCATCTCAGGAGCAGACTTCTTAAATTGTGCCATGAGGGCCATTTAGGAGTGGTAAAAACTAAAAGGAGGATGAAACACTCATATTAGGGACCTGGCATGGACTAGGACATTGAGGTTGTGGTGAGAAAATCTGTGTCCTGCAATGAAGCTGATAAGACCAAGTTAACCATTAAACCCACTTTATGTCCTGGAAATGCACCGAACATGCCTTGGGAAAAATATGCATAGACATCATGGGTCTCATTATAACGGAAGATACTCAAGAGTTTATTGTAGTCATAATTGATCATTTTTCAAAATGGCCAGAATAAGAAATTGCTTCCAGGGCTGATTCGGAAAGGATAGTAAAATTCCTTGATAAGGTCCTATTTTTTGCCAAAAATAATTCTCTGTGACAATGGACCATAATTTATGTCAGATGCATTCAAGGCGTTTGTGAAAAGGAATAGAATAACACATAAAACCACTTCTGTATATCACCCAACAGGTTGAAAGATTCAACAGGGTGAAAAAAAGGAACCATACAATTAGCCACTAATGCTGGAGTTAATTCCAAGAAGGAGGTTATGTGTATGGACAGGTCATAGCCCTTTTGCGCTCATGAGAGGCAGGGTGGCAATTTCCAAAGTTAATTTAGACTGGATGACAGAATCAAGAAAAGTAGACTGGTCACCTACTGCAGTAAGAAGCAGATTGATCAAGGCCCAGGATGCACCAAAAATATTATGATGGTGGGAATCATTGTAAACAAGTTACTATGATGGTGGGAGATTTTTTGAGAGTGAAAAAACAGGATTAATTGCTAAAGGAGAGAACACATTTTCTAAACCTTTAAATGTGGAAAAAGTATTTTGCAATTCGCTCCTTCTGAGTGATAGTAAGATCTGGCATATGAGTCGCATCTCTGTGTGCAAAGAACGCGAATGTGAACACTATCACAGGAAAATGATGACACAGGAGGAGAAAGTTCTATAATACAAGTAAATGGAAAGGTATCGTCTCAGAGTAATGTAAATGTATCTTCTCGCATGTCCCTTTCTCCTTCTACTTTTTCACATACCGGGTCAAGAACAGAAAATCAGCATACTGACTTTGATCAGGAAGAATCGAGAGGGAGGATTGGAGATTCGGTAGGAGAGTGAACCAACCACTGCGGCTGAATGGTTATATTTATGAGTATGTGATTTTTTTTAATCTATTCTTGCCTGGATTCCACAACAACCAGATGGTAACATCTATAAACACAAATGTACAATTAACATCTGTATTTGTTGTGTTTAGTATTGTTTAATTTATATTTCATAAATGTTTCAGTAATATGTACGCAGAGCTACATAAAAGGGTGTGTGTGTGATGTATAGTGTTTTAAGTTAAGCATATCAGAGCTGTATAAGATGTAAAGCTCGTGACATGGTGACGCAGAGCCCTTTATGATGTCAAATAAGAATTATTTGATAGGAACATTTCATGATAGTTAGTGGTGGAGATTGCGAGAAGCAAGAGGCTGTTACGACTGAGATTGATACCGTGCCAGGTTACGATGAATAAACATGAGATGAAATAACATTGTGTGTGAGACGTTACTACAGATGTTGCGCCCACTTGACTTCATTTCCTCTTGTGTGAGGTGGCTTAGGTTTAACTTGCTGCCTTCGCAACTGTCCTGCTTTTCCCCCCCATCATGCTTCAGGGCCGCAAGTGCAGTTTCCAGGCTGCAGCCTCCCCAAATTGAATTCCTAGTCTTGCCCCGGTGGCCCTCCTATTTGGCATTCAAAGGCTCCACGGTAGGGACGACCTCCCCTTGTGGTCATCATTGCAACTTTGGCATTGATGATGATTGTGGGGGGAGGTGGGAAGGGTTGGAAGGGTGAGTGAGGGGTGGGGGTTTAGAGAGTTAGCACCACTGTTACTGTCTGCCACTGATGCCCTGCCTTTCTCTGAGTCGCTCCGTCAATCTTCTTGGTTTTGGTGTGGGTTGGCGAGGGTTCAAGAAGCTCTTCACAGCTACTGTACCCAGAGGCTGCAGGGGGACTTCTTAAATTCACCATGCGGCGAGCCCATAGCCAGTTTTTAACAGCGCTGGCTCTGCCCCCAATGTCCTTTCCCACCTTACAGCGCCTGTTCGAATTTCTCAGACTTTACACACCTTTCTTGAGGGTTGAGGTCGAGCTCGTGAGCAAGTTATGCACATCGTGTGGCGTATATTTCTTGCCAACTTACTTATGATAAGCTTGAAGTTATCCATTTCCATCTTCAGGTTCTGTCTTGCTACTAGTCATTAGAAAGACTTTATTTCCATTACAGCAGGTTTTAAAAGACCGCCATTAAATCATATCTCTTGGCTATGGTGTAGCTAAGAACCGTCACAACTTATCATCTGGGACTCAGCTCACCGATGCAAATGGAAAGAAGAATAGGTGGACTAATCCTCAAGATGGAGTCCAAAGATACCATACATTAACTATGAGAGTATTCCTAATTAATCTTGGCGGACACCCTTTTTCACCCTTACACAATATTATTGATTGCTGCAGATGTCAGAGAAGGATCAGCCCACAACTCCAGGCCAATAATTTATCTTGCTCCTGCCTTCCTTGTTCTATGATAATTTGCCTCTTCATTCCTGGTGTAATGTTAAACCATATCAGGTATTTTAGAGTCCCTAGGGTGGGCTGGTGGAGTTTTCCACATTAGAACCTGGATTGAAAGGTTTATGCCCTCCACAGAGGTCCTTGCAGGTGCTGTTTAATTAAGGCTTGATGCAATGCTCAAGGCTGTGTATACTACAACAATGGTTCCTACATGCTGAAGGACGAGTCTGACTGATTTATCTTACTCACTTTCACACACTAATGGGGGCTGCTTTGATGCAATTACTGCAGGTCCTGACAAAAGTGAAGAAAAGCCTTCAAGAAAGTAAGCAAGAAAATGGCATACTTCTTAATAGGTCGAACACCATACAGATTTGACAGGATCAGCCACAAATAAACTCATAATCCAGACCATTTACAAGGGCACATATGCAAGTGGGGAAGTGAGGCAAATTTGGCATGCCTAGAAGGCAATCGTATGGTTTGTAATATATTTGCGCAACCCAAATACTACAACTTCACAACACAATCCTTGTTGCATTATCATATCCCACGTGACAACTTTTTCACCCGAGTGATCATGGTAAGGTCATGTTTACAGCCACCAATGCGGGTGTGACCCCTTAGTCCACTAAAACAACATTACCCTGCACTAATACACATCATTCAAGCAGACAGCTGACAACATAAGGACATTATTTCAAGAATCACAACCCAAGTTTTTTTCCAATGTGCTCTGTGATGATCTCTCGGACGTACTAGTATGGCTATACCTGCACTCACTACAATAGCTGCCCTTGTTGATCTAACTGTCCTTTCTGCAGGAACTCTGTCATAAATGCCGTACAGAACATACAAAGCCTGAGATTATTTGCAATCTAGTTAGGGTGCCTCCTCCTGGGTGCAATACTTAAATGAGTGGCATACATGGACCAATAGCCACCAGACAAAGAAGGTGCATCAACTAACCCTGAATGCACTGCAAACTAACCATCCCCTATGCTAGTTAATTTCCTCAGATGGTCTGGGAAATGAAAGAAAGAAGGACGAACATATCACAGAATTAGTGAGTGATAACTCCCATTACATCGCTAAAATCCTCATTGGAATCTGTATTATATTCAAAGTGTAGGTAGAAATTCTTGGACTTTGATGGACTTTTGCCTATTCTAATGCCATCCCCACACTTCTGAAGGGTCATCCGGAATCCATCATACCAGCATCAATTGTGGCAGCAGGTTCCATTATCCATGTGACCATTGCTACACTTATGGCTACCTATGACCAGAGTACCTCAGATTTGATTTCATCGACATCCCCTACTTCCAGTTTATTCTGGGTATCCCTTGGCCTATGTGACGCAATATCCAAATGCAACAGAAATATTGCTAAATACAATTTACTGCTATTTCTACTTCTAATGGAGTGCTAGACCTTTGTTGCATAGACAGGATAAAAGCCCCATGGCAAAATCTCAACCATTTGCACTAGAGAGTTTCTAAGACTATGAAGACATATTCACTTTGACCAAGGTGAAGCATTCATACCATCCAATGAGTGTCCCATTAGAATGCGCACCAGGGAAGGAAGACCTGCACAGAACAACCTAATTGCTACGGGATACCTATTACTTCAACAAAAAGCCACTAAAATATATTTAGAAAGGCTTCAAACACCACCTCACCCACCAGAGAACCATCGTTCTGTGCGTCTTAGAAGAGCAGAAACTTCGAACTTGCATGGATTATCACAGACTGACTCAATGACAATACTTTTAACATTTTGATAACTGTTTTATATGACCTTGACTGGTAGGTCGCTCCCCCACCACACAGCTCCGTCTGTGTGCCCTGCTGCTGCCCCTGATTGTGCTCGTTTTTTCCTTTCTGTGCCCCCTTGCTGCCCCTGATTGTGCTCGTTTTTTTTCCTTTCTGTGCCCCCTTGCTGCCCCTGATTGTGCTCGTTTTTCCTTTCTGTGCCCCCTTGCTGCCCCTGATTGTGCTCGTTTTTTCCCTTTCTGTGCCCCCTTGCTGCCCCTGATTGTGCTCGCTTTTTTTCCTTTCTGTGCCCCTTGCTGCCCCTGATTGTGCTCGTTTTTTTCCTTTCTGTGCCCCCTTGCTGCCCCTGATTGTGCTCGTTTTTCCTTTCTGTGCCCCCTTGCTGCCCCTGATTGTGCTCATTTCTTTTTCCTTTCTGTGCCCCCTTGCTGCCCCTGATTGTGCTCGTTTTTCCTTTCTGTGCCCCCTTGCTGCCCTGATTGTGCTCATTTCTTTTTCCTTTCTGTGCCCCCTTGATGCCCTGATTGTGCTCGTTTTCCTTCTGTGCCTGTTTCCCGCCGCTGCGCCCCTGCGGCCCCGCCCCTCACTGCCCATTCGCTGCCCCATTCCCTGCTCCTCCCTCCCACCTCCCCATTTATGGCGGCCGCTGTGCGGCCGCGCCTAAGGCAAGCCCGTCTGCGCCCGTCCGCGCCGTGACTGCGCCCAGCGCCAGACCCCTGGTCCGGGCATCCCCGCGCCCGCCACATCAACAGACGCCGATACGACGCCAGCACCCTCCACGCACTCAACCCCGGAAAAGATCACGCCTGCTACCAGGCCACCCCGAAGCGCACCCAAGGGCCCTTCACCTGCCGGAACTGCAGCTTCGCCAGCACCCGCCCCGCCAAACCACCGCCCAGGAAAGAACCCAACTACCTCAGATGCATCCTCCTCAACACCCGCTCCGCCCGCAAACACGCCATCGAACTCTGGGACCTTCTCGACTCAACCTCCCCAGACGTCGC
Organism: Calotriton arnoldi; assembly: GCA_963921515.1. Classification (NCBI taxonomy): domain Eukaryota; kingdom Metazoa; phylum Chordata; class Amphibia; order Caudata; family Salamandridae; genus Calotriton; species Calotriton arnoldi. The sequence goes on from CAWUFW010000673.1 coordinate 1,804,399, forward strand.
ATTCCTGACGGAGACCTGGCTGAATCCCGCTTCAGCCCCCGACATCGCCATTGCCATTGCCATCCCGGACGGATACAAGATCACCCGCAGGGACCGCACCAACGGAGTCGGAGGAGGCATCGCCATCGTCCACAGGAACACCCTCAGAGTCTCAACCAACACCGACGACACCCTCAGCACCGCCGAACACATGCACTTCCAGATCCACACCGATCCCAACACCACCCTCAGAGGAACCCTCATCTACAGACCTCCCGGACCCCGACCACAGTTCAGCGATTCCATCGCTGACTTCGTCAGCACACACGCCATCGCCTCCACGGACTACATCCTCCTCGGGGACCTGAACTTCCACCTCGAGAACAACAAGGACACCAACTCCACCACCCTGATCGACAACCTCGCCACCCTCGGACTCAGACAGCTCGTGACTACACCCACCCACGCCGCCGGCCACACGCTAGACTCCATCTTTTCCGCAAGCCCACACGTCTCCTTCAACCACACCTCCGAACCCCACTGGACTGACCACCACTGCATCCACTTCACCTACAGGAAGCCCACCACGCACCACCGCACCGAACAAATGCCTCGCCGCTGCTGGAGCAGAGTCACGGAAGACCAGCTAACCACAACCCTCGCCCTGAGCCCACCCGCCGAACCCTCCGACCCCGACACCGCCGCCCGCAACCTCAGACAGTGGATCGACGACTGCGCCAACACCCTCGCCCCGCTCAAGAATCCGCCCAACAGCCACACCAGCAAGAAAGCCACCTGGTTCACCGAAGACCTCCAGGCCTCCAAACGAACATGCCGAAAACTGGAGAAGATCTGGCTCCACGAACGGACAGCGGACAGCTACGCCGCCCACAAGAGCGCCACCCGCAGTCACCATCACCTCATCAGATCCGCCAAAGGGCCTCACTCAAAGACCGCCTAGACAACAACGCACACAACAGCAAAGAGCTCTTCAACATCGTGAAGGAACTCTCCAACCCCAGCTCCAACACCAACGACATCCAGCCGTCGCGAGACCTGTGCGACTCACTGGCCACCTTCTTCCACCGCAAATTCGCCGACATCCACGACAGCTTCAACACCACGACCGCCCGGCAACCACCGAGACCACTGCCCCCACAACCACCAACCGCCTGCTCTCCTGGACCAACATCAACGACGAGGACACCAGCGAGATCATGAACACCATCCACACCGGTTCACCGCTAGACCCGTGCCCTCACCACATCTTCAACAAAGCCAGTACAGCCATCGCGCCCCATCTCCGGAAAATAATCAACATCTCCTTCGAGACAGCAACCTTCCCGGAAAGCTGGAAGCACGCCGAGATCACCGCCTTACTCAAGAAACCCAAGGCAGACCCCAAGGACCTCAAGAACTTCCGACCCATCTCTCTGCTCCCGTTCCCCGCGAAGGTCACTGAGAAAATCGTCAACAAACAACTGACCCGCTACCTCGAGGAGAACAACATCCTGGACCCTTCCCAGTCCGGCTTCCGCAGCAACCACAGCACCGAAACCGCCCTCATCGCCGCCACAGATGACATCAGGACCCTGCTAGACAACGGAGAAACAGCAGCCCTCATCCTCCTGGACCTATCAGCCGCCTTCGACACGGTCTGCCACCACACACTACGAACACGCCTTCACGACGCCGGGATCCAAGAGAAGGCCCTGGACTGGACCACATCCTTCCTTTCCGGCAGAACACAAAGCGTCCGCCTCGCCCCCTTCCGATCCAAGGCCACCAAGATCATCTGCGGCGTACCCCAAGGCTCCTCCCTCAGCCCAACGCTGTTCAACATCTACATGGCACCCCTCGCCCATATCGCCCGACAGCACAACCTCAACATCATCTCCTACGCCGACGACACCCAGCTGATCCTCTCCCTCACCAAAGACCCTCACACCGCCAAAGCCCACCTCCACGAAGGAATGAAGGCCGTCGCCGAATGGATGAGGACCAGCCGCCTGAAGCTGAACTCGGACAAGACGGAGGTCCTCATCCTTGGTTCCAACCCTTCAGCCTGGGACGACTCCTGGTGGCCAACATCACTGGGAACAGCCCCGCCACCCACCGACCACGTACGCAACCTAGGGGTCATCCTCGACCCCACCCTCTCCATGACTAAGCAGGTCAACGCCGTTTCCTCATCCTGCTTCAACATCCTCCGAATGCTCCGCAGGATCTTCAAGTGGATCCCCACCGAAACAAGAAAAACAGTCACCCAGGCCCTCGTCACCAGCAGGCTGGACTACGGAAACGCCCTCTACGCAGGAACGACGGCTAAGCTCCTGAGACGGCTGCAACGCATCCAGAACGCCTCTGCACGTCTTATCCTCGACATCCCCCGACGCAGCCACATCACACCCCACCTGAGAGACCTGCACTGGCTCCCTGTCAACAAGAGGATAACCTTCAAGCTCCTCACCCACGCACACAAAGCACTCCACAACTCCGGACCAGCCTACCTCAACAGACGACTCAGCTTCTACACCCCCACCCACCAGCTCCGCTCGACCAGCCTCGCCCTCGCCACAGTCCCCCGCATCCGGAAAACGACCGCCGGCGGCAGATACTTCTCCCACCTCGCCGCCAAGACCTGGAACACCCTCCCCACCAACCTCCGACAGACCCAAGACCTACTGGCCTTCAGAAGACTCCTCAAGACCTGGCTCTTCGATCAGTAGCAGCACCACCCCCCTCTTCCCCCAGCGCCTTGAGACCCTCGCGGGTATGTAGTGCGCTTTATAAGTGACATGATTGATTGATTGATTGATTGCTGAGCTTTACATAGGAACAACCAAGCTCTTATGTAACAACCATCAACCTAGGGTACCCAGAATATACTTAATGGGTCAGAGAGAATTTACTAAATTGGATCTCAGTGGTATGTGCAACTTAGTCTAAATGAGGATGGCTGTTGTGTTGAAGACAGCCTTTAGGGCAAATCATGAATACTTGGTCATGCTGTTTGGTTTATGTTATGCCCTAGCAGTGTTCCAGTATTTTGTCAGTTCTTTATTTTAAGATATCACTGGTGTACACCTGGTCAGGTGTTTAGATTATCTTGTTTATTGCTGCTAACTTCAGGAGCATGCACACTAAGTTCTGACAATGCCATGAAAAGAGCCAACCAGCTAACCATCCTAATCACCAGAGCAAAAGATTAATCCCTTGGAGAAGCTCACCTGTACAGAGGCTCAGTGATAATGTCATGTTGAGCTTCTCACCCACGGGCCTAACCACCCTCATACATATTGATCACAGTCACACATGACTCACAATCTCATTCATGCGCGTTTGAAAGAAATGTCGCAAGCCACTACTGTGGACACTTTCTCAGGTAAAACAAAAAAGCTGGAAAAAGACTGGGGACGCTACTGGGCCCATATCTAGTAGCCACCAATTCAGAGACCAGAAATTGGTATTATTGCCAAAGAGTTAAATCTCAGTCTTACCGGAGTTTAGTCTCAGGCAGTTTGCAGCCATCTAAGATCTAATATTCTCCACACAAAGTTAAAAATTAGAAGGCAGTGTGGGCAGGGTTGCCAGTGAAAGACACCACAATTTGTCTGTCGTTCGCGTAGGATACAACAGAGAATACAAAAGTTTTAACATTTATTTTATTTTATTTAGGGAGTTTTATATAGCGCTGGCCGGACCCGGGGGTATCGGAGCGCTTTACAACAGTGTTTCGCAAGAGTTATATAGTAGAGCAGTCTTATGCATAAAGGTTCGGAAGTCCAAGAGTGCAGTGCATTCTTGAGGTAGTACTTGAGTCCTGAGGTAGCCTCGTTGTATGCATTATTGAGGTAGTACGTGAGTCCTGAGGCAACCTCATTTTATGCACAATTGTCTTGGAGTGAGCTGAGGTGGATCTTTGTGATACAAAGTCAAAGAGTAGCGGAGTCAGGGTTAGCGTAAAGGCGGCGGCTATCCATTCGGGAGGTAGCGGTTGAGGAAGAGGGCTTTTAGGTGTTTTTTTAATTTTGTGAAGGACGGGATGGTTCTGATATCTGCTGGGATGGAGTTCCAGATTTTGGGCGCGTTTCCAGCGAAGGACCTAGCAGCAGTTTTTTGTTTGCATGTTTTCATAGGGATGAGAAGAAGGGTGTTGGAGCTCCTGAGGTTTCTTGTCTGACCGGCCCTCTTGAGTTTGGCGGCCAGATAGTCCGGTTTTCCTGTGTGTAGGGCTTTGTGCGTGAGGCAAGCAGTTCTGAAATTGGCACGCTGTTCAACTGGGAGCCATTTTAGTTCTCTTAGTGCTGGTGAAATGTGATCGTATTTCCTGATTCCAGTGACCATTCTGGCTGCTGCGTTGAGGGTTGTTTTGAGGGGAGCTAGGTGGGATTTAGTGGTGCCAGTTAAGGTTGCATTACCATAGTCGAGTCTGGATAGCACCAGTGATTGGGTGGCTTGTTTGAGGTCCTTGGTAGGGATGAATGGTTTAATTTTGTTGAGAAGCTTCAGGTTGAGGAAGGCACTCTTTGCGGAGTTTTTGATGTGGTTGGTCATGTCAAGTTTTGGGTCTAGAGTGATTCCTAGTGATTTTACGGAGTTAGCCAGAGTGAGATACCGTTGAGGGCGTCCATAGCTTTAAGCCATTCTGCAATTTGAGGGTTCTCTTCTTTGTTGGAGATGAGGAGGATCTCTGTTTTGTCTTGATTGAGTTTTAGGTGATTTTGGGACAGCCAATGTTGTATTTCTTTTAGAGTGTCATTTAGTCTGATGATGTCGTCTAGGGAGGAGGTTTCTAGATAGATCTGAGTGTCATCAGCATAAAGGTGGAAGGGGATTTTAGCATTTTTAAGTTTGGTGGTGAGGGGTTCCATGTATATGTTGAACAGTTGTGGTGAGAGCACTGAGCCTTGGGGTACACCCCTGCTGACAGGGTGAAGGTCGGAGGTAAAGTTTTTGATTTTTATCCTTTGCGAACGGTTATGTAAGAAGGAGGAGAACCAGCGTAGTACCACCTCATCGGCACCTACCCTTTCTTGTAGGGCCTTGATGAGAAGTTGGTGATCAACCGTGTCAAAGGCTGACGATAGGTCGAGGAGAATGAGTAGGCAGCATTTATCGGTATCGATGGATTTGTGGATATCGTCTGTAATGCTGAGGATCGCAGTCTCGATGCTATAGCCTTTTCTGAATCCCGATTGGTGGGGATCAAGAAGGTTAATGTTGTCCATGTGCTTAGTCAATTGTGAGAGGACGCATGTTTCGAGGATTTTTGATAGGAGGGGGAGATTGGAGACGGGTCTGAAGTTATTCAGGTCCATGCAGTCAAGGCCTGGTTTTTTTAGTAGTGGCGTTACTTGGCCGACTTTGAGGCATTCAGGTATGATGCAGGTTCTCAGGGAGCTGTTAATGATTCTGCACCAGAAAGGGGCTATGGAGAGTTTGAGTTTTTTGGTCAATTGGGTGGGAATAGGGTCAAGGACGTGGGAGGCGGGTTTGGAGGTGGAGATTAGCTTGAGGATCTCGGCTTCCGGGATGGGATTGAAGGACTTCCATGTTTTCGTGGGGTGCAAGCATGTGCTTTCTATTGTAGCTGGGGGCAGGCTTTTACAGGCGGGGTTGGTGCTGATGTCTAGTGAGAGCTCAATCTTGGTGATTTTTTTCTTCGAAGAAGATGGCGAAGTTTTCGCATAATTCCTTGGAGGCCTGCATAGAGGGTACGGGGGGCTTGGAGGTTTGTTGCTTGATGATTTTAAACAGTTCATTGGGCCTGTTTTTTGCATTGTCCAGGGCGGAGCAGAAAAAGTTGGATTTTTCGATGCAGATGTGTTTTTTGTATTTTCTTCGAGCTGCTTTGAGTTGTTCGAGTAGGCTTGAGGAGGGGTTGCTTCTCCATAGTCTTTCTGTGGCTCTAAGTTGTCTCCTTTCGTTGTTGATGTCCGTATTGAACCAGGATCTGGATGGGATGTTCCTGGTTTTTTTTAGTTTCAGGGGGGCTATTTGGTCTAGAATGGATGTCAAGGTTGTGTTGTAGTGGGCCGTGAGTTCTGTCGTGGATAGATCATCCGCGGAGGTAGTGAGGAGGGAGTTGACCTTTTCCTCCAGGTCAGTCATGTTGATCTGAGTGAGGCTTCTGGTCCATTTGGGCTGTTCTTGGGTGGGGGGTTGTAAAGTGATTGGTTGAGTGAGGTGGAAGAGGATTAAGTGGTGGTCTGACCAGTCCACGGGCAGGGTGTGGTTTATCGTAACTGAGTCGCGTTTGGCGATAATGGCATCAAGGATTGCTCCTTTTTTGTGGGTTTCCTCAGTGCAGTGTTGGGTAAGGTTGTTGTTGTGTAGCAGCTCATTCAGGTTCTGGATTAGCGGGTTGTTTTCTTCATTCCAGTGTAGGTTGAGGTCGCCCAGAATTAAGTTATTCACATCTCGTAGTGAGCAGTGGGCAATCAGGTCAGACAGGTGTTCAGTGAAAGTGGCGGAGTTGCCTGGGGGGTGGTAGATAAGGTGGCAGGTTAGTGTTTTGTTGTTGCTAGTGCTGATGTTGACGGTTAGGCATTCAAAGGTGTTGTAGCTGAAGGAGTCTGTTTCCGTCACGGAAATATTGTCTCTGTGGATGATTGCTATGCCTCCTCCTCTTTGGTCTTTTCTATTTTTGTTGGTGATTATAAAGCCTGGGGGGACGAGTGTGTCCAGGAGTGGTAAGGAGGAATCGTTAAGCCAGGTTTCGGTGATGAATGCTATGTCTATGTCGTGAGTGAGGATGGATTCTGCTAGTTCTGTGGCATGCTTGGTGGCTGCTCTGCAGTTTATGAGCATGCATTTTGTGGGGGACGTCTCTGTTTTGGGTTTCTTCGTTCGGGGAGCGGTGGGGATGATAGCGCGGGTGGTCGGGGGACTGGGTGATTTCGGAGGGGCTTGGTCTCTTCCTAGTCCGGTGATCACCTGGATTTTGGATTGGAGGGTGACAGTAATAGGATTGTCGTACGAGGAGGCGAGGTCCGCCGCTTCACTCTCAGACATAGCGTCTCTAGTTCTTTTGGGTCTCTGTGTCGGATTGGAGGGGGAGTTAGCGACCCATCTCTGGTGGGGAACCTTAGACGGCCTTTGTTGTGTATGGGTGGTGAAGGAGTGGGTGCGCTGAGGCTGATGGGGCGCGGCGAGGTTGGCTAGTATTTCGGTAAAGCCCTGGATTATAGATGCTATCTGGGTTTCCAGCAGGGAGAGTCGCTGCTCAGTCTCTAATTCTATGAAGTACCGGGACTGGTCCTGTGTGGGAGTGTTGGGCCTAAGGGGGAGGGGGAGTCTCAGGGTGTTTGGTAGCCTTGTTGTGGTTGTGTTGTCCGTGTAGGGTCTGGGGGGAAGAGTCAAGCTTGACCAAGAGACTGTTCTACAAACTGAACATAGTGGGGCTCAATGAAGCCCCCTGAGGAACACCACAGGGAAGGTTCCACGTTATGGAAGCAAAGTTGTCTAATGAAGCCCCCTGAAGAACGCCACAGGTAAGGTTCAACGTTATGGAGGCAAAATTGTCTAGAGTAACATGTTGTTCCCTGTTCGCAAGGAAGGATGTCAAAAGAGAGAGGGCCGTATCTCTGATGCCTAGCTCTTACAAACGGTTTATTAAGATGAGATGATTGATGGTATCAAATGCCGTCGAAAGATCCAAAAGAATCAAGGCAGCCTTATCTCCATTGACAATGACAGTTTTTATGCTTTCTGTGCCACTATAAGAGCAGTTTTGGTGCTATACTGGCTCCGAAAGCTAAAATGAGAAGCATTTAGCAAGCAGTTATCGTTAATGAAAATAGACAATTGCTGATTGAGAGCTTTGTCTAGAATTTTAGCTGGCGGGGCAAGCGGGGTATAGGACGATAATTAGTGGGATCATAATTGGAAACTAATTTATTAGGGAAGAATGGATGCTTTCTTCCAGGCTTTAGGAAAGATGCCTGTGCAAATGATTTAAATAAAAATGGGTGTAAGATATGCCGAAATAACATCGGTTGCAAGGTGCAAAATCTTAGGGAGGGAGGCATCGTCGGGGGAGGATTGAGCACTGGATAACAGGTTCTTAACTTGCTCCTGAGAGTGAGGAGAGAAATTAGAAAATGAGCGTTGGATGTCAATTACTGAGTGGAAACTGTGGTTGTTAGAAGGGTTTGAAGAGTCGGAAGAAAAGGTGGAGAAAACAGTAAGCACTTTGGATTGGAAGGTTGTGGCCAGAACATAGCAAACGTGTTGACTGGCATTGATTGTCTTGCTCTGGACAGAAATAGACAGAAATTTGACTGTTTTGAATGGTTCTTTTGTGAGGTTTTTTGCTTTCTCTATTTTTGTGGAGAAGTAGGAAGATTTGTTTTCAAAGATCATAATTTTATACATTTTCAGAGATTTTTTATATGTTACTTTGTCATTATCGTTGTAACTGAGTAACCACTTCCGCTATAAATTGCAGCAGATTTTTTTCTGTTCCTTTAATCTGTGTGAGTATCAAGTTTCTGATGGGAGTTTTTCGTTAAATGGTAGAAATTGCAACAGGGGCAAGAGTATTAATGACATTAGCTTACCAGGAGTGATAGTTTGCTGCCATCTTATCGGGATCATATGCTAAAGTGGATTTAGAGGTGGACAGAATATTAACAAGACTGGCCGAATCTACTTTGTGCCATGGGCGCTTCATAACAGTTACTGGGGAAGAAACAGAAGCATGTCAAGAAGGAGGTCAAATAGTATGGCATAGTGATCAGACCAAACAAGAGGTAGGGCCTGCTGAAATTGAAGGAGAGGCTGGTCCGTGAAAATCCCGTCAAGGGTGTGCCTCGCTAAGCGAGAAGAGGCACTGACTATTTGTCTGAGATCAAAAGTAGTCATGATATCTATTAATCAACAAACGTCTGTACCAATCGAGTTAACCAGATGATAATTAAAATCACAGAGGATTGTGAAGTTCATAGTATCGAATCTTGTTTCCAGGTAGGAAACTATAAGATCCAAAAAGTGTGATTTAGTGATTGGTGGACGATACAGAAGAATTCCATTAAAAGTATTTTTAGTGTTTAGCTTTATCTTGAAAGAAAGCGTTTCGCATTCTGAATTGTGAGGAAGAGGAGTACAGGTAGCGATTAAATTGCTCCTAAGAATGATTGCAATTCCTCCACCTCTATGATTGATGCAATCATGGTTATGAATTGTATTGGTCTTTAAATTCGTAACAGTTTCTGACTAATGACCTTGCCTTAACAAGAACGAATCCGAAGGGGTCGAGCTTGTGGCCACTTATTAGAGTTTAGTTTTAACAAGAGGTTCTCATCTGTTAGGGGATTGGGAGAAAATAGGCAGGAGGGACATACTATATTGTTTACATCCGTCTTGGGGTAGAGGGTGATACAAGTTTGGGGCTTACCAGCAGGCTGCATCGATAGCAGGTCCTCTTTCGAGTATATCTTTCTGAGGATGGGGTTTGTCTTAAAAACGAGCATGGAGGCTGGCGCTGGTCGCGATCCGGCCACCAACGGGTGCAGACAGGCTTGTGCTGCACGGATGCACTGCGCCATGCTTTTGAAGAGCCGCAACCAGGGCGGCGTGTCAAGGGGGGGGGCGTAATGACACGGCGCAGCGGTGCCCGAACAACTGCAAGAACGTGAAGGGAAAAAAAAATGTTAAAACAGGGGTCCAGCAACCCCTTGTTGCCCAAAGCAGGCTCCCCTGCTATGGGCAACTACTGGTAAAGCAAACATAGTTAAAATAAAGCGAAAACCAGAACACACAAAATAAAATGTAAGAGCAATATGACGAGTAAGGAAAAGTTCCTTTCAAGCTGGAGCAGCTATGCACTTGGAGCCAGGCATCTCATGTAAATACAAGGAAAAAAACTGATATTTGTCAATCGCTACCTTAATCAGGGCTGCGCGGACAACCGGCCATTCTTTTGAAGAGCCACTACGAGGGGGGCGCGGTTTAGACACAACGATACACATTTGTTCAAAAGACAGCAAGAACAGAAAGTGAAATTATTGTACACCATCCCGCTTCCAGAGGCTCACAATACGCCACCATTTAATTATGAGATACTTGAAGCTTCATAATTAACTTCTTAGACATTCCTTGAAGAAGAATTCAGCATAAACAAGCTGTGAATTTACAGCTCCACTACACATCTCAGGGAACTGCAAATAAGATGGATAGTTCTTAGTCAAGAATAATAGAAATTGATGTTTTTGGTACCAAAATTAACTTGTGCTTCCATTCTAAATAATTTACCTAGAAAAAGAATTAGGGTCTTTATTAGCTGATATGTGCAGTTGTTTGAAAAAACATAGTAACATATCTCCCGGTCGTCCGTGCTTTAGTCCTCTTGTGGAACCAAATATTATGACCTTTTTCACTTTGCTACATTAAAGTCAGCTCTTGCATATACAGCTAGTATTGCCTTTGGGGCATGCATACTGGCATACAAAATTGGCATGAAATGTCACCAATCTAAGGATGGTCGCAGTGCTCTCAGAATAGGATCGATAACAAAGTCCCCTTCAGAACAAATGCTGCAGCATAGGCCCGACACACACAATGTTATGTTATGTTAACAGAGTTTATAACGCGCACAGCTATTCAGAAGAGTGTCCCGGCGCGAGCCCAAAGTAAAACAGAGATAAAAGAAAACAGAAAACAGAAAGAGAACATTTCAGTTAAAAAGGAAAGTTTTTAGTTTCTTTCTAAATTGGATGGGATCCTGCAAACATCATTTGAAATAAACCTTGAGGCAGAGAAGAAATGAGAGACCCCACAGCTGAGGAGAGCTTTAGGAACTGACTAAAGGCTGAGAAGAACTGATAAATCAAGATCCACCTAATACAGATGTTCCTGATGAACAAGTTGCATACCTTCAGTAACGCTCTTTCCGGTCGATACTCTGTCTAACAACAGATTCCTCCATTTTTAAATTCAGCTAGGTGCCAGACTGGATAAGGAAACGTTTTTAGCAATTGCTTCCACGTACTAATAAGTGGCACCATTGGACTCTACAGTAGATCTGTCCCACCTCTGTAAGTGATGGTGCAGCGCGGTTTACAGCCCCCCACTGCACCCTGACATCAGTTTGAAATGAAGCATTCTGTGACCTATGAGGCAGACTGTCCGTGACAAATCAGAATGGTGACAGTGATAAGAATCTAACATGGAATCTTTAGAAGACCACTGCACAAAGGCAGAAGGATGGTGAGCAATCTGCAGTTCTAGTATTCACCAGGAAGAGCATTACCGAAAGTAACATGTTCGTCAAATGGACACTTCTAACCATAAATTCTTGCCTTTGGAATAGATACCGAAGCAGTACCCTTCCAGGTGGTTTGAGGAATGGTTTTTACACCAATAAGTCCTGCAGGACCGAGCAGGAAAATGAAGCCTCCATGTGGACCTGAGAGTACATACAGTAGTACCTGGTGAAGGTGTGGATAGGTTCCCACGTAGGAGCAGCCTTGCAGATACCCAGCACCGAAACACACCTGACTAGAGCCATAGTGGCAGCTTTGACTCAAGTGGAATGAGCCCAAAGGTCTCTCATGAGGCTTCTTCTTGGTCAAGGCAAAGCACAGCTTGATACAGATGACAATCCTTCTTAAAGGTTCAGTTTCTGAATTTCCTTTCTCTTCTTTGCACTGCCAAATCCAACAAAGAGTTAATCGTCCTCCAGGTGATCCTTAGGTTGATCAATAAAAAAGCTAAGGTCTCCCATGAGATCCAACCAGTCAAGTCTCTCCTCCTCCCTGGTGAGGTGTGTCAGAGAGAAGGCAGGGAGTATGATGGACTGTCCTACATGAAAAGTCTACACCACCTTTCAGAGAAAGGATGCCAGAACTCGAAGTATCAACATATCCGAGAACAAAGTGGCATACGTAGGTTTCACTGACAGTGCCTGCATTTCATTAACACGTGTTGAAGTGACAGATGAAAAAGATGGTTTTAAGGATCAGCAATCTCAAATAACGGGTATGCAAAGGCTGAAAGGGCATGTTATGTTAGCAAATTTATATAGCGCACAGCTGCCCCAGCAAAGGGGCGTCCCGGTGCTGTTACTGCAGACTGCTAAGAAGACCGTGGAGCGAGCGCCAGAGGCCCCTCAAGCGGGAAAAAGATAGGTTTTAATGACTTTGCGAAATTGAGCATGATTGCTGATGCTCCTAATGCTCACAGGGAGAGAGTTCCAGAGTTTAGCAGTGAGAACTCTGAAAGAGCGTCCTCCTGCTCGGACCTTTCTCATCCTTGGGACAACAGCGAAGTGTTGGCCCATTGAGCGTAGGCGGCGAGTAGGTACATAGGGTGAGAGGAGATTCGCCAGGATATCTGGAGCCTGCAGATTCAAAATTCTGTGAGTGATGCAGAGGGTTTTAAACTCAATGCGTTTTGCCACTGGCAGCCAGTGCAGTCTACGAATGGCGCTGGTTGTAGGACATGTTCTCGGCAGACCAAGTAACGTCCGGGCTGCTGCATTTTGCACCCTTTGTAGGAGGAGAATCTCAGCTTTGTTCGTCCCCAAATAGAGTGAACTGGCATAATCCAACCTAGAGAGAATACTGGCCTGGACGATGACCTGCCGAATGGTGGGATCGAAAAAGCCTAGCAGTGGCTTAAGCCCAAGTAAAGGTCCAAAGCAAGTCCCGGCTACCACTTTGGTTTGGGCCTGAAAGGTAAGCGCGGAGTCCACCCAGACTCCCAGATTTTTTACTATCTGCTTCGGGACAGGAGGGCTGCCCAAAGTAGATGTCCACCATTGCTCACTCCGTAGTGCAACATCTCTCCCCACCAGCAGGATCTCTGATTTGCTTGCGTTCAGTTGGAGGCAGTTGGTAGTCATCCAGTCTGCTATGGCTGTTAGGTCCTCCCTAAATTTAAACGCGTCCTGCGAGAGATCGTTAGATAGTGCCACGACTAACTGTGTGTCGTCAGCATATGATACCACAGTTAGTCCTCTGCTCCTCGCCACTGCAGCCAAAGGTTGGATGTACATGTTGAATAGGGTAGGGCTAAGAGCCGAACCCTATGGGACCCCTTGCTGGATGGCATGTACGTAAAAACATAATGACCAAGCTAAGGTCACACTGCAACATACTAAAGAGCGCAGGAAGAAACATGTACCCAAGCCCCTTTAAAAAATGCATCACAATAATGATTCGAACTAAGAGGAATGATAAGGCAAATGCAGAAAGGCTGAAAGGGCCAACAAACAACCTTTAACAGTGCCCACTGAAAAGCCATGCTAGGCCCAAGGATAAAACAAACAGGAGAAAAAAAACGAAAGTTTCACCTGAAGCGGATTGACCCAATGTTCCTCATAAAATGCCACAATCACAATCTTTGCTAGCAGCCACAACAGATTGACTTTGTAAATGGACAATTTTATAGATAAGACTGCATTACAGACGTTTAACTGATATATTGCAGATATTTCTTACAATTTTACAGACAAGACTACTGCAGCGCCACTGCTCTAAGGTCTTATGGGTAAAGTTGATTCGAGGAAAAAGTAGCTTGATAGGAAAAATGTACAGCTAAGCTGAATATGTTTATTTAAGGAGCCAGCAGCTCAGCATGCCCTGTACTGGCAGCTGCCTGCCAGCCTCTGTTCTTGCTGAGGAGCTGTTCAGAACTTCAATGAACATGATGCAGACCCAGGATTACAAGTAGCATTTTCTTCTGTGTCATAGGTTTTTCATTGATAGTCATGTGGCAAGAGTAGAATAGCAGACTTGTCCCAAAACAATCCGTGCTATCTATGTTTAAGCAGAAAAGTAATGAAGATTCTACAAATACTAGGCAAAGACACGTTAACCAAAGATGATTTTGAGGGCAGCCTGATTAATTATTACGTCCATTCTAGAATCTGAATCTATACATTAATGCTGGGTGAAAGGATTAGCATACTACAAAGTAGCTGCTTTACCGTACAAATGTGTGCTACAAGTACATTCCTCAACCAAGCAGCATTTGCTGCCTTTCCTACTCTTCAGTGAACTCTAGGTTTTCTGGGTAAATGTTTGTTGGCCAACTAATAAAGAGAAATGCAAGACATTATACAGTTGGAGATGAACTGCTGGGATAGGACTAGATCTGAAAAAAGTGGGTAACAGCTAACAAAAAGTTGTCTGGATTTCCTCAAATCATTTGTTCTGCGCAGAACTTCAGGACTCGTGTTTTATAAAGAGAATGGCCAAGGGTATTACTGAAGAAATCCAGAAATTAGATTCACTGATTTTTATGGCAAACTGAATCAACCTTTGAAAGAAAGAAGGCTGTGTTCAAAATTGCCATTCTATTGAAGTAGTAATTATTATGAGTGTCTACAACTGAAAAAGGCTGCAGATCCCATACTGTAATGGTCACTAGAACATCTTTTATCCATGAGAGATTTTGGAATTTGCCTTATGCATAGGCTCAAATGGAAGATCCATCACTTTGAATACAACAAGATTAAGATCCTCAGGAGGAGGAGGCTGTTGTTTAGGAGGGGTGTTTTCTTAAAACCTTTCAATAAGATCCTTTCCAAGGGCTTTTCACATACACTAAACTGCAATATGCACTTTCATAAAAACGTACTGCAGCTCTACCTGGGCAAAAAGGAGATGCTATGGTATAATCAATATTATTTTGACAGGAGACTGGGTTATGGTTAGGAAATGTATTCTATAAAAAGAGCCTATTTTGTTTGAAGGTGTAAGAAGCCATTGCAGATGGTCTTTTCGTAAAGTTTTTGGTAGATTTAAGCGGTTATTGTGTACAACCTCAGGAGCCGTACTGCCAAATTCATAGATATCTCATTGGGATGGTACAACTAATCTTGGATGTGCACCTCTTGTGTGAGCGAAACAATAGGTGGACAAAATCTGAAAGCTACCATTGCCTTGGCAACTTGGGGCCACTAAGATCATTTTGGCATAGGATTGTTTCAGTATCAACTAGATGTGTTGGGAATAGAGGAACTGGCTTGTTGGGATGGGAATGTTCCCTATGAGATAAACCAGTGTGTACCCCTGCTTTGAGTGCCCCATTGCAGGTGTAACTGCTATCCTGGCCTTATTATTTGGCCACATTGTCACACTTATCTAGCATGTGTGCAGAGGCCTAGACCTATTCCTGCTAATGCTAGTTTCAAAACTTTTCCTGTGACCTGGAGGGGTGCACAAAGTGCATCCTTATAGAGGCCCCTTGTTTAGCATGGCACAAGATGGAGGATGAGGACAATGTCACCACACAGTGGAGGTGTATTGCCTGCAATCCTGTGATTGGAGATCCAGACACTGAAGAGAAAGATAATGGAGGTAGGGCTCCCCTTAGAAAATCATTTATGACCTTGTCTAGCAAAAGGATCTACTTAGTTCTTCCTGCGCACTGTCATTTGGTAGATGGCTTCGGTGTGGGATGGCACTGCAGTTTCAGTTTTTCAAGGTAAAAAAGTTAATTACCTTCGGTATCGCTTTTTCTGGAAGATTCCTCACCTTAGAATATTCCCAGGCATCAGACTGGTTCCGGAAATCTTGAGCAGTACTTCTGCACACTGTTAAGTGGCATCTGCATTGGAAGTGACGTGTGCGGTGCCTGTATAGGCAACACCTCAACATGCTGACATCAGTTTCTTTTGTAACTATTTCTGTGCCAAAAACGCGGAACCAAGTCAGAATGAGTGTTTGATCAGTGTGCAGAATCTAACAGGATGTTAAGGTGACTAGTCTGGTTCGCAGAACGGGAAGGATTGGAAGGTCTGTGAGGAATGTGCGGTTAGATAGAGTCGCTACCATTCCCGAAGGTAAGTAACTTGTTCTTCTGATAGACACTTCTATGCGCAGATTCCTCCCCTTAAAATAGATAACCAAGCAATACCTCACCAGAGGTGAGTCTGTGAACTGGCCCAAACAGGCAAAATGCCTGTCTTGACGGATCTGACTGTCCAAGCAGTAGTGCTTCATGAACGTGTGGCGGGATGTGCATGTAGCAGCTTGGCACATGTCCAGGTCAGGTAGCAGCCTTGAACCTCGTGGAATAGGCCTGCAAGTCCGCAGGAAACTGCTTCTTAGCTAGTGCATAATAGATTTAATGCAAAGTACAAGTCATCGAGAGATGGTTCTCTTTTGCACTGCTTTGCCTCTTTTTACTCCTGTGACTCCGATAAAGAGTTGATTGTCCACCCAGTGGACCATGTAAAAGAACTGAGCTCTATTTGGATCTAAGCAGTGGAGTCTTTCTTCTTCCTTAGAAGGATGAGGTGGAGCGAAGAATGTCTGCCAGGTGACGTTTTGGCCGATGTGGAAAAGGGTCACCACCTTCGGTAGGAAGGAGGCACAGGGTCTGAAGAACCAGTTTCTCTCAATCAATCAAGCAGGGAATTGTAAGCGCGCTACTCACCCGTGAGGGTCTCAAGGCGCTGAGGGGGAGGGGGCGTGCAGATCCGTTCAGCCGAAGAGCCAGGTCTTGAGCGTCTTCCTGAAGGTGTTCAGGTTGGGGGCGAGTCTGATATTTGCTGGTAGCTCGTTCCAGGTTCTGGCTGCAATGTGGGAGAATGATCTTCCGCCTGCTCTGGTTCTGTGGATGCGAGGGGTTTCAGCCAGTGCGAGGTTGGCAGACCGGAGGTTTCTTTTGGGTACGTGGAAGTTTATTCTGTCGTTGAGGTATTTGGGTCCGTTGTTGTGTAGGCATTTGTAGGCGTGGGTGAGGATCGTGAAGGTGATTCTTTTCTCTACGGGGAGCCAGTGGAGTCTCCGCAGGTGTTGGCTGATGTGTTCGTTACGGGGGATGTCCAGGACGAGTCTGGCTGTGGTGTCCTGTATGGTCTGAAGTTTGCGGAGAAGGGACTTGTTGATGCCGGCGTAGAGCGCGTTTCCATAGTCTAGTCTGCTGGTGATGAGCGAGTGGGTGACTGTCTTCCTTGACTCCGGGGGGGATCCATTTTAAGGTCTTTCGAAAGATGCGGAGGGTGTTGAAACAGCTGGAGGTGACGGCGTTGACTTGTGTGTTCATGGTGAGCGATGAGTCGAGTACGATGCCGAGGTTTTTGGCGTGGTCTGAGGGGGGTAGGTGGGCTCCCGAGGGCGGTAGGCCACCAGGTGTCGTCCCATGCCGAGGGGGTGGTTCCGAGGACGAGGACTTCTGTCTTCTCGGCGTTGAGTTTTAGGCAGCTGTTGGTCATCCAGACTGCGACGTCTTGCATTCCTTTTTGGAAGTTTAGTTTTGCGGTGGTGGGGTCTCTGGTGAGGGAGAGGATGAGCAGGGTGTCGTCGGCGTAGGATACGATGTTGAGGCCGTGTTGTCGGACGATGGCTGCGAGGGGGGCCATGTAGACGTTGAAGAGGGTCGGGCTCAGCGATGACCCCTGGGGGACTCCGCAGGTGATCTCCGTGGGGGCGGAGAGGAAGGGTGGTAGTCTGATCCTTTTGCTTCTTCTGGTGAGGAACGATCGGATCCAGTCCAGGGCGGTCACTTGTATGCCGGCTTCGTGTAGTCTGGCGACTAGAGTGCGGTGAGAGACGGTGTCGAAAGCTGCGGACAGGTCGAGGAGGATGAGGGATGCTGAGTGGCCTTGGTCCAGGAGGGTGCAGATGTCGTCTGTGGCGGCGAGGAGGGCGGTTTCGGTGCTGTGGTTGCTCAGGAATCCAGATTGGGATGGGTCGAGGACGGCGTTTTCTTCGATGAACCGTGTCAGTTCCGTGTTGACAGCTTTCTCTGCTACTTTGGCTGAGAAGGGGAGGAGCGTTATGGGCCGGTAGTTCTTGATGTCAGTGGGGTCAGCCGTGGGCTTCTTGAGCAGGGGCCTGACTTCTGCGCGCTTCCAGCTGTCTGGGAAGGTGCCTGTTGTGAAGGTGGTGTTGATGGTCCGTTGTAGTCCAGGCGCGATGGTGTCAGCGGCTCTGTGGTAGATGTACGGGGGCAGGGGTCGGTGGGGGCTCCCGAGTGGATGCTTTTCATGGTCGCGGTGGTGTCCTCGGTTGTGATTGGAGTCCAGTCGGTGATGGTGGGCCGGGTGGTGTCTCTGGGGGGCGAGGGCTGGCAGTGGCGTCTTGCGCGCGGTCGACGAAGTTGTCGTAGAGTTTTCTGATCTTGAGGTGGAAGTAGCTCCCAAGCTTGTCGCAGAGGTCTTGGGATGGGGTGATGTCTGTGGCTTCGCTGCGTGGGTTGGTGAATTCCTGGATGACGGTGAAGAGTTCCTTGGAGTTGGTGGCGTTGGTGAGGATTTTGTTGTGGATGAAGTTCCTTTTGGTTGTTCTGATTTGGTTGTGGTAGTTTGTCATGGCATCCTTGTAGGTGGAGTAGTTGTCGGTTGTCTTGGTGTTCCTCCAGGTCTTCTCCAGGCGTCTGCAGATGCGTCTTGCTTCTTGGAGATCTGTGGTGAACCAGGCGTCTTTCCTGGGGCGTTGTTCGCCGGGGTTCCATAGCGGGGCAAGTTCGTCTGCACAGTTGGAGATCCAGGTGTGGAGTTCTTTGGCTGCGGCGTTTGCGTCGGGTGTCCAGGCGGGGTTTCCTCGGGCGAGGTTGGAGTTCAGTTGCTCGTCGGTGACCTTGCTCCAGTTTCTTCGAGGTAGGCGGGGGGGGGGAGGTTTTGGTGCCTTGGGTTTGTCGACGGTGAAGTGAACGCAGTGGTGGCGTTGTGTGGTTGAAGCGGACACTGTTGCCTGCGGCGAAGATGGGATCGAGGGTGTGTCCTGCTTTGTGTGTGGGCGTGGTGACGAGTTGGTTGAGTCCGATGTTGGCGAGGTTGTCGCGGAGGGTGGTGGAGTTGGGGGTCGCTGGGGTTGTCTAGGTGGAAGTTGAGGTCTCCGATGAGTATGTAGGTCATTGATGCGATGGCGTGGGGTGGAATGAAGTCGGTGATGGTGGTGGCGAAGGATGTCCGGGGGCCGGGGGGTCTGTAGATGAGGGTTCCTCGGAATGTGGAGTTGGGGCTGGTCCGGATCTGGAAGTGCAGGTGTTCGGCGGCGGGGAAGGTTTCGCTGGAGGTGGTGAGTCGGAGGGTGCTCTTGTGGGCGATGGCGAGGCCTCCTCCCGGGTGGTTGGTAGGGTCCTTCCTCTGGATCTTGTATCCGTCCGGGATGGCGGTCTTGATGTCGGGGGCGGAGGCGGCATTGGTCCAGGTCTCCGTGAAGAAGGCTATGTCGGGCGAGAGAGAGTCGAGTAGGTTCCAGATTTCCGTGGCGTGTTTGTGTACGGAGCGCACGTTGAGGAGGATGCATCTTAGTGTGTCGTTGGCGGCGGTGTCTGTGGTTCCGGGAGTAGGGGTGGAGGAAAACGTCTGGCGGCAGTGGTGGCAGGAGAACTGGCCGTGGGTCGAGGCCGGAGATGCCAGTTGGCAGTCTCTGAGTCTTCCGGGGTTGAGTGCGAGGAGGGCGGCGTTGTTGTAGCGGTGGGAGGTCGTGGATCCAGGGTTCCTGGCGCTGGCTGCCTCCGGGACGCTGACGGGTGCAGACGGGCTTGCCTTAGGCGCGCCTTCAGGTGCTTTCTCTGGGTAGAAACTGGCGTTTGGAGGATTAACTGAAAGCTCAAAGCTCACTGACACTCCTGGCCAAAGTAATAGCCACTAAAAAGACTGTCTTAGGATTAGGAGTCTGAATAGACAGCTATGGGCTCGAATGGGGAGTCCATGAGAAACATTAAGACCAAATTAAGGTCTCATTGGGATATTATGAAAAAAGTAGGAGGAAACAAATGTTGCAAGCCCTTAAGTAAACGTGTCACAAAGGGTGACTTAAACAGTGAGGGCTGATCTGGCAACTGCCAAAAAGTCGATACGGCTAAGAGAAAGCCTTTAACGGTACCCAGGGCAAGGTCTTACCAGGCAAAAGACAGAACAAACAGTAACACCTCTGACTTTGACTGGGAATTAGATGGCACATCAATTGAGGTGGCAAAAGCATACACGTTCTTAGGGCGAGTTTTTACACAATCCCTGGAAGTATATTCCCACTTACAACATATGGATCAAAAAGCAATAGCACAAATTAATGCCTTAAAATTGGACTACGGTAACTCCCTGTACCTCGGCTCCCCCAAGTATGTTACAGACAGGTTGCAGGTGGTGCAGAATGCAGCAGCCAGACTCCTTCTCAAGATCCCCAGACGTCAGTCAGTTAGATCATCCTTGAGGAAGCTACACTGGTTGCCAATTCAGGCCAGGATTAAATTTAAGGCCCTCTGTCTGGCCCACAAGGTCATGCATGGGAGAGGCCCCACTATGTTACGATACTTGGTCTCTCAGTACTTCCCACGCAGATGCCTTAGGTCAGGTGCTAGCTTCCTGATGAATACATCAAAAGTTAAGAGAGCAAGATGGGGTGGAAGATCCTTTTCACACCTAGTCCCCAAACTCTGGAATAGCATGGATCTGGAATTAAGGCTAACAAAGAATGAACAGTGCTTCAGAAAAAAACGTAAGACGTGGCTGTTCCCTTAAAAGACCTCATCTGCTGTTTTGCCCCCCCCCCGCTGGGATTCCTTTGGGTAGCCAGGCGCTATATAAATACCTTAAACTTAAAGAGATTTTATTCCTCATCTGGTAAGAGACATTTTTATTCTCTCCTTGAAATCTACCGCGTAAAAAATCCCCCTACCCTAACTTATGCCTCAGAATGTATTACCACTGATAGATGGATCATTCTAAATATATGAGAAGGTAAACTACTACCTAAAATAACGCTACTGAGCCAAGCCACACAGGTTCAGATCCTTCGCTTAGAGCTTTCAATTGTTAGTGCATTTTCAATAGCTTTGGCCAACATAATTAGATGGGCATTTAAGCTCCTGCACGTGGAAGATGGCTCCTTAAGGACCTTACTGAAATATGAAACCTTTAAGACTGGGAAAAAATGCTACCCTTTTAATAGAAATCTTAAGACATCCTTAGAATACTTCCAATGTACCGAAAGCATCCTACAATCCTGGTCTCCCGCACACTTGAAGCTATTTCTAAAAAACATGACACCTCGATTCATTTTTGATCTTGATTGGGCACACTGCTCCCAATTATCCCACTATATCCACTATCGAGTTTAAAATCCATCAAAAGTATTTTGGGGGTTGGGGGCGTAGCCAAGCTATCGATGGAGTGAGACGTGTCTCGCTGTGTCTTCCCTCCTCCTCAGCCTGCCAAAGCTGATCTCTCTGCATCAGGGCCCACAATCTCACCACTGCTTCTGCCCCGAGTACCGTACCGCTGCCTGCTGCTGGGGGAACAAGCCAGACGCCCTCCACTACTGATCGGAAGATGTTTCGGTTCCTGCCAGGGGCACCCGAACGGCCTGATCTGCTATTTTGAGGCCTGTGGCAGTGCCGCCTATCATCCCCGGGTGGCCATGCTGGGTCTACTCCTTGCCTCCGGCCAAACACCCTCTACAGGCGCGGCTGCACGGACCCAGAATTGTTCAGCCCACCATCTTGCGGCCTGCAACGCTGCCACGTGCCGCAGCCGGGGACGCAACAGGGCTCGATTTTTGCCTCTTGGCCCCTGCGGGGCAGACCATCTGGCGATGCGGTGGCTGCTGGGGCCTCCATTCAGCGGAGGGGAACCGACTGGAACGGTGGATCCACTGGGGATTGGCGGCCTTCTCGATTGGCGCTGGGGCGCCCGCGCGGCACGTTTCGCTTTCTTGGTGTCTCCGGTGGTGCCGCTTGTCGCCCCTAGGTGGCCTTGCAGGGCTCATCTTTTGCAGCCTGGGCTCAGGCAATGGCCTGCTCCCCCCAGCTGCAGGAGTGCCAAGCTCAACGCCTACCACACTCTCCCGGCGCCTTCTACGACTGCAGCAGCACATATTCCCACTGACCCAGCCTGCCATTTTACGGCCTGCAACGCCGTCACTTGTCGCGACCGGTGGACTCCGCGGGGCTTGAACTCTGCTCCTTGGCCCCTGTGGAACGGTTCACCTGACATTGCAGCACACTGTGGCGGCCTCCACTCAGCTGTGAGGGGGCGACAGGGACTGTGGCCCCCATTGGTAATGAGAACGCTGCTGGGGGACTTGACACCTGAGGCCTGAATTGTGACCGGCCGTCGCTGCTGTACCGGCCCTAGTGAGGACTCCTGAGCCGGTCTGGCCCTACTAGACACTGGGATCCCACACCAGAGGTAAGGGGCAATCGGCTGTGATATCACGCAGTGGGCGTTCCTCCCTGCCCTTTCCTCTGGCTCATTGCCTTGATCCTGCCTAAGAGACCCCCTTGCATCCCTGTATACCACAAGGCTCTGGCTGCTGTCCATCCTAGCACTCCTCCTTAGGCCTATCACCTACCTCATTGATACGGCCCTCTGACTCCATAGCCTACCAGCTACACCTCTGGGCCCCATTAAACCTACACCTTGGCTTCGGCCTTACGCTGTTAAGGAACACTTCACTGGCCGCCGACTCTACTGATGACTCCCCTGTGGTGTTCATCGCCATATTTGGGGCCTAACTTGAGATTAACAGGACCGCAGTCCTCTTGGGGGGCCAGTGTGCTTGAGTGAACCCCTGGCCATGCTGGGACAAGCAGCCTGCGCCCCTACTGATGCCTGGGGGACCTGGAACATCCTGCCTCGTGGCTGGGGCTTTGTGGGACCAGTTTTGGCTGTGGAGCTGTGCGACATCCTCTCCTTGGCCCCCAGAAATCGCGCCTGGTCGCGAAGGACTGAGCCTTCCCCAGCGGATCTTCAACTAGTACAGGGTTTGCACTACGAAGGCCCCGAATCGAGGCTACGCTCATCCTAGCCCAGCCACCGGCACCAACACAGCATTCCCCCACACCACTCATCGGACACACGCAATTGGAGGTACCTTCTTCTGATCATGCCATGCAACAAACCTGGCAAAGACATTCCAGCCAGCCTTTCTAGGGACACCCGGTCACCTCCATGTGGCTCAAATCAGGCCCCCTGACTCCCGCCCCTGCTGATCCCCCCGCCCCGGCAGCCACGGCCGGCGAACCTACAGCCGCCCCCCTTACACAGGCCTACATGAACAATTTCCTCCATGAAATAAAAACTGAAATGGGTTCCCTCAAGGCTGAATTCAAGGCCTGTCTTCATGACCTTAGACGTGATATCATGGAGATTGGGGGCGGGTCGATGACCTGGAACGTACGGTGGATGCACGCTCGGAGGATCAGGAGAACCTATGGCGCAGGATGGCCACTCTCGAGGAGCAGCACATTGACCTCCAGCTGAAACAGGAGGAATTGGAGAACAGGAGCAGGAGGAACAATCTCTGCATTAGAGGTGTACCTAGGGGGGCTGAAGGCTCAGATATCATGGTGTTTAGGGCGGATTTACTCCAGACGATTAGATGTTACGAGAACACCTCCCCACCGGCCTTAGATAGAGCCCACCGAGTTGCCATGGCCTGGGCCGTCCGGAATTCGTCCCTGATGCACAAGTTACTAACTTGTGTAACGATATATCTGTAAGAGACAGTAGTTAGTGACAGATTCCTTACCTTAGAATATCCCCAGGCGTCAGGCTGGATCAGGAAAGTTTTGCGTAGCAGTACCCTTGCGCGTCGGTAGGCGGCGTCGTGCGGCTACGCGCCCGTCGTCGGGATCGCCGGGATGACGTCGCGGCCAGTACTTAGACGCCGCCCCTGCACGCTGACGTCAGTTCTGTACACGACTTTCCGCGCCAGAAACGCAGAGCCATGCAAGAAACTGACACTGGTGTCTGAAAACTAGGGCCCTGAAAGGGATGACCTTAACCCTAGAAATCAGTTCGCAGAACGGGGAGGATGGGTGGGGCGGTAAGGAATCTGTCACTAACTACTGTCTCTTACAGATATATCGTTACACAAGTTAGTAACTTGTGCATCTGAAAGAGACACGTTAGTGACAGATTCCTTCCCTTAGAATAGATACCCCAGCAATACCAACCCGGTGGTGGGTCTGCGAACAAAGATCAGACAAGGAAGTCTCGGAGAACAGAACGGCCAAAGAAGCCGTCTCTCCGGACTTGGCTGTCAAGGCAGTAATGCTTGGTAAACGTGTGCAGCGAGGCCCACGTAGCTGCCTGACAAATGTCCTGCAATGGGACACCACGTCCCAAAGCCATGGTGGCGGCTGTCGCCCTGGTGGAATGGGCACGTAGCCCAACAGGGGGCTCCTTCTTAGCCAAAGAATAGCAGGCTTTGATACACAAGACGACCCAGCGGGAAATGGTCCGCTTGTGTACCGCCTGACCTTTTTTGGCACCCACGTAGCCAACAAAGAGCTGGTCGTCCACCCGGAACTGTTGTGTGCGGTTCAGATAGAAAGAAATCGCACGTTTTGGGTCCAGACGGTGGAGCCTCTCTTCCTCTCTGGAAGGATGCGGAGGCGGAAAGAAGGTGGGCAAAGTGATGGTCTGCCCAATGTGGAAGGCATTAACCACCTTTGGCAAGAAGGACGGACGCGTCCTAAGAACAACCTTGTCTGGATGGACAGACAGAAAGGGGGGTTTGCACGAAAGAGCCTGGAGCTCACTCACCCGCCGAGCGGAGGTGATGGCCACCAGAAAGGCTGTGTTCAGAGTGAGAAGACAAAGAGGACAGTTATGTAGAGGCTCAAAGGGAGCGCACATTAAAAAGGTAAGAACCAAGTTTAAGTCCCACTGAGGCATCACAAACGGAACAGGAGGGAAGAGGTGTGTAATGCCTGTAAGAAACCTGTTAACAACAGGGGACTTGAAAAGGGAGGGCTGACCAGGAAGCCTGAGGAAGGCCGAGATTGCACAAAGATAGCCCTTGATGGTACCCAGGGCAGAACCCTGTTGGGCCAGAGAAAGAAGGAACAGAAGAACCTCAGAAAGAGGGGCAGAAAGGGGATTCACAGCCTTTGCTGTGCACCATGCCACAAACTTGTTCCACCTGCAGGCGTATACCACCTTAGTGGAGGGACGCCTGGCTGCCAGAATCACATCACAAACTTCGGGAGGCAAGTCGAAAGGAATCAACTGCCGCCGCTCAATCTCCACGCAAGGAGGTGGAGACTGGACAGGTTCGGGTGGAGGACCGTCCCCTGCTGCTGCGACAGAAGATCCTCCCGAAGAGGCAGACGGATCGGGGGATCGACGTTCATACTGAGTAGCTCGGGATACCAAACTCTTTGAGCCCAGTCCGGAGCCACAAGAATGACTTGGGCCCGGTCGCGCCGAATCTTCTTCAACACTCTGGGTAGAAGTGGTATAGGCGGAAAGGAGTACAACAGACCACAACTCCACTCGCGACGAAAAGCGTCGCCAAGCGAGTGCCGCCTTGGAAATTCCAACGCGCAGAACTGATGACATTGCGCGTTCTCTTCGGTGGCGAATAGATCTAACCAAGGCTCTCCCCACTGTAGAAAGAGTCCTTGCGCCACCTCCGAGTGAAGACGCCACTCGTGATCCATCATGCACCTGCGGCTGAGTTCGTCCGCCCTGGCGTTCAGGGAACCTGCCAGGTGTTGAACCATCAGGAATATGCCCTGATGTTCCAGCCATGTCCAGAGACGCAGAGCCTCCTGACATAGGGTCCACGACCCCACCCGCCTTGTTTGTTGCAGTACCACATGGCGGTGGTGTTGTCTGTGAACACCTGCACTACCGTCCCTTTGACAGAGGGAAGGAATGCCTTGAGTGCAAGTCGGATCGCCCGGAGCTCCAGAAGGTTGATATGGAGCCGGGACTCCGCCGGAGACCAGAGGCCTCTGATCTCCGCCTCTCCCATGTGACCGCCCCATCCCAGAAGGGACGCGTCCGTCACAACTGTGTGCTCTGGTTGGGGAAGGGAGAGGGATCTGCCCATGACCCATTGCCGGTTCGAGAGCCACCACTGCAACTGCTGTGCAGTCCCCTCCGAGATCTGGACGTAATCGGACAGGTTCCCCTGATGCTGCGCCCACTGGAACTTCAGGTCCCACTGCAGAGCCCTCCATATGCCATCTGGCATGATCGACCAGCCCAGCAGCCTCAGGGTCATCCGTACCGAAACCCAGGATAAAGGCTGAAAGATCGGAATCATAGCCTGAATATCCCGGACTCGCCGTTCGGGAGGATAGGCCCGAAACTGCGTCGTGTCCAGAACTGCTCTGATGAAAAGGAACTGTGGAGAAGGAATCAGGTGCGACTTCGGCACGTTGATGGAGAACCCCAGCGAGTGCAGGAGTTCGGCCGTAGTCCGGAGGTGGGAGACGACTGCCTGGGACGAGCCCGCCTTCAGCAACCAGTCGTCGAGGTAGGGGGAAGACTGGAACCCCTGCCCGGCGCAGATGAGCTGCAACCACCGCCATCACTTTCGTGAACACCCGAGGGGCGCTGGTAAGGCCAAAGGGGAGCACGGTGAACTGAAAATGCTCCAGGCCTACCGTGAACCGCAGGTAACGCCGGTGGGCCGGCAGGACGGGGATGTGAAAATATGCAAGTCCTGCAAGTCCAACGCTACCATCCAGTCTCCAGGGTCGAGGGCAGTCAAGACCTGAGCTAGGGTGAGCATCTTGAACTTCTCCTTCCGGAGGAAGCGATTGACGTTCCGGAGGTCCAAGATAGGACGCATGTCCTCCTTGTCCTTTTGGGCACCAGAAAGTAGTGGGAGTAACAACCACGTCCTACTTCTGGGGTCGGAACGCGCTCGATGGCCCCCTTGGCCAAGAGGGCCGCAACTTCCTTTTGAAGAAGCACCAAATGATCCCCCGACATGCGGTGGCATTGAGGTGGCATGGCTGGGGGGCTAGTCTCGAAGGGGAGGGTGTAGCCCCTTCGGACAATGTCCAAGACCCACCTGTCCGATGTAATGGCACGCCAGTGGTGAAGGTGATGGCGGACCCTGCCCCCTACTGGCGTGCTGTGGACTTGAAAGGATGGACTAGGAGGGCTTGGAGGCCGCGGACGGGGCAGAGGTGGTGGCCTGACCCGCACGCTGGTTACCCGACCCGGCGGGAGCCACGTCCATGGCCGCGCGAAGACGCTTGCTGCGCAGGCCGGTGGCTGGGCAGCGGACGTGACTGGGCGTCCCTTCCGTGGCCACGAAAGGGGCGAAAAGCAGACTGTTGCGGAGGGCGCACAGTAGAAAGGCCCAGGGACTTGGCTGTAGCCCGTGAGTCCTTAAAGCGCTCCAGCGCATGGTCTGCCTTGTTGCCGAAAAGGCCGACACCATCAAAGGGCATGTCCATAAGCGTATTTTGGACATCGCCCGAGAAACCAGTGGTCCTCAGCCAGACGTGATAGCGCAGCGCCACTGTCGTCGCAAGCGATCTGCCTAGCGAGTCGGCGGTATCTAGGCCACATCGGATAGTATACTTCGCCGCATCTTTTCCTTCCGCAATGGCGCGGGAAAGCAGTGCCTGGGCCTCCTCAGGACACTGGGGCAGAACCTGCGCCACCGAATCCCACAAGGAGTGGGTATATCGGCCCAAAAGGCAAGTGGTGTTGACGGACCGCAAGCCAGCACTGGTGGAAGAAAAAACCTTCTTCCCAAATTGGTCCAGTTTTTTGGATTCCCTATCCGGGGGAGCGGTAGGGAAGCCGCTTTGGGAGGCGGAGGCTTGGACAACCAAGCTCTCAGGTGTGGGGTGTTCGGAAAGGAGCAAGGGGTCGCCCGGAGCAGGGCAATGGCGCCGGGCTACGTTCCTATCCACAGGAGCCCCTGTGGTGGGCTTGGACCAGGTGCCCAAAAGAACGTCCGAAAGTGCCTCGTTGAACGGCAGCAGTGGCTCCGCAGAGGTAGCCGCCGGCTGAAGCACTTCCGTCAGGAGGTTAGTCCTGACAGCCACTGTAGGTAACTGGAGGTGCAGGACCTCAGCTGCCCTACGCAGCACCGTAGCAAAGTTTGCTCCCTCCTCCGTTGCCACGGAAGGAGGAGACAGCATGCCAATGTCTGGAGAGGTGTCCAGACCACTGGCCTCCCCAAGTTCCTCAGCCCAGTCCTGATCGTACTCACATTGGGCAGTGAGAGGGTCCTCAGACCCCTCCCAGGTCTCTTCGTCTTCCAAATCAGGATCAATGTAAGAGGAGGGACATGTGGGACCCAAGGTCCCAGCGGTGCCGGAGCCGGCGTCGTTCGACGTCGGTCCGGCGCCGAGTCCGGATCCGGAGAGAACCTGGGGACGACGTCGCCCGGAGCCCCGGGCGGCGTCGTGAACGGCACCGGTGAGATCGACGCCGGTGGAGGTGTTGTTAGGTCAACGGGCGTCGATCGGGGTTGCGGCAGCACCGGGGCCGGAGCCGGGGCTGGTGTCGCTGGCGGCGCCGGGACCGTAGTCGCCGGCGGCGCCGTAGGAACCCCACTAGGGCCCGCGGGGCCCGAAGGCGCACCGGGGGGACCTTGAGGCCCGAAGAGGCGGGCCATGGCCGACAGGAACTCCTGTATTTCGGCCGGAGTCGCCCCCGAACCCGGGAAGTGCGGGTAATGCGGCGGCGGCTCAACAGGCATTCCCGGCGCCGCGGGGACGGTGCCGACGGGACCCTCAGCCGAGTCGCGCGACCGGCGAGGGGAAGTCGTCGAGCGATGACGCTTTTTTGACTTCTTATGCTTCGACTTACCGGAGGAGTGCGAAGACTTTGACCCCGAAGAACGATGAGGACTCCGCGACCGGCCCCTCGACCTCTCTCTCGACCGGGGCTTGGCTTGGCGCGGAGCCGACTGTCGGACCTCGAGGAGCTTTCGAGACCGCTCTCGCAAAGCCTTCGGATGCAAGGCCCGACAGTCAGGGCACGACTTGGAGTCGTGGTCGTGCCCGAGGCAGTAGAGACAATCCTGATGCGGGTCCGTGATCGACATCATTCGACCACAGGCGTCGCATGGCTTGAAGCCGGGCATCCCTACCGACACCGTAGGAGTCGTAAGACTCGAGAAAACAGTGACAAAAAGTCACAAAAATCAGTCAAAAATTGACTGGGGCACTGCTCTCTCCGGATCTGCGCTTACTGGCGCGGAAAAAGAAAGAACTGACGTCAGCGCGCAGGGGCGGCGTCTAAGTACTGGCCGCGACGTCATCCCGGCGATCCCGACGACGGACGCGGAGCCGCACGACGCCGCCTACCGACGCGCAAGGGTACTGCTACGCAAAACTTTCCGGATCCAGCCAGACGCCTGGGGATATTCTAAGGTAAGGAATCTGTCACTAACGTGTCTCTTTCAGATATACTCACACGAGTGCACTTCTTCACTGAAAAGGAAGCTATCTTGCAAGCCTCACGACGTAAGGTGGAGTTGGTCTACAAGGGACATGCTATTCAAATATTTCAAGACCTTGCTCCGGTGACGTTACGGCGTTGCAGAGATTTCAAGCCTGATACGGACAAACAACGCAACCTCAACATTAAATACCAGTGGGGTCATCTCTTTGCCTTGATCTTTACTTGGGAGGGCAGATGCCGCCTACTCCATTCCTTCCGGGACACTAAACAACTTGTGTATCTTCCAGCAGCCTCCCGCAAGACTAGCCTGTCCCCATCTCCAATATCGTTCCAAGAGGCCATACACCCAGAGTGGTCTACGGTGTCCCCTGCTAAACACAGAGCCCACAATAAGGAACAGTCCTCCTCTCAAGCCAAGCAAGGCATCATCCATCACCTCCGCACCATGGACGGTGCACACTCCCCAGCCCAATTTAATGTGACATCCGAGTGAATGCAGGATCGCTCCACCCTCTGCTGGGGTCCGGACTGTTTATTTGGTGTTATTAAGCTCCAGCTGCCGACGTAATGCTATCCTGGATCCTGTGTACATGGCGGGGCCATACCGATGGGACATGCACTCAGGGACTATTGGCTTCATGCTACAACATTCTCCCCCACTTGTTTCTCTACCACTTGACACTTTGACTCCCGCAGTGGAGCGCTCCCGGGGTTTTTCCTTCATTGACTCCTCCTGACGACCACTGGCTGCGGAGGTTGGAGAATAGAGGATCCACTGAACCCCTCCACGCCCCCCCCCACTCAATTCGCCCCCTTGGACAATGACTTCTCCAGCATGGCCCGTGCCCAGACTAGAAGCCATTCCAGGACTTGAATAGAGTTTTTTGGCCCGATTGGCCTTCTACTGTTTATGCTGTTCCCTCTCTATCTTCCCTTCTCTGTATCCTGCCTTTGGGGGATCTCGGGTTGGAGGTGGGGGTGTTTTGGGCTACTTCCTATATCTGCTCAGCTCTGTGGGAGGGTTGCTATCCATTTCGGACTCTGACTCAGCCTCTCGGTCTTGCCTTTCATCGCTTTTTTCACCCCCGGCAGGGGTGGCAACCTCTCGGATCACCACACATACCCACAGAGGCTCTCTGAATTGGGCCCTTCAATACCTGGGGTGGACGACCTTCCCTCCTTTCCCTGCTTTAGCAGCTGACTCTCCTGCTCCAGACAATGGCTGATACACCTTACATCAAATTTCAAGATGACGCCAGATCTGGCACTCAGTACTTACAGACGACCCAGACGTCATTTTCTTACAAGAAACTCAACTTTTACAATCTGATATACATCGAATGGCCCACCCAAAATATCGGACTCAACACTGGGCGCCATCTCCAACTAAGACGGCCGGGGTTGCAATCTTATGCAAGGCAGGATTCTGCTCTAAGGATTCGCGGGTGGTCCGGGACAGGGAAGGTCGTTTTTTAAAGATCATGGTCCAACACAATGCACAGCCTCTCACCCTGCTTAATGTTTACGCACCTAACCAGACACAGGACGCATACCTCAGAACTTTATTGAAAGAGCATGTGTCACGGGAGGGGACCGCTCAATTATGGGAGGGGATTTCAATTTAGTCCCTGAACTGGACTGCAGTGCTGCTTTCTTCCAGGGCACAGGGGCGATGTCCGCTGTGCTGAAGAGGGATTTCACAGACCTGGGCCTCACAGATGCCTGGCATTACCAGTTCCTGGATGCTCAGGACTATTCCTTCTATTCACATGTCCACCGCTCATACTCTCGTATTATTTCTTTCTCTCACACTCACTAGCGCGGGACCTGGAGTCTGCCCTCATCTCAGACATCTCCATTAATGACCATGCTCATCTGGAGATGGTGCTGCGATGCCGAAGTGCTGCATCATGACCCTGCCCCCACTGATGACTTCCCCCCCCATATCTTATGCGACCCGGTTAATGTGGCTGAGATATGGCGGGACATCTCAGCCTACTTTGAATCAAATGATCTACCCGAGACCCTAAGCTTTATATTATGGGATGCCTTTAAGGCGACAACTCGGAGCACCATTACCTCAATCGTGATCACCCACAGTCGGGAGGCTCGGCTAATGGAAACTGGTCTGACTAGGGACATCAAGGCCCTAGAAAGGCTGGATCACTCCGCTCCCTCTAGATGTCACAAAAAGCAGCTTTCTGTACTTCGGGGCCAACTGAGGGTACACTGAACGAACAAGGTGGAACAATCGCTACTGGCATTGAAACAGAGATAATATGAGGGGGGAGATAAAGTGGGATCCGTTCTTGCCTGTCGACTCCGCCAGCCGGCTGCACTGGCCCATATTTCAAAGATCAAACTCACGGACGGTACCGGGCTACTTCAGAACGCGATAAGCAGCAGGCGTTCCACTCTTTCTACACTACTCTCTATGAGAAGGAAAGCCCCCCCCCTCACCAAGATGACATTAATTCTTTTTTGGCTTCCTGTCCGTGGACACCCCTTGACACTCACCATACACAACCTCTAGAGGCCCTGATTACTGTAGCCGAATTGCAACGTGCTCTCAGAGATCTGCCAGTCGGAAAAACCCCTGGCTCGGAAGGCCTCCCGGTCTTATTTTGTTGCATGGTCTTGCCCCAGCTCCAGGACCACTTACTACGACTTTTTAATTCGTTCTCTGAATCCACGGGCCTCACCCTCCGTCCTATGTCCACGGCCGAAATAGTCCTCATTCCTAAACCAGGCAAGGACCCCTCTTTGTGCGTATCCTATCACCCTATTGCCCTGCTAAATACAGACGCCAAGATTTATACTAAAATCCTGGCAAATCGCCTGGAACCATATTTACCCGGCCTGGTTGACCCAGATCAGGTTGGCTTTATACGCCAGCGGCAGGGCACACATAACATATGTTGGGTAGCCCACTTGGTCGAGAAGGTCCACCACTGGGACATCCCAGCATGCCTACTCTCCTTAGATGCTGAAAAAGCCTTCGACCAAGTTGGTTGGATCTTCTTGCGTGCAGCCCTGTGGAAAATTGGCCTGGGTCCGGCTATGATATATTGGATCATGCCATCTTATGCCTCTCCCACAGTACAGATTCGGTCAACAGCTGGCTTTCCCCACCCACACGCATACAAAGGAGTACCAGACAGGACTGCCCGCTCTGCCCCTACTTTTCGGCCTAGTGGTCGAACCACTGGCGATTGCCATACGCTAGGCGACGGACATCAGGGACATTCCCTTTGGTGGCCTAGAACAAAAGGTAACTTTATTTGCTGGCGACCTCCTGACTAATCCTAGGACCGCTCTGCCTACACTAGTATCTCTTCTTCGATCCTTTGAGAGACTCTGGGGATTTGAAATTAATAAGGCCAAATCCCAGGCATTGAATTTATCTATCCCCCCACAGGATATACCCGACTTACAATCACTTGCCCCCTTCCAATGGGCCTCGCACTCGCTCCGCTACCTAGGCCTGAATTTAACTTTGTCTCTGTCATCAGGGACCCAAGCTAACTGGTCGGAGTGTAGAAGATCTGTTCTAGAAGACCTACTAACCTGGAGACCACAACCTATGTCTTGGCTTGGCCGTCTCAAAGCGGTCAAGATGTCCATTCTGCCGAAAGTCCTATATTTATTTAAAAAATTGCCTACTTCTATCCCGCAGGCTGCTATCCTACACCTCCAAAGCGACGTTAACACCTTTATCTGGGGTGGGAGACGCCCAAGATTCGCTAGTAAAATTCTCATGTTGCCCAGGGGCGGGGGGGGCCTGGCGTGTCCTAACCTCTTGGAGTACTATTGGGCATCGCCGATATATCTCTGAATAGGTTGTCCGCGAAAGTGAAAAGCACTGGTTTCATATGGATCGCGCGGTGACATGTAGGCCCCTTTCGGACCTGGCTTGGCTCCTGAGGCGTCTCCGGCCCGTAGCGCTTATATAGCCACCCCCACGAAAACAGTCCTCGACATCTGGGACAAGATTGCAATCTCCAGGGGTCTCACCTCCTTACCCTCTCCCAACACTCCTCTGGACCACAACCCTGACATTTCCCCCGCCTTACAACCGCAATCATTCTCAGCTTGGGGAGAGGGCGAGTGCCGCACGATCCCAGACCTCTTTGAGGGGGACGTGCTTAAAACCTTCGACCAATACTTGAGAGACTTCCGCCTTACGAACACATTCCGACTGCAATATTACCAACTGCGACACTGGCTACTCGCACCACTGAACGCGCAGGGGGCAACCCGGCCACTTACTCCTTTTGAGACACTGGTGCGCTCCTTTGACCGCACACTACCTGGTGCTACAACACTCCACCCCTTCCCAGCTTCACACTTACCAAACACAATGGCACACAGACTCCACAGAGGAAATCTCTCCGAAACAATGGGAACAGCTATGGTGCGACATCCCTAAGCTATACAGGAGCATACCCCAACGTGAAACCGCCTATAAACTCATGACTAGGTGGTACTACACTCCGACACGCTTACAGAAAATGTTCCCCACCTCCTACCCTCGCTGTTGACACTGTCAATCCTTGATTGGCAATTTCATTCATATTTGGTGGTCCTGCCCACTACTCACCTTATACTGGAAGGAAGTCCTGAGCCACATCAAGACACTGTAGGTTTCCCCCTCCCGAACTCACACACCGTGGCCATTCTGGTTGTCTGGCCCCCAACACTTACTGCTATGACCCATGCCGATTGGCATCTTATCGCGCATATGCTGGATGCGGCCAAGCAATTACTCGCCCTCCACTGGAAGAAACCCTCCGCACCGTCTATTGCTCTGTGGTTCACCCGCCTCTGGCATGTCATGGCGATGGAACTCTTATCATGCCGGGTGACGCACACAAAATCCAAATTCACTCACATCTGGCAGCCACTGATCGATCACTTCTCCAAACTGGAACACTCCTGCTTCGCTCCTCCCCTGCTCCGCGCCCTCCAACTCTTTGAAGATGCCCTCCCAGACCGTGGAGCTAATACTCCTTTGAGGGATGCCCAACCACATAACATAGAGACTCTGATACCCTCCCCTAACCTCCTGCAGAGATTTCGCCTGGTCTGGCCCGTGATACCTGACCCCCTCCTCTTTCCCCCCCTTCTCTTTCCCTCCCCCCTCCTCTTTCGTCTTCGTTTTCTCCCTTTATTCTCTCTCTCATCTCTTATTCTCTCTTCTTCCACTCTTCCCTTCCCTCCCCCCATTATTAGCCTGTGCAGGGCTCCACCCGCTGTGTCTCTGGCTCCTCTCCTCTACCCCCCCCTTTTCATATTCTGTTGGCAAATGTGTTGACCCCCCTTTGAGATGGGGGGATTTTTTTCTTCCTATTGCCAGAGTTGCCGCTTCCCTGGCTAGACACTGCTCTGCCCATAGTCCTTAAGCTTCTGGACATGTGATATAAGATGTCAGTTGCCATTAATGTATGCCTTCCATGTTCAGGATATGATTGATATTATCAGCTGTCTGTCATATGTATTATACTGTGGTACGTGTTTATGTCCTTCAATAAACAGATTTGAGGTAAAAGCATTTGAGATACACCTTAGAGCACAGTATTCGGAGATGCATCATCATGTTTCGACTAGCGATATTACCTTTAAAGGCCTATACAAAAAACTGGAGCAATTCCGCTGAAAGCACAGGACTCTGTGATAAATGTAATAGAGGAGTCCAGGTCTTAATCCATGTTTTTTATTACTGTTCTAATAAAGCGGTGGTAGAGGCCAGGAATCGCTTCATAAAACCATTTCCTTTAGTTTAATCACTCTACCCCATATGATTTGATTGCCTTCTTAAAATCTCTGCCGAATGAATTTGGTTGCTATAATATGTATACATTTATGAAATCTTTTTTACCTGTATTTTAAAAGGAATTTTATATTAATATGCTAAAAGTGAAAAATGTATAAAAGAGTTTGAGCAGCAACGGGATGGTGCCGTCTGTAAGTCGGAAATGGCATTTGTCTTGTCGTCCAGAGGCTGATTCTGGAGGGCTGGGGTGGGTGGAGGCACCTGTGGCGGTGTTGAACCGGATCCAAGCGTGGATCCAGATGGCCCATCTGGCATTGGGGGGCAAACCCGCCCGCGAAAACCTAGAAGGGGCACCTCTCAGCTCTGTGGAGCCCAAAGGCGCCAGAGAGTTGGTTGCCCAAAGATGGCATGCATGGTGATGGAGCAGAGAAAACAAATTTTATAAATAATTAATAAATATGTTCGCTTAAATGTATTAATCAACAATATACGTGAGGGAAGGGTAACACGCAAGTATATATGCCGAATAATCTATTTACAAATGTCTGTGTGTCTAATTATAACATAAAATAATTGCGTACTAAATAAATAATAAATGCATGATTTGTGCTTCATAGAATATAAACGTGACGTTGCAAAAACAATAGTGATGGTAAGTAAGGAACAGCTTAAATGTTGCTTTCTGCTAGGTAATAACTAATTGGGGTACGTAGATGACGGGAGGGAAACGAAAAGGCTATGTTTCTCTATTTTAATTATGTTTTGTTTATTTCTAAATAGTGCTTCTAAGTCTAATCGAGTGGCGATATAAAATGGCTGCCGTTTATTAGTGTACGCATGCGCTGAGAAAACGCATGACGAGGGAGAAAAAGTTGGAGAAAGACCGACCACGTGATGGTGCTGAGAGGCTAGGATGCAAGAATGGTCAAGGCTGATGTGACCTAATTGAAATGATAGTGTGCCGTGGTGATCAGCAGAGAATCGTGGGAAACCGTTTTAAGAGAAAGGACAATGCCTGCAGAGTTCTCGAATGTATCGAAAGAAGTTACAAATGTAC
This sequence comes from Calotriton arnoldi, assembly GCA_963921515.1. Classification (NCBI taxonomy): domain Eukaryota; kingdom Metazoa; phylum Chordata; class Amphibia; order Caudata; family Salamandridae; genus Calotriton; species Calotriton arnoldi. The sequence goes on from CAWUFW010000673.1 coordinate 1,840,285, forward strand.
TGATCGAAGCGGATGGAAACATGTCTTGAACTGTGAGAAAGGAAATGAACATATACATTCCAAAAGAACAAGCTGGATCCGGGAGAACTTGATTAAGAATGAATAGATGAAATGAGTGGACCAATGAAAGAAAAGCGCGTTATTAATGTTGCAACAATTTAGTTAGCAAAGTTAGAATTAGGGTATAAGAGGGCCTACTCTTAGTGGGAGGGGGTCAGAGTTGGTGTTGGAGTTGGTGGCTTCCAGTGCTTGGTGTTCCAGATCGATCCATTTTACTTGAGCGGGAGATGCTGAAAGACTGTTAGATGAGACGGGTGGCGGTAGCTGATGCTGACGAGCTGAAGTTTCTGTTGCTGTCTTATTTTTTCAGTTGAGTATGATTATCAGGTTATTTTTAAATCTTAAACTTAGGTTAGAAATCATTAGGCTAAATTAGGAAGATAGGCAGGTAATTAGGGTTTGCTTCATGACAAAAATTTCCTTTCTGCAATAAAATTGATTTTGCTTAATAAATATTTGAATTAATAATGAATGAATAATTGAATAAAAAGTCTAAATTCTTTTCCATGCCTTTAAAATTATATAAAATTTAAGATTCTTAAATCAAACGACTCAGTGGTTATTTACTAAACGATTGCGAAATTGATAATTGGTTATTGTGATTTAGCTGGTCTTAATCACTATGAACTGATTTCTTACTAGATGATCCATCGACAAAACAATGAGCAGGAATATCTTAAGAAATAACTAAGAAAGCGATAGGTTAAGGTAATAAGGTATCCCGGCTCCTTCCAGCGGTACATCATGATGATTTTCATATAGTTTTCCTTTTCTCCTAGGAGTATAGAATTTCGTAAAGGTGTAGAGGAAATCCAGGTGTGTGTGTGTGTTTGATAGGCGATGTTATGGGCCCCATCATCATGTGGATGTGAGAAAATATAAGTCGCCCCTGGATGACCGATAAGTGACCTAGGAGGAAAATAGTTTTCATTGTATCCGCTGCATCACTGGCATCATAAAATTAAAGGCTGTTTCTTAGGAGCAACCAGAAAATTACATTTAAAAGAAAAGCAACAAAACTGGTTCTGAGACTTTAGACAGTGGATCTACATCCCCTGTTTAAAAAATGCATATAGAAGTGGGACTACCCCACTTGGTTCTAGTTCCAAGTTCTTCATGCTCAAAGAAGCGAGTGATCCGCAGAGTACTCAAAGGACTGCTGTGTGACCAGGGATGGTTGTCTGCATGACAGCCAGTCTTCCAGCGGTGAAGAGACATCACCAGAAGTCTGCAATTTCTGCTGGAGGAACTGAGGGTGAGCCTAGACACCTTCTTGCCTGCTAAGGGAGAAAAGGACTGTGCTTGGCACTGTAGGAGTAGAGACTGTCCAGGAAGAGAGGCCCACGTGTTCCCCAAAAAAGGAATAGCCAGAGATAATAAGCAACTTCCAGGCAGCGAAATCAGTAGAGACCCATGTGTGAAAAGGGTATCTTTGGTCTCCCTGAATGGTTCTGCTAATGTACTGCATCAAGCCTCACACAGATTCAAGTATTGAGTGTAATCAGAAACCCACTGTAAATGAGAGACTAGTGCTGCCACTGCTAACATCAGAGTCCAAGTCCTCTTTTGATGCTGAGGTAAGCACCCTGATCAGCCCGGAGTCTGCAACTGCCATAGCAGTATCCCATTTGGCACCTAGAGAGGCTGCAGCTAATCAAAATGAGATATGGCAAAGAAAGCAGCTGTGCTAAAGTTTCAAAAGTTTTCAAGTTCCATGCAAGGTCGCCACCACTTCCCCAACAGCTCTGATTTTGCAGCCACAGAAGCACTACATGAGTCTGTTCCAAACCCACCCGTACTGTAACTCCCCGACACAGGTGACTGCAAGGCTTGAGTACTGTGTGAGAATGAGAGATCAAGGTCTTCCAAATGAACTAAGGCACTTTATGAATAACTTCAAGAATCCAAAAGCAAACTGAACTGCTGGGTGCATGTGTGAATTAGAGGTGATTGAGGGACCTGTAGATGTGCCTAATCAGGGATTACAAAAGCCAAGGATCCCAGCGGTAAATAACCTCAACCACCACAGTTGGGGCCCTGCAATCCCAACCCCGACAGGTATGGTAAAGCAGAAAAGGATAGACAAATTTCCTTGGACAATCTATCAAAAAAGAATTGACCAGCGATTCCAGTTCCAAAACTCTAGAAGCACAATCTGGGCATTTTGCGATATTGGAATTACACTTATTTGCCCAAACCCTCAATCCAAGAAGTAGTCTAGAAGGACATCATCATACAGGACCTATTTGTAGCTTTTACAAAGAACCTACTGAGCACGTCTGAATAGGAGTTCTATAGGCACGGAAAATATAATGCTTATTTTGCTAGATTATCGCGAGCAACCATTTTCAGATTGTTTGGGCTTCTTGTAAGAGAATCCTGGATCTGGTAGGACCTCCTTGATTGTTGACACAGCGCATTATGGCCGTGTTGCACATCTGTTTCAGTAACCTGTTCGCTGTCAGGGATAGCTGAAATGCTTTGAGAGCTGGATTAGCTGCTCTTAACTCCAGGATGTTGATGTGATATAAATGTTCCTTTTATGAAAGCAAGCCTAATACGGGTAAATTCTGTAGATGAACTACCCAACCCACAGAAGCATCTGTTATAATAGTTTGAGATGGAAGATCCTGATTATAGGGAACTCCTTTTAGAAGGTTGTACCCCTTGCACCACCATGAAGTGGCAAATAGGAGAAACTCTTCTTCCCCGTCGTCTTTCCACTTGTACCATTGATCTTTTAAATATTCCTGGAGAAGTCTCATATAAAGCCTTGCATTTGGGACAGCGAAGATACAGTATCATAAAAAACATCCACTTGGGACAATGAAGATGTAGGAAACCATCAATCTTAGGAGGGAGGACATCTGGCAAGCAGATGGAGCAGGAGTTACGTGAATCTGAAGACATTTCTGACAAATGGAAGGCACGCTTTCCTTCAAAGAAGGCACTTCTCCACGTGCTGTGTTCAAGAAAGCTCCTCGGTATGTCAGAACAAAGACCTGTGATGTTGTTAACTTCTGGATGTTGATGTGAAGGCCCAGATGGCAAAGTTGAGAAGCTGTCATCTGGAAATCTTGGAGTTTTCTCTGAAGAATGAATATTTATTAAACCATTGGAGAGACAGAGATAAACACATAATTTCCCTATACTGCCATAGCGGTCAAAGATCAGTAAAAATTCCACAGCGCAATCAGCTAACTGAAGGGAAGAACTGTGAATCAAAAGTTTGCATTTCCTACTGTGAAATCTTTAGAATTTCCAGTGCATGCTTCTTTGACAGTGGAATGTAGGGCAGACTCACTGTACACATTCAATCTCCTGAGTCGTGGAAAGGTCTGATGCAGGGCCAGCCTACAAAGTTTTACTTCGCGGATCCATTTGTTGGCAAGATTGAGATCTAAGAATCGGTCTGAATTCTTTCTTGGCGCCTTTTTAGCAAATCAAAAAAATATCTTGAATAGATGCCTTTTCCTCACTGAGGGAGAGGAACATATTCTATTACTAGCTCTTGTAACAAGGTTAAAGCTTCTCTCTCTGTAGAGGTTACAGCTACCGTTTCGAACCGAACTGTATAACTGGTTCAACAACCCCCTTGTCCCTGGTAATGGCTTGCCACTCTATGAGGTGTTCTGAGGGACTTCCTCCCACCAGAGTGGCACACAGAGGAGCAGAAGCTGCTGTCTAGATGGAAATTGTGTTTTCCCTGATGAGAAAGACTGATGCTGTCCTCTGCCTCCGATGATCTTCTGTAGTAAGGTGATCTCTGTTGTTGCTGATTTTGTTGCTGGTGTAATAGGGCTACCGGGGGGATTGAACCTCCTGGTTTAAATAACAACGGAGGTTATAATGGTGGAACTAAGATTTAAACAATTTAAAAACACGGCTTTTAGAGTTTCACATAACTTTTTCATGTGGTGCATTTCATCATCTCTGTGTGCATCTTCAAGAGGGTATTAGGTTTGAGAGATGCTAAGTGCAGCCAAGAAGATCTTCTAAAGAAGATGATGTAACAGAATTCAGAACTCACTATATCTGCTAAATCAACTTAAGCCCTTACAGCGTGTTTGGAGAGCAGCATCCTTGAACAATCTCCAAGAAGTTTTGTTTTCTCTTTTCCTGAGGTCATTTGGGAAACTCTGTAATGTTTCCTACAGTACTCTGTCATGCCTTCCTAAATGTGCCACTGCATGAGCTGCTTTAAAAGCTGTCACTGGGTACCTCACAGTTTCTGCCAGGAGCATCATTGGGTTTACTGTTGCTGTCAGGAAAAATTCATATTTCTAAAGAAGATGCATGCTTATTTCTGAATGCAGAGACAAGCACCAAGTCTTGTTTTCAATCCTGGCATAGAGATATTTGATCTTGATCCGGTGATATACATTTCTTATGTAGCCTAGGAGTAGTGGTTTTTGTGGTCACAGGAGAAAGAAACTTCTCTTCTGCAAGCTCTGTGAAGTCCAGAACACAGGGAAGCAAAGGCCTGGGTGAAACTTCCAGCTTTATTGTCTCTATAATCATTGACACTGAATCTTAAAAGGCTTCTAGTGGAATGTCAATTTTAGCTGCTCCCCTTATCAGCACGTTCTCTAGATTTGGAGGAAGTAGGTGACGTTGCAGTATACGAAAAAGAGTAAGAGTTTGATTCTGAAGCGTCATCTGTGAACAGAGAGTAAGAAGGAAACCATTTTTGTGCCATTGAGGACTAAAATACTCTAGAAGCTCTGCAGGTGGAGAAGAGGATTGCAGAACTCTGCAAATGGAATGGATTGAATGTCATGAGACTTAGGGGAATGAATGATGGGGGACAGAGAATTATGCTTTTGGATCATTAATGGTTTTGGTATAAGAATTAGGGGCTGAAGTGGTGTCTGTAGCAGCTCTTCAGCGGAACTCTTCATCAAAGAAGGCCTTGAGGGTAAAGGAGACACAGCTGGAGAAAATGACAAGACCAGGTATCCAGTGGGAGAGTACTTTGACACCATTCTTCTTGATGCTGAGTGATGTTCTCAATATGAAATGGTGTGAAGACTGCCTCGAAGGAGATTCATGTTTTTTCAACATCAACGACACTGGTGTCCTCTTTGACTCAGAGCATTCCTTCTGTTTCTGCTTCAATGTTGATCCTGCAGTAGAAGAAATCTTAGATGTGAAGACATTGGGAGGGTATTGTGGCTTGATGTCACAATCTTTCATGTCAACCAGGAGACTTAAGAATGCGGAAGTGGGATGTATGCCGCCATTGATGAGGACACTGTTATCCTTGGATCTCCAACTGTGAGAGACCTTTGGAGGAAAGACCCCATTGCAGTGTAGGTGGACCGTACCTACCCAGCCTGCAATGTTGTTTCATTTCCTCCTCCACCCTGTGGTCTTATAGTATGCCCCTGAGGGGAATTCCTTTGTTGAATTGCTGTTCTCCTTTTATCATCATTTACTTATTCACTCTCCTTGACTGAATGTGAAGGTGGCAAACAAATCACTCTCAAGTCTTGTGGGTCCGATGCTGCTTTGTTCCTTCCACAGGAGGCGCACTTCACGAACAGTGAACGCATTGGTCAATACATTTTCCCTATGCAGGTAAAAGAAGGTGGAAATGCTTCAGATATATTACAAACTTTGGATGAAGAAACAAATCTCAAGCTCATTGAAGAACAAGGCAACAAAAACCCTGAAGTGTTTTGAAATGTAAGGGCATTTCTAAAGCTCACCTGTTACTCCAAGGAGTGCCCTGGCGCTAGTGCAGAAAGTGGGCCGATCGAGGGGAGCATGGGATCAATATCAGTTGTTGGAAAAGAGCCATGTTTTAAGCTTTTTTTGGAACATAGGGGTTGCTTTAATGCGTCTTAATTCCAGGGGGAGTTTGTTCCATAAAGACGGATCTAGGAAGGAAAAGGATCTGCCCTTGCTTTGTGGATCCGGGGGATTTTGGCCAAACAAAGATTTGCTGAGTGCAGACTTCTGAGGGGAGTGTAAAACCCGATTCTCGCTCTTAAGTACCCTGGGCCTGTCCCATGCAATGCTTTGTTGATAAGCAGTAGGATCTTAAAGGTGATCCTCTTCCCGACAGAAAGCCAATGCAGGTCTCTAAGACACATGAGTTCTCCGGCAAAGTATCGTACGAGCGGCTGCGTTCTGAAGCATCTGCAGCCTATTACTCAGATGATCAGGCAGACCCAAATACATTGAATTGCCATAGTCCAGCCTTAATGTACTCAGAGCTTGGCCCACCTGTTGTCTAGCCCCCAAGGACAGGAAGAGAAGGAACTTTCTTAGGATATGTAATATGACAAAACAGGTTCCCACCAATGCATTGGCCATCAAACTTGATACCTACGTTTTTGACAGATTTGGTGTGGTCTAGTGGTGGGGGAGCATCCTTTGGCCAAAAGGTCTGCCATGGTTCTTCCGCTCTCATGCCAAAGAAGAGGAGCTCAGTATGAGATTGGAAAAACTGAGGCTGTGAAGCAACTGCCACTATACCGAGATATGGAAGCTGCAGGCTACTTAAAGTAACAGTGCAAGTTTTCAGTTTCTTTTTGCATTCTATCAGGCTACTGGTTTAACTTTTCACATTTAACCTTATTACCTCAGGATTCCTCGGTGTAGGTAGAACATGTGCTACAATGCTGTGTTATATGTAGAACTGGAAAATAGGAAAAAATAGTCTGTGCGGGCTAGGGAGCATGTACCTGCTTTTGTTAATGCCAGAGCGCACCCCTTTTTAGTATACATCCTATTACATGGCTTTGTAGTGCTCCTGGATCCCTGTACGCAGTCAGGAATATTCAATGTTCATGACTATCAATGAAGATCCTGCGAGGTCAGAGGCTGGGGGTGGGTGGTGCACGGTTGTTATTTGGTTGTTGAATGCTTAATAAGGGGAAGGTGTGCAGTGGCTTTATTTGTGTTAGTGCTCGTTTAAGTTGAATGTCTGGTAGTACCCTATGTACATTATTACACTTAGTCCCCACTTTCAGTAGTGAGCTGCTGTACTGGCAAGTCCTGTGACAGTAGGATAATTGTTGGAATCATCTATGTCTACGTTTGCTTTCTTCACCAATAGTGTTCTCCTTACTTATGCTAAATTGGAACAACTGCCTGCATGAGGGAGCCACCAACTATGGACTGAGCATATGCCACCCTGCTTTCTGGTAGGAGGGTTATGCGTTAGTATTTGCAGCTGTATTCCAAGAAGCGATAAAGGTATAGACATTCTTCCTAACATTCGGTGCCAGGCTACCCATTGATGATGACAGATACTTGCTGGCTCAAATCTGATTAGCATATCAATTACTGCAAAGACCCTACAAATGAAACCCAATTCAAGGACTGCGGGGGTGGTGGGGAGTGGGAGGGGGGGGGGGGCAGAGGAGCAAATGTGATAGTTTTCACAATACCTTTCTGGGAATTTGTGTAAATAGGGGCATTAGACGCCCATAATCACAAAATGATCACACATGTTTTGGCCATGTGGATGGAAAGGATGCTATCTCGACTGAATTCATGTTCCTTGCAAAAATCTAAGTTAATAATATATCCCTCGCTCTTGCTTCAGATCAAGGGCCCTTGTGTAATCAAGAAGTCATTTTCCTTTGGACAGAAATCCAATTGCATGGTTGATCGAACCGTGCTAATAAACGAAGCTCCTGCATTCTGCTATTGTGCTCATGAATTGATATGCGGTGTAAATATCTGATCCACCAAAAAAAGTCAGAAAAAAGCAGGGTAACTGGGCAGTCTTATTTTAGGATGTAGCACTCGGACGTTCAGTTGTAAAATACATCCTGGCTGAGCTGCACACAGCACGGTCCAGAGTAAAAGATCACTTCTGTTAATCAGGCACAATCCATTTAGCCTCTAAGCCATCTTTTATGCATATGTTGCCAGATAAAGACAAAAACCTCTGCTTAATGGGGGTTGGGGAGCTGCAGGTGCTGCTCGCGGATCAATGGTCTCAGTGCAGGCAAAACAGCCGTGCTCAGTTCAACTGATTGAGCTATAACCGAAAGGAACAAAAAAGGCATACAACTGCAAAAAAAGGCAAAATGAAAAAAATAAGTAACGTTTTAATTCGGCAATTCTTTGTCAGAAGAGGCGAACATGAGGTACAAAGCAAATAGCTGTCACTCCAGATGATCAGGAGCCTGAACTGTATCTGATGTAGTCTATACAAGTTCAAGTTTAATTTATTTGATTTAGTTCTCTACTGAGAACAACACATTTCATACATACTACTTTTCTAGGGTGAAATAATTTAATTAAGGTGTAAGCACTGTCCATATTTTCAGCAGTTACAATAGCTTGTTGCAAAAATATTGTCAGAAAATCCCTTGTGTTGTTATTTGATACTTCGTTTCAATATTCCCAAAGCTAGCAAGTTCTTTTAGAAGAAGTCAGTTTTAGGACGCTAAAGTTGGTAAAAAATAAACTAGGAACGACAATTGAGATTGAAGAGACGCTGCTTGGAGGGAGAAGGGCCCACTGTATCCAACCCCTCAACCCGATTGAGCACGAGGTGCCTTCAGCACACTAACAGTAACCACTTTTCAGCGTGAATATGCATTTATTTTAATGCACTTCAAAAAGAATTTAGTCTTAGTGTGATCAAATTTCATTGTGAAGTATGTTAATAATGTGTGAACAGTACCGGTGTCAATTTGGGGGGGACTGGATGGGGTAGGGGAGCACATTTCAATCTTCTCCATTGGATTTCTGTCTGTGTGAGGCCTTGTGTGTTTTTCCCCCAGATGTTGGTTTCCTTAGCAGGTATTGTTTTTTTGTTGTTGTTTTTTAAACTTTATTTACCTTTTTTAACATACAAATAACAAAGCATAGGATCATGGCAGATATAGTTCATACCGTGTACATTACAATCAGCATTTATGACAATACTTAATAAGTTATCAATATTGATAGTTTATCAATTTCGCAACAACTAATAATTCTGCACCTCTCACTTAAGTCCATATCGGTTAAGATCGTATATGTGTATCGCTAAATAGGCAGGGTTTACGTGCACATATCTGAATAAATCGCCAAATTTGAGGTGTGGACAGAGTCGTCTTATGTTTATAGAAGGTATGTTTGGAGTGGCTGCCAAATGTCCCTTGGGCGTGAGGTAGGTGGTTGGAGATGAGAATATGTCGCTATTAGTACTGCAATATGTCAAGCTAGCAATCCAGCATTTCAAAGTCGGTGGGTGTTTACCCCCCAATCGTACTTCGATTTCACATTTTGCTAATAGCAGAGCTAAAGCCACGTATCTACGTACTGCCTTCGGGACATCATGGACAAACCCGAGCAGTACTTGTAATGAGTTGGGTGTAAGTGTTTGGATTACCATACGTGATAGTTCAATGTATATGGTTGTCCAATACCTGGGTATCTTAGTGCAAGTCCAGGCCATATGGAAGAAGTCTGCGTGGGGAGACTGGCATTTAGGTCATGCCTGTGGGCGAGTATTGTCTATTTGATGTACCCAGTAGGGAGCCATGTATGCCCGCCATACAAATTTAAAGTGAAGCAACTTATGGCGATGGTTCATGGATAGTTTGGCCGTTTCTATGCAACAATGCTGCCATTGGAAGTCAGAGATAGCATGGCCCAAATCCCGTTCCCATGCCTCTCTTACTCTAGTGTCTTTAGTAGTGTGATACAAGCCCGATAAAGTTTAGACATGAGATGTTCCCCCGTGTCCTTAATAAGTAGAGTCAAGGGGGTAAATTCTGGTGGCTCCAGTGGGTAGCTAGGGATTGGTGCCCATAAAGCGTTTTGTAGCCTGTGTAAGACGAAATGATCCATCTGTGTCGCGTTGTGGGATCTAGCATCCTCTGTCTGTGAAAATACGTGACCTTGGGGAAATAAATCTCTATCCCTGCCACTAGTTTTTTCTTCCCACCGCCCATTTACAATCCATCTACTATTAGGTCTTCCGACTGGCCATACCTGATCTTTCCATGGGCTGGTGTTCCTACACCTTTTCAACCTCTCCAGAAATCCAGTCCCGCGTTCAGGAAAAGGGCAGATGGGTAAAAGATGGAGAGGATAAGGGCATCCTCCCATTGTGTCTTCCTGTTTGGGCCCATTAGTGCTTTGAAGGGCCTACAACAAGAACACCTGGTGTTTGCCCCCCACCACATCCTTTCTTGTATGCTCTCCCTCCCCCTCCCTTTTTGTGCAATCTAATGCATTCTTCTACACATTTACTAAATTCCACCCTCTCAGGTGGGTTGCAACTGCACCATTCCCAGGTGTCCCCCACTTTAACCTACAGGGTTCACCACTTCAGGGTGTACCCCGTAGACCCCTTTATTTTTTATTTTATTTTTTAGGTATCTGAAATTTATTTGGATTTCTGCTTCACCCTCCTGGGTGGAGCCAATATAACCTCTACAAAGGTTCTTCTTGGAGTAAACTCTCTACCAAGGGATTTTTGTTGTTTTGCCTTCACCACTCCGGGGTGGACCCCAAAGTTGTCTGAGTTTTCATGCCTGAGGGGGACTTAGACCCATACGTGCACTTTACTGATGTGTCTGGATAGAGTTGTGGTTCCCCAATTGGTTGATGATACAAATGGAACCTTGATACTCCCTGAGATAACTACGTATATCCTAATGAGGAGAGGACAACACATTCACTAAGCTACTTCAGTTTTTAGTGGATAGACAGAATACATGCAGTATTAAAAGCGCTTTAATCACCTCAAACAACTCTAGAAACATTTGTACACATACCAGCAACTTCAAGTTTGCAGGAACACAACAAAACATGTAACAAAAGTCTCACCCATTGTTCCCAAAAGTAACATTACAAACACACACCTTTCCAACCAATCTTACATGTAATCATGTAATCCTGTCGGGCAATGGGAGTACTGTGAAGCCACACTGGCAGCAGTTATGCACTATACAAACGATAGACATCTTATTTGTGAGCATCACAAGAACTCAGTTAGAAGGTATCTTAATGACTACAGAAGCCGATACTAGAAAAGTGTGTGGAAGAAGGCAATCATAGGCGTAACAGGAAGAACAAACAAAAGGCAGCCATTAAATATTACTTACCAGCTGTTCTGACTTTACACCATACAGCTGTATAGTCTTAGCAATATTTTTTGAAACCGCTAAGCTGAGGTTTGGATCTACAGCAGCAACATTTAATTCGCTATTAAGAAAAGAGACATCAATGGAATCAAAATGACATGTATGCAAAAGGAGTAGTTAGTCAAATTTTCATGAGTCATGGAATGAGAGAAAATCATGCAACTGTTCAAATAATCAAAGTGTGATTGAGCATTTCCTCTCTAATGCAAATGTTTTCTATAATTCACGCTTTTTGCTGTTGCATATTTTATAGAGTCCCTTTTTAGCTGGGATTACGGTAGTTCAAAAACAATTAAGATTACGTTTGACCTTACTAGGCTCTCTCATGTTCGGTGCATCCTTGTAAACATTTCCAAACAGCCTCCTTCGAATGCTTGTAATGTGGTGGTGGTAATGGGTTCCGGCAAGCTGTTAGCTCTGTAAACATTCAGGCTACTGCACGAGGTTGATCAAATTATTTCTTAATATACCGTCTTAAGAGTTAAGTGGACCCTATTTTTTTACGCCATGATGCCCTCTGGCGACCCCTGACCTTGACTGGTAGGTCGCTCCCCCACCACACAGCTCCGTCTGTGTGCCCTGCTGCTGCCCCTGATTGTGCTCGTTTTTTTCCTTTCTGCCCCTGATTGTGATCGTTTTTTCCTTTCTGTGCCCCCTTGCTGCCCCTGATTGTGATCGTTTTTTCCTTTCTGTGCCCCCTTGCTGCCCCTGATTGTTATCGTTTTTTCCTTTCTGTGCCCCCTTGCTGCCCCTGATTGTGATCGTTTTTTCCTTTCTGTGCCCCCTTGCTGCCCCTGATTGTGATCGTTTTTCCTTACTGTGCCTTTTACCCGCCGCTGTGCCCCTGGGGCCCCGCCCCCTCACTGCCCATTCGCTGCCCCATTCCCTGCTCCTCCCTCCCACCTCCCCATTTATGGCGGCCGCTGCGTGGTGAAGAGAGCGACCCCTGACCTTGACTGGTAGGTCGCTCCCCCACCACACAGCTCCGTCTGTGTGCCCTGCTGCTGCCCCTGATTGTGCTCGTTTTTTTCCTTTCTGTGCCCCCTTGCTGCCCCTGATTGTGATCGTTTTTTCCTTTCTGTGCCCCCTTGCTGCCCCTGATTGTGATCGTTTTTTCCTTTCTGTGCCCCCTTGCTGCCCCTGATTGTGATCGTTTTTTCCTTTCTGTGCCCCCTTGCTGCCCCTGATTGTGATCGTTTTTTCCTTTCTGTGCCCCCTTGCTGCCCCTGATTGTGATCGTTTTTTCCTTTCTGTGCCTGTTTCCCGCCGCTGCGCCCCTGCGGCCCCGCCCCCTCACTGCCCATTCGCTGCCCCATTCCCTGCTCCTCCCTCCCACCTCCCCATTTATGGCGGCCGCTGCGTGGTGAAGAGAGCGACCCCTGACCTTGACTGGTAGGTCGCTCCCCCACCACACAGCTCCGTCTGTGTGCCCTGCTGCTGCCCCTGATTGTGCTCGTTTTTTTCCTTTCTGTGCCCCCTTGCTGCCCCTGATTGTGATCGTTTTTTCCTTTCTGTGCCCCCTTGCTGCCCCTGATTGTGATCGTTTTTTCCTTTCTGTGCCCCCTTGCTACCCCTGATTGTGATCGTTTTCCTTTCTGTGCCCCCTTGCTGTCCCTGATTGTGATCGTTTTTTCCTTTCTGTGCCCCCTTGCTGCCCCCGATTGTGATCGTTTTTTCCTTTCTGTGCCTGTTTCCCGCCGCTGCGCCCCTGCGGCCCCGCCCCCTCACTGCCCATTCGCTGCCCCATTCCCTGCTCCTCCCTCCCACCTCCCCATTTATGGCGGCCGCTGCGCGGCCGCGCCGCTGGCGCGCCGCTGGCGCGCCGCTGGCGCGCCTAAGGCAAGCCCGTCTGCGCCCGTCCGCGCCGTGGCCGCGCCCAGCGCCAGACCCCCTGGTCCGGGCATCCCCCGCGCCCGCCACATCAACAGACGCCAATACGACGCCAGCACCCTCCACGCACTCAACCCCGGAAAAGATCACGCCTGCTACCAGGCCCCCCCGAAGCGCACCCAAGGGCCCTTCACCTGCCGGAACTGCAGCTTCGCCAGCACCCGCCCCGCCAAACCACCGCCCAGGAAAGAACCCAACTACCTCAGATGCATCCTCCTCAACACCCGCTCCGCCCGCAAACACGCCATCGAACTCTGGGACCTTCTCGACTTAACCTCCCCAGACGTCGCATTCCTGACGGAGACCTGGCTGAATCCCGCTTCAGCCCCCGACATCGCCATTGCCATCCCGGACGGATACAAGATCACCCGCAGGGACCGCACCAACGGAGTCGGAGGAGGCATCGCCATCGTCCACAGGAACACCCTCAGAGTCTCAACCAACACCGACGACACCCTCAGCACCGCCGAACACATGCACTTCCAGATCCACACCGATCCCAACACCACCCTCAGAGGAACCCTCATCTACAGACCCCCCGGACCCCGACCACAGTTCAGCGATTCCATCGCTGACTTCGTCAGCACACACGCCATCGCCTCCACGGACTACAACCTCCTCGGGGACCTGAACTTCCACCTCGAGAACAACAAGGACACCAACTCCACCACCCTGATCGACAACCTCGCCACCCTCGGACTCAGACAGCTCGTGACTACACCCACCCACGCCGCCGGCCACACGCTAGACTCCATCTTTTCCGCAAGCCCACACGTCTCCTTCAACCACACCTCCGAACCCCACTGGACTGACCACCACTGCATCCACTTCACCTACAGGAAGCCCACCACGCACCACCGCACCGAACAAATGCCTCGCCGCTGCTGGAGCAGAGTCACGGAAGACCAGCTAACCACAACCCTCGCCCTGAGCCCACCCGCCGAACCCTCCGACCCCGACACCGCTGCCCGCAACCTCAGACAGTGGATCGACGACTGCGCCAACACCCTCGCCCCGCTCAAGAATCCGAACAACAGCCACACCAGCAAGAAAGCCACCTGGTTCACCGAAGACCTCCAGGCCTCCAAACGAACATGCCGAAAACTGGAGAAGATCTGGCTCCACGAACGGACAGCGGACAGCTACGCCGCCCACAAGAGCGCCACCCGCAATCACCATCACCTCATCAGATCTGCCAAAAGGGCCTCACTCAAAGACCGCCTAGACAACAACGCACACAACAGCAAAGAGCTCTTCAACATCGTGAAGGAACTCTCCAACCCCAGCTCCAACACCAACGACATCCAGCCGTCGCAAGACCTGTGCGACTCACTGGCCACCTCCTTCCACCGCAAAATCGCCGACATCCACGACAGCTTCAACACCACGACCGCCCCGGCAACCACCGAGACCACTGCCCCCACAACCACCAACCGCCTGCTCTCCTGGACCAACATCAACGACGAGGACACCAGCGAGATCATGAACACCATCCACTCCGGTTCACCGCTAGACCCGTGCCCTCACCACATCTTCAACAAAGCCAGTACAGCCATCGCGCCCCATCTCCGGAAAATAATCAACATCTCCTTCGAGACAGCAACCTTCCCGGAAAGCTGGAAGCACGCCGAGATCACCGCCTTACTCAAGAAACCCAAGGCAGACCCCAAGGACCTCAAGAACTTCCGACCCATCTCTCTGCTCCCGTTCCCCGCGAAGGTCACCGAGAAAATCGTCAACAAACAACTGACCCGCTACCTCGAGGAGAACAACATCCTGGACCCTTCCCAGTCCGGCTTCCGCAGCAACCACAGCACCGAAACCGCCCTCATCGCCGCCACCGATGACATCAGGACCCTGCTAGACAACGGAGAAACAGCAGCCCTCATCCTCCTGGACCTATCAGCCGCCTTCGACACGGTCTGCCACCACACACTACGAACACGCCTTCACGACGCCGGGATCCAAGAGAAGGCCCTGGACTGGACCACATCCTTCCTTTCCGGCAGAACACAAAGCGTCCGCCTCGCCCCTTCCGATCCAAGGCCACCAAGATCATCTGCGGCGTACCCCAAGGCTCCTCCCTCAGCCCAACGCTGTTCAACATCTACATGGCACCCGTCGCCCGACAGCACAACCTCAACATCATCTCCTACGCCGACGACACCCAGCTGATCCTCTCCCTCACCAAAGACCCTCACACCGCCAAAGCCCACCTCCACGAAGGAATGAAGGCCGTCGCCGAATGGATGAGGACCAGCCGCCTGAAGCTGAACTCGGACAAGACGGAGGTCCTCATCCTTGGTTCCAACCCTTCAGCCTGGGACGACTCCTGGTGGCCAACATCACTGGGAACAGCCCCGCCACCCACCGACCACGTAGGCAACCTAGGGGTCATCCTCGACCCCACCCTCTCCATGACTAAGCAGGTCAACGCCGTTTCCTCATCCTGCTTCAACATCCTCCGAATGCTACGCAGGATCTTCAAGTGGATCCCCACCGAAACAAGAAAAACAGTCACCCAGGCCCTCGTCACCAGCAGGCTGGACTACGGAAACGCCCTCCACGCAGGAACGACGGCTAAGCTCCTGAGACGGCTGCAACGCATCCAGAACGCCTCTGCACGTCTTATCCTCGACATCCCCCGACGCAGCCACATCACACCCCACCTGAGAGACCTGCACTGGCTCCCTGTCAACAAGAGGATAACCTTCAAGCTCCTCACCCACGCACACAAAGCACTCCACAACTCCGGACCAGCCTACCTCAACAGACGACTCAGCTTCTACACCCCCACCCGCCAACTCCGCTCGACCAGCCTCGCCCTCGCCACAGTCCCCCGCATCCGGAAAACGACCGCCGGCGGCAGACCCTTCTCCCACCTCGCCGCCAAGACCTGGAACACCCTCCCCACCAACCTCCGACAGACCCAAAACCTACTGGCCTTCAGAAGACTCCTCAAGACCTGGCTCTTCGATCAGTAGCAGCACCACCCCCCTCTTCCCCCAGCGCCTTGAGACCCTCGCGGGTATGTAGTGCGCTTTATAAGTGACATGATTGATTGATTGATTGATTGATCTGTGGCCTGCACACTGTGCCTGAAATGTTTTACTGATTACAACTTGACTGACATGTTAATATACTAGCCAACTAATAGGTAACTTCGTTACAGAAGAATTTAGTAAGAAATAAAAGTATATAATATATATGATGATGGCATGTAATATGCTATTTATTCCCAATGTTGAGCGAGGGGAGGGCCCATGATTCACGAGAGGCAAAGCCTTGAGTGGATCATTATGTCTCTCTTCTCCCTCAACAAATGCAATAAACAGCATATAACTATATACATAGGAGATAGAATTAAAGTCATCCAGGCAGTGAGATAAAACCACAAAAAGTAGGCTATGGAGTACGGCCCCAAGTATTTTCCCTGTAATGCGATTTTAAAATATAGTCTTTGAAGCATTCTTTTCTCAAGTCAGTTGTGCTGGACTGCAACAACACGTGTGAATTTCTGTTTATTAGTACGCTTGCTCCAGGTGACGTGTTAATGAGCCACATTATTTCCATTGGCGTGGCATAAATATATTCATATGTTATCTGTATAACATGCATATTTGCCTGAGCAAGTGTAGCGAGTAACTTCTACACTATTTCAGTAAGCTTCCCTTTTAGCTGTATACCATATACACACGTTCTTTCATCCAGCCAAAGAATGATTGATTTGCATTTCTCCTTGTATACGAATGTATTCCAAGAATCACAAAAGAAACCAATTTCCCTCTGACCCACTGAGTGAAGATAGTAAATGCCAATTGAAAGAGCCGATCCATAAATGTACCCATTTCTCCATTCAAACCTCCCTCCCAGAATGACTAAAAATGTCAATTTAACAACAATTTCAAACACAAGTCAAATCCTCCTCAATATATGCCGCTTAAAATGATATACAAATGCGTCCCAAATGAAACGGACAACTGGAGAGCCAGGGGGAAGCACATCCTATTCACTGATGCAGCAGGAGGTATCGGGTAAACAGCAATTCTTAGAAGGCATTAATACCTGTGCAAGTGGCCTGCAGAGAGGAACAGTTCAGGCCTCACTCAGAATGTCACCTTCCTGAATTGTTCCCAATAGTGGAAGCGCTGGCAGTCTAAGGACACCTGCTTGAAGCAAGAACCTTCTGGTGAGAAAGTTTATCTACTGGCCAGGCAATCAGCAAGTAAACCGCTAGATGCAAGTTGTTCAGTGAAAGAACTTTGCCAGCCTTGCGTATGGAAGAATGTTATTTCTAAAGTTAATCATGTTCCAGGGAAACAATGAAGCTATTGAAGTTTTGAGTCATGTAAACGTGGAGAGTTCAGGGAGAGATGCCTAGCACCAGAGAACACAGTGCAATGCTGAATTTCCCTCGGTCTCCTTGGGGCTTGCTGACCATCCTCCCCATTTTACACGCTGCCTTTCAGCTAGGTTTGCCCTATACAGATACCACATACGTAACACAGGGGAGGAGATGTGTACTGGTTTTAGCACATGGAGAGCTAGGTTTGAATCCCAGTGAATCTGGTCAGATCAATTAATCCGCCTGTGCCTTAAAAGGAAAAAATGTTTAACATAGTTTGGTTCTGTGGTAAAGCACCCTTGTCCGTGGCCTAGGTTTGTGGCATTAAAAAAGAAATAAATCCTCATAAGGGTCCAACCACACTGAAATCCTTCAATTTTGCTGCGCCTCTCTCAAACCAATCCATTTTCAGTGTTGAATTTGGTGGCTCTCCTCCGGGAGTCAAGGGAACACTTGCATCCGTAAGATATCATTTTTTTCGCAGTGGTGTCCTTAGAAAAATGGAAGCCCTACAGCACTGGGTGGCTCATTAGTTGATAAAAAGAAATGTTACACAGTTTTGGGAAGTTTAGCCCGAGGTCTCGTATGACAAGCACGTTCATTACAACCAATGTCCATGTGTTAGTGGATTAGAATCTGAAAAGCAGGATAAGTATACTTTCCTATAAAGTGCATCAAGACATCACAATTTCAAATATGTTCCTCCCCTATGAAACAGGGCTTTTTCACAGCTACCTCCTGTTTCGATTTTAACAGGGCTTTCCAAATATGCTAATTTGTGTTTGTATCCATGGCCAACATATTGAGGCGAAAAAATTGGCACCTCATTCACTGCTCATCAGAGCGCTCTCTGGACCTGCAGAAGAACAGAAATGGGCTGGTCCTGCTGTTTGAGACCTATGTGGAAACCTGAAGGGGTGGACCTGCTCCCATTTGTACCCGGGATAAAGAAGTGGGCCTCAAGAG
Organism: Calotriton arnoldi; assembly: GCA_963921515.1. Taxonomy (NCBI): domain Eukaryota; kingdom Metazoa; phylum Chordata; class Amphibia; order Caudata; family Salamandridae; genus Calotriton; species Calotriton arnoldi. The sequence goes on from CAWUFW010000673.1 coordinate 1,858,651, forward strand.
TCAGTTGGCTGACCTCCTGTGTGGCTACATAGACAACCAAATTCCATTAACAAAGTACACGAAGGGACACAAGTGGTAATCAACAGGCCATCCAATACTGACCCTTGATTTTCATTTTGATGATGGAACATTTGGCTTTATGAATAGGTCATAACCATCTAATAATACGTACTGAAGTGAGATAGGAACACGCAGACTAGGCTTTAATGCTAAAAATGTAATATGCATTCTGAGCCACACTGAGGCCTCCCATTCCAGTTTGAAAGATGAGTCGCTAGTCATATTCAGCAAGATATTTGGCTTTAAAATAAATTATGAGAAATGTAGGGCTCGAGGAGCAAGAGTTATGCCTGGGGCAACAGGAGAAGGGTGGGATTGGACCAGCGATATCAAGGATAAGAGTGGCGATCCCTCCTGTCCTGACATAGAGAGTACTTGCATGTCTCTGGTCAGCCTGTTCTCCATTGCCTTGAAAAAGCCCTCATAAGTTGATAAAACAGCCCCGTGACATTTGAGTAGCAGGGGCTGGGCCTGCAGACGTGGAAACATGCAGCATACTGGAGCTGAAATGCCACATAGGCATGTATATGTGTGGTTAAACATAAGGCTTGGATGCAAGGGTCAGCAATACTCATTACCCTAGGTGGAGGAAGCCTTCGACTTTCTCCACTTTAGGAATTTGGCTCTGCACTAAGTAACTGTCGGTGGGTAGGGGCCCCTGCAGGGAGGGAGGCCCCAGTAAGCTGAGTGAATGTTGGGGGGTAGGCCATGGCCCCAGTAAGCTGAGTGAATGTTGGTGGGTAGGCCATTGCTCTTTTGTACATTATGTATTAGTCAGGGGACATAATAGTTGGAAGCCCAAATTTATTTCCAGGGCGATGATGTGCATCACTTGGAGTCTTTCAAGAAGTGTGTGAGCACTTTGGTGGTGAAACTAGAACAGAAAGTGGAGAGGCTGGATAATGTGGCAGGAGCGGCACAGATCAGTGTTCAGCATGCAAAGTTGGTGGGGATTTACGCTTCCCGCTGCTTCCTTTTTGAGGGAGGATGCTATTGGCAGCAACCAGGTACAGCATTGGCTCTTGCACCTGACTAAATGCACCAGTGACAAAACAGGGCAAAGGCAGTACTGATGGCCAGAAAAAGGACTTCTGACATGAAAATGGAAAAAAAAATGGAACAAAATTAAGTTATCACCTTAAATTCCCGTGTTGCATGTGGGCTATAATTGCTCAGTGTCCTGGATTATCAGATTCTCAAGTTGCAGGAAACTCCGAGCCGGCACTCCTTTACTCTGATTTCTCGCCATCTAAAAAGACAGACTCAGAACATGGTTGGCAAAAACAAGCATCTTGCCCTCAGTGTCTTTTTGGTGTATGATGGTGAACCATTAAGGTAACTCATTTTCTTCACTCTTTTCCACCTAGTTCCACTACTTAAGTCAGGAAAATGTGTATACTGCTACCCTTAAAATGTAAGTCTTTTTACCTGCTGCCACTCTCATCACTGTGTCCCCCTTGGCAGCACTATCCATATTCCTCCAACAGAGGTCTTGGATTAGGGGCCCTTTGTAGTACACTCTAATTGGGTGACTGATACCATAATGTCTTACGAAGGTAGGAATAGAGAAAGAGATAGAGGAACAATTGATGGTTTGATTCCCTATGGGAGAGCCAATCCCCTCTTTCAAGTCTAAAGAAATCACTTATTATTATCTTATTCCATCTCTGAAGAAACGTCAGCCTCCCTCCAACTGGAGAATGATGTAGGTTTTGAAGCAAGTCCTCCATTGTGTTGCAGTTGTGCGGTAGAGGAAAAAGAGGGAGGATAAATGTGTTGCCTTTTTCTAATATAGCCTCTGTCTTAACGTCAAACAAAAGGAGGTGATCCAGGTTTAGCTGTTAAATTGTTTGACTGAATTCAGATTGGTAACCTATACATTTTCAAAATTATTGTTGGTGCTGGAAGAAGACTGTAGCTGTAGGACCTGTGGGTGAAGAATGACCGAAAGTGCAGACAATCACAACGAAATAGGGTGGATGGGAACGGAACTACTCCTGGTGCTTTTGCGCTGTCCCTGGCCCCTAACCTGCACTAGCGCACTTTAGCCCCGCTCCCTGGAGGACGCTACAAGGCACAGAGCCGGCACCGCGACGGCGGGATCCGCTCTGCAACGGACTACTCCTGGTGCTTTTGCGCTGTCCCTGGCCCCTAACCTGCACTAGCGCACTTTAGCCCCGCTCCCTGGAGGACGCTACAAGGCACAGAGCCGGCACCGCGACGGCGGGATCCGCTCTGCAACGGACTACTCCTGGTGCTTTTGCGCTGTCCCTGGCCCCTAACCTGCACTAGCGCACTTTAGCCCCGCTCCCTGGAGGACGCTACAAGGCACAGAGCCGGCACCGCGACGGCGGGATCCGCTCTGCAACGGACTACTCCTGGTGCTTTTGCGCTGTCCCTGGCCCCTAACCTGCACTAGCGCACTTTAGCCCCGCTCCCTGGAGGACGCTACAAGGCACAGAGCCGGCACCGCGACGGCGGGATCCGCTCTGCAACGGACTACTCCTGGTGCTTTTGCGCTGTCCCTGGCCCCTAACCTGCACTAGCGCACTTTAGCCCCGCTCCCTGGAGGACGCTACAAGGCACAGAGCCGGCACCGCGACGGCGGGATCCGCTCTGCAACGGACTACTCCTGGTGCTTTTGCGCTGTCCCTGGCCCCTAACCTGCACTAGCGCACTTTAGCCCCGCTCCCTGGAGGACGCTACAAGGCACAGAGCCGGCACCGCGACGGCGGGATCCGCTCTGCAACGGACTACTCCTGGTGCTTTTGCGCTGTCCCTGGCCCCTAACCTGCACTAGCGCACTTTAGCCCCGCTCCCTGGAGGACGCTACAAGGCACAGAGCCGGCACCGCGACGGCGGGATCCGCTCTGCAACGGACTACTCCTGGTGCTTTTGCGCTGTCCCTGGCCCCTAACCTGCACTAGCGCACTTTAGCCCCGCTCCCTGGAGGACGCTACAAGGCACAGAGCCGGCACCGCGACGGCGGGATCCGCTCTGCAACGGACTACTCCTGGTGCTTTTGCGCTGTCCCTGGCCCCTAACCTGCACTAGCGCACTTTAGCCCCGCTCCCTGGAGGACGCTACAAGGCACAGAGCCGGCACCGCGACGGCGGGATCCGCTCTGCAACGGACTACTCCTGGTGCTTTTGCGCTGTCCCTGGCCCCTAACCTGCACTAGCGCACTTTAGCCCCGCTCCCTGGAGGACGCTACAAGGCACAGAGCCGGCAACGCAACGCGGGACGCGCGCGGGCTCGGCACGGGCGAAGACCGGGCCAAGACGGGCCCGTCTTAGCCCGTCAGAGTCCGGAGGAGGCTGGGCTGGGCCCTTCCTCTTAGTAACCTGTTTGCAGTAGCAGGGGTCCACTGAAACTTTGGCTTGGGATTGTGCCTATTTTATATTTGCACTTTTTGGCGGTCCGATTTGAGAAGTGTTTAGGTGTAGTACTATACTATAGGGGAAGTATTATTTGAATGGGACCTTTCTTTGCAGGGGCTTGTAATGGTTTATTAGGTTAAGATTGTTCTTTACATTTTAACCAGGGTATTGGGTGTTGTGTTGCTTTTTCTGTTTAAAACTTGGGGGGACGCATTGATATTGTGATATGGGGAGGCGGAGGCTCCAAGAGAGCCAGGAAGGGACAAAAGCTGTAACGAGGGCTAATGTTACAACCATGGATGCCTTTTTATTGAGAGCTACCTCTGTTATTGATAAGGAGATCGAAATGGTGAATAGGCGTCTCTCTAGATCTCCCTCTAATGGCTTATCCTCCCTATTGGCTGGCTCTATTAATCCCATAAGGCAAGGTGTTATGGAAATATCGAGTACACCCACGCCCCTCCTATTGAGTATTAACCGAGAGATTATTGTAGCTTCATCTCCTCTGCAAGAAATTTCTTGTGAGGTACCTCATAGACCACTCTCTCCCGCTGTAATTATTGAGAATAACAAGGAGGGTGTTTCTACACAAGCGATAGAGTCTGGCAGTATTATCAATTATAGGTCACCAGAAATACATCGTAATGTTGGCCCCTCACAACAACCAAGGGTGGCTCCAAGGTCACGTGGGAGTATAAAAAGAAATTTGAAGTCCATTGGGAGTCAAGCCAAAAAAACCAAACTAAATGTATCCACCAAGTTAGCTCCTAAAATCCCGGTACCTGTATCATCGGTAGTAAACACAGTTCACCCGGCCTTGATGGAAGCCTTTAAATCTACCATGAGTTGCATGTTGGATGCTAAGTTGAGTCCCATTTTGGATAAATTAAATCTTATTGAGAAAATTTTAGCAGAACAGAATAGGTCTGTTCTACCTGTCCAATCTACTCAACCTATGGTCCCTAACTCATCTAAGGACAACATAATCCCAGGTATTACATCTACGCCTGGGTTAGTATTAGCCCCGTGGCCTGCCAGTGGAATTCAGCCTCATGGTGTAAATATAGTGCCTAAAGATCTGGGGGGTTGGCAAATACCTCAAGCGAAAGACAGGCTCCTAACTTTCATCCCCAGGGTTTGATTTCTCAAACTTCAGGAACATCAATGGAGGGGGTACAGGGTCATCAGGTAAATGCCACAAAGAACTCAGTGGTTATCAATCTTCCACCTCAATCTACACCCCTCGTAATAATTTTGGGAAATGTTCCTCCACTTTCGCCAGGGTCCAATGAAGATTTCAGTCAACTCAAAAATAAGGTTACTCATTGGCTGTCGAATAACACCTCTGTAGGTCCAATGGTGGAACGTAATATTATTATGGTGCGCCGCGTGGGCTGGTTGGGGAACAGGAGGAAACCCGGAGGGGGGATTGTATTGTTGTGAACTTCAATGGATCTCCCCTTGTGGATAGAATCTTACGGGATGCTTATTTTGACCGTGCACATCGTGATTCTGGCATCCAGGTCCTCCCGTTGGGTTTCTTCTACGAGGTTGACCCTATAGGGCCCCCAAACACCAATATTTTTTGTGATGGGTGGTCTCATGGACCCCGTGAGGTTGCGGGTGGAGGTTATCCGCGGCCCCAGGGGGTACAATTTCGATCGACCGCGCACCAGCCTACTACTCGGTTAGCGCTATCTAATAGATTTTCAGCTTTATCAAGGTTGGATGAGCAAGATTGACTGAACATGAACACAGAGCCCGTTGGAGAGTTATCGCATCAACAGGGGTCCCCATCAATCTCTATGCGAAATATAGTGCCCAGTGCCGGGGAGCCGTCTGGGAGGATTAGCCCTCAGCAGCAGGTGCTTTCATTGATTGTACAACAGGGGATGATTGAAAGGGCAGACATTTATAATATCTTGTCTTGGAACATCGCAGGGTTGTTAGGAAAATTTCAGGATCCCGTATGGATGCAGTTCATTAGACAATTCTCCGTGATTTGTCTCCAGGAGACTTGGCTTGTGAACTGCAACCTGTTTCTGGAGGGATATAAAGCATTCTTTGTCCCTGCAACCCCGTCACCTTGTGGTAGAGCGAGGGGTGGTTTAGTGACCTACATATCGTTGGCTGTGACCTGTAGGATTCAGCAACTTCCTACTGCTAATAAGGACTCTCAAGTAATTGTCCTAGGGAGAGGAAATGATTGTATGGGCATTATTAATTTTTATAATGCACTAAGTGTGCTGGGGGAGTGTAAGATTGCTCAGCTAGGCTGCCTTATAAGACAGTCCTGTGACTCTGTTGCTCATAATCTTATGGTGGCAGGGGATTTTAATATTCATCCTTGTGGAGACCCTAAAATAAGATGTATGGCTGAGATGGGATGTGCCAGGATGCGGGGATTCCATTTTGAGCATTCCGTTCAGGGGATGCATTGAATGGTCTGCTTAATGAATTTGATTTGGTATCATCTATGTCTCTGGTTAACCCCCTTAGCACACAGTCCGTTCCTTCTTTTAAAGGATGTAGTGATGGTTCATTTATAGATTACATCTTGATTTCCACCGGACTCCAGTCTAGTTTACGTGGGTTTACCATCATGGATAGCGCTTTTAGCGATCATAATCCCATCTGTGTCCACCTTGGAGGTAGGCTGTTGATAACACAAGCTAGGGTGACATTCCCAGGCATGCTGAGACCGGTGGATGGTAAACGCCGCCTAAAATGGTCACAGATATCCCCAGACTCATTTTTTGGCAAGGTACAAGTTGCGTGTGCTACCGAATTAGCTTCTTGTGTGTCACTTGGTTTCCACCCGGGGGGTTCTTGGGGCTTTTGATGTTATTGTTTTAAAGATAGGGGCACTTTTAAGTGCCCCCTCTCATGGGACGGTGTTATCTGACCCTAGATGGTTTAATCCACAGTGTTCTAAGGCAGCTAAACTTTTGAAAGATGCTCTAAAAGCTACCCCGAGAAATCAGTCTCTGATATGTGCCCGTCGTCGTGAATATAAACGGGCATTGGTTAACCGTAAGGGCGAACTGAAGGAGGAAATGTGGAGGGACTTACTGGAGGCAAGCACTTTGGGGAACAGTGCAAGGTTTTGGGGCATTATTAATCGACCTTTATTTGAAAAGGCTAGGGATGGAGAAGTAGGCACTAATATATCTGAGGATGAATGGGTGTCTCATTTTAAATCTATTTTTAGACGCCCCATGGAGCCTCATCAATCCCAAAGTAGGGTTAATATCACTGCTCCAATAGTGTTTGAGCAGAAAGAGGTGGAGAAGGCCATCTTAGGGCTAACGTGTAATAAGGCCCCAGGTCCGGATGGTATACCTCCAGACCTTTTTAAATCTAATCCATCTTTTTGGGCCCCAGTATTGATGGCTGTCCTTAACGCGGCGGCCAGGATTGGTTGTCCGGACTCCTGGAGCATCTCAACCATTGTGCCGGTATTCAAGAAGGGCGATCGTAATAGCACTTTGTGTTATAGACCGATCTCCCTTCTTGACTCTGTGGTCAAGGTTGTGGGTGGGGTATTACTGGGAAGATTATCCTCTTGGGCGGCAGAGAATGAGATCATCTCTGATATACAGTATGGGTTCCGCCCAGGGCGCTCCACCTTGGCCCAATGCCTTAATTTATATCTGATCCTGGGAAAGTATACAATTGCCCGCCAAGGTACAATTTACATGGCCTTCATGGATCTTTCCTCTGCCTTTGATTGTGTCAATCGGGGGAAACTGTGGCAATCAATGCGGGCCATGGGGGTGGAGGAAAATTTGGTTGACTTCCTGGAGGATCTGCACAGGGATACAAAGGCTAACATCAGATATGCACAGGATCTTCGTGTATCCAGGGATTTTAAAATAGAGAGGGGGTTCGGCAGGGGTGTATCTTGGCCCCCTTTTTATTCAATTTATATATCAATGACCTGGAAAATTTTTTGATAAAAACAGGGGTTGATTTTCCATATGTGGGGCAAAGAGGTCTGCCCGTCCTGCTATATGCGGATGATGCGGTCCTCATTGCTAGGACGGCAAGGGGACTTCAGACATTGTTAGACACCTTTCGGAGTTTTATGGAAGCCCGCGATTTGGCAATTAATAATTCCAAATCCTATATTATGCAGGTTGGGATTCGCCCGAAGAAATCGTTCCATTTTAAAGTAGGTAATGAGAAAGTACCAACGACTTCGGTATTCTCTTACCTGGGTGTTCTAATAGATGACCGTCTGAATTGGGGTGCCCTGATCCAGAGGAAAAAAGGGGAGGTTATAAGGGCGAATGCGGCAATCTTCAACTTTGCAGCGAAGATGGGTAAGCGCCCAATTGCCGCAATGTTGAAGATATTTCAGGCCAAAAGTGTTGCTATAGCTGGCTATGGGAGTGAAATCTGGGGCTATGTAGCAACCGATGCTCTACAGGTGGTGGAGAACACCTTTCTAAAACGTCTCCTAGGAGTGCCCACTGGAACATCAAATCTGGTGGTACATGAAGAACTGGGGTTGCCATTTTTATGCGACACCTTGGCCATGCGCCCCTTGTTGTTTTGGCTCAATTGTTGGTTAAACAAGGAGTTAGTTCTCAACCATCAGATTTTAAGAGAAATTATGAGTCTTGATTACATGTCTCGTATCCCATGGTTAAAATATATTAGGGGTTGTTTTGAAGAGCTGGGGCGGCCGGACCTTTTTTAAAGCCTGATTCTATTACCATGAAGGATGTGGAATTTGTAAAAAAAACCTTTATTACCTTAAAAAGCATGGTAGAGACGATTTAGAAATTGGGAAATCAAGCGTCCGTAAATATGTGATGCTTAAAACAATCCCATCTATTGAGCCTTATCTTCTGTGGCCATTGTCGCCCCATGAGCGGTTTTTATTAACCAGGTTTCGATTGGATTATTTTCATTTGTTATTAGCTGTCCCAAAAGGGAGCCGCAGAGGCCAGGTGTTAGCATCCTGTGGCTGCGACGGAGTGTCTCCTCAGGATTTGCTACACTTTATGTTTTTTTGTAAATTTTATGATGTACCTCGCAGATATTTTTTAACACCCCTTTTAAAGAAGTTGAATTTTACTCAGGTCCGCCCAGCTCTTTTTTATTTACAACTGTTGAAATTAGACTGTGTGACTTTTATAGTAGGCTTTCTGAAATCCTCTCTGAGATCTAGGATTTGTATGGAGAGATAGTAAACATCTAACGTTGGTAGGTACCCCCATTACTATCCATATTGATGTAATTTGGTCCTCTGGTGTAGTGGTTCCCCCCCATATAATTTTATTTATTAGATGTATATATCTCTGTATTTTAGGGGACAATTTGTTTTAACATTATTGTTATGAATTATATGTCTTAACTGTTATATGGAGTTGTGTAACTTTTATGGTTTTAATCCTAAAGCCGAATAAAGTATTTTGATTGATTGATTGATTGATTGAACACAATAATTAAATAAAAATTAAAAAAACACGGACCAGCAGAAACCACTTAGCATCAAAATAGCGAAGAATTAGACTCATATCTTTGAGAGAAATAGTAAAAACAAACAAGTTACTTACCTTCGGTAACGCCTTATCTGGTAGGGACTATCTAGCTGCAGATTTTTTACCTTAGAATTATTCCCAGGCGTCAGACTGGAACCGGAAATGTTTCGTGAGCAGCATCCCTGCGCTTCGGTAGGTGGCGTCGATCGGCTCCGTGTGGCGTCGTCCACGCCGGAAGTGATGTGCGCAGTGCCTATATAGGCGCCGGCGCCACCCCAGAGCGCTGATATCAGTTTCTTTTCTCAACTTTCCACGCCAAGAGCGAGGAGCCACAAAGAACACTGACCACTGGTGTGGAATACTAGGGCCCTGAAAGGGGACAGCCCTGACCCTAGAAATCTGTTCGCAGAGTGGAGAGGATGGTTGGGTCGGTAAGGAATCTGCAGCTAGATAGAGTCTCTAACAGATATTGTGTTACTGAAGGTAAGTAACTTGTTCATTTGATAGAGACTTCTAGCCGCACATTCCTTCCCTCAGAATAGATACCCAAGCAATGCCACCCTGGGTGTGGGTCTGCGAAATAATTTCATACCAAAAGGGCCTGCTGGACTGAATGGGCAAAGTCCCCGTCCCGATGGACCAGACTGTCCAGGCAGTAGTGTTTTGTGAAAGTGTGCCCTATCTTCATGCCCTTAACAACATCAATGCCAAAAACATGGATTGATTTATGAACAATGAGTGTTAAAAACGTTAGTGCAATGCATGTCAGCGATTTAGTTCCTCTCTTATTTCAAGTTTTACTTAATCTTGCCTCCCTCAAGACTTAGCTATTTAATCATGTTGTGTTTCTATCTGTATTTTTTCTGTGCATACTTTGAGCTGTGCAGATGTTTATGAGGGGCTTTGATTGAGAGGTCTGGTGCTGTGCTGAAGCCAAAGCAAAGTGCCTGTCAGTGGGTTGGCCTCTCTGCAGAGCACACAGAACAATGGTCATGTATTCCAGCTGTAATTGCAATTTTGTGGAAATGTGTGTGAAGGGGGTGCACAGTTGGAAAAATATTTACAGGGAAAAAGTAAATAAATTGCTTAAATGTGAGTGAGTGCAGTGTATGTTCGGAAGTGGTGAAGTGAGGGAGATACAATGAAGTGCATTCGGGGAAGAGTGAAAAGAGGGTACTGAAGAGGAAAGAGAGGTGGTTCAAGATGTGCAGATCTTTTTTTCCTCTGGAGCAGGATCCAGCCTGGACCTCAAGTTTGTCTATTCAGCTTGCTCGTGTCGCTCACTACATAAAAGTCATACCAAACTTTTACGCCTCACCACTTTCAAATGTCACTAGCCGCCACTATAAAAAGACACTTGTATTAAACGTTTTAAGGAATACAATATTGCTTGCTTGTCATGTAAAATGCATGTTTTATACGTACCTGGTGATGGTTTTAATGATGCTGTCGAGCTCATCCATGGATGGTGGATTTCGACCACCAGGTGGAAATACAAGGTTGATGGGATCGAAGAGTCGGGATAATGATTTTGACAGATAAGCAGCTTCATAAGCTTGCAATGAATCTTTTAACGCCTTTTCTGGGCTGCAGAAAACATACAAAGACATTGATTAAAACAGCAGATGTTGAATGATGCATCTTTATCGAGTTTGACTTTAACTTAATAGGGGAAGTTTAAGAGCCTCTTTCTACTCTGGCATTCGCTTTAAGCCAGAAGAGATCTATTAATAGTTCTACAAGAATTGCCTTACTTGAATGGTCAAAATGTTTTCTTCTGGCAGCACTACTGCGAAGGAAGTTTCTTTAATCAATGAGCTACCATGGAGACTGTTTCATCTTGAAAGAAAAAGCCCAGTAGAGGTACGCCAAACAGAAGTTTAGAACAAGAACAAGCAAGCCAATCAATTCTAAGACGAAAGTCAGGATATAAGAAAATAGAACGTGAACAAGTTGCAGAAAAGAAAATAAATGTTGCATTTATATGATTAATTGTTTTATTCAAAGAAAGTACGCATTACATGTAACTGTCTTAACAATCCACTATGGACAAAACGAAAAATCCACATATGAAAACTCCTCCAATGAACAATGGATATTTCATCGAGACCACAACCTTCTGTGGGAGAAGGGAGGGCAGAATGTAGGAGGAGAAGGGAGAACTCTGCAACATCAGGCAACATGAAACGTGCACCCTCAAATTTAAAGCTCCCTCTAAAACAGGGAAGGGAAAAAGATGAAACAGTGATGAAGTGTGTTTTCTCCATAACGTCCCCCCATTTCTAAGGGGAATATGAATTGGCTGGTTTACGAGCATCAATAAAAGAGCACAGAATCAGAGTTAGAGAAAAGATATTCCTTGACTGCATGCTAAACCTTCAGCCTTGCAGGATTTCTCACAGTTGCTTTAATGCCCAGGAGTGCAATTCCTTGTGGTGGGCTTGCATCTTCGATCTCTTTTCTTGGGTCAAGCCACCAATATCTGGAAAGCAGAGCATTCTTCAGTCACTATTTTGTACAGAGTCTTTCAAGAGCTGCTCCTGGGTAGGGGTGTAGGTTCAGGGTGGGAGTGTTTGGGGGTGTCACCCCACATAGAAATGCATTATTTGCTTGATAGTTTGATCTGGGAGCCCCAAGTTGGGTCTGCTGTGTCTTTGTTGGTTTTTCTTATTTTCCTCGTTTCACTAAGAGATTTAAATTTCTTCATTTTTTTAGTAGGAATTTTAATATGTATAGTGACTGGTAGTATATCTGCACCCATTGAAGTACTCGTTGAATGACTGCAGATTTACAACTTTTTGGAATTCACAAACATTGCCAGTAGTAGGCTTAGAAAGGTTCGCCAGTCTCACATATCCAGGCATACTACTGGCAGTCAAACTCCCAAAAGGTGATGGGACAAATGCTTGCAAATAATCTAACCACTGGCAATCGCTCCGGGTAGCATTCAAACCCATTATTTTTCGGCAACTGTGCCACTCTAGACAGAGGCCCACCTAAAACACATCACTATTGACCCTGGCACTCATGGGAACAGTCCATACCAAACCTTGGTCCTCTCGCCCCTCAAACCTGCGGCTTACCACTTTTTTAGTTGGGAAATTTGAGATTCACACCCTTTGAATTTCACTGACTAAGCTACGCCCCTGCTCCTGGGAGAAACATCTATATTGAAGATCTGGATTGGAAAATGCAGCCATGACCGGGGTCAGAGAAAGTATGGAAGTGTGATGCTTTGCAAAGCAGTCTACATGTCTTAACCACCAACCTAATCGTACTGACACTGTCAGAGCCCTTAAGTTTGTGAAAAAAAGGAGCATATTGCTTTGGTCAGGAAAGTGCCTCGGGCCACTAAAGGGAATTCTAGGATAGCGATGTTGGCAGTCCTATACCCATTTCCACCTCGTTGTCAATCAAGATCGTAGCATCCACCACCATAATCCTGAAGTCACTTGGTTCCTGCATCTGGTACTCAAAAGCATTATTCCAATTGTCAAGTATAAGAACCTCACTCTCCCTTAACTTCACAGTTGGCTCTACACCAGCCACCTGGGCTCCATTTTCTCGAACATCCATTGCAGAGATTGAACTTTTTCCTTGTCCAGTTTCTTTAAGATAGTGTCCATGGCACCAAGTGATTCCTTGTGCCAGATTATTTGCCAGGAACTCTCCCATAGTTTGTACTCCAGTCGTTTCTTTCCTACATGACTGGAAAGTTACGCTTGCCACTTTTGTGTGCCTTGTCAGCGATGTTTCTGACTCAAGACTCCTGCTATCATCCGACAACACAAGCCTCTCTTCTGCCCCAGAAAATGTGCTGCAGTCTCCAGGTTCTCTGTCCTACCAGACCCGATCATCCAGCCCCGCCTGCAGGTGGCATACAAACAACATGTTGGTCCCGATTGCCTCGATGCTCAGATAGACCTATGGAAGGTTCAGAATCTGTCTGTCCACATCATCTCAGTGCTGCAAGAGAGAGAAGGCGCCGCTCTCACCAAGAGTGCCTCAACCAAGTGTGGCATTCCTATTTTTCATGTGCTATTTTGTACCACCATGGGCTGGGGACGAGGCTGCACCTCTATCACGTCTAGAACTGCTGCAATAGTTCTTCCTGTCCTCTTAGCGAGTCCAGCACCATTCCTATGTTCCCTCTCAATGGGGATGACTTCCTACAGTTAAATCAGCATCCTGCTTCCAAGAACAGCGTCAGCACTAAGGCTCGGTCTGTGGAGCTCCGGAGGAAGGCGGCCATATTGCTCGTCTCCAGGGTCCACCCCAGATGTTGCATTTTTAAGTAACACATATCATACAATATGGCTGTTGTTCCGCAAATACTTTCGCAACTACCGTCAACACAAGTATTGTGTTCCACAAATACGGTCAACATAATAGAAAACTGTGTCTGCGATTTAATGCTCTTGTCAACATGCACAGAGATTTGGAGGGGCATAATGACGATTTCTTACTGTATGTGGAAGAATGCGGTGATAGTGAGGAATTATAATAAACACCTGCAAGTTGTAAGGAAAAGGACCTAGACCCTCGGTCTAGGTCCACTCTCTCCCCGCAGCTCCGCTGTGCCGTCTCTTGCCTCCAGACCCCGACCTCCTCCTTGGGATGTTCGAGGCTGCTGCCCGCTCCTGCGCCTGCTGCCCGCTCCAACTGGGACCAGACTGCCTGCAACCACCGTAACCTTTCTCAGCCGTTTTTTTCTTAATTTTTCCCTGTTGTGCCACTGTTATTGTGCCCATCTGTGTCTTGCTCTAATTCCACCACTGTTTTTATTTTCTCGTGCCTGCCTGTTCCTTTTGCCTTTTGCCGCAGCTGCCCCTGCGGCCCCTCCTCCCCGGAATTCCCCCCCGGAATTCCCCTCTGGATTTCCCCCACTCCCGCCTCCCAGCCTCTCCTCCCTCCCACCTCCCCTACTTAATGGTGGCCGCGCGCAGCGGTCGCGCCGCCGGCGCGCCAAAGGCAAGTCCGTCTGCGCCCGTCCGTGACCCGACCGCGGCCAGCGCCAGGAACCCTGGACCTCCCACTACCTATCTCTACGACACCACCACCCTCCTCGCACTCAACCCTGGAAGACTTAGAGAATGCCAACAGGCCTCGCCGAACACGACCCACGGCCAGTTCTCCTGCCTCCACTGCCGCCAGACCCTCACCGCCACCCCGGCCTCCAACACCGCCGACGCCAGCACCGGGGACACCCTAAAATGCATCCTCCTCAACGTTCGCTCCGTACACAAACACGCCATGGAAATCTGGAACCTACTCGACTCTCTCTCGCCCGACATCACCTTCTTCACAGAGACCTGGACCAACGCATCCTCCACCCCCGACATCAGCACCGCCATCCCAGACGGATACAAGATCCAGAGGAAAGACCGCCCCAACCACCCAGGAGGGGGCCTCGCCATCGCCCCCAAGAGCACCCTCCGCCTCACCACCTCCAGCGAAACCTTCCCCTCCGCCGAACACCTGCACTTCCAGATCCAGACCACCCCCAAAGCCCCACTCCGAGGAACCCTCATCTACAGACCCCCCGGCCCCCGAACACCCTTCGCCACCACCATCACCGACTTCATCGCACCCCACGCCATCGCCTCAGCAAACTAAATACTCATTGGAGACCTGAACTTCCAACTCGACAACCCCAGCGACCCCAACTCCACTATCCTTCGTGATAACTGTTATAATCTTCCTTTTCCGATGTGGTACATTCCGCCCACCCCTCCCCTTATCCTTGGTTTCCCCCTGCCAGAGCTCACCTTAGAATGTTGGGACCCCTAGGCTGTTGTTGAGAGTGGATGGCCAATAAAGAAGTACTCACTGTTGCTCCGTTCCTGTCTTCATTACTTCTAACACTGGCGACGAGTTACTGCGAAGGGGGCAGTTTTGGCCATTTCCCCTCTGTGTGCTCTCTCCATCTACGTTCCACTAGGGCGAGGAAGATTTATAAGAATTCAAAGTTGAACCAGAGAAGTGTCATTCCGACATCCTGCTTGCATCCAGAGAAGTGTCATTCCGGCATCCTGCTTGCATTGACCCAGTAAGACTTTCATTCAAACTATTCCTCAAGATGTTAATCGGTGTGAACATGTCTCTGCTTTAGTTCCACCACATACCTTGAGAGCGCTTGTGTAAGGAGCCGTACTGATTAAGCGGACATCAGAACGAGGACTTTGGAATGGTTTACTCTTTCTATACCTGTTTCGGAAGAATGCTGGCTTGCTGGAAAAAATTAAATTAAAGAGGAACAGTGCTATTGTACTACAATTGGCAGTGGGACCTACCGTATCTGGCTCTTTTCGTTAAAAGGAGAACTTTGGGGGCTTTAGAAGTCTTGGTGCTGAGGTGAAGTTGTAAAGCTGTGAAGGATCCCACATCAGGACACGGTTTCCGACTTCGCATATCGTTGTCCCTCCTCTCCGTGCTACAGGCTGGAGTACTATCGCTTCCTTCTCTCATCCATCTCCGACCCGGAAACGGGGTGTGTGACCTCGGAGACTGCCCTTACTGAGGGACATCGTAGAAATAAGGTACGGCCCGACGCGAGGTACCGACTGTGGGGGCGTCACGGAAGCATTCCTCCTCAAGTTCCCGTCAGACACGGTGCATTACCGCGGATCTCCGATGTGCGAGGGAGCGCTCTAGTCTTTTTGAGTGTTCCGCGTTGTTGCCTGCTGCCGCAGTGTTGCTTTCAGGTACTTCCACAAGCGAGGGACCTTCAGCGTAAGTGCGTCACGAAAACATTCCTCCCCTCAAGTTCCTGTCAGACGCAGTACATATTGCGGCCCTCAGATGTGCGAGTGAGCATTCCAGTACTACCGAGCTGTCCCGCGTTATACTGCTGCCGCAGTGTTGCCTTCCTTCAGCGCTCCAAAGTACAGCTCGTACATTCATGAACTGGGGACACGAAGTAAAGAACCCTATCCTTGCTCACACCCAGGATCAGTAGGGTGACTCGGGGTTTAAGGTACTGTGCCTATCTACTCTTTGGTGACTTTATTTCCCCTCCTTGTTCCCGGACAACTTTCCACGTTTTCATTTTGCACAAGCTCAAATTGACGTTCTCCTTCCTCCCTTGTACCTCCGGACCATTTGGGTCGGCAGTGTTTGGGCTCTTCGATTTTCACTTGTGTGCCAACCCCTGGTTGCCAAGTTAGTTCCTTCTAAGAAAGGGTTCATTCTGCCGCGTTTCTCCTTTATTCTGCATGATGGCAGCGGCGAGCATGAGCCAACCTCCCCCCTTCCTTAATGAGATGGGTGAACCAGAAATATGTTGGAAGGAGTGGTTCAAGTTGTTCGAGTCGTATATTATAGCCATTGGGGGGGGATCGGTTTACTCCTTTGCGCAAACAACATATCCTTCTCCATAATCTAGGTGTACATGGACGGAAAATTTACGAGACATTGCCAGAACCAGTGGGGGGAGAAGAAGGGGAAGAAGTTGACTTATTTGTACGTACCATGGGCAAGTTAGAGACACACTTTGGCGATAAAGTAAATGTAGTTTTGGAACGCCATAAATTTTTCAATAGGGTACAAGGGAAACAGGAGTCGGTCTCAAATTACATTGCAGCATTGTGGGGTCTCACGCAATTGTGCGAATTTGGCAATCTCACTGTTTCACTTATAAGGGATCAACTGGTGCGCTGCACCAATAATACACGCATCCAAGAGAAACTCTTAGCTAAGAACGCTGGATTAAGAGAAGCGGTTGAGATTGCAAAATCCGTTGAGCACACAGCCAAGTGCATAAAAGAAATGAAGCCAAACACTGAGATTGTAGCTAACGTTCAGGAGAGGGAAGAAGAGGGCGAAGTTTACAAAGTGAAAAGTAAAGAAAGCGTGAGTAGCAAAATGCAGGACAAAGAAAGGAATTTTAAGTGTTACAGGTGTGGAAGTAGTAATCATTTTGCTAATTACCTCCAGTGCCCTGCCAGAAGTGTGACCTGCAAAAAATGTAACAGGAGGGGGCATTTTGCCAGGGTATGCAGAGAAGGGGAACCCCACACCAAAGATAGTGAGAGAGAGGGTGGTAAGGCACAAAACAAAGAAATAAAATGTGTGATACCAAGCGAAAAGAAATATGTGCTACAGCTTAAAAGTAATGCAGGTTCTATTAATGCCATTTATCCTAAGTGCGATGTGTTATTGAACAACAAAAATGTCACCATGTATGCAGATTCGTGTTCCCCGTTCACACTGTTAAACAAAAATGATTTTGAGAACCTTGGGGAGCATATGGTAAGCTCCCTGCAGAAACCTGACATTTCTTCCACAGGGTACAGCAAAGAACCGATACCCCTCATGGGAATGAAGGAGATGGAAATACAATTCAAAGACAGGAAAGCTTTTGGTAAAGAATACATTGTGGAATCTGGATCCAACCTGCTGGGATGGCAGCACCAAAAGGAACTGGGTATGATCCTGGACCCAAACAGTAAGGAGCAAGTCCTACTTACCGAAGGAAACCAAGGAGGTGACACCATCTGCGAAGAATTTAAGGAATTGTTTAAAGAGAAATTGGGCTGTCTGCATGATTTCCAACACAGAATCAAACTAAAGTCCTGCGCCAAGCCGGTGGTCCACAAATTGCGCCCAGTACCTCAACAAATGAGAGAACCATTGGAGAAGGAATTGAGTAAATTATGTGACATGGGTATCATTCAGCCTGTGGATTGCTCAGAATGGTTGGCCCCGGTAGTTATCGCAGCTAAGGCCAATGGCGAAGGCATTCGGCTGTGTGTGGACATACGCAGCCTCAACGAAAGCATTTGGGTGGAGAGGCACCCCCTGCCTAATATCAACGAGATGCTCAGCACCATGGACCAGGCAAGGTATTGCAGCGTAATCGATCTGTCAATGGGCTATCACCAGGTGGATCTCCACCCGGAATGCAGGCCACTCACCGCCTTCATAACTCCACAAGGTGCGTTCATGTTCAGGAGGATGCCGTTCGGATTAGCGTCGGCAGCGGCGGTCTTCCAGAAGATAATGCAGCAAATCTTGAAGGGAGTGGACCGATCGATGTGTTTCCAGGACGATATCCTGGTGTATGGGCGCAGCATGGAAGAACATGACTACACCCTTAAACTGGTATTCCAGAAGCTCATGGACGCAGGATTGACAGTACAAAGGAACAAATGTAAAATAAGGGTGTCATCTGTTGACTACTTGGGACACTCGATTTCTGAAGGGTTCAGGCCAAAAAACAGCCTGCTGGGTGCTGTAAAGGATGCCCCTTATCCGAAGAACAAGGATGAACTTAAATCCTTCCTGGGGCTCATGGAATACATGTCAAAGTACATCAAAAATTTCGCTTCTAAATGTGAACCGGTGCGAAATCTCTTGAAGAAGAACAAGGACTTCGCATGGAATGAAGAGCATAAGTGTAATAGATGAGCTAAAAGAGGAGATCTTGAACTCGCCGGCGTTAGGGACCTTTGGGCCAGATGTATCAAGCAAAATTGCATTCGCAAACGCCAATTTTGCTTAGTGGTATGTATTAAGGCAAAACTGCCTCGCAAAATAAGGAATCGCAAAATTTGCGATTCCCTATTTTGCGATTGCATTTAAGGAATCGCAAATTGCGATTCCTTAAAACCAATGTAAGAAGCACCAAAAAAGTGCAATTTGGCCTTAAGGAATTGCAAATTACCACCAACTTCAAGTTGGTGGTAATATGCGATTTCTTTGAAAAATGCACTTTTTAGCATTTTTCAAAGTGCCATGTGGCGCACATACATGCCCTTAGGGCATGTATGTGTGCCACATGTGCACACATACATATTTCAGGGGTGCAACAGGGTGTCAAAAGGACACCATGGCACCCTTGAAATTGCATTCTCAATTTGCGATTCTCTAATTGCGATTCGCAAATTGAGAATGTCTTCCCATTCATTCCTATGGGCCTCAACGCCCATAGGAATGAATGGGAACGTATTCCTTAATTGCGAATCGCAATTTGCAATTCGCAATTAAGGAATCGCAATTATTATTGCGATTCCTACATACATAGCATTTTGCGATTCCTTAATAGCAATTCGCTAAAATTCGCTATTAAGGAATCGCAAATGCAATCCTTAATACATCTGCCCCTTTGACCCTAGGAAGAAGACTATTCTCACCACAGATGCTTCAAACAAAGGACTAGGAGCCACCCTAATACAAAAGGAAGGCAGAGAAGATCATTGCCTTCGCATCAAGGTGCCTCACGAGTGCAGAATACAATTACTCCGTAATCGAAAAGGAAGCCCTGGCGTGCTTCTGGGCGGTGAGGCACTTCAAGTTATTTTTGTGGGTTTGAATTTCACCATCCGGACGGACCACAAGCCCCTAACCTCCATTTTTACGGTGAAAGGAATGGAGAACTGTACTCCGCGCATAAGTAGATGGATATTGCGACTCGAGAACTTCAACTTCAAAGTGGAGTACGTACCTGGAGAAGAAAACAGAATTGCCAATTTTTTATCAAGGACCCCGCTAAAAACAGAGGAGCAGGAAGAAATTCTAGACAGTCCCATCATGATAGTAGACGACCCGGCCATCACTGAAGGAGAATGGGACAAGTACATGGAGGAAGACAAGGTATTGTGCAGACTCAAGATCATTATGAGAGAAGGTTGGCCCAACAAAGTAAATGACCTTGAAGAAGAACTAAGGGAGTTCTGGGAAGTCAGAAACGAATTGAGCGTCATCGGGAACAGAGTGTACTGCCAAAGCAGAGTAATACCACCTACAGGTCTCAGGAAGAGAATAGTAGAATTGGCGCATGAAGGGCATTTGGGACGCAACATCACGAAACGTAGAATCAGGGCGAACTTCTGGTTCCCCAAAATGGACACCATGGCAGAACAACAAGTCAAGGACTGTGTAAGCTGTGCCAAGAGCGACAAGTCCAAAGCCCTGCACAAAGCACCTCTATCCCCCGTCAAGGTACCAACCAAGCCATGGAACAAACTAGCCATGGACATCATAGGACCTATGGACAACCTGGGTATCCAGAAGCGATTCATGCTGGTCCTAATTGACTACACTTCACATTGGATCTCCCAGAAGTTTGTACATCGTGTCAACACGAATACAGTTTTGGAGTTCCTCAAGGAGGTGTTTTCAAAGGACGGCATTCCCTCAATTTTGATCACGGATAATGGGGTACAATTCACCTCACAGACAATGAAGGAATTTTTAGACATGAACATAAAACATGAATTGACTGCACTGTACTGCCCAAAAGCAAACGGCCTAGTCGAGAGGGCAAACAGGATGATCAAAGAACACATTCAATTGGCTGTTACCAATGGTCACGACGTAGAATCTCATCTACGTAATTGTCTATGGGCATATCACACCTCCCCGAACCTAGTAACGGGGATCTCCCCTTTCGTCTCACTCCGCAGGAGAGAGCTGTGCACCAAGTTCAACCCTAGTTGGCTGGAAGAAGGCAGGGCGATAATCCTTAATCCTGAAGAGGTTACTAGGAAGATTGATTTGCACCAAGCCAAATACAAAGAATGGTACGACCAAAAGAACGGCGTTAAAATCCCCAACTGGGAAGTAGGTGATGTGGTGCAAGTCAAGAGAAGTACAAAAGACTGGCACAGCCAAAGTAAGTTCTACCCTCCTTGCTGGATTGCTAAGGCTCTCGACAATGTTGTTCTCCTTGACAATGGGCAATGGTGGAGCTGTGACAAAATTGTAAGATCTGGAATGTGACGTACACATGTATAAAATGGTATACATTGCTAAGGTTCTTTTCTCTGTAGGGGTATATTCACCCCATATTCTTAGTCATGCCAGTGCTAACCTTTTAAGCCGTTTCGACATGTACCTTGTCATTATGATTATTATGTTTCTCTTCTCTTTTGTTATGTATAGGAAGGGAGGTGTGTTATAATCTTCCTTTTCCGATGTGGTACATTCCGCCCACCCCTCCCCTTCCCTCATCCTTGGTTTCCCCCTGCCAGAGCTCACCTTAGAATGTTGGGACCCCTAGGCTGTTGTTGAGAGTGGATGGCCAATAAAGAAGTACTCACTGTTGCTCCGTTCCTGTCTTCATTACTTCTAACAATAACCTCGCCAGCATCGGACTTAAACAACTCGTCAACACACCGACCCACAGAGCAGGACACACCCTCGACCCCATCTTCGCGGCAGGAAACAGCGGCCAATTCAGCCACACAACGCAGCCGCCATGGACCGACCACCACTGCGTACACTTCGCCATCAACAAACCCAAGGCACCCAAACCAGCTCCACGCCCACCTCGAAGGAACTGGAGCAAGGCTACCGACGAGCAACTTAACTCCACCCTCACCCGAGACAACCACACCTGGGCACCCGACGCAAACGACGCAAACAACGCAGCCAGAGAACTCCACACCTGGATCTTCAACTGTGCAGACAAGCTCGCCCCGCCATGCAACCCCGACAGACAACGCTTCAGGAAAGCCGCCTGGTTCACCACCGCTCTCCAAGAAGCCAGACGCACCTGCAGACGCCTGGAGAAACACCAAGACAACCGAAAACCACACCACCTACAAGGACGCCATGACGGACTACCATAACCAGATCAGAGCCACCAAGAGGAACTTTATCCACAACAAAATGCAGGCCAACTCCACCAACTCCAAGGAACTTTTCAGTGTCATTCAGGAATTCACCAACCCATGCAGCGAAGCCACAGACATCACACCATCCCAAGACCTCTGCGACAAGCTTGGAACCTATTTCCACCTCAAGATCAAAAACCTCTACGACAACTTCATCGACCTTCCACCAGACGCCACAGACGGCCCCCCGCCCCCCAGAAACACCAGCCAGCCCACCATCTCCAACTGGACACCGATCACGTCTGAAGACACCGCCTCGACCATGAAAAGCATCTACTCGGGGGCCCCCACCGACCCCTGCCCCCCTCACATCTACCACAGAGCTGCGTGCAGGCCTATGAGCAGAACAATCTCCTTCCCAATGTATGCTGATACACACTGGGGGAAAGATTGGAAACAAAGCAAATGAGGTCCTCCTGCTGGGCAAAGTTCATCTCTCAGGTGAATGAAGATAAAAAAGGAGGTGAGATAGAGGGCCCAAATTGCAAAAAACAGCAATATTTTGCTGTGACCAAAAGGACTAATAGTTAAGTAAATATTAATGATTTGCAAAATGAGTGTTAAAGCACAGTAACAAACAGAGCACTACGGTCTGCCAGTCGAAGAGCGTAGTTTGTCCACTTCAGCACAATCAATTAACGAAGATGGTAAGATCTTAGATGTCTTGTTCACTGACAGAGAAAAGAGTTTCTCAGGTTCATTTGAAAATGGGCTTTCGAAATTATTAGAAATCATTACAGAAAATGATTAGAATATGCATGATACAAAGAACATGCAAAGAAAGGAGCCACACAGTTAAGGGGGTGAGACTACAAAACCACCTTTAACACTTTTAGCATGTAGCGCTGTAATGGAACAAATCCCACTTATGTTATTCAAAGCGGCTTAATTGGTGTGGCTTTTATCACTAACGTGTAAAATGGGCTGAACGTTTTGCAGATTTTGAAAACAGTTATGGCTCACTGAATCCGGTTATGTCACATTTAAAAGTGCCGTGAACTCCATTTGCACACTCTAAGCTGCAAACATCAACAAGCATTGATAAATGCATTAGGTTTCGTCTAGGTGATTGATAATTATTATTTTTTTCCACGTTTTAGCTTGGTGAGCAGCTGTGCAATTTAAGTTGAAGAAACTCCGTAAAAGTGTTATGACTTGTTTGCTGAGAAAGGCAATATATTGTGCAGTAACTGGTGGTAACATAAAGGGGTGGGTGAAACAATGAACAGGGAGGAGGACGTGGGGGGTTAAAAGCTCGGCGAGGTGGTGTATTAACATGCCATGGAGGTCACGTGAATTATCACCTGTCTGTTCTGTCACCAAAGTGTAGACACATTTCAAACATCAAAATGGGAGTGCCTAAAAGCAGGTTTGAATGCCGGTATTACCTGCTGTATATAACTAACACAACATTTGTTCAGCTCCCTGTCCATTCGCAGCCTGTGTAACTGTAACCTCCATAACTAGACAATTCTCAAGGTGTTGCCTTTATAGCTGAAGACAACACTCAAGATGTACACATAAGTGACCAATATCCAGATGCGGCCCCAGAATTTGACCCAATACTTAAATTATGGCCCAAATATTGTGATAGATCACTGCAGGTGGAGCACCCTAAAGGGGATACACTATAAAAGATGACCTCCTCATCCCCTCAAAGTCCCCCACGCCATCGCACCTCCTGCCTTTCCCCCCCCCCCCCAACTCCCCAGAGGAAGCATTGTAACATATTTGCATTCTCATACTGCAGTCACAACACTGCAGTTCTCCTCTATGCAGCTTGCATGTTTTTTGTACTAATCCGTTGGCCCTTTGAAGTGGAGGGCCCCGTTCCTGCGAGCCTCGCCTACTCTGGGCAGGTATGATTTTCAGAAACAATGATGAATGTGTGGCGTTAGCTTCACGAAACAGCTGTTGAGGGCTCCATGGCCCCACCCCCAGCCTGCCTCCTAAATGAAAGAGAGCGAGTCTGTAGGGGCTGGTCATCCCAGCCGGGGCTGCAGCTGGGCTGTCAGGGGTCGTGTTGTTTGAAGAAAGCCCCGCTGAAAGCTAAACACCTGGCACACAGTATCACAACATCTCCATTCAGGAGAGTGTGAGGGAGCAACAGGCAGTGCGGGGGCCGCCACGGAAGAAGCACAAGGCCAAACAGAGTTTTTGAGGGTGGGCTGGTCTTTTGAAATGCAGCATGCTGCCTAGCATTGACTGGTGCAGGAAGAAAGAAGGGAAAGCAGGGTTTCCGATAGAAAAACAGAATTGTTGACTTCTAAAAAAAACAAGTATCACAGGAGTGGAGAGGATGTGGCGCAGCGGCCAGAGCTGCTGACTCGAGAACTGGGGATCCTGGTTCGAGTCTCGGCAGCGCAACATCCTGTGATTCTGGGCAAATCACTTAAACTCTCTAGGTGATAAAGTGGGCTATATAAATCTGCTAATTTAATTTAAAGTATCATGAAGGCAGAAAAAGGCAAAACTTTATGAAAAAATAGTTCCACCAAAGCGGATGATGACAGTATTTCGGCTACAGGAAACTGATAAGAGAAGCAGACGAGGAACAAGCATTGGTAAATGCAGGAACATATGCTACAGCCAATTGTAATGGAGGAAAAGTAAGTGGCAAGCACAGGAACCAGTGAAAAGCCAGGAAAGCGAGGGGCGGGAGGTAAGCCCCTTTTAAGATTTACATTACAAACAATAGATTTCACAAGCACAGCACAAGCGTTATGCAGGTTAATGTGGACGGAGCCAAAGCCCCTCTCTAGTGGTGCTCACATAATTGCCTGGCGACAGCTACACTGTCAAGCCAGACCATGATAACCAGAGCTGCAGGATCTGGGGAGAGGGTTTATCAGAAATGTAAATCTGTGGATTAATGACAGGGTGAGAGAAACATATGGGGGAAGGAAGTGGCTGGAGAGTGCTGCAAGAACGTCTGAGGAGGGAAAGAGAGCATGTTAGGCTGTTCCCACAAAATGTCAGGGCAGTGGCGTTCACCGCTGTGGACATTAACATAAATAGGGTGCACCGCGCAGACGACTTCGCTGTAATGGTCTATAAACCATCTAAGTCAGCATCTCGACAACGCCCAGCAGCAGCGTGTTCTCCACAGTACTGTACATGCTCTTTTTACAAGGCTCCCATGACCAGGAGCCAGCTCTAAGCACGGCAGCACGATTTGTAACCAAAACTACAAATTCGGTCTACCATACCCTACCCTACCGCGCACAATGCGAGTTTCGGGTGACATGATCATAATGAACGGGGATAAAAACTGAGTGGTTTGCCTGTCTGGCTATTATTACTGCACAACAAACAAAGGTTTCAAAGAGATGGCGTCATACCTGCGAATTTTTGTCTGCACTTAAAACTTAAATCTTTTCACTGAATCAGATGTTCTACATTTGCAGCTATTAAAGGTAAATTACTTCAAATATAAGTGGGAATTCATTCTCTTTATAAAATCTAGAATCAATCTCTATGCAAAATAGCAAATTTGGGGTTTAATGTAACATTTACAAAAACAAAATATTTTGTTTTTAAACCGGCTTCCGGCGAGATTGATCTAAAATTATATTAAACGGCTAAGCTATAGATAGTGTGTTTACAGGAAATGCACAATGATGCGCCGTTCAGTAATATGTAATTTGAGTGAACTTCCTTTAACCTTTGTTTATACAAACGCCTTTCAGTGATGACCTCGGGAACATGCAAGTACTTCAATTTAATAAAACAGAGTTTATTTGGCTTTCAATTAATGACACAACTACTATATGTTCGATGGTGTTCACGCAGGTTATCGATTCCAGTACAGCATGTTTTTTTCTGCTCTTAGTCTTACAGCATGGAGAAGATTGATTGGCGCTGCACTCCCTGGTCCAGGCATTTCACATAATCAGATGAGCAGGCCGGCACAGCCTTAGCTGTGCAAGTCATTCTTACTGAACAGCAATTACAAAGGTCAAATAATGATTAACTAAGACAGCTGAACTCAAACGACCCTGAAGACATTTTCTTGTATCGTTAAATCTATTTTTGGCCTTTTGACTGATTCCATAACTCAAGAGTAGACTGACAGACAGCAATCAGAGGCGTGCTGAGTACAGCTGCCAAGAAAGCAGTGGCCTAACGGGCTAGAGCGGTCGATCACCAATCTGGGGAACCGGGTTCGAGTCTCGGCAATGACGCTCAACATCCTGTGATTCTGGGCAAATCACTTAATCTCGCCGTGCCTAACAAAAATGAATGTGTACTTGTGTAACCTAACTGGTGCTCATGTAAAGCGCTCTGATACCTTCGGGTCAAGTTCGCGCTGTATAGAGGCACTACAAGGCACACAGCTATCCCACCAACTGTGTTATTCTGTCCAGGCAAGAGTATTCCAAAATATCTCTGCAAAAACACACAAGAGTTCCCCCAAAACAGTTCTCAACTAATGAGAAAGAGGAAAAAACACACTGAGCAAAATTAATGGTTATGTTTAGACTCCAACAACAGAAGCAATCTTACACATTTACAAAAATATCAGATACTTTTAATGTCAAGGACACATGTGAAGACATCATCCAAACATTAGTCTCACAAATTCTGTGCCCCACAAGCCCACTACAGGCATTAATGGCACAAATTAGTACTGAAGAAGAAGCTATTTATCTTCGGAAACGCTCTCTCTGGTGTATACTTTACCTAACTACAGATTCCTCACCATTAGAATATCACTTGGCACTAGACTGGAACTGGAGAATTCTTCAACAATGCTCCTGTGTGCTGACAGGGGGTACAGTGTGGCACCGCAGTGTTGCCTCACCACCTCGCTAGTGACGGAGTGGTGTTGCACATAAGCGCCACACCTACTTGATGATGCACATTTCATAATCTTTCTCCTGACTGCACCCTCAGACATTGGGAACTCAAACAAACAGTAGGTGATAGTGTGCCAAAATCTAACTTGGAACCCTATTTTTTAAGAACTTTATTTAATCAATTGAAAACAACAATTGCGTGGTTGTACACAGACTTCAGCAGATCTTAATCAACACAGGTACCTTAATGTAGTGGAGTCCAATGACACATTGATCATGAACATTTGTCAACTTGGAACCCTATTAGGATGTCTAGGAGTCCACTCCACAGAACAGGGAGTTGGGAGGGCAATGTGGAATCTGCGGTTTGGTAGCATATCCACCAGAAAGAGCATTACCAAAGGAAATAAGTTGTTCTTCTGATAGATACTTCTAACTGCAGTGAAAGGTCTGGGGAGTGGACTCAGACCGGAAAGTCTTGCAGGGTTCAACGGCCAAAGTGGTCTTCCAGCCTGGAAAGGACTGTCGGGCAGTAGTGCACCTTGAACATGTGAACTCCCACATCGCAGCCTGACAGAAGTCTAGCACCCCCCCACACCTTTCCAATGATGTCGCAGCAGGCTTGGCCCTTGCGGAATAAGCCCAAAGACCTTAAGGGGTTTGCTTTTTGGCCAGTGCATAGAAGATTTTGATACAGAGGACTATTGATCTTGACAGAGTCATATTCTGTTTGGCCTTACCTTTCGTTGCTGTAGAGAATCCTACAGAGATGAGCATCCACATGATAGTGTTTTTTGTGGTCTATTTTCAAGCTCAAAGCCCTTTAAGGGTCAAGGCAATGGAGGTTCTCCTTCTCTTTTGAAGGCTGAGGTGAAGAAAAAAATGTTGGTTGAGTAATAGCCTGGTTGAAAGGAGTTACAAGTTGGGTTAAGAAAGCTGCTGAGCCCTCAGCATATATTTATCAGGAAGAAGGTGGTGAAGGGTGGTTGCACCAAGAGCACCAGCAATTCACTCATGTGGGGCGCAGAGATAACAGCACTCAGGAAAATTCTTTTAAGCGTCAGTAGTCATACTGAGCAGCTGTGCGTTGGTACAAAAGGCTTGCCCATAAGAAATGTCAATGCTAAGATTAAATCCATTTCTGGCATGACGAAAAGCTTTAGGGGAAACATGTGAGTCAGACCTTTGACGAAAAACATCACAAGAGGTGATGTAAATAGAAAGGATGAATCAGGTATACACAAAAAGGGCTGACAGATCACCCTTAACTTTGCCCACTGCAATGCTTTGTTGGGCCAACTTAGAACAAATAATAATACATCCAAAGGATTGGCCTGAAGAGGGTCGGTATAATGAGTGCCACACCAGGCACCAAATTTCTCCCAGAGCCTAGAATAGATGGACTTTGTTGAAGCACGTTTTACTGCAATGACGATATTGACTACTTCGGATGAGACACTAGATGCATTTAACTGTCATCGTTCATTCTTCATGCATGGAGAAGTAAGTTGTGGAGACTTGAGTGCAGGACCCCTCCCTTTTTTGTTGAAACAGGAGATCCTCCCGAAGTGGTAGCTGAATTGGATTGCAAATGCTCAGGAGCGCTAGGTATCTTACTCTCCTGGCCCAGTCTGGGGCGATTAAGAGGACTCGGGCCAAGTCCATACTAGTTATCCTCAGAACTTGACGCAGGAGGAACAGTGGCGGAAACACGTACAGGAGCTTGTGTCCCCCAGCATCCCGGAGGAAAGTCGCTTATGGAAACCCCTGGAATGTCAAGAGTTCGGCCATTGTCGGTATGTTATCTACAACTGATTGTGGCGTGTCTACCCTGAACAATCAGTGAGCAAGGTACTGGAACATATGTATCCTGACCTCTGAACGTGGGCAGTGACCACCGCCATCACTTTTGTGAACACCTGCAGAGTTGAGGTAAGGTGAAGGTCAGCAGGACAATTTGGAAGTGTTCTGTCATCACGGTGAACTGCAGGTAACACCTGTGGGACTGCAGAATGTGTGTATGAAAATACAAAACATGCAATTCCAAGGACACCATCCTGTCTCCTGGGTCCAGAGTAGAAATAATCTGAAACCAGATGAGCATTTTGAATTTGCCTTGCCTCAGAAAAGCATTCAGTGGGCAGATGACAAATACAGGTCTGAGGCCTCCATCCTTTTTCAATGCAAGGAAGCAGAGGGACTAGCACCATCTCCTCTCTCGGTGCCAGCTCAATGGTACACTGGCTGGTGAAAGATGTCCTCTAGCAGTAAAACTGAAAAATGGTTCACCGAGTCACTTGGATGTGAGAGAAAAACTGAAGTAAATGAAAAGCACGTCCCATATGATTGATTTTCAGACCCATCTTTCCGATATGTTGGACTTTGTCGGGGAGGAAATTACGTGTTCTGCCTCCTACTGGCTGGGTGTATGCCTGTGAGGGTAAATGAAAGTGGCTCGGCAGCTACCACAGCAGAAATGAAGAATTAAAGGAAAACTGTCCATACTGGTGAGAACGGCCTCGTCCACTGCCATGACCTCTGTCCCTAAAGGACTAGGTGTGCTGCTGTACAGGTTGGGAGGGCTGGCATTGTCTGTAAGACAGCTCCCTGGAATAGCCCCTAAATTTTTTTTATTGTTGGTGGAACTGCTTAGCAGGAGACAAAAGCCCTAAAGATTGCGTTGTGGCTTGACTGTTCTTAAAACGCTCGAATGATGAATCAGCCTCCTCTGCAAACAAAATGAAGCCATCAAAGGGCATGTCCATCTCCTGAAAACCTGGTTGATCTCATCCAGATGTGCCTTTTAAGCACGACAATGGTGCCAATAGCTATGCTTATACTGTCCATGGTGTCAAAGTCAGCATGCAAGACATACTTCGCTGTGTCCTGTCCATCATTTATCTTTTGAGCCAGCAAGGCTTTGACGTCTGCTGAGCTGGCCAGCAAGCTCTCGCTGGTCATGTCCCATAAAACAAGGGTATAGCTGCCCAGAAGAGACACTATGTTCAAGGACCTTTAGGCTAACTTAGCCAAAGAGAAATTTCTTTTCCAAAGACATTAACCTGGAGGATTGGCTAGAAAGCATTAGGAGTGACTTTACACATTAACACCTGTACTATCAAGCTTTCAAGGGTGGGATACTTTGTCAAAAAACAATCAGGTTCATTTTGCACTGGTCTATGTCTCCTGGTCACAGGTCGACTGACCGGAGGGCCCGTGCAAGGTTAATTCAGTTATTAAATCTGTCTCAACACCAGGCAACTGTAAGTCAAGTACTTCTGCTGCCGTTTGGACTACTACTGTGAAAGAGGCACTTTCTACCACTGGTAACCAAGGTAGCGAGTCCAGTTCAGTCTCTGGAGATGTATCGAGCCCACTGTCATTCTGTAAATCCAGATGAGACCAGTCATCAGTATAGTGAAGGGGGAAGCAGGTTGTCCACCTCCTCCTCATCATCATTAGTGTTGTGGGTAATATTTTGTCAGGCCTCTAGCCACTGACAGGACTAGCTGTGATTTTGTTCTTTTATATCTCATAGCGTGTCATAAGTGTGGCGCAGGCTTATGTTGGTTCTGCTTCTGAAACCGGTATCAGAGTTTGGTCAGGTGCTGTCACCGATGGAGTCATCATCATCAATGCTAGCCCAGAAGGCACTGACGTGGACAGAGGGGTTGCAGTGGAAATCTCAACCGGCATCAATACGGGCCCTCAAACATGTTCCAAGTGGTCAGTTGGCATCATGGGAGGGCCCGCTGTCGGCAGTCCATCTGGTGGGCCCCTGCAGCTCTGTGGGGCCCACAGGCATACAAGAGGGATCCGGTATATTCTGAAAGAGTTGCAGCATGGCATCCATGAAGACCGCTATTTGTTGCAGGGGCGGCGATGGTGCAGGGAATTCAATATGTGCTGGGACAAGTTGGGTGATCTGATTGGAGTCAGAAGGGAATACTTTGATGCCCTGTACTTTCTCATCTGATGTCGAGTTATGGGATAGGGTTATGCCTGGCTTAACTTTCTTGCATTTATAGGGTGTTTTGACTTATTACAAGACTTCAAACAGGAACAGGACTTCGAGTGGCACCGGTCTCTTTAAAGCCAACGCGAGAAGCCCAGTGACTTGGAGCCCCACTTATTCTTCGACTTGACCGCTTCTTATGTTGGGTGATGTAGAGTTTCACCTCCCAAAGCACAAAAGCACATCTATCGCAGGACTTTAAGTCGGGATCAGATTCCAAGCGCCAGTCGCGCACACTGTGTGGGGGTCCGTGACCGACATCTGCTTCCTTCAGTCTTGGCACAGCTTGAATGTTGTCATCTTTGGCTGTGACATCTTCCCTAACACACTACAGAAGAAATTTGGAAGTCATCAGAAGAACCAACAAAGTTGGGAGCAGTGCTTGGGATCCACTTGGAACGCCTGGAAAGAAAGTAACTAAGTAGGGGTGTCGCTTATTTGTGGCTCTGCTCTGTCACTTCTGAGATGGAATGGAGTCACCCTAGGAATACACTGCGCCACCTGTCAGCATGTGAGAGCAATGCTAATGAATTCTCCAGTCCAGATGAGCCTGGGGATATTCTAAAGATGAGGAATCTGCATTTAGAAGTATCCATCAGAATGCGGAGATTAACCCACTGCTTTATTTCTACCTAAAATATGCAATTTAGAAGACCTTAATCTGTGTCTTACGATGCTGCATTTATTAGTTTAGTTTATTAGGTATTGGAGATTACCTACAAGAAGTAGTTGACTGCTTTAGAGAGAACCTTTTACTGTGGTATGAGCACGTAAATCGGTGGTCTGATGAACAAACTATAGAAACTAGGGTGAGGACAGTGGTGGGAACTTGTAACTGGAACACTATTTGCTGTGCAATTACTTTTTACATATTAACATTACCCATATTTACAATAGGAGGCACTGAGAGAATAAAAATTGAAGTAATTTACACAGAAAAAATAAAAAAATTGGTAAAGTGCTGAACTGGGATTATGAATTTATGTAGGTATAAACGTGTACGTTAAGTAACAAGCACCTAGATGCAAAGTAACAGAGCACTGTAGAAGCAAAGAGTTTTCCAAGAAGGTGTAAGACACGGTGAGAGCGGACCCCAGTGAAGTAGCGGACAGAGGAAGGAAAGTGGGGGTCTCCAAAGTGATCTTGGGTGGTGTCAGGGTGTGGATATCAATAGTAAAAGCAGGATAATCCACCACTGGAAATATGGCCCACAGCAGAGATTACACATAGAGATTAAAGATACTGGTTAGAGGAGCAGTGAGAAATAGAACGGTGGTGTTAGGGGGAATACACAGTCCATCTGCTCTGTGAAAACAGGAAGATAAGGCCCTGAGGTTCTCTTCAGGTGGGTCCAGCTTCTGAGTGATTATGTGGCAAGGACGAGGCACTGGTAAAAGACGTGGATGAGAGACGAGGCATGGTGGATTGGGACTTGGAAGGAGTTCACACCCTTTGAGCATTGAAGGCCTGACACCTAGTTTTGTCCTTCTCACATTTCTGTGTTTCTAGTCAGACATGCTGCACCTACTGGGTGTTCAACCGAAGGTCTCAACCCTGGTCACCAAGTACGGTGGAGTGTCAATGTTGAGTTCCATGCAGGCAATGCATAATGTGTTGAATATGATGCGGGTGTGAAGAGGGAGCCACTAAACGACATCTACTCCAGCTTCCTGTGAGTTCTGGGATATCAAGGAGGACAAGGCTACAGCCAAGAATGTGCTTTATCATATAATTCCAATACATATTTACTGAAAATGACATTATACTGTGGCGCATAGTTCATAATATATGATCCTGCAGTGAACAGTGGGCTAGATAGGTCATGCAATATTTCCAGTCTTATGTGCACGTTTCTGTCAGTTCCTCATTGCATGCACCTTCCTGCCACTGGTGTTCACTAAGAGCAATAGGTCCTGTGTGAATCGCAGTGAAAACCTAGAGTACAGTTTGGGTATGTCGAAAATAGTTAACACAAGGAGTGGAAGAAACAAGCCTATCTGTGGGAAGAGTAAAGTTGAAAGTATCCCACTTGAAGGCCACCCTGAGGCCTCATTCTAGATTCTTTTCTGTTTTTTCCCCGTATAATAACGCTTTCCTGCCAACCCACAAAGAGTGAATATGTAGTTCTCTTCCTAGAAATAGTGAGGCTCTAACAATGAAGCCAGACAAACACACAGGAACCAACATGTGTCAAATGCCCCATCTTAAACATGTAGATGCGGAGTGTGAGACCCGTTATTCTAGTTGAGGGATTCGACTGAGAGATTATGGCTTTTAGTTAGCATATTGAATTATAACACGTCATTCCTTGGACATCATTCTTACACGAAGGAGTGATACACTAAGAGATTGAACATTCTGTAAGAAATGTACTTCATCCAAGTATTGAGGAGGGTTGCAGGGATAAGGGTAATCAGCGCTGCAGCTTTCTAGGCACAACAAGGAATGAACATCCAAGCATGGTAACCAGCCTAGAACAGACTAGAGGATTCACCCAATTTAAATGTAGTAAAAGAACAAATTTGTGCAATCACAACTTTTATACACACAGAAAAATATTTAACAGAAGGGAAGTCGACAGATCATCAGATACTGAATGCCGCCCTCCTTTAAAGAGAGTGATTAACCAGATTTGAAAAAAACGCACTTACTCATAATCGTGCCTCTTCAGCATGAATATGTCGCGTGTGTCATCTTCCATCTGTTGCAGCTCAGAAAGCAGCTCTGCGCTTCCGCTGGCGGCGAAGCTGCCCGGGTTGTTCTGACTGTACTGCTGGAGGCGTTTCCACAGGTCGTTGTACAGCCTCAGCAGCTTGGGGTACTCGCCTTCGAATGCTTGCTTCAGGAAGGTGGACGCTGCACCCAGGACCAATGACACGCGTTCGGTGACAAAGAACAGCAGCAGTAACAGGGAAATAAGAGACTAGCAGCTCAAACAAGCAGTTACCTCACGGCGAGCAGTCAAACACCATATCAATCTGTTAAAAGCGTCTCATTTGATGATGGGCTTTCAGATCAGATGAGCGCTGAGGGCACACCATTGCCACGTCACTTGACAACACAATAGGTTTGGCTTTTATATAGCGTCATACACACCGATGGGGTTATCCATACATAAGGTACACGTGGGTGACATTTACAAACGTTTGTGCACAAACTGACTATAACATATATACAAGTTCGTGTTTGCACACAGGAAACACATACAATTGGTCACCCGCGTGCACAAATGCGGGCATGTGAACACAGACAGACGCGCCAACTCTCACACAAACACACCTGCATTGCTGGCAAGTGGCCCCAAGTCATGTGGGAAACGTTCAGCCTGGCACGTTTTGTGGCCACAAGCACATCACGGCTGGGATATTTGTGCCCATACCCATAGGCCCTCATTGCATGTGCCCTTGATAATTATCACACTCGCTAATGCCAACACTCATGTGTGCTGAATTTATGGGGTGCGTTAATTAGCATCAACTACAAGTTTTGCCCTCAAAACGGGGCATAGAATGCATATTTTGGTGGTTACTGCAAAATCCGTAAGTCCAGTATTCACCAGACATTTTCCTCTCCTTAAATTTTGGCAGGTTTGACTTCCCGAAATGTAATGAGGGTGTGATCTTTATTGCACCCAGTAATTTCCGAGTGCAGTAAACACTGCAACACTTATAAATGTAATCCTTGAGCATATAAGTGTTTGTGCAGGGTTCACAATTTACTGGGTCAGTCGCAATGAGGTCCATAAAGGTGAACACAAAACTGCATGTTCCAGCACGGGAAATAAACCTAGAACTGGCTGAAGGTGTCCTATAGGACAGTGGGCACCCACTAACCAGCTAAGCCGATGAACAGAGATAAATGGACCAACAAACAAAAAACATTTTGCTTTATGATGTCGACTTTTTGGCTGCTGAGCACTTGACTTCTACAGCTTGGGTGGAATAGCGCATACAAGACAGTAACAAGATCTAGCTGCTTTTTCCATGACCTAAATTCAGAATAAAAATAAGACATTAAGTGTAGCACGTGTAGTTTTAAAGAGAACGATCAGGTTTCGTTTTCTAGAAAAATAAAATAGGTTTCATGTATAAGATATTCACAATGTCATTCATTCGTTTCATTTTCACTCAACTAAATGAGTTTTTGATATTCTGCAACAATGTAGGAAAACACGTTTGCCACATTCATTCTTTTCCATTCTGTCACTTTGCTGGGCTACCGAATGTTTCCCTTTGTAATGGAATTTTAGAGGCCTTGTAGAGGTACTGGCACGGACTAGTACTGCAAAAGGCAGGTTTGAATGCTTTCTGTAAAGGTGAGACTTATTTGTTAAGTGCACAAAATTAAATCGCCAGATGGAAGGTCACAATTCAGTATCTAAACTTCATAACCGAAGCATGACGTCTTCATAGTTCTTTCTCTCTTAGCCAGTCGCAAAGCTAGCACTTCCACTAGCAGCAGAATATTCTTGGTATTCATAGCTCTAAAACACTGTCATTACTAAATGCGGCCTAAATCCTAAAATGTCCGAATCCCTGGAAGCCCCTACGGTTACCCATGAAATGTGCAGATGTCATTGACTGAGGAGTTACCCAGTCACGAGGTAAGGTGACTCCTCCTTTCGGTGATAGTGCGCATGGGCATCAACTCCATTGTTAGATTGTTTTCTTTCCGCAATCGGGTTCGGACGTGTATTGCTGCGCTCCGGTTCGAAACCATTCTTCGGGTTCCCCTTGGTGCGCAATCCACTGGACCCTCGACGGTATTGTTCTCGTACGCGTTTCCCTCTCTCCGCGTATCCATTAGATCGGGAAAGATTCTCATCATCGGTCGATAACATTGTGAGCGGCCTTCGGGCCTAGCTGCGTCGGTCTAGCCTTCTGCCGATGGAATGGACTCCGTTTCAATTCTGTCCTCGGTGCCACTTCGAGTACCCTTGCACGAGCTACATCAAGTCTACAACTTGTGCCTCTCACCGGAGCACAAGGAAGAAGAATGCAAGGCCTGTCGGTCGTTCCGATCGAATAAGACTCTTCGAGATCGTCAGGCTCGACGAAGAGAAATGCAGCGCCAAAGCTCTCAACATACTCCGGATATCTCCAGAGAAGAATCCGAACACGAAGCGACAGCTACGGAAGAAGAGGAGGCCTTCTTGGCCGCAGAGTCTGATTCCGACTCAAAGATCGAACTACAGTACGAAGACATTCCAGCGGGACAGGGTGTCGTGAGTACTAAAACCTCCGTACCCCATAAACTATTTTCAATTAAACATAAGGCTTCGGCACCACCTCTGCCTTGGTCGGCACCGAGACAATGTTTCCAACGGCTCGTCCTCCGGCTCGGCACCGAAACAAATGGTAAGCCTTCCGGCTCGGGATCAAGTCGAGACAAATCGTCTTTTGACCCGAAACATTCCACTCTGAGAGACAAATCTGGTTCGGAGCTGAAATCTTCTGCTTCGAAACAAAAGTCCAGTTTGGAGCTGAAACCTTCTGCTTCAAAGGACAAAAAGGACAAGTCTGGTTCAGCACCGAAAACTTCGGCACCAAAATCTAAAGTAGATCTTCCAGATCCCCCGGAACCGATCTTGGATGTTATGAAAGATAGATTAGATCCAAAACAGAAAAAGCTATACATTAATCCAGATACTGGACATATTTCAGCTAATACTCCTTCCAAAAGAAAAGTCAGTTCACAGCACATTGGATATAAGATTTCTCTTAAAAAGAAGGACATTGCTACAAGTCCTATCCATCCTACTCTGCCATCTCCTCCACCTCCACCATCTTCACCTTTACCACAACTGCCAGTCTCAGATCCATTGCACATAACACCACAGGGATCTCCTCATACACAGCCTGATTTAGGAGATGATAATGATGATGATGACAATGTCACTTTGCCAACAGATCCATGGGATGATTATAATATTGATCCACCCGTGGATAATGATCCAGATCAATAACCCTGCAAAGCCATCACCTCCAGATGATAATGTCTCTTATCTAGAGCTGATTTCTAGGGCAGCAGCATATCATGGAGTTACACTGCACAAAGAGGCTTTGGATGAAGCCTTCTTATTTGAGACACTAGGGTCTTCACATAGAACTAGTCAGAGCCTCCCTATGTTAAAAGGCATAAGACAAGACATGCAGATGAGATTTTTAAGGATCCTGTTTGTGCCCATATTTTAACACCCAGGGTTGATAGGAAATACAAGCCATCACTCTCTGATCCTGTTTTTATTAAAGGACAACTCTCTTTAGACTCACTGGTAGTCTCTAACGCACATAAGAGAGCGAACTCACAGACCTTTGAGGATGCATCTCCCTCAGATAAAAAATCTAAATTAATTGATGCATCTGGTAAAAGAGTGGCTGCTCAAGCCGCTAACCACTGTCGCATTGCCAAAATGCAGGGCCTACTAGCTAGGTATGACAGGGCACACTGGGACGAGATGGAAGGCTTACTTCAATACCTCCAAGAAGAGCATAAGAAAAAGGTACAAATGTTAGTCCTAGAAGGAAAACTTATATCTAATTCTTCTATTAGATGTGCTCTTGATGCTGCTGACACTGCAGCGAGAAAAGTTAACACCAGCATTCTCTTACGTCCACATGCCTGGCTTAGGATTTCAGGATTTAAACCAGACGTCAAGCAGCCTATTTTAAATACCCCCTTTGACAAGCAACATCTTTTCGGACCTCACGTGGATGAGGCTTTAGAAAAGATGAAAAAAGACACAGACGTGGCGAAATCTATGGGAGCGTTTCAGTCTCCATCAAGCAGAGGCTCCTTTCGCAGCTCATTTTATAGGGGAGGGTCCAAAAATACATCCTTAGACCCTAACACTTCCTCATATAAGTCCAACACGCAACCCTCTTCTTCTAGAGGCTTCTATAGAGGAGGGTACAGAGGAAATACTTTTAAGGGTAGGGGTAAGAGCACGCCAAAGCGTAACTCCTCTTCCCCCAATAAACAGTGACTTGCCTACACTTCCCCCCGAATATTTAACACTTGTTGGAAAAAAACTTCAACACTTTCTCCCCATTTGTCAATCCATAACATCAGACAAATGGGTGTTCGACATGGTTATAGCCTGGTGCTCACCAGCAATCCTCCCAATATTCCACCTCGCACTCACAAACTCTCGTCAGAGCACCTACAGCTCCTCAAAAAAGAGGTACAAGCTCTTTTAACAACAGGAGCCATAGAACCAGTTCCGTTATAATACCAAAGTTCAGGGGTGTACTCTCTGTAC
This sequence comes from Calotriton arnoldi, assembly GCA_963921515.1. Lineage (NCBI taxonomy): Eukaryota > Metazoa > Chordata > Amphibia > Caudata > Salamandridae > Calotriton > Calotriton arnoldi. The sequence goes on from CAWUFW010000673.1 coordinate 1,896,275, forward strand.
TTTCTGATCCCCCAAAAAGACAGCTCCTTAAGACCAATTGTGGATCTAAGGACATTAAATCTGTACATACTGTCAGAACATTTCCACATGGTCACGCTTCAACAGGTGCTTACGCTGTTACAACAAAGCGATTTTATGTCCACACTTGACTTAAAAGACGCATCCTTTCACATTCCAGTTCAACCAGCACATCGCAAATATCTCAGATTTATGATAGCAGGAAAACACTATCAATTCAAAGTACTCCCGTTCGGAGTAACCACTGTCCCCAGAGTGTTCACATAATGTCTAGCAGTAGTGGCAGCGCATCTCAGAAGACAACAGATTCATGTCTTCCCATACCTAGACAACTGGCTCATCAAAGCCAGCACACACCAAACGTGTTTCCAACGCACTAAGACTACATTAGACCTACTCCACCAATTGGGTTTCACAGTCAATGCACAGAAGTCTCATCTTCAACCTTCACAAATGCAGTCCTGTCTAGGAGCGACTCTAAACACCTGCACAGCTCTAGCCTCTCCCAATGCAGTCAGAATTCGAAATACTCAAACTCTGCTACTACAGTTTTAGACCCATCAATTCTTACCAGTCAGAACTTTCATACAACTGTTAGGAATAATGGCATCATGGATTACAATAGTACCTCATGCAAGGTTACACATGCGTCCTCTATAAGAGTGTTTAGCACGTCAGTGGAATCAGACTCAGGGTCAATTAACAGATCTAGTGCTGGTAGACAGCCGCACCCATCGCTCTCTGCAGTGGTGGAACACACAAAACTTATCAAAAGGGCAACCCTTCATCGACCCTGTTCCACAGATCACGCTAAGAGCAGACGCATCTCTCACAGGTTGGGGTGCCCATCTTCACAATTTGACAATTCAAGGTCTAAGGGACAACAAGTACAAAACTCTTCATATCAACTATCTAGAGCTTCTAGCTGTGTATCTAGCACTGAAAGCTTTTCAGTCTCACCTCATAGGGAAAGTTGTCCTAGTCCACACGGACAATATGACAGCTATGAACTATGTACAAAAACAGGGGGGACACAGAGTCCATCTTCTGGCAGAGCACCTCCGAGGAGTGGACAATCAGATTGCCGACCTCCTTAGCAGAAGGCGGCAACAAATACACGAGTGGGAACTTTATCCCCAAGTTCTACTTCCATACTTTTAACAAGCATTTGCAATGCAATAGGTCTCGCATTTGCGAAATTTTAAGCTATTGGCATTGTAAATGACAATGCGTTTTATTTATGTTTTCTAAACCAACACATAGATAAAAGGTTTGTCATTTATAATGCCAGTAGCTTAAAGTTTCGCAAATGCGAGACCTATTGCATTGCAAATGCTTGTTGGCTATTTTGGTGGATATCATGGTTACTAACCTCCCAGAGGGGCTTTCCTGCTGACTCCTTGCACGGAGGACAAAAGGTGCTAGGGGTGGGCAGGGGTCCGGATCGTTGTTGGACAGTATTGTGAGGATGATGGGCCGCGGACGGACGAGGAAGAAGGACAGACCTGGGCAAGCAACGTGGCACTGAGATGAACTGAGGTGTGGGACAGAGGTAGACAGGCAGAACAGAGATGCGACACCACGATTGGTTGTGGTGCGGGTGTGAGACGTTGACAGAAGTGTGGGACAGAGATTGGAAGTGGCGTGGGATTAGAAATGGTCAGAGGTGTGGGACACAGAGACAGAGGTGTGGGAGAGATTGGTAGTGAACTGGATTAGAGATGGTCAGAGGCGTGGGGCTGAGACAGACAGGTGGTGTGGGGGAGAGACTGGCAGTGGGCTGGGGTAGAGATGGACAGAGACGTGGGACAGTGGGGGTGGGGGGAGAGATTGGAAGTGACGTGGGGTCAGGGAAGGACAGAGCCGTGGACAGAGAAGGAGGTGTGGAGGAGAGACTGGCACTGTAGTGGGGTTGAGAGATAGGTGTGGGACAGGGACAGAAATAACGTGTGTGGGCAGAGACAGGTGTGGGAGAGATTGGCAGTGGGCTGGGGTTAGAGATCGGTAGAGGCGTTGAACAGAGATAGACAGGGTTTGGGGCAGTTGTATGGGACAGATTACAGGTATAGAGGCGGATGGAGCTGTAGGCCAGACATATACAAGGGTGCAGGAGGAAGGATAGAAATGGGCACTGGTACGGAGAAACAGGGCCTATGAACAGGATGTAATGATATAGGGCGGAGAGGGACAGAGTTCTTTGACTTAGGCGGGCAGCAGAGTAGAGCAGAGATTGAAAGAGGGGCAGGAAAGGGATGCAGAGTAGGGAAAGGTTTGGGGAAGAGATGGGGAGGGAGGGGCACAGTGGTATGGTGCATTGATGGGCAGGTGTGGGGCAGAGATGGACATATGGACCAAGCTGGGGTAGAGGGGCAGAAAGGGTCTCGGGCACAGAAAGGCACTTCTGTTAGTCTGAGAAGGACAGACACAGAGATAGGGTATTTGGACAGCCAGGGCTGGGGCAGCGATGGCCAACGCTGGGTCAGAGGTGGGCCAGGGGATGAACCAAATAGGCAAAGGTGGGCAGAGACGGCAATGGTTGGGCAGACGTGGACAGTGGCAGTAGCTAGAGGCCTGGCGCTCTGCCCCCGTGGCCGCAGACACTGGACGGATGGACACAGACACGTACCACGGACACTGACGGGTAGGCACTAACCGTTCCCCCTTTGACGGGCATATAGACGGCCTTGGCTGCCTTTGGCTTCTGCTGCTCCTCGACGCTCCTCCCCAGCCAGAAAGCCCTTGGACCGGACCCAGAACTGGAATTTGCCTCTGTTGGTGGGGCCCGGCTCGGGTCGCCGCAGTACCTTGGCGATCCGCTTGTACTTGCTCCGGGTCACCGTCTTGGCCGAGTCCGAAGGCACCAGTCCCGGAAGCGCCGGTCGAGCTCCGTGTCGGCACCGACAGAGCCCAGGACACGCAGCGCCTGGCAGCCCTGAGGAGACGCCGAGCCCGTCCGATGGAGGCTCCTGTCCCGCTCCCGTGCGAGCTAGCCAATCTGGTAACACTGTCTCCGGGCCGCTCTCAGCGCGACCCGGAAGTCAGGCAACCTTGCCTGGGACATGGGCGGGGCATGGAGCGCGCGTCCGGAAGTGTCCGGGGCTCCCGTGAGCTGAGGGAGCCCCGCGTGTCGGAGAAGCGAGGCGGGAGCCCACCCCGCACTTGTAAGCAGTAAAGGAGAGTCCGGCGGGAGCCCACCCCGCCTTCGTGAATGCCGCATGATGCGGCCGGAGCAGGGATTTCATGCGGGGCTCCTGTGAGCAAGACGGAGCCCGCGTGTTCATGGCGCCACAAAGAGTGACCGGGTGAAGAGGCGAGTCCCCCTGCCATCGGGGAGACCAGCCGGGGAGCAGCGCAGAGTCCCCAGAAGAGCCGGTGAGTGGTGCATACAAGCGCGCCGCGCCTGGACAGGAGATGTGCACGTGTATGGTGCGAGCAGGAGTTGTGATAACGCCGCGAGCCGTACGCGTGCACATCTCCTGTTTGTTAAGCTTCGGCACAGACAGTTGATGTGCACGCGTGCGGCGTTATTACAACTCCTGCTCACACCATACGCGTGCACATCTCCTGTCCAGGCCGTGCCGTACGCGTGCACATGTCCTGTCCCCCTTCCAAACGAAGTCGACAACAATAGATCTCGCATAGCGAGCAGCGCTTTGCGCTGCGTCGCTAGGCGAGACCTAAAAATGGGGATTCTCACAACTAGATCTGTTTGCCACGGTGGACAACTCAAAATGCCAAACTTCGCCTCCAGGTTCCCACACCCTCTATCCAAAGGCAATGCCCTATGGATAAATTGGTTAGGGATATTTGCCTGCGCTTTTCCGCCTCTCCCTCTCCTTCTGTTTCTGGTTCGGAAGATCAGGCAAACATCCCTCACATTGATTCTAGTGGCTCCCACTTGGGCTCGTCAACCGTGGTTCACAACACTCTTGGAACTATTACTAGTTCCACATCAAAAGCTACGCCTCAATTCCAGCCTTCTCACTCAGAACCATGGAGACACCCAAACACCAAGGAGCTCAATCTAGCGATTTGGCACCTGAAATCATAGAGTTTGGCTATCTCAACTTGCCACCAGAGTGTATGAATATTCATAAGGAAGCAAGAAAGCCTACTACCAGAGCATGTTATGCAGCAAAATGGAAAAGATTTGTTATATATTGTACCAACAACAATATTAATCCACTAGATGCCTCTACTCAAAATATTTGTTACCTTCTGCATTTACAGCGTGCTGGTCTAGCCTACACTTCCATTCGTTTGCATCTTGCAGCTGTAGCCGCATATTTGCAAAACAGGCAACATCTATCTTTGTTCAAAGTTCCAGTAATTAAAGCCTTTATGGAAGGCCTTAAAAGAGTAATACCACCCAGAGTACCTCTTGCACCAGTTTGGAATCTTAACATTGTGCTTACACGGCTCATGAGTCCACCTTTTTAGCCATTACACAACTGTCCTCTCCAGTTTCTTTCATAGAAAGTTGCCTTCCTCATTGCAATCACTTCATTGAGGAGAGCTGGTAAGCTACAAGCATTAACTTTAGAAGAACCCTTCTTTCAGCTTCATAAAGACAGAGTATCTCTTCGCACCAACCCAAAACTCCTTCCCAAAATGGTTTTTGCTTTTTATATCAACCAATCAGTTGAGTTACCTGTGTTCTTTCCTCAACCTGATTCCTAGCAGAAAGAGCTCTTCATACTCTTGATGTCGGAAGAGCATTATTGTATTATATTGAGAGAACAAAAGATTTTTGTAAAACAAAACAACTGTTTGTGCATTTGCTATACCTCACAAAGACAATCTGATCTTTAAATCTAGTATTGCATGATGGATTGTTAAATGCATTAAAACCTGCTATGCTAAAGGTAAAAGAACTTTATCTATAGCCCCTAGAGCACATTCCACTCGTAAAATAGGAGCGTCTATGGCCTTTTTAGGTAACATCCCTACAGCTGACATTTGTAAGGCAGCAACATGGTCCACACCACACACATTTAACAAACACTACTGTGTGGATGTGCTAGCATGTCAACAAGTCAATGTAGGGCAAGCAGTGCTAAAGACAATTTTTCAAAGAGCTGCAACATCTACTGGTTAGCCACAAATTGTGAGAATACTGCTATATAGTCTATGCAAAGCATGTGTATCTACAGCACACATGCCTCAAATGGATTATGCTACTTACCCAGAAAGCATATGTTCTTGGCATGTAGAGCTGCAGATTCACATGCGCCTTCCCTCCTCCCCGGGCACCTGTAGTTGTTGCAGATTTCATTATTTACATTACATACGCATTGACATCTCTGTACTACACTCACTTACTCCATTCTCACCCTCTTGCGGGAAAACAATCTAACAATGGAGTCGATGCCCATGCGCACTATCACAGAAAGGAGGAGTCACCTTACCTCATGACCAGGAAAGACTTCTTCAAAGAAAAACAACTTGCAAACATCCGGATCCAACACTAGATGGCAGGAGTATGCAAAGCATGTGAATCTACAGTTCTACATGCCAAGAACAGATGCTTACTGGGTAAGTGGCATAATCCTTCCCTATGCATTTTACGTAGACTTTTTTAGGCAGTGCTACCGCAAAAACTGCTGAACTGATTTATACCAAATTTTGGAGGAAGCTAGATCTTGGTCCAGAAAGCATGCTTTTTGTGATTTGGAGTAAATCCGTTCAGTTGTTGTTGAGATATTAATGTCCAAACATATTTTTATATCACCAGAGTCCCTCGAACCCAATTAAAAAAAATAGAGCATTATTGACCCACAGGGCTTTTACCCTTCGGCCTTTTTGCTCCAGAGGGAACAAGGCTCTGATTGGCTGCGTGCAACATAAGGAAACATGCTGAAGGCAGCCATTACAGGACTCAGGGACTTAAGGCATTATGCGAGTGTGGCGGGTCTCCTGCCGCGATGCCACTGCACCGTCCACAAGCAGACCGCCAAAGCTGTGGTGCGCCCTCCCACCGGATTACGATTGTAATCCATGGCAGGCGGTGCTACGGCAGTCTCATAGCGGTAGGCTGTTAGGCTCATAGCATAGCCTAACATGTAGCCCACCGCCGTGACAGCACCTGCAGCATGTTCTTGCAGGGTGTGGCATGCATGCCACACCATGCAGGAACAGGGATGCAATTACTGAGGGGCACAACATATGCCCCCCTGCATGCACCCTCCAGGCCCAGGAGCGGCTATGGGCCCTGAAAGGGCCCCCTTAGTTGCCTCTCCGCCACCCTTGACATGGTGTGCTCACCGCCATGAAAAGGGCGGTAGAGAGGCAACTCAGAATATGCTCGGCGGTGGCGCAGTGGCACTGTCAGTATATTCCTGCTCCTGACTGCTGCGCAACTGCCGTGGGATCCTGGATCCCTGGCAGACGCAGCGATCTTGTGACGGTCCAACCTTCACACTCATGATACGTGCGGGTGGGCCAGCAGAGTGGCGGTGGATGGACCTCCACCACGAATACGGCGGTCCATCGCCGCACTCCTAATAAGGCCCTTAATCCTCTATCCTGTGTCCAACTTAAAAAAATATATATAATGGGCCAGGTTGGGATACCCTGTCCCCCTAGGCCCTGTGAGCAGTGTATGTATGTATATATATATATGTATATGTATATGTATATGTATATGTATATATATATATATATATATATATATATATATATATATATATATATATATATATATATATATATAATTAAATACGCCGACAGGCATTTATTTTTTTCTTTATCTTTTATTTTTAATGTTGCAACCCCTTGGGACGGACTACCACGGGAATCTTTGTGTGATCAAGGTCGCTGCTGCGGCCGAAACGTGTTACGGTGACCAAGCAAAAGCAATAAATCTGTTCAGCATCCATTGAGGTCTGTGTCTGTTTCTGAGCCTGGACGAGAATTCAAGGAATTGACGTTTTGGATATATATATATATATATATATATATACATATATTCTGTGGTAGTTAGTCTCACGGGGTCACAACCTTAAATGAAAAAAAGTAAATGCCTGTCGGCGTATTTAATTATGTATTATAAGGTGAGGGAGCCCCCTCCCCGAGTCACAAATGGGCCTCTGGGACCCCATTCCCTGGGGCCAAAGCGATTAAAAAGCTTCCTGAGCCTGGTTGGGCCATGGAAAGCCCACCCCATGACTTTGTGTCTCCCTGCCTGGGAGCGTGCGGGCATACCCTGCATGCACTCACCTGGGCAGGAAACTAGTTACCTCCTGCCAGCTGGAAGCAGTCGAAAAATGCTGCTCCCGTCTGGATGGGAGCTAACAGAACTGCCAGTACCCACCAGCACCCGGTATGATGCTGGCTGGAATGCCGACTGGGGCTCCAGTGCTCCCCCTGCAGCCTTGGTGGTACGGGAAGAGGGTGCTTGCGCCCCCTCTCCTGATATAAAAGAAAAAGCACCAGGGGAAGGGGACCACGGGACAACGCGCGTCCACTTTTGTACACATCTATCATTGCAATGGCCAATGAGTACAGGGATAGCAGTTCATCGCGTAATAATGTGATGACGGGTGACACATCAAGGCATAAGACATGCAAGTACGCATGAGCCTTCAAGTGGAGGTAGGAATGCCACATTATCCGATTGGCATGAAGGCAGGTCGTCATCGCCTACTTACATGATGGCCCGTGACACGTAATTGTGTCAGCTGAAAAAGTCTGATTGGAAACCTGAGGGAGTTGTTTAAAAACCCCATGGTAATCCGTAAATAAAGCAACAGAGGCATTGTTGTACAATCAAATGCCATAAATAGGGGCCATATGAGTACAATTGGAGTAGAGCAATATTGCCTGATGATCAGCCTGTGGAAGTGTGGTAGTAGGATGCGTAAGGGGATGTCTGAATTAAAATATTTGCAAGATAAAAGATAACCACAATTGAGTAATCATGGATCAAAAGTGAGTTATGTACAGGACAGTAGAACAGTACAGTGAAAGC